>CM045944.1:3768130-4968130 GCA_025177825.1 Aechmea fasciata | reverse complement strand
TGAAAATTTATAACCATTCATCATAAACCTGCGAATTAATCTAATCCATTCTGTAAGTACTGTATATACTAGTGATAGATAGCTGTTTGATTATGATTCAAGGAAAAGGAAAGATAATAATCTCGATCAGCTGGTGGAATGAAATTAATTGAGGTTGGCTTGGAATTAAAATTTGTAGTTTTCTTTAGTTGTCACTGTCCTTTTAGTGTGGCATAACCTAATCTCTTGAAGCTCGTTATAGAAAAATATATATGGATGTGCCAATTAATTATATAATTATTTGGTTCACACCTACCGTTAATCAAAATATTCGAGATTCTAAATTCGAACCCTAATTACTTCACATGTATTTTCAGCTAAGTAAAATGGTTTAACGTAGTATACTATCATATCTTTCTCTCAAAAAAAAAAAAAAAAACAAATTAGGGATTTTAGAACTCTTTGCAGGAAAAAATCAGGGAAAAAAGAATTTCACTACCAAAACGAAAAAGGGAATACAATGTTATGTTTGGTCGCACCGCGAAACTGTCGGCGAGTCAAAAATCCGAACTTAAGCCGATTATCAATTTTGAGTCAGATCTCATGTACAGTTATGTTTTTTCGTACTCATCAAACAAAACTTTTCCCAAAAAGTCAAAAAAGCTGTTGTAATGATCAAGCAATTGGATCAGAGTACTCAATCCATACATTCATTTGCATATATATGCATAGTAAAGTAGGCATAGTTAATTGATAATTTAGTTTTTTTTTTTTTTGGTTGCATAAGAGTGACGCACGGATCTAATTAAATGTTAAACAACATGTACTAACCAACTGTTTTTGTGTATTGCTACAGCAAGAAAATATACATAATTAATTATAAATATTTAGTATTTCACTTGATACTATATTTGTGAAGCCCATATATATATATATATATCGTTCACATGAGTTATCCTAAACATATATGAAGTTAAAAACTCCACAACCTGAGATTGTAAAGTGGTGACACTCAAAACCCATTCAAAAAACAGAAAAAAGGAGTATCACCTGATCAGTTAGCTATACCGTATACGTACGTACGTATATCTCTGTAACATGCATGTTAACTAAATAATCTTAGGTAACGTGAGTCTCTGAGACCGTACATAGAGTATTGTACACAGAACAGTTCCTATAGAGCAAGTGGAGCCCCAAATAATGAAGGTGGTGTTGTAGCATCCACTCCCGAAGCACTTATGGCTTCCTCCAACAGCACGTTTTTGGTAGAGAAAAGCAGCTAAGTAGCCAAAGCAAAAGGACCCAACGGGGATGTTGGTGACCACAATGTTGTGGTTCACCCCGAAGTGCTTCTTGCCGAAGAGCTCGGAGGTGGCGGATACGGCGATGGACGTGACGGACCCGGTGCACGCGCCGATGATAGCGGTGGAGAGGTATAAGAAAATCGTGGTTGGGTTGAGGAGCAAGAAGAAGGACCCGGCCATTGGAGCCATGAGTATTGCCATTGATAAGGACCTTGATACCTTGTACTTAGCCCTGAGATCAAAACGATCGAAAAATATATATATCATCAGGACATGATTAATTTAATTTCAAGCAATATGGACAGTGAATTGAATCGACTAGTCACTACGAGGATCAGTAGATAAAATTTAGAGCACATGCATGCATGCATGCATGCATGCATGGAATTAAAAAAAATAAGTTTCTTACTTGGAGGAGTAGTAGTCCAAGATAGCGGGAATGAGGCGCCCGAAGAAACCAAAGGAGGAGGACAAGGAGACCAAAGTGGAAGTCTCACCGAGCCCACGCGACTCAGCTATTTGACCCAAGTTGTTTAAGAACACCAACCCTAGAGTCCCACTAAACATGTAGCTCAAAAAGTACAACCAAAACTCCACCCTTTTTAGCATCTTAACCCCTCCAACTTCCTCTATTCCCCCTTCCACTACTCCTGATCCCCTCATCATCTCCTCCTCGGCCACAACCACTTCTTCTTCTTCTTCTTCTTCTTCTTCTTCTTCTTCTTCCTTTTTCTCTGTTCCTCCTAGTTCTATCTCATCCACACTTAAACCGTGCACTCTCCTCTCTCTCTTCTCCCCCCATATGTCGCTTATGCTCTCTTTCAACTTAAAAGCCACGGGGACTACCAAAGGAGAAGCCAAGAGCACGCCCAGGCTCACCATGTGCTCTCTCGAGGAGAACCCGGTTGGCGAAGCCGAGCCGATGCTCCCCGCCACGGCGCAAACCCCGGTTGCTAGCGTTATCGCGAACATCGCAACGAAAGCAGGATCTCTTCTCCCCTCTTCGTGCTTCGCGTGGACGACTCGAAGAAACGGTGCGACTAGTGTGGTGACTAGAACTGGTGTAACTGCATTGAGGAGGAGGTAGGACTTAGCTTTAGATTTAGCCCTTGGGGAGAACACGGCTTCGGCGACGACCGTGTACACTTTCGCACTTAGGCCCACGTAGCTCGTGGATATCCCTACTGCAACCCTAGAATCGAAAGAGAAGTTCTTGATGCATATGAGGTAACACACCGTGTTGATCCAGCATATGCCGTTTCCGGCTAGGGAAGTGAGTATGAAGAGGTGCCAATAGGATAGGTTAGAGTTTTCTAAGAAGAGGAACTGAAGCCCGTAGCCGATGAGCCCGAGAACGGCGCCGATGACCGCGACGAGCCAGAGAGGGAGGTGGTTTGCAGCGATCCCAGAAGACCATCCGAAGAGTTTCCCCGCATCGGAGGCAAAGGCGAGGAAGTTGAGTTGGACTTGAGAGAAGTGTTTGAGGTCTTTGAGTTGCGATGAGTATACCGGGAAGTCGGAGTTCGCGCCGTTGATGGATTGAAGCCACAGTGTTCCTACTAAGCTTAGCCATTGGAGCGAAGAAGAAGAAGAAGAAGAAGAAGAAGAAGAAGAAGAAGGAGGAGGAGGAGGAGGAGGATGCATGGTCATGAGGATGATCTTAAGGGAATTAAAGGGGAGAGAATGAGTTGCTCATATATATTGGAGGGGGTGCGTGTGGTAACAATATAGCAATGACTAGTGTGGATTGTGATGGGTCTTGGTTGTGGCTTTGACCCCATGAGGATATGTGGTTCCTTGTTGGCCAGTATGAAAAAGTGGTTGGTTGCTTTAAAGCTAAAAATAGCATCTGATGAAATATTTGGTAAAACCATTAATTCTATGTTGGTAACTAATTTAATTTCCTAGATATAATATTCTTTCTAATGGATTGAGTTCACACACGCACAAAATTGCGTTGTAGTTCCCTATATGCGTTTGACCCTTTTTTAGCAGCTTAAACTTTTACATAAATCAATTATTTTGCATGGTACTTAATTACAAAACTAACAGATTTTAACTTTAAATCGTCCATCAATTAATCAAAAAAGTCATTTATTTAATTTAAAGTTTATATAATCAATTTGTTGATTTATGGTCTTAAGCACAAACATGTGGATGGTTTAATTAGGGAGTAGAAATACCAAGTCATGACTTTCTATAGCTTGGAGAGCCTCACAATAGTTTTGTGGTCACACTTCGATCCAACACGCATGATGAAGAGAGTCATAAAGATTGCTATCTAGGTGTGCACTATCTAGCACATAGCATTTAAAGGGTGCATCTATATAATAAATAATAATAATCAATTGAAAGATGACAAAAAGGAGAGTGAACAAACCCTCAACCGACTGTCCCTAGAAAGAATGACAAAGACTTGGTTGGTGGTTCTAGATCTAAGTCAATCCTAATTGATTCACATTTCGCTAAATTTATTTTTAATAGTTAAATTTATAGCCTAAAAAAAAAAAAAAAAAAAAAAAAACAGGATTCTTCACCACCTACGAGTTGCTCAAGATATTGTTGGGCCTGGGCATAGCTCGGCCCAAAACTTGCATCTAAAGAGGCGTTTGGATTGACATAATTACTACGAGTCTGCCACTTAAACAATAGATTATATATATTGAGGATTTTAATTTGGCCCTGCTATTTATAGAATATAGTTTCTGTTTAAGAAAATGCTATTTGAAGTGGAATCCGAAACACCAAATTAAAACTTTTGATTCTAAGGCTCGAAATCTCATTTCTTTCATCCACAACTGCAGAAGCTCCCGAAAACTCTTTCAGATATTTAAAATAAGAAAATAGAAATGCGAAAAATAAGTTTTTGAATAGAGAAGCTGTGAACTTTGCATTCATTCTCACGTGTGCAAATAACATTACTTTCTCTGAAAATTAATAATTTTCCTTCAAGCTCTTCATTAAAAGATCCAACCAAAAACTAAAATATCACACCGACCATACCAAGCGTAGTTGATTAAAAACTCGATATATGGTTGGTATCTGAGTTCTTAAGTACAAAATTTAACTATTTTATATTTTTAACTTAGTTAAAACATGGAACTAGTTCTGTAGCTACACATCTCTCGCCCACCCACCGAAGAGGAATCCTTATCTTTCTCCGTCCAAAATCTCTCTCTCTCTCTCTCTCTCTCTCTCTCTCTCTCTCTCTCTCCCCCTCTCTCTCTCTCTCGCTCTCTCTCTCTCTCTCTCTCTCTCTCTCTCTCGATCTGCATGCATGCAGCAGGAGCAGAGCTTCACCTCCACGCATGGGGCGGTGAGAAGGGGGGGAGGGGGACGTAGCTAGACTACTCTAGTGTACATGCATGCGTACGTGGGGCCGGGTCCACCGGCCACCACTCGATCGATCACGTACTTCGCACGTCACATGCACGTCGCCATTGCGGCTCGGCTCTGCAAAGCGTCGATCACCGCCACCGCACTCGCTGGGGTGCGAATTACTACCGATCGAGCAGTTTGTTCTATGTCTACTAATGCCTGCTGCTTTAATGAAGTCAAATTATTCGGTCAAAAAAAAGCACTGATCCGCACCGGGCACTCAAAAAGCATCTACAGTTATTAGATGATTGAATGATGAGGAGTCGCTGACGCGACAATATATTTGGGCGGCTAAATTATACTTAGGTTTCGTTTGGAATTGCGGAGAGATTGCATTACGTGCGGCGTGAGTGGGTTGGTGCGGTGCCACCGAAAAATGCAAAAGCATTTTTCTATATGCTTTTTCCACACTACCTTCATTTTATCTAATAACGTTAGATAATTCTTAATATCAAACTAAGTCTTAGATCTCCTTCAAAAAAATCTTAAAAAATTTGCGTTAAAATTATAATAAAATTATGAAATTTGAGAACTGAAATGTCGCCCCATACGATAAAATTTGTTCCCATAAAATGTAGGCCGATGGGACCCACGAACTGCTTGTGGGCTAGTAGTTATTATTAGCCCATTAGATAGAAATAAAGGGCCCTAGTTTGTTGGCATTGTTTGTACTATTTGGATGGATCGGGTCGGGTCGGGTCGGGTCGGGTCGGGTCAATATCTACTTTTCACAGCCCATTTGTACTGTTATTTGGGACTCGTCACATATTTTTTTTTTTTAAGGTGGCTAAATTCGAAAACCAAGCTGAAACACAGGGCCAGGCCCATTTTTCTTCGTTAACTGTATCAAGATTTGTGCAAACTTTAAGGCCGTTGATATGTTTTTTTTGAGAAAAAGATAGCACGCTATCTGCTTTATTCATTCAGATAATAAATTTAGATACATAGAGTGAGACAGCAGAGGCCTCAAGAAAAGATAAAATCAAAAAAAAAAAAAAAGTCTAAAAAAAAAGTACGAGAAGAATAGTAAAAAAGTTAAAAAGAGACAATTGCAGCGTCAAAAAGGCGTTGATATGTTAGTACGCACAATATATATATACAATTTTTTAATTGGTTTATGCACACAAACTCCGTAGGAGAGACTCTCCCCGGAGGCTTTAGTAATGGCACTTAAGCTATAACCACGGCAAGTTTTTTCGGTTGTTTAAATATTCATTTCCCTGTTTTTGTTGTTTAATATACATTTTTTATTTCTGTTCGTCTGTTATACAAAATTAGCCTGTGATGAATAATGGCTATTTTTAATTTTTTAATTTTTAATAATTTATTCATTTTTCAAGGAAATTACGCGTTATCTCCCATATAAACAAATTAATTAGGCCTATGTAAAATGGTGATTGTGATGGATGAGTCAGCTATGATTTCGATCATTCTAATCCAACCTAATCTAATCTATTTTACTTTAGTAAGTAGCATACAATTATATTAATATATTACTACATCATGATAATAAAGATGTCAAACACTCACTATATATGTATCTCTTTGCCTCTTTGGCCCAGCTTTACACTCAGATCTATATATAAAAGAAAAATAAAAAAAAAACCATATGTAGATTGGGGCTAATAGGAATACCTAATTTTGACCTAATTGAGTTAGTTAACTTAGTTTTGGATGGCACGGATATCTTATCAGATATCTATCATATCTTAGGAGTCAGGCTGCTACACTATCAATAGCATGAAGTATTCAGTGCTACCTTGAAATAGATAGATTCAAGGAGACGAATAAATCAGATAAAGCGGCTCGTATTCGGCTCGTTTATTAAATAAGATGAAAAATTCACTCTCGTTTTTGGCTTATTTACTAAACGAGCGATTCAATCTCGAAACTCGAATACAAGGTGGCTCGTGAACAACGAATTAGATTGCCACCCCTATTTCTAAGTAAAGAATGAATTTTTAAAATTTGATAATAAACTTATGCTAAATTTAACAATAGCAAACGCTCAAATTATTTTTATTTGAAAATGTTAGTCTCCATCAGACTTTCACAAAATGTACTGTGCCTGTGCTTGCAACATGTCTGTGGGCCAAAAATTTGTACAAACTTATCACTACACATCGTATAAAAATAAGAGTGATGATATCATTGCACACGTTTTGAGGGCCACGTGTATGAAAATGACACTTTCTCACTTGTTTGTCACTCTCACTTGTTTGGACAAGTGAAATTATTTGCTTACTTACCGATCATCCCTAATACAAGTGATGAAAAATTTGATGATGGACGTTCGAGATTCTGAGTTCGAATTCTAATTAGTTAATTTATATTTTCTATTAAATTTATTTTTAAATAAAATAAACAAACGAATAACATGCTATCTATTTTTCTCTTAAAAAAATATATATATTTGTCTATTTGTAGAAATAGACAAATTTGGCGAAAAATTATATGGCCATCGTTCCCAAACTATTAGTTTGGGACAATGCAAATGGGCGCCGCGTAATGGGCGGGCGTCATGAAAAAAAAAAAAATCCCGCATCCTGATTTTTAGAGAAAGAGAAAGAAAGAAACAGACGAAGAGAAAGGGACGGTAAAGATGGGCGCGCTCGCTTACCACGTAGCGCTCATCCGCATGGTCCCCAATCTAGTAGTTTGGGGACGATACCCGTACGCTATTTATCCGATAAGTTTGATCTTGATTTGAAAATTCTATTCAATGATTGAAGGTATAGTCTTATAGTGTTTATTATTTTAGTTTTTTTGCCATACAATTTTAAAATTAAATTTATCTTTAATTTCTAGTATAAAAAAGCATATATGAGAAAATATTATTAAATGCAAATTAAGAAATATGGCACTTATGCCTAAAAATACTAGATCTCGTTTTCGTTGGAACAGGATATACTCTAGGAAATGCATTCAATTGGGGAAATTGAGTCATCACTTTGCATTAAAGGATGGTTGGATAGTAACCAAAAAAACCTATGGCATGATACTATTAACTCAAACATTCCTTAAATAGATATATACCCAATACATATCACTTTTTTAGATGGATAAAACTTCAGTGAGAACCTCAACAACATTTCATTGTTCCGCTGTCGTGCTGTAGTTTTGCTTCATCTAAAAATTCGTTACTAAAATATAAAAAGAAAATAAACTCCAGAGAGCGATTATAGCTTACAGGTCTTAAAAACAATATTAACATATGACAGCGGATCAAAGCTTCCCAATGAAATATCGTTGGAAACTCCTCCACTAAAGGGTTTTTTTTTTTTATGTGAGTTTGGCTCTACTATAAAAAAAAAGGAAAAAATTTATTATGATGGCACATTTTTTTTTAATTTTATTACTCTCCTTTAGTTTGCTTAAAACTAAGATCAATATATCTTTTAAATAATTAAAAATAAAATATGTTATCAAAATAAAATATTACATAACAATTTTTTAGTAATATTATATAACTCGAACCAAACAGGCTCTAAGATAGCAACTTCACCTATCCTTCCACCACGGCAAAGTTAGTTCCATTATTATTTTCACTTTGTCTCTCAATTATATAAACTACAAATAAGCAATGCTACTTTTTTTTTTTTCCCTTACCTTTTGTCCCTTTCATCATGCAACATAACAAATACAAAAACAAAACAAAAATGAAAACAAAAAAGAAAAAAAACGTGGACCGCATTACACGGACACGATAAAATGACAAACTCAAAAAAGTTTGTTGTGACAAGGGTCAATTGACAACGATTTTTCAGCTAATTTAGTAACTTATAATTGTGATGGGCTAATATTTCCTCTACATAATGAGGTATTCTACACTGTCGCACTTACACCACATCATCAATAACAAGTCAATCACATTCCTTCTTTCCAAATAAAAATACAATAAAAATACTTTTTTACAATCATGATGTGACATATATTCACCGTTTGGTTCGGGTATAAGCAAGAACTAGCTATTACAGGGATAGGTACAAGTATGAGGATAAGAAAAATAGCGTTTGGATGAAAATTGGATTGTTCCCGGGAATAAAAAAAATATTAGGTAGTTTTATATAAAAAATGAAGGTGTTGGTGAGGATAACCGAGAACTACTATTCTCAAGTAAAAAATTAACGTTTTGGTATAAAGGGGGAGATAAGTGCCTATTCCTATCCCCATTCCCTAACCAAACAAAGCCTTTAAAAAGAATATTTTGATTGGTTTGTTACGCCACGTCACATATATATCCGTTGCATTCTAGAATTTTTCCTACATAACACACGACCCATTTGAGATCATATTGTAAGCGCAAACTCTATTGAAACTTTCACTTAGTAATTGCTTTAAAGTCACCTACTTCGTCTTCTTTGTATAAAAAAAAAAAAAAAAAAGAGATAAAGGGGAAAAAAGATATTTTGATCAAATTTTTAAAAATTCGGTCTGAATATGTAAAATCCAAAAAATAGTCTACTTCTGAAAAGTTCAAAACTAGTAAATTTTTTTTATACAAATTGGCCATATTTTAATTGTGCTGATAACTTATTGAGTTTTGAGCTCTATCTAATATTATTAACTAAAAATCTAAAAAGATATATAAAAAATATAATAATATATATTAAACATATAATGGTAAAGTTATAAAATCAATGCTTCAAGAGATTTAATGCTACGAGCAGCGCCTCATTTATGTTTTATTTATGAAAAGAATATTTGGAAAGAACAAAATTTCCATTTAAATGATAATTTATGGAAGAAAAGTAGTGAATAATTTATATTTAATGAAAAAAACAAGGGCATATTTGGTTCTAATTTGAATATGGTTGAGAAATAAAACTAGATTGCATTGAAATAAAAAATAGAATGGCAAATTATTCAAAAATATTTAGTTTATTATTAGAATCTAAAATTTTATGAAAAAATTTCGGTTATAAAAGAGAAGACCGACACAAAAAAGAAACGACTGAGTTGTTTATGCGAGAGACTTTTGAGTTATTTATTTTGGAACGAGCCAATGTGGAATTAAAAACCCGATTGAGCCATAAATAAATCGGATAATTTTAATTCCAAATTGTGTTTGGTTTATGATTCGAAGAGAAATGAGAAATAGAATAACGCATTATTCAAAAATATTTGATTAATTATTAAAATAAAAATTTAGAATTTTATGAGAGGGTTTTGACGAAGAGAAATGAGACAAGGGTGTTTATGAGAGAGAATTTTGAGTAGTTTATTACGACAAGGAGCCAATCCCAAGTTCAAAATTAGATTGAACAAATAAATAAATTTAATTATTTTTTTTAGTGAAATAAAAATAAAGATTAGATTCGAAATTAATAATTTCTATTTTCATTCCGTAGTGTTTATCTCATCAAACGAGGACAATTTCGTCATTTTACAAAAGCTTCTTTTGATCTCCTCCTCCCATTTATAACCACCCCCACTTCTCCTCTCTGTATCTCCACTCCAATGCAGAGATCGGAGAGAGAGAGAGAGAGAGAAGAGAGAGAAGAGAATTGCCCTTCACCCTCCTCCATTACCGAGCCCTTTCTGGGAACAACCCTAACCCCTAGAGCGAGAAGAGTTTTCATCGCCCTTCCCGAAAAGGGCCTATATTCCTCCTTTTTTTTTTTTTTTTTTTTTTGCGCAATGAGGCTCCTCCTTCGAAGGCTCTACTCGACTCTGGGCCCCAAACGGGCCCCCTCGGGGTTCGCCGCGGCCCACGAGGAGGGCGCGATCCTTCCCAAAATGCCCCCGTTCGCCTACGCCCCTCCGCCGTACGATGGGCCACGAGCGGCCGAGATCCTCCGGAAGCGATCCGAGTTCCTCAGCCCCTCCATGTTCTACTTCTACAAGAACCCCGTACGTATATTTCCACGGTCAACATAAATTTTCGTAATTTTAATTTTTTTTTTAAAAAAAAGTAAATTTTATAATTTTCGGTGAGGATTTAATTTGTCGTGTAAATTTTATTTTATTTTTAAGTTTATTTTGTTTCGTTATTGTTCAATTATTGTGAGGTTTTGAGTTGTAGTCCGGGATTTGGACGGTTTATAGGCGTTCAATCGATCGCGCTGTCGTTTTCAACGGTCGAGATTGAATCTATGAGGAGCTTGCCATGCAATCAATCACTGCTGCTCAGTGGAGTGGGTCTGAGGACGATTTTTAGTTATTATTATTATTATTATTTTTTTTTAAAGTCACTATCGATTTCCACTGCGAGTTTATTGATTCTTTTAAATAGAATTATTATTCGAAATAGTACAAACAACATATATCTAAGTAAATAAAAGTAACAAAAAGTTTTTTTTTTTTGTAAAGTAAGTAAAAATTATTTTGAAATTTAATAAAAAAATAAAAATTTGTTATCTTAAAAAAAATATTTTGAAATTCGAAAATATATATAAAAAAGAATCTTTTATAAAATTTTTAAAATATCTAAAAAAAATATTTTAAAATTAAATAGAAAAATATATTTTATAGAATTTTCTCATTCATAATCTGTTATAGAAAACTTACTATTAAAATTCTTATTCTTATATTTAAAATTTTACGTAGAGAAAGAGAAAAATGGACGTTAATAAAAGTGGCGCTAATTTTTCCGCCGAAAAATGAGTCTATCGACAGACCTAAATTTGAATATACATGCTTTTATATATAGTATAGATATATATATATATTTTACATGTCAGGGGATTGTTGAATATATAAATGATTAAAAGGCTGTTCTTCAGTAACTTAAGTTTCTAGAAAAAAATCGGTTATTTGCTGCGTGTATTGCAGCTGTTTCCCATTTTCTTTATGGTAGTAATCAGCGTTGGTTTAAATGAGTCAGCATCTCACCCCTGCGGCAAGGCACCGGATTGAGCCGTATCACGTTCGAAATGACGAGAGATTGAATTAGGACAAGTCATATTCAAAGTAGCGAAAGGTTGGTCGGATCGAATCACAATCGAGACTCGCAAGTGCTGTGTTTGTACGTTTTAGATAAATTACTTGTATATTTCTAATAATTCAAACTTTTAGAATTATTGTTTAGCGCTAGCTGATACTAGGGATCTGTATCTCTCTATCTTTCAGTTTCATATACTGTTTTCTTTTATAAGAAGTTGTAATTATAAACTTAATGTATGCTGACCCTTGTGTCTTATATACTTCTTGAGAGAGTGATAAATGCATATTTTAAAGATCTCTACGTCACCGTTAAGCAATAATAGTTCCATACTTAGCACATATATTAAAGCAAGTAATCCTTAGACTGATTGGCTGATAACAGGAGAATAAGTCACTCTTGTAAAAGGAGTAGATTACGTGAGATTTATACACGAATCATCGTGAATTTTGTTGTAAGAGACTCTGAAAACGGATAATTGTTGCTCGAGTTATTTTATCGTAAACATTCAAAACAGTCAATTTTTAAACCACTGAGTATTTGTTTCACTAGTGCATATAAACTCCGCTCTGTTTCTTTTTCACTTTCGAATCTGGCAACTTAAAACTGTCGAAATGTTTGTTCTTCTCGCTAACAGAAGAGCAGCGAATGTGCCACTTTTTGAATGGGCATTTGTACCTTACTTTCAATTTTACCTCGAAATTAGTAGGTATAGCGTCAGATGATAAGAATTTGGCAATACAGTTTCTGGTGAATTCTCGAAAGTGAGATTAACACGGTGGCATTTGTGCAGTTGAACATCGTCGACGGTAAGATGCAGTACTTGTTCGATGAAGACGGGCGGCGCTATCTCGATGCTTTCGGCGGTATTGCCACCGTTTGCTGCGGCCATTGCCATCCTGAAGTCATTGATGCTATTATAAATCAGACGAAACGGCTGCAGCATTCCACTGTTGTATACCTCAACCATGCTATTGCCGATTTTGCAGAGGCGTTAGCCTCCAAATTGCCGGGTGATCTCAAGGTTATTCTCTTTCTTTTCCCACATGTTTTTTTTTTCTCTTTAGAAAGTAAGGCTTTTTGTATGTAGTTGAACTTTTTACGAGTTCATCGCACGTTCGCAGGTCGTTTTCTTCACGAATTCGGGAACTGAAGCGAATGAATTGGCAATGATGATCACTCGGCTTTACACTGGCTGTCATGATATTATCTCACTCAGAAATGCTTATCATGGGAATGCAGCTGGAACGATGGGCGCAACCGCCCAATGCAACTGGAAATTTAATGTTATCCAGGTACTCACGGGAGTTATGATCCTTATCCATAGCACATAACAAGTTGGTACTCTCAAAGTTTATAACTACGGTATTTTACATGTTTTGCGGTTTGCAGAGCGGAGTGCACCATGCACAGAATCCAGATCAATATAGAGGTGTTTTTGGCTCAGATGGTGAAAAGTATGCCAGAGATGTTCAAGAAATCATCGAATTTGGAACTTCTGGGCGAGTTGCTGGTTTCATGTCAGAAGCTATACAAGTACATTGCCTCCAGACAGCCAATCTCTCATATCCAACCTACTTTAACTATTCGTTGAAATTTTGTTTATTATAGGAGAACTCTCTTGTTTTGATATAGCTTGCTTTCTTTAAATTTGATAGATAATTATTTAAGTTGCAGATAGAATTCTTTGAAACTGAAATGCGACATCTTGGCAGGGAGTTGGGGGAATACTGGAATTAGCGCCAGGTTACCTGCCTGCTGTATACAGCACAATAAAGAAAGCTGGCGGCCTCTGTATAGCCGACGAAGTCCAGGCAGGATTTGCCCGCACAGGAAGCCATTTCTGGAGCTTTGAGGCCCACGGAGTGGTGCCAGATATAGTAACGATGGCAAAGGTAAAGACAAGAGTGAATATTATGTAAGCGTCTCGCCATTATGTCAGTGCCTGTTTGGTATGACTTCTGGTATAGCTTCTCTATTCGAGAAGTATGAGCCAGGCGTTTAACGAACAGAGATGTTGCTAGCTTCTGCTAAAACAGGAAGTGAAATGAGATGCTGGGCTTCAAACACAAAAACTCCGAATTGGAGCTTACGCTTTTATTAGAGAGGAAAGTTGTTTCTGGAAGGAGAGGGACTTAATGGCACAACTATTAGTGCTTCTTCAAGCAACTATACTATAAAACAACACTTCTGGTCAAGCTCCAACTCACTAAACAGTCTTTTAATGCTGAGACATGTATTCTCTTCTCTAGCATGTTTTGTCCATTCATTAGATAAAGTACTCTCTTCTATGATAAATTTCTCATGGTTTTAAGTGCTACTGTAATCAGGGAATTGGAAATGGGATACCTATAGGAGCAGTTGTTACAACTCCAGAAATCGCCCAGGTTTTGACTCGTCGAAGCTATTTCAATACATTTGGTGGCAATCCTGTTTGCACTGCTGGTGGGCATGCTGTTCTTAAAGTGCTTGAGAAAGAGAAGCTTCAAGAGAACGCACATGTCGTCGGTTCTTACTTGAAAGATCGACTAAAAGCACTACAGGAAAAGCATGAAAGTTAAGTATTTGTTTCTATTTCTAATGCATCTAGCTCTATATCTTTTTTGTTAAAAGTTAAAACATATCTTGGTTTACTCAATTTTCACATGTTTGGTGTACTATCAGTTATTGGTGATGTGAGGGGACGAGGATTGATGCTTGGAGTTGAGCTAGTAACTGACCGCGAAAAGAAAACTCCGGCCAAAGCTGAGATCTTGCATGTCATGGAACAAATGAAAGGTAAATCTAGCTTAATGCGAATTGGAGCTTCTGATCTTGGGACCCAAAAGCTCGTTTTGTCTACCGAACTTCTGCTTCTTGATTAGAGCTGCCGTCCCAAAAACTGGTCCAAAAAGTTGCGAGTTTGCTCAAATAAAGCTCCAATAGTTTATTATTGCCTACCATCCAATAGATGATCTTCCTATGATCTTTGATTCCTGCAACAGATATGGGTGTTTTGGTCGGGAAGGGCGGCTTCCATGGGAATGTCTTTAGAATAACACCGCCGCTTTGCTTCACAAAAGAAGATTCCGGTACATTTTTTTCTCTTATTTCCTGTTCCTGAGTTATGGTATCTTTCATATGTGGATAACTTATCTAATTTTTATGCCTTACTTTCTCTGTTACAGATTTCCTCGCCGAAGTGATGGACACGGCATTTTCTAAACTGTGAACTGATGCTCTGTGTATGTTTACTTTCTATGGGGGTTCTTAGGAGCAATAAGAGTTGTAAGTTACTATGAGACAGCACCTCGTTGTCTCATTATCTTTTCGAAAACCCCTGAACTTGTGGAGGTGACATGAACCTTGTGAACTTTGCTTAGTTATCTTGAATTAGATTTGGTAATAGTTCCAATTCTAAAGCAGGGTGTTACATTGTGGACATGCATTTCTTGTTGCTCTAGCTTTTCTTATTGTTAGTGGCTCGCGCCGTGTAGATACTAATGTATTATCCAAGAAGCTACAGGAGAACAAGATGTTGAGATATATATATATGCCCCAAAGTAGTTCAATGTTTTCTTAAAAAAGAAGGTGATTTCAACAATTCGAAAAAACTTTGCTTAAAAAGAACTTGTGTAGAATAACTTCTCACCAAGATGGTATAATTTTGCTGTGTTTATTCAATGAAACTAACTCTTAAGCATACATATATATATATATATATATATATATATATATATATATATATATATATAGCTAAATTATAGAAAAACTCCTTGTAATAACCTCGCTTTTTCACTTTTCTTCCCTGACATTTAAAAACCTACACTTTGTCCCCTTGTAAAATAAAAAATGTGCACTTCACCTCCTACCGTTAGGGTTCCGTTATAAAATATTTTTTTATGCCGAAAATACCCCTCTGCCCTCTTTTTTGTTGCTTCGCCTCCCTCCGGCTCGCCGCCGTGCCGGCTCGCCGTCCTCCACTGCGTCGCCCTCGCCCACAACCCCTTCGCCCTCCTCCGCCGCCTCGCTTTCGCCCTCGTTACCTTGCCTACCTCTCCATCAACACCCACCTCGATTTCCTCACCGTCGCCGAAATCGTGGGGCGGCGAAGATGCAGGAGGAGAAGGGGAGCGGGTGGAGAAGGAAATGGAGAAAAATCGTGGCCGATTGAGATTAGAATCGCTACCGATCGAAAGGCCGGCCGAAGAAGATGAGGAAGAAGACGAAAATGACGAGAGACAAAATGGTCATTTTACACACCGTAACTCCCTATGAACCTTTTTTATTTTACAAGAAAGAAACAGTGCTTAAAACGTCACTTTATAAAATAAAAAAGTCGGCTATTACACTTAATGTTTTCTGTAATTTAGCCTATATATATATACTCCCTGTTGCTACAAGGAACTGAGCTGAATCAAATCCTATCCCTACTCTCACCGAAAGAACGATCGCCGATCAAAACCCCGCCGCTATGGCGGCGAAGGAAGGATAGCGAATCGAGGCCGCGATCGGCCGGCGATAAACCATCCTGGAGAATCGGACGGTCGACACGAAGAGGGACATGCACTCCGCCGCGATCTCGCCGACTTCTTGGAACCTGTATATGCTCTTCCTCATGATCACCCCCAACACTATAGACACTGCAGCTTCCCAATCAACCATATTTCCCTTTTTCTTGCTTCTTCTGCAACTTCTGTTTGAAACTCATCCCTCCCAGTTTTAGCACCTTTTAAATAGTGTGACGTAACATCTCATTCACATCTTCTATCATTTACGTGTCGCTTTAAACATTGTCCATGTTGGAGATCTACTATAGTACACAGCATTGATACTCTTATTAATTCATAGTAACTATGTAATTTTAAGTTCGAACCCTAATTACTTTATATTTTCAGCTGATTTTATTTTTAAAATTTGAACGAAACGTATAGCATATTACGTTTTTTTTTTCTCAAAAAGAAAAAACTAATTAAGTAGATGCTTAGATGTGTCTATTTGGAATCAACCTCAAAAAATAAAAAAAGTAAAAAATAAAAAAAGCTACTGTTTATTTATATATGTTATATTTTGGTTTTGCATGCGTTGCGGATGTGTGCCAGTACACGACGGTTAAGATTGTGTGATTTGAGCCGTTTTATTGCGATCGGACGGTGGATATTGGAAGTGGCATCGGGCGGGGAATGATTCGGTGCAATCATTTGAGGTTTTTGGGCACCGTATGGAATGGCCTCGAATGTGCATTTATTTTACTCGAATTCAACGTGAAGGGCCCCGACCCAACCCCACCTTTTTAACCCTTCTTATCTAAAATATTTACTCAATGGTCCTTTTTCTAAAAAATAATGGTATGGAGCTTAACTCAAAATAAAACTATTTTAGAAAAACAAAAATAGAGTGTATTCGTGGCGTTTAAATTACTCTGAATTTTATAAATATATATATATATATATATATATATATATATATATATATATATATATATATATATTGGTATAGAGATCGAGTTGGAGATATATTGCGACCCTCCACTTCTGAAGGGATCATCCATCTCAGACCTACTCTAATCCTTATACGTACGTACGCTTAATTTTGTTAATCTCTATCTTAAATGGGTTAAAAATTTTATAGTTTACGGTTTTTTTGTATTTCATTCATGTATACGGCTCTTTTGATAAACGAAAAACACATTACTAATTAATTTGAATATTTTTTTTACGAACAAACACGTACTCTTCTTCTGCGTGGTTCGTTCCAACTGTTTGAAATTAAGTGCTTATATTATGATTATATTAATTAAACATGTTGAGACCCAAACATGCATGTACTTTTACGTGCCCTACTAAGATGCTATATATCACGTACCAATGAATTGGGAACTATTAATTAATTAATGGAGTGTCACACACAATTTTGAGTTATGCTTTTAAGCGTGAATAAGTTACATTTATGAATAGTCCATGACACACAAACTTGAAAAGATAAAATACAATGAAATAAAAAATAAGATAAGATAAACAACATTGCTGAGACCGACCGTCCTCAGTGTAAAGAAGCTGGCCATGGTTGCACTACGACCTGGTTCGAATCCTACTGATTCATATTTATAAATGTTTTTATTTCTAAATAAAATAAACGAAGCGGGTAGCGTGCTACCTAATTCTCAAAAAAAAAAAAAAACATTGCTGAGGCTAAGATGGAGAGGCAAATTAAGGGTCTCATTAAAGCCTCATGGGGCCCTGGGTGACAACTGGAACTCACAGGTGAATTTGGCTAGCTGATCATAATAAGCCATGTGGCATTTGCAGTGAAAAAGAAAAATAAAGGACATATATAGAAAGCGTGTTTCCAAAACACTGCGCTCTACTTGCTTAAGCTTTTGAAGATCAGTAATTATTTCACATAACTTGATATGGTTTCAGCGCAGCACAGAAGATTTTGAATTATAAAACTAAAACGGTCGTAGTTTGTAGTAAACAATTCACACTTTTTTTTGAGAGAGAAAGGTAGCACGCTACCCGCTTCATTCATTGAAAGTGTGAATTAGGCTACAAGTGTGGGGCAACCGGGCCCCGAAAAAAAATAAAAAAATAGACTCGAGCAGAAGGTCCCACTCGTTTACTAACCGCCTGAGTCTAAGTACTGCCAACCCTGGGTCAGGAGGGATGTCCCTAAAGATAGTGTCGTTTCTAATCTTCCAATTCACACTTTTTTAGCTGAAGAATATATAGCTGGAGTTTGTAAAATTTGATAAAATCATTGATGGGTCAATTTCAGAAGGACATATAATAATAGTTTGAGTTGCTCTTCATAAATTGTCATTCACAACATATATATATTACTTCACATAGTAGATGACAGCTAATGAGAGAAGCACACATGTTTGTCCATTCCTTTTTCCACACATCCAGTAAAGATTAAAGAAGTGCATGTGTGGTGGGGGTTTTTTAACCCAGGTGGCCAAGTTGCCCTTCTGTTTTCACTTTTCACAGCATGTGAGAGCCTGCAGCCACAAAACATGTTCATTCTGCATCCAATGCTTCTCCAGATCACAACACAAAAAGAAAAGGAGGCTTTATTAATTAGATGTGGTGGAAAACATGCATGGGTTGTATGATCATGAGCACATAGTACTGTAAGAATCGACAGCAGAGCGTAATGCTGTTCGAAGAAGTATTATCTGAATAGTGTTGTACAACATACGTAGGAAATGTAACAGCTGATCCAAACAACGAAACCGTATAGTTATGTCATTTGGAGTCAAAGTGGAAACAAAAGCTAGCCATTTGTTGTTAGGATTATATTTAAGTTAGTTTCAATTTTTTCTAGTTGAAAATAGGGCTTCATCACTAAGAAATTAATGACTCTATAATTTCTTATTAGTTTACAGTACTCATCCCAACTTTCTAACTCCATAGTTCTCATTGGCGAGAAACGTAAAAGAAGTATTGATTAAATATTTTTATATATTTTTTTATTTTCACGCGGAGATCTCACGCTGTATTAACCATCTAAACTAAATGTACTAGATGGGTTAATCATACTGTGCTTGGCTTCACATGCTTTAACAGTTTGTCTTTTTCGGTTAGTTAACAACTTTCGGCGACTTAGACATGTGGTTAACCGTTCTCGGTGCGCTAAATAATGCCACTTAACACTCTCTGTGGTTTGGACCACACATATAATACTTGTGATTAACAAATTATTAGTTTCTAGACCATATTGAGTTAGCTAAAGATTAGAAATTAATTAATTAATCACTGGGTTTAATTTATTTCCAGTACTAGATATTTTCACACAAAGAAAACCATAGCAGCTTTATTAGACTCTCTAATTTATTCGCTAACACCGCATTCGAATGCTCTACAATTATTGCCTTCGATCACCTGGTGCATCTGTATTTTTAGTCTTTTTTCTTAGATAATTGGATTGAAATTATGAGATAAGCTTTCGATCATTAAGAATAAAAACTCCGAATCAAAACTTTTGTATTCATTAATTACCAAAAAAAAGTTACTGAAATATTTGTAATGGAAAATTATTAGACTTATGCAGAAGCTCGCGTCGGGCCAAACAAGTACATACACTTTGAGCGTCGTTTTGTTACAAAAATGTATATATAGGGTGTTTTTTTAAATTTACTTTTTTATGTATATATAGAAACCAACCATTTCTCTATAGACAACATCATAAGAAAGGTGGATCACAAAGGCCATAATTAAAATGCTGCTAAGTCATCTTATTTTATGGTAAATTAAGAATCAAAGAACTTTACACCTGTTTTCTAAAAAAATCATAACATTGTTATCTTTCTTTGAACTAATTAATAAAGTGAATCAATTGAGTGCATTGACGTATAAATACCCACACTTAATAAGGCATTAGTTTTTGTGTTGATTAAATATGCAAACCATGCACCAATGCCTTTGTTAAGAGAGGGACATGGATTGGATTAAACATACATTTAATTAATTAGTAGGTAGTTAATACAGTAAATAAGAAGTTTATGAAGGTTAAATAAAAATTAAGGCTATTTATGTCACACTCATGAGTATGCAAATGGCAAAATTTTGGCTAATTCATATTGCTATTGAGCTTAGTAGTTAATTTCTGCGTAGCATCGTCTATGGATTTATAGTTGCACGCCAAAATCTCTCTAATTTGTTTCTTTAGAAGGATAAGTCATAAAAGAGGTGATAATTCTGACTACCTGACACATTTATCGTGATCTGCTGAACAAATAAGTGTTGGGTTTGGATAAAAAAAGAATTAATGAGAAACACGAGTCTAGGATTTCTGATCAAATAGGCAACGACGTTCTACCTATTTTGTTATTTTTCATTTCATTTTTTAAATTTTTTTGGATTCCACTCATTCCATTTTTTAACCTTTTTTTCCCTCTTTCTTTTTGAAATAAAATTGAGTTAGAGCAAAGTGATGATATAAACACCACATTAAGGGAATTTAATATATCAAGAAGAGACAAAGTGCGTTTTGTCGCTCGACTTAAGAAACAACGAGATTTTGAGTCTTTGGACGACAAATAGTTTTCAAGCATATTGCTTGACCACGAAGTCCACAAAGTCCTCAATTTTCAAACCCTCCCAAAAAAAGTACTAAATTAAAAACATAATTTTTAAAAAAATTTGGTGTAAAAATTGTTAGAATTGGTAATATTCATTGTTAAGACAATAGTTTCTATTGCTAAAAAGTGATTACGATCGTTAAACTCACTGAGAAAATCAATTAAACAACTATTAAGCAACTATTTTGGACATCTTAAAACCCTAATTATTCTCAAAAACAACAACAACAACACTAATTTAGAATCTTTAGTGCATTGGGTGTCATAAACACATGCATGTAAGATGCTAAATCAAAAGATATTCTCTACCATTAATTATTATTCACTTAAATAAATAGTAAAATTAGTTTAGGATTCTCCCCATTTTTTTTACAGAACTTCTTAATTTTAATTTTTTTTTAAATTTGTAAATAAGAAACAACCAATCACGGTGCCCCAAATCACCGGGGCCCACATTTTTGGCACGTGATGTTTCTTTCCGTCGAAAAAGGAGATCTTCGAGATTTACCCCAGCCTAGTCTCTGAATGGAACTCCTTCCTACACCGGGTGTAACACGTCAGCAAACACCACGTAAATTCTTTATTGCCTTATTGGTCCTCAATTTTTATCATATTTTTTATTTTATTTTAGTTTCTGATCTATGTTTTCAATCAAATTTTATTTTAATACTTTAGAAAATTGACATGCGATAGAATTAATTTTTAACATGCTACTCATGCATTTGATGTTGATATTATAATTTTCATTTCTAATAATAAACTTTGATTCAAATAAAATAATAAAATTTATTATGGACCTAAATATAAAACTTAAAAATCTGAAAAATAAAGTACAATATATTTTAGAATTGGCGATGAGAATTTCATATTTACTAAGAATATTTTTAGAACAATAAAATTCAAAAAATCAAGAGAAATATTCTATATTCTAATATACAGAATTAAAAGTTATATCATATTTTTGTCCGAACCGTGAGATAAAATTGCTTGATTCTTGTACAGTCGAAGTTTGTGACTTCTCCTTTCTCCAGCTCAATATCGTGATCCGTGCATATTTCGAAATTACTAATTTATCATGATAAAAATTTTATTCAGATAAACACACCGCGAAGTGAGTAAAATTAGGCTTACTTTGGTATTGAGGTCTATCTAATGTTATTAGATAAAATGAAGTTGTAGAAAAAGTATATAGAGATATGCTTCTGCGTTCTCCGGTGGGAACACAAAAAATATATCGTAACCGACTCATCGTGATATGCGGAACGCAATATTACGTATGGAAACAAACGGAATATTTTTCCAACGTACTTTCTCACCGCACGTAACGCAGTCTCTCCGCAATACCAAACGAAGCCTTAATCAAGGGACGTAAAAGAAACACTTTTTGAGCCTTAAAAAAAAAGAAAGAAAAAAAAGAGAATCAAAGCAGAGATGTAAGCCGCAGCGATGACGTGGCACACCAGGTTTAAGGAAAATTTGTCGTTTTCGCACGCCACGCTTTCCATCTGAAACTCAATTCGAACGGTGTGATTTGAATCCCACGGAGGGGCAATTTCGAAAATAACAGCAAAAATGGAGGGTTAAAGCTTAAAAGAGAGAGGGGCATTAGCTGCCTCCAGTTATTTCTCATTGGACGCTTGCAAGTTGCTGAGCTGGCCTGCAACTAACTCGGGCGGAGTCAGATGCCACGTCATCAATTGCCTACCCACCTCCATCACCGTCCGTTTCTGATCGGACGGTCCCAAGTCCACATTCGCCCCAAAGTCCAAAAACAAAATTTCGCCTTAATTTTTACCGCCAACCACTGTCAAAAAAAATAAAATAAAAAAAAAAATAGAGCACAAAATATAGGGGGAAAAAAATCAAAAAAATACCTAAAAATATATAAATTCGAAAATGGAATTTTTTTTTTGCAGGGACACCCCCCTACGGGAGGACATTTTATAATAGATCCTTGGACTTAATTTTTTGTTTTACATAAACTTCAAATACCACTCTTATTGTTTCACAGTTTCTTACTTTAGTATCATATGATTTAAAGTGTATCAATTTAGTACCTCGTGGTTTTTTTTTTTTGGTCAGATTTTTTTTATTAAATCGGTGATAAAATTAAAACTAAAAGGTATTAAACTGAATATTTGATAAATTTAGATGAGGTATCTGAATTTTTTTATATATAATTTAACGAAATGTTAATTTAAAAAAAAAAACTACAGTATACTAAATTGATACACTTTAAACTATAGGGTAATAGAGTAGGGTAATAGAGTGAGAATGTGTGAAACCACGTGATGATATTTTAAGTTTACCTTTTTTTTAAAAAAAAATCGTTTGGCACACTCATATTTTTGTTATATATATATATATATTGATTGTTGTTTTTTTTTTTTGAGGAAACAGGGTTATACCTTATTTGAACTATTGATTGTTGTTTTTATTAGAGAAATTTGAAGTTTTCCCAAAGCAATAGTTTTTTAATAAATTATTTTATAAAATTCTTTCTGAATGGATGAAAGTGTAAATTTTGCTAAAATATTTTGGTTTAACAAACTTTTAATTTAATTCAAAGAAAATTTAAATAGCTAAAAGAACTACTAAAAGATGAAAAAATAATAACCGAATATAAATAGTTAAGGAGTTTATACCAAGATCGTCTATAACAATTTAATTTCTAAGTTTTTACGTTAGGTATATAAATTTTCTTTGCACAATATCACTATCGCCATTGATCCATAATTCTTTTACATAACACTTTTTTGTACTTATTTTCTATTAAATAACTTATATTTTACTTTTAAATTATTTGAAAATAACTTCATTTTTGTTACAAAATTGATAATTTTAATCAATCCTCTTTGACAACTAGTTGTGTAACTCACAGTTAGGGACTAAACTGTGAAAGCAAAAAACTTAAGAACCTAGTCATAATATGGAGATAGAACAAGGACTATCAATACATTTTACCTTTTAGGGTAAACTTTAAATACCACCATGTGGTTTCGCTCTTCTTACTTTAGTATTATGTGGTTTAAAGTGTATCAAGTAGTAGGTATCGTGTGGTTTCATTTTTATTTTTTTTGTCTTTTTTTTTGTTAATATTTCATTAAATTATATATAAAAATATTTAAATATTCTAGGTAGGTTTATAATATTTACTTTAAGTATTTTTTACTTTTTAACTTCACAATGATTTAACGAAAAAAATTAATAAAATCGGTAATAAAAAATTAAAAATAAAATTACGGGACTCAATTTATACATTTTTAACTATAGGGTATTAAAATAAAAAAAGTGTGAAACTATTGGGGGTGGTTGAAGGTTTTTTTTTTTTTTTTTTTTTTTTTTTTTTTTTTTGGGGTTTCCTCGAGGGCAAAGGAAGGGGTGTGCGATGCGATCCTATTAATTTGTTTAATTGGTTTAATTCGTTTTTCTTTTTGCTCGCTCGCCTTTTCGTTTTATTTATTTTATTTATTATCTTTATTATTGTTATTTTTTTCGCTCCGCCATTTCCCTCCGCCTCCTTCGCTCCCACCCTCCCCCCTCCCCTCGACCGAAGCCTTTTTCTAGGGTTTTTGGGGGCTCGGCCCTTCTAGGGTTACAGAGAGCTGGATTGCGCCGCGTTCTTCCGCGGGATCTCCATGCGCCGCTGGTCGAGCGGCTTCGTCGACTAGGCCCCGCCGCCTCCCCCTTCGCTCGGCCTCGTCGATGCAGGGTTTCGGGCGATTCTAGGGTTAGGGTTTCGCTAGGGCTTCCGGGAGAGGCGTGGCGGCGCGGCGCGGCGATGGCGTCGTGTTCGGGGCCTGGATGAGGTGAATATCGGGGTTCGCGGTGGGGGTCGGGGTTGGGGTTGGAGTCGTTTTAGATGGCATTGGGAGATCTGATGGCGTCGAGGTACTCGCCGTCGTCTTCTTCATCGGTGTCTAACCACCTGGATGAGTTCTCCGGTAGGGGGGACGGCGACGCCGCATCCTCCTCCGTCTCCGCCGCCGTCGCGCATCGGAGGGAGCCGTCGGAGGCCGCGGGGCTCCCGGCGGCGGCGGCGGATGCGGCCGCGAGCTTCGCTTACTTGCCGCAGACTGTTGTCCTTTGTGAGTCCCGGCACGAGGGATTCGAGAATTGTGTGGCGTCAGGGCCGCCCGACAACGGATTGGTCTCGAAGTGGCGGCCCAAGGATAGGGTAAGTGGTTGGAATCATCTTCTTGCTTCTCTTCCATGCACATGTTTCTGTTTTCTCGGTGCTTTTGTAGATATGCTCGTGTAATCTTGAATTAATTCAGAATAAATATGTTTTCGCCCACTAGTGGAATCTTTTAACTAAAAGAAAAAAGAGAGAGAAATTTTTTGACGGAAAAAGGCGTTGCGAGGGGAAATAATGAATTTGTCAGAGTAGTTAATCTTGTCACTTTAATGCTTTGTTCTTAGTATCTGATGACATGGGGCGTAGATTATCGGTTTTCTTCGAACATGTTCCTGTATTGTTAAAATCAGTACTGTCCTCGCTCTAAGATGATCATTATATAATGGAGTTCGTATGGGTTTTTCTGGGTTGAGATTAAAGGGCAGGTGGAGTTCATATACTACTTGCTGTAATTTATATGCCGGCAGCATAAATCATTTTCTATCAGCCGGCACATGCATAATTTTGGTCCATAGAAGTGTATATTTAACCATTTCCCATTTAAAGTTCGGATTTGTAACTTGGAAACTAAATCAAGATATGTTTAAATCCTGTATTTGTTGAATGTGTTAGTCCATGCAAATTTCATGCCCTTATGTGAGCTTGTTTAAATTTGATTGATGTGAACCTCATTTGGTGCTTCGCAATGCGATCTTCTTTTTGTCAAATTTGTTTTTGAATTGTATATATATATATATATATATATATTTATATTAAGTCTAACATTAAGATAGAACAAAATATTTTTGAGTTGGGGTGATTGGTTTGTTTCGGATGGGTTGTCTAAGACAAAATCCCTGGAGTTTACATATTTCAAAGTATGGGAAAACAAGGCCTATTTTACCCGTTTGTATATAGGTTATGAAGAATCGAGTTTTGGGTTGAGTTTGGGGTTTTTCCTTAGCACATTTTCTCTTCTTTCTCCTGTGTGGCAAAGGTTGCCACAGCTATAACTCTTATTCTTTCTTATTTCTCTTCCACCTCTACTTGAGCAAGCCCCCACTGGTCTGCGTAAGCATTTCCTGCCCCTTTTTACTCCGACTAATTGCATAAAGTCCTCATACCCTCCAACTGATCTTTTCTTATCGGCAGCTCACCCAATTGTCTTTTCCCTCTTCTGTGATCCTTGCCTCCCCAGAAATGCCCTCAGAGTGTAACTTTCTTTGCTTGTTTTAGTTTCTGTAGGCCTTTTGTGCTAGAGGCTTATCCCAATTTCTTAATACAAAATGGATAATTGGCAAAATTATGCTAGTTCTTGATTCCTCATTTAGCACTAGTGATGATAAGTGATTTCTCATAGATAATTTTCTGTAGGAGCAGATGTTCTTTCTACTAAGAAAGGGTTGAACAATTTCAACTAAATATTTATTGGATCTTGGTTTGTGCTATAAGTTCTTCACAACTGAAATTAATGTGAGAAGGGAGGAGAAGAGAGAAGAAGGCAAGAGAAGGGGGGGGGGAACATAGGAGAAGAGGGGCTGTGGACAAAAATTCTTTTTTAGAAAGTGTCTATTGTAGATTATAATTCAGCAAAGAGATAACCACCAGTCGTAAATATATAAGCACAAGATGTAGTCTTTATGAAGATAATACCCAACTAAATCCTAACTGATTATTAGCCGAAATACTTTACTGACTCAAGTTGTGAACTGATACATATCAGACTCGACCAGTCCTTGTTGAGTTAAAATTGATTCACTTGTGGATCCATCTGTAGATTAAACACAACATTTAGACCTGGATTATAGTCTGCCTTAAAAATGAACTACATTGATGAATTTATAGTTTAATTGACTCGACTATTGCACTATGAATGATTGAGACCAAATGAAAACTAAATTGTTTTAGTCAGGGGTTGCCTTGCTGTAGTGCGGCTTTTGTTAATTGGCAGGTGGTGTGACCTATCATGCCAACACAAATATAGGCATCATTCAATTCCTCTCAGCTGTACAAGCTGGAAAATTATCTTTCTAATTTCCGTGGCATATGTTGAACAGTTTTTGCTGGGGAAGGTGGTATTGTAGCAAAAAATTTCAAGTTAAATGATGTCTGATTCAACTGAAATTGAACTTGAACTAAATTTATCTGCCTTTTATGGATAGACACCAATACTTTTTCGAGCTGTAATTAGCTGATGAACTGCTTGTGATTTTCAAATAAAGTTTGTTGCTTCGTTGATCATGTTGTGGCTTCAATATCGTTAGTTTTTGTTCAGTACCTTAGGTTGCAGTTGTTTGTAACTGTCTGTTATTTCTATATTTCTTTATTATTATTAATTTTTTTATTTCGACTAGTTCAGTCATTTATCAAAGCTAATGGCAATGCACTTGTGATTCCTACAATGATCTTCATTTGTATATGTTATTCGGTTGTTTTGTAGTAGTTTAACAATAAGTTTTATACTGCAGATGAAGACTGGGTGTGTTGCACTTGTTTTATGTCTAAATATTAGTGTTGATCCACCAGATGTAATAAAAATTTCTCCCTGTGCAAGAATGGAATGCTGGATAGGTAAACTTGGCCTTGTGTAACTCATATTTCCTTCATATCCTTACACTACTTTATTACTGTTGTTTTCAGGTTTGTTATTGCTAATTCTGTTTCTTAATTCCTTTCAATTCTCTAGTTGCTTGTATCTTTGTGAAAATATTTATAGTTTGCTGGAAAGTTCATATTTACCTTTTCTTTTCTTTTAATTACACCTTTAATATATGCCCGCTGTTTCCACTCTCTGGCATTTTTATTAGTAAATAATAATGAGCATGCTTTTACTTACCTCCAAGGATTTTTATGATCTGCAGGAGTTGTAACTCTCTGTCTTGTGAAACATTCTTTTGTTATTATTTCTTTTCTGCTGTTTTTGACAACAAAGATAAAACCTTTCATTTTTTTTTGCATAGAAAAGCAAATTTAAGATCAAATTTTAATCAGCGCTCTGTGACGATGTCACTTTCCACAGACAAATTTTACCAGTAAGTGGTTTTAGAGGAGAAATCCTCTTGGCTTAGTATATCTGTACTACTTAGGCTTTGAAACTGTCAACCCAGTGTTTAGACTTGCTTAACATGTGCGGATAATTTATAAAATTACAATCTTATTATGCCTTTGTGGACTACCGTTCTTTTAGTTCGAAAACTTATAGAAGTCCTAAATCTTGGGAGTAATGTGCTTGATCAAGCAGTCCTCCAGGAACTGTGTCTAGCTTTTTCAGGAACTTCTTTTGACCAAACATGTAGCAGTTTTTTGAAAAATATTTGGCACTCTTACTTATATGTACCCTTTAAAACTCATTTGTTGTTATGCTTTCCTCACCACAGCATGTATAGCACTTTTGTTGATCAGTATCGAACAATTGCAAATTACTACTACAGTAAGAAGTAAGTCTTTATATATGAGCTTTAGTTGTGTTGGTTAAAGAAAATGTACTGTATATTAAACTGCTAGTTTAACAGAAAAAGTTTTTTGTGATAGATAAACTTATTTGTGGGTGAAATAAAGTTGGTTATACTTTAAATTTCTTTCTTATTTATACTATATTACTATGACTATATTGTTATGCTCAAGTTTTGTGATTTTTGCCTTTTGATTATTATTTTATTCTTTCTTCTTTTATCAGATCCATTCTCTATGGCTCCCCCAAAAGCTCTTGAAACAATTGGAAAAGCCTTGCATGCTCAATATGAAAGATGGCAGCCTAAGGTAAAAACCACTTGAATAATTTAAATTCTCGTCATGTTATGTCAATAAGCTCCTTTTCTTTTGTGTTTACGATCTTATGAAATTCCACAGGCTCGTTACAAACTTCAACTTGATCCAACTGTTGACGATGTGAAGAAGCTTTGCAGTACTTGCCGCAAATATGCGAGGTCAGAGAGAGTCCTCTTTCATTATAATGGGCATGGAGTGCCAAAGCCTACTGCTAATGGAGAAATTTGGGTTTTCAACAAGGTTTTCCTCGTTTATCTTACCATGATATTTTCTGCATTATTTACTCTGCTGGAAATTTCAGCAAATATTTGTTTCTACAGAATACAGAGTTATACACATATTTGTTTCTATTGAACACAGAGTTATACGCAATATATACCGTTACAAATCAGCGATCTTGATTCGTGGCTGAAAACTCCTTCTATATATGTCTTTGACTGCTCAGCTGCGGGAATGATTATCAACGCTTTTATGGAGGTGTGTTGTACTGTTCATTGACTATTTTGCTTGTCTTTTATCGTTGATGTGTATTTTTTTCCCCAAAAGTTTGCTGTGTTATTTTCCCTTTGCTTTCTTCTAATTTATATTTGTTTGCATGTTGTTTCAATTCTTTTTCTTAGCGTCTAGAGTGTAATTCATCTAGCTCCTCCTCATCTTCATCGAAGGACTGCATTCTGCTTGCTGCCTGCCAAGCACACGAAACTCTTCCGCAGAGTGCTGAGTACCCTGCTGATGTATTTACGTCCTGTCTCAGTACACCTATTAAAATGGCATTGCGATGGTTAGTCTCTTATTTGAAGTATTTATTTGTATTTGATTTTTATTCTTTAATGATTATGCTGTCTTGGGGGCAACATGTAGGTCCCCCCCTGCAGAGTGCTAATGGTTTTATATTTAATTGCTCAGGTTCTGTTCTCGTTCATTGCTTCGTGATTCCCTCGATTACTCTCTAATTGACCAAATCCCTGGTCGCCAAAATGACCGGAAAACACTCCTTGGGGAGCTTAACTGGATTTTCACTGCTGTAACTGACACAATAGCATGGAATGTGCTCCCTCATGGTATTAAGATTGTTGTTGAAACCTTTTTTTGCTTTGAGTTTTCATTGGTGTATACTTTTCTTATGCAAATGAAAACTATGCAGATCTGTTCCAAAGGCTTTTCAGACAAGATCTTTTAGTTGCTAGTCTCTTTCGAAATTTCTTACTTGCTGAGAGAATAATGCGAGCTGCAAACTGTTCTCCAATATCATATCCAGCGATGCCTTCAACTCACCAGCATCATATGTGGTACCTAGGATTTACATATTACATCTTAGCTTGCTACTGTGCTATTCCATGCTTTTCCTTCTATTCACTTAAATTTTACGCATCAGGGATGCATGGGACATGGCAGCTGAAATTTGTCTTTCGAAGCTTCCTCAGTTGGTTGCTAATCCAAATGCTGAGTTTCAGGTACTTTTGCTATTACTGTTTACTGTTTATTCATATAATCCTCTTTCACAGCTAGTCGTGTTTTGCGTTACGTCATGTTTTGAGTTACGCTCTTCTGTGCGCAAAACACCGTTACATCTTTCCCGATCACTGCTTGCCATGTCATTTTTGACTTTCCTATATGTCTTTTCACATAGCTGCTTCATAAGAGAATATGTGATGTTAATAAACTAAAAAGGAAGCCAAAATTGAATGGTTGGCGCCGATTGTATTGGCTTTGGCCCCAATAATTTATGGCAGGACATAACTCAACTTTTTAATGAGTGATTAGAAAGGAATTTGATCCTATATAATCTCTTTCGATCATTCATGAAGTCGAGCAACCACTTAGAGTGGGGCGAAGGCTGATTAGTTGTCGAGTTCTGCTTGAAGTGTGCTGCTGAGATTCTTGATGCTTAGGACAGTAGGCTTGTACCGAACATGATTTTTTTCGTTATGACACTGTTAAATGATTTGCCTTTTTTAATAACAAGCAGCCAAGCCCCTTCTTCACTGAGCAATTGACAGCATTTGAGGTGTGGCTTGATCATGGTTCTGAGCATAAGAAGCCACCGGAGCAGCTGCCAATAGTTCTACAGGTACGCCTTATTGTATGTAATGATGTGGTTTTACATATACTCTGATTTCCAAGCACTTAATGTCTTAGAATGTGTGGTCATTGGCTGGTTCTATTGACCTTGAAAGTGTTGTACTACTATGGATTTTATGCTGGCCTTAACCGAACTGTCATTTCTGTAGTCCATTGAATATGGTGATGCTAATTCAGGCAATGACTATTGTTCCTAAGGATTTAAGTGCTCATCGGCATGGACCGTACCCATCGTGCCATACCATGTTGACATGATATTGGCACGATTAAACACTCGTGCTGATTGCACGGTTCAAAACTATGTTTTCTTTGAAATTAGCAAGCAGTTATATTAAATAAAGTGCAAAAGACCTAAAGATATATAATAATCAATTAGAATATCTTGATGTCAAAGAATAACATTTCATGCCATGGCATGTTGGCACATAGGTATTTTGTGAATGACACAAATCAACACAGCAAGGCACGCCCATGCCGTACTGTTGTGGCAAGTGCTTGTCACAGCTCGTGCTACGGCTCTTAAATCATTGATTGTACTTGTTACATGGCATGTTGGCACATAGGTATTTTGTGAATGACACAAATCAACACAGCAAGGCACGCCCATGCCGTACTGTTGTGGCAAGTGCTTGTCACAGCCCGTGCTACGGCTCTTAAATCATTGATTGTACTTGTTACGTCATGCAAGTATATATTTTATCTCAGCGCTTGACTGTTAGTGAATACCTTTTGAGTACATGAAAATGTTGAAACACCAGAACAATACACATTTGTTATGTTTCTCGTCTGTCCTATGTTTTGGGGCGCACTTTCTGCTTTTAAGAAAATTCTCTTCTTCAGCTATTAGTCTTTTTTTTTTACTATTGAAATTTGGAAAATCTTCTAGGTTTTACTTAGTCAATCTCATCGATTTCGAGCTCTGGTTCTTCTTGGAAGGTTTCTTGATATGGGTTCTTGGGCTGTGGATCAGGTATATGTTATTATGTTTTAGGTGTAAATTTAGTATTGAAGTTGTTTTCTCGTTTTGCATTTTGACATTTTGGAATACATTGTTTTAGGCCTTGTCTGTTGGTATCTTTCCTTACGTGCTCAAACTTCTACAAACAACTGCAATGGAATTGCGCCAAATACTTGTGTTCATCTGGACCAAGATCCTTGCTCTGGATAAGGTACTTCTCTTATCATTTGATTTAGTTTCGTAATCCTTCCTGTTGTTGCGGTGATCTTCCTTTGAAGAATATTATGTTGTCTTGTTTTTGCTCTTCTTATCGTCCATATATCTACAAGCTGCAACCTGCAGACTTATATGGAAATATATGTATTCTAATGTCATCTTTGTTTTTGAAATGCTAGTCTTGTCAGGTTGATTTGGTGAAAGATGGCGGCCATGCATATTTTATCAGGTTTCTTGACAGCCTGGATGCTTACCCAGAACAGCGGGCAATGGCTGCTTTTGTTCTAGCAGTGATCGTAGATGGACACCGGAGGGGACAGGAAGCATGTATTCAAGCAAATCTAATAGACGTTTGCTTGAGGCACCTTCAACCAGCGAATCCTCATGATCCACAGTCTGAGCCTCTTCTTCTGCAATGGCTTTGTCTGTGCCTCGGAAAGCTGTGGGAGGATTTCCCAGAGGCACAGTTAGTAGGTTTACAAGCGGATGCACCTGTGATAATCCTTCCTTTGTTGTCAGAGCCTCAGCCGGAGGTTTGAAAATTTCTGTTTCTTACCTTTTTAGTTGTGGATGGTCCTTGTGCTGATATTGTGTCTCTGCCCCTGAACTTATCACTTAAACATTTTAATCCCGTACGATCTTGATGTGCAATTCCATTCCTAACCAAAATGATCTATGACTTTCCTTTAAAATGACCAGTTCCTAAAAAGGTCATTTTAAGAAAAAGTCATGTTGTCAGATTTTTTTTTTTCCAGTGACTAAGTATGGAGTTGCAATATGTAAGAATGTTAGCGATTTAAGAGATGAAGTGAAAAGTATAGGGATTAGATTGGAATATTCGGATGGTGCAGGTACTGTCAATACATTTTACCCCTTTATTTCTAATGCCAATTTTGACAAATGTTTCTTATGTTCTTATGCTAGGTGAGAGCTTCTGCTGTTTTTGCCCTGGGCACCCTTTTGGATGTTGGATCTGTTACATTTAAAGATGGACATGGAGGTGAGGAGGATTGTGATGATGATGAAAAAGTAAAGGCTGAGCTAAATATAGTCCGGAGCCTTCTGCAATTCACTTCAGATGGAAGCCCGCTGGTTAGAGCTGAGATTTGTGCAGGTATGCAGGTTGATTCACATATTTCTGACTGCTTGATACTGTTTCTGTGTAATAGCTATCTTTGATATTTTTGTGCATAAGAAATATGCACAGGTTTATATTTTCTTTTTGTTTTTATGAGAAATTGATCGCTGAATCTCGTCTTATTGTTTTTAATTGCTCATGTGATCCCTTGCACCAATTGCATAAGAAAGAACTGCTTACTTGGGTAGTTGGAGTCTACTTACGGAAATACAGTCACACAATATATGATCAGCAGCTAGAATCATCTAAATATTTGCAAACTCTTAACTCTGTAGTCTTCTATTAACTTAAAAACAACAATGGCTATTTACTATTTCAATTAATGACAGGTTCGTGCAAAACCTGAGCTTTAGCGTCTCATAAGTAAGTGCATCTGTGTATCTTTTTTTTTTTCGTGACATGTAAATCTTGTTGTTGCTTTCGATATTTTCTTGAAACTCAATTGTAATATTTTGGACAATACACCTTATTTACATGTATGGAACTACTTAAAGATGACGCTACATGTACTTTCCATATCTGATCAAACTTCAAGTGGTTATTATCTACTGTTTATACAAGTAGACTTTTACTTTAGCTATTGAAGATGCAGCATTTTCGTATAATAGTGAAAATTGCAGTGTATTATTCTTTCTTTTCTTCTTGAATTCATTTCACTGATAATTATCAACCCTTTTTCTTTGTGTGTGACAGCACTTGCCCGTTTTGCCTTTGGTCATAACAAGCATTTAAAGTCTATTGCTGCTGAATACTGGAAGCCCCAATCAAACTCTCTACTGACTTCGCTACCTTCGCTGGCTAATATTAATAATCCAACTAGTGGCTATCCTAGCCAGTATATGCAGAGTGGAACCACCCTTTCCTCCCACATTGGCCCTGTACTAAGAGTTGGGAGTGATACCAGTGGTGCTGGCCGAGATGGAAGAATATCAACAAGTAGCCCAATCGCATCTACTGGCATTATGCATGGTTCTCCAGCATCAGATGATTCTTCTCAACTTTCTGATTCTGGTGTCCTATTGAAGGAAAATATAAGCAATGGTGTCATCAGTTATACTAGATCAAGGCCACTTGATAGTCCGCTATGTCTGCAGTTTATCTTAGCTATGTGTAATATGGCAAAAGACCCTTCTCCAAGAGTTGCGGGCCTCGCTCGAAGAACTCTCTCTATTATAGGCATTGAAAAAGTGGTTACTAAAACTATCAGGTTTGGTGGCGGAGCTACACACCAAGGAGAGATATCAGCTTCATCTGCATCAGCAAACTTTGCTGGATTGACACGTTCATCTTCATGGTTTGACATGAATGCTGGTAGCTTCTTTGAATCCCTAATGTTCATGCAAATAAAACTGCATATGTACAAATCATGCAACTACCCTTAGAATGTTGAATGCTTATGCCCCTAAAAGCCATCAGCGTATGCATAGACAATGTTTTTTTGCATAGGCACCCCCGGCGGGGGTACTCGCAATTAGATAAGATCTGTATGGGTATACATGCAAATACCAATTTTGCTGGCAATGGATTATTTTACGTATTTGCAGAGGTCTATATGCAAAAATATGCCTTTCTATGGAATTGCTTACTTTCCTGTGTAATCTTTATGGTCGTTTGCAGGTCATTTGTCAATGACTTTTAGAACGCCTCCTGTTAGCCCACCTCGTCAAAATTACCTGACAGGATTGCGTCGAGTATGCTCTTTAGAGTTCCGGCCGCACCAACTGAATTCTCCTGAGACAGGCTTGGCTGCTCCACTTCTAGGTTCAGCTGGATCTTCTGGCAATTCAGAACACAGTTTACTTCCCCAATCAGCCATCTACAACTGGAGTTGTGGCCACTTTTCAAGGCCACTTCTTACGGCAGCTGATGATAATGAAGAAATCTTGGCTAGGAGAGAGGAAAGAGAAAAAATTGCTTTCGACTGCATTGCCAAATGCCAGCGTTCTAGTTAGTTAATCAACTTTTTGTACTTTGTTACTATTTCTCATATTCTTTTGTCATGCTATTCATCCCTTACTGAGATTTATGTATTTGTTTGTGAACAGCATGCAAACCAAGTAATCAAATTGCTAGCTGGGATACAAAGTTTGAAATGGGTACAAAAGCCATATTGCTTTTACCCTTTTCACCTATAGTGGTTGCTGCAGATGAGAATGAGCGAATCAAGTAATGCCATGATAATCACCATTCGCTTTTTCCTGACTTAAAATATGTTTAGTTTTGGTCAAAATTATCATAGATATTGTTTCTTTATTTCACTACTTATATTTCGTCTCAGAAATTACTAATTTTTTGATGTCTGTCCTATTTGTCTACTTGTTAGTGCATATATTTGGATGTGTACTGAGTCTGCTCATTCTATCCACTCCACCCATCTTACGGTGGCCAATTTGTATTGTGAAAGCGTATTCAAATGCCATTAACCATATGAAAATTCATCACGTACTATCTTTTAGATATTCTAAATTTGTAGTTGGCAATGGTGGTGGCCAGCAACGGGAGGGGGCGTCTGTAGGTGGTTGCGATGGTTGTAGGTTTATGTGAGACATTTTGGCCAAGAACCATCTTTGAAATAATAATATATTTATTTCTTGCATTAGTTCTTAAGGCTTGATAAAATGTTTGAAACATGGTCTATCTGAGGCTTTTGGCATGCTCTGTTGTTTTATGAGCCCATGATGTTTCTGAAATGAGGCACTTATTTCCTGGATCACTTCTTAAAGCTTGATGTAATGTTTGAAACTTGGTATATCTAAGGCTTTTAGTATCTCTCTGTTGTTTTGTGAGGCCATGTATTCTTGTGGCCTTGACATGATTTGATACCTATTTAACAAATATTCAACTGAAAGATGCTCAAATATAAGTTTTTGCATACTTTTGATGGCTGTTTGCTTTACCGTATTTTATTGGTAGAGGTTGTTGCCTAAGTGTATATCACTTGTTTTTTCAACTGAAAGATGTTTGTAAATACGTTCCTTCATACTTTAGATGGTAGTTTGCTTTACTGTATTTTATCGGTAAAGGTTGTTTGTGCCGTTTATATCACTTGTTTTTTTGGCTAAAAGTTGATGATAACATGATGCAGGGTGTGGAACTATGAAGAAGGTACATGTTTGAACAGTTTTGACAATCATGATTTATCTGACAGAGGAATTTCTAAACTATGCCTTGTAAATGAGCTTGATGACAGCTTACTTCTAGTTGGTTCAAGTATGCTTCATGTCTATTCATAATTACCTGCCTCATGAATGAGCCCAATATTGTGATATAAACTGGCCTGTGTTCCTACAGGTGATGGAAATGTTCGTGTGTGGAAAAATTACACTGGAAAGGGCAAACAGAAGCTTGTAACGGCATTTTCTTCCATCCAAGGCAATAGGTCCGGTGTTCGCAGTACAAACACAGTTGTGGAATGGCAGCAGCAGTCTGGTTATTTGGTATGAGCTGGTTTAGTGATGTATTGTTCTGCTACTGTAGTTCCAGTTGAATTACTTTCATACATGAACTTAAATTCATTGTTGCTTGTTTGAAGTATGCTTCTGGAGATACCTCAGCTATTCAGCTTTGGGATCTAGAAAAGGAACAGCTGCTAAGCTCCATTTTGTCATCCTCAGATTGCAGTATCTCCGCACTGGTAAGATATTTCAAATTATAAAAATATTATATGTACGACGACAGAATATGGTTCTGTCGTGTTTCTGAAAGCCTTCTTCTTAGGATCTTAGAGGTTCACGGTCTTTGGAACTCTTCTAAGTGAATCATTAGCTATTTTTTTGAGCGCTCAATTCCCCCTCAACCCCCGTGCCGCCCCCGCCCCCCCCCCCCCAATTTGCAGCAATTGGCAGTCTTACAATTTGGTCATCTTTCACGCATGTTGTTACACACTATTTCTATTTCTTATACAAGATTGTACACCTAGCAAGCTGTTCAAGCAGAATAATTTTGCTAAAACTGTTGCTTTCTTATGTTTGGTACTTAGTACTGCAACTTTTTTTTTTGTTATAAAGGGGAACTCGTACAGTGAAACAACCACTGTTTTATTGTTCATGGTTTTAAAACAAATTTTAATTTTCTTGTATCCTGTCTATGTTTTACATTGTCCAGTTTGTTTATCCTCTCACAGGGCATTTGTAATTACTTATGGTTTCTTAATGGTTTTTCTTTTTTGCTGCTGCTATGCAGTCTCCCTCGCAAGTCCATGGGGGTCAATTCGCAGCTGGTTTCATGGATGGTTCTATCAGGATATTTGATATCCGTACCCCTGAAATGTAAGGATTGTATTTCTTATTAAACTTCTGTGCACAGTTTACTATCCTGTTGGTTCCATACAACCTGCTTTCATATATCTTGCAGGCTTATCTGTAGAGCAAGACCGCATACTGAGAGATTGGAGAAAGTGGTAGGAGTAGGCTTTCAACCTGGATTTGACTCATCCAAGGTACTTCCTTTTTTATTTGTTTTATTTGGAAAAGTATTAATGCCCTTGTTCATTTTCTATATATAGTTGCAGATTATTGTCACTGCTAGTGTTAATGGCACAAGAATGGTGTTTGTACTGGACACAAAGTCCTGCTCCAGCACTTGCTTATCTGGGAAATATATCTTACTTAGACATTGATTTGAACAATTCTATTATGGCAATAAAATGCCCTAACCCGATCTATATGGTTGATCATATGCAAGATTGTTAGTGCATCTCAAGCGGGGGACATCCAGTTCCTGGACATACGGAATCAATCCGAGCCATATCTCACCATCAAAGCCCACAGGGGCTCTCTCACAGCATTGGCTGTTCACCGCCACGCACCAGTTATTGCGAGTGGGTCCGCCAAGCAGATAGTCAAAGTCTTCAGCCTCGAAGGGGAACAACTACACTTCATTCGATACTACCCAACCTTCATGGCACAGAGGATTGGGTCCGTGAGCTGCCTTGCCTTCCATCCATACAAAGCACTTCTCGCCATCGGCACCTCTGATGCTTGTGTATCAATCCATGCCGATGATAATTACCAGGTAAGATGAAATGTAAAAAAGGTTTCAGCATCAGTCCCTACTTGGGGGGAATACCGGAGGGAAAAGCTCAAACATCTTAGCCCAAAAATGACCCAGCTAGCGTGGCTATAACAGCGTGTGGTTGGTGATTCTATGCACCTCCGGCGTGCATGTGGAATTTGCATGTCTCTCAAAATTCATTAGCCTCTCTTGCAGAAAGGTTGCCACTCTTGCCGACACATCACTAGGAGGCTTTTACAAAATAATTATACCTAGGTAAAAAGATGTAAATAGTTTTCTTTGTATTTGGGTGGTCATTTTCTTCTCTCTTTCTCTTGTACTTCTTTCTTCTTCTTCGTTACTTCAATTGTAAAAGCTCCAGATTGTTCAGATCATAAGTTCTAGTCGCTTCCTGGGCAAGAGTTTGTTGTATTGGTTGCTGGAAAAGTTTACTGATCTCAGATCATTGTGTATTATGGAGCTCACATTTTTTTTTTTTTTTTTTTTTTTTTGGGCCCTTTTCTTATTAACTCTCATACAGGTGATCTCTCCCTTGGTGTATAGTCGTCTCTGAAAATGAATAGTCCTGATTTAGTGTGTTCCATTGGGCTCTGATTTGGTGTATGGTTGTTGATAAAAGGATTTCAAAAACTGTTTTGTCATACTGTTTGTATTTATGTTTGCCGCTGTGCTTCTATCCTTCCCTAAAATAGTCGCTGAAAGCGCTCTACTGCCCTGAAAATTGTGCAATTAATCTCCCCAACTCATCATATGCTGTGTTTTACTACCGTTCTATGCTAGTGTCTAATGGTTGTCTTCATTGGAAGATGATCGACGATACAGTCCTGTTTGCTGCATCTCTTTCGCCGTTTCATTGGCTATGCTTGGTTCATCTTCTCTCTTGATTCCCTTGTTTTTAGCAGCAGTGTAACTTCAATTTTATATTATGTTTGCCTTGTTAGCAGAATAGCAACATTTTAAACAAGAAAGTACGAATGTTGGGACTGCACTACTATGAATAATTTAGACAAACTGTTCTTGTTCTTGGATTACCTGTACCTGCACTCATATAATATTTTCGGGGCAAGCAAGCCAGCTTTTACGCATTTCATTTTTTTAACATTATTCGTACAAAAATACGGAGTCTCAAGGTGTGTATTCATGTAGAGGACCAGTACTATTTATATGAATTTTATAAGGTAGAATTCGAACGCTAGGATAAAACAGTAGGGCTGCAATTTGATCTGAGCTCAACTCAACAGACTAGAATAAATTCTCTAAATTTGAAATTTAGTGGGGTTACCAACATGTACATATATCACCCTAGTTAACGGCACCGTCGCATTCGACGTCAGGACAGTAGTCACTCCTCGACGTCAGGACAGTAGTCACTCCTCAGACGCCGACGATAATCAATCCCCTCGTCTCCCGGGTCGCACATTGGGTACAATTCTGTAATAATAATAAAAAAAAAACAAAAAAAAAATTAAGTCATAAGAAAAAGTATATAAACTGATAGAAATTAAATTCATTTGTATGCGCAGATGTCGATACGCCCCTACATGTCTATGAGTATCCATCCCCCCAAATTGGATGTCGATTGAAGAAGCCACAGAGAAGGACTAACATCACCGTCCCTGTCTCGCTGGGATAACCGATTATGAAGTCACCTCCTATTCTTTCATGTGGGGACAAGATTATTCTCGTCGTTGCCACGTTTGAGACCAATCCTTGCAGGAATCCAGGTTCTCAGGAACAAAAAAAATAAAAAAATAAAAAACTTATGCGGGTCAATCATAATATTTTTTATATATATATTATTGATGCGTTGAGAAATTTGCAGAAGTGTTAAGTGTGGATAAAATCAAAAGCCCCTACATTATAGATGCTCATATGCGGACGATATGCAAAGATAATGTTAAAGGAGACCCAAAGCATTCATTTCTTAGGAAAAAAAATAATGTTGTGACATTTGTACTACAGTATTGTGCGAGAAATTTGAGAACCATATTACTTTCCATAAGAAGCTTAAAAAAATAATATCTTCCTCTCGGTCATGGCACTGAATATCTTTTCTCGCAAAGATTCAACTGATTTAGATCGTCAATCAAGTAAATTACTTTTACCTGTAATTAAAACCGGAGATCTTGAAATATAAAGAACAAATATCTTCGAATAGCAGCAACTGTTGTTGGCACCAAATTGCTTGAAATGGCTGTGCAAATATACATAGAAGCTACCCCACGAAACAAATAACGCTACTCTTGTGGATCAAAAATGGCAGTTGCCACAAATGCTTGGTTTCATGCGTGCATGGCATTTGAGCTAGAGAAGTAGATCACCCAATATAAATATTAAATGTAGCAGCTTAAGTTTTTTGGGGAAAAAAAAACAATTGTTTCACTTAATTTAACACGATATCACAATAGAAGATTCTGAGTTCAAGTCTCGCTAGGCTCCTAGCGTTATTCCATATAGCTACACTCTTATTTAATTTAAATTCACATCTTAGACCTAAAAGAAGAAAATTTCAAGCCCAAGCGTAGGGGAGAGTATTGAACGTAAATATTAAACACACACTGTTACCTAGCAGTTTAAGTTTTTGGGAAAATAAAACGATTATTTCACTTAATTTAACAAGCATTACTCTCTAAGGAAACTGAGATAAAACCGAAACGTTGAATTCAAAGACATATATCTTGATATTTTTACCGGCTTGAGTGTCCAAGAAATGTACCTGCCTATGAAAAATCACAGTATTTGATTTTTAAAACTTACATAGGTGAGTAAGGAGTTCATAGTTCATACACACACACTAATGGGACCTAGATCAAAGAGGCTTGAGTTTTTAGGTCGTTATGGGTTCTATCAAATATGTCAAAACTTTGGATTGATTTGGGTTTCGCTGAACCAAAACTCGCTAACGACCATCTCTAAATTGCAAGAGATCACTTTACGAGATGATGCGCAATCTGGTTTGAGAGAAATAATGAGAAATTATATTATTTTCAGAGAAAGAAGTACAAACGTATCTCAGGTTTTCCGGGTATCCAAAGCTTTTTGGATTTGTGGTCTGAGCACTGAAATTAACTGCCGTTATTTGTGTACCATCTTGTTTACTTATTTACTTTTTTTTTTTTTTTTTTTTTTTGACTCCCGTGATTCCTGACGCTTTGCAAGAGTCACCCCCTATTTTTTTCACTACCAATTAATCAAATTCAAATAGAAACGAAACTTAAACTTAAATTTGACTTTTATGATGAACTCAAATTTAGATCATATTTAATTTTAAACTCAAGTTTTAATTTCTTAAGCTCAAATATAAATTTGTTTTTTTTTTAACTTGTAATTCTAGTTTTTAAATTTTGACTTGAACTTAAATTTTATTTAAATCATATCATTTGAATTTGAACCGTGAATTCAGATTTAATTCAAACTTTAATTTCAAATGCGCGTCCAAGTTTGAACTCAAATTTAGATTACGAATTGAAATAGAAAACTGAATATTTGTCAAAATTTTAATTTATGGTCAAAATTTAATTTTAGTTCAAGTTTGTTGTTTGAATTTAATTTTACTTCTGAATTTCAACTTAAATATGAATTTGCATTGTGAATTCAATACCTAACTTTGAATTCAAATTTGAACACGAATTTAAGATTTAATGTATGTTCAAATTGTGAATCTAAATTTGTTCAAATTATTACTATTTTCTTAACTAAACAGTGATAATGGAATCAACTATTCCAATTTCGATTACCACTTTGAACCTAACAAGTTGGGAGATTTTATTATTCCGTTTCCCATTCCGATCTTATTCCGATTCTGATTTTCATTTTGGACCAAACATGCCCTAGTTTCTTCTTGAGATCAAGAGTTTGTTACTGAGAAATTCAAGGATCCTGACAAGATATATGTTTCCTTTGGTTTTTGGTTCTTTCATGCATGTCAAGCAGATACTTTCAATTTATGTGTATGTTCGAGGAAATCTCTAGTAATAAAACAAACAAATGTTATCGAAACAATTCGCACAATCTACTAAATATTGGATAATAGAGACTGCAACATGAAGAGTAAAGAACACCTTAAAGAAGCACTGGCTTTTGTTTTTCTTTTAACTAAGCAGAGTAACAGTCCAAAATATATACTTGCTTTAAGAAATCAAACAACACATGTACATATAAAAGCTGATGTAAACAAGAACACAGCTAAGATATAACATACAATAGATGGTAGTGAAATATTTAGAAATTTCCATGCAGATAAAGAGAGAAAGAGAGAGAGACTTATCTTTTGATGATGAACCATGTACTGTTTTGAGGCCCGCGACGCGGTAAACCTTTAAGAACACCAAGCTTCATAGAAGGTTACCTTGAATGTAATATTTTGCGATCTCCATTGCAGCTGTGGTTTGTCCAGCTTAGGTGGGGTGGGCATGATGGAGAAGATGGGCACATGAATAACTAGCTAGCCTCGTAACCTTGCGCGTGCACGCTCTAGCGAGCGAGCGAGAGAGAGAGGGAGAGAGGGAGAGAGAGAGAAATGGTGTAAGTTAGATAGAAATGCACGTGCCCTGCTTCTCCATCCTGCACAGCACACCTCTATTCCAGCACTAGCACCTCCTGGAACCAAAGATGCGGTTTTGAGCACCTATATATATATATATATATATATATATATCTTCTCCTTATGTTGCTCCTTGCATGTTTGTATCTTTTGTTATGAGAGACCAACCCTAAATTCTAAGTTTGTGAATATACAACTATAAAGAAGAATTGAGAGTATAAAGTTAACTCATGTCGTAAAACTTTGAAGCCTACATTTACGGGCGAAGACAGAGTAAAGAGCACGGTAGGGTCAAAAGCATATGTCTTTCAGAAATCCTGGCCTTTAAGTACACCTAATTCTCTTCTATCGTAAAAAATCAGATATAAGCATATGTAAAACCACAGAAGCAGCAAGTTTCAATAGGATTGGGAAAATCTCATCCATTAAAAAATTCGAGACACATCTAACACCTTTTAACCAAGCCATTTTTTTTTATGGTTACACTGTCAGAAGAGGAAGATGCCAACCTAACGAGGACGGTAGGATCCACACCTGCAGCAAGATAGTGCCAGGGACCATGGTGTGACAACTAAGCAAAGGGGGTCATTTCTGATGCTCTTAGCAGCTGGTGGCAATTGTATATAACACCCAACTATTTTGCTGAAACCCTATAGATCAGATCACTGCAGCAAACAAAATAGTTCCTATGGAGGGTTGACATGTGTAGAGATTAGGGTTTTGCTCTACCAACTAGGTTTCAGTGACTACAAGACAAAAGTGCCCTAAATTCCTACTCACTACCTGCCACAGCTGGTAAATAGTAAAGAATTTTGTTGAGTATTACCTGCCATTGGAGTTGTTATACATATAGACAAGAAATCCTAGCATTTGCATTATGCAAAGGAAAATGATTGTGCCGATACGAGCTACTACAGTTTTCCTACACTTTTTTTTGGTGAGAAAAGTAACATGCTATTCATTTCATTTAATTTTTCAGAACTGAACTCAGCTAGAAATGTAAAACAATAATGTTTCGAACTTAAGACCTTAGATACCAATCATCAAGCTCATAGTTAACTGCGCTAGGTATGATTGGTTACAGTTTTCTTTTATAGTTTTCTTACATTCTAATGAAAAGGGGGATGGGTATGTTGCAACCACCATATTTATTAGTATTGGTCATGGAAAACTTGGGGCTTGTTTCTATTTGAATTACCATGAACAGAAAGTCCAATCTTTCTTTGTTTTTTTTTAGAGAGAGATAGGTAGCATGTTACCTGCTGAAAAGTCCAACCTTTCTTGAAATGACCAATTAGAGAATTCTTCAGATGCCCTTTCTCTTCGCACTCTTATGTGATGCCTACCATTACAATGTTGATGGAAAGTGATAAGACAAGTTATAAAACCCTTCTAAGGTAGAAACCTGGCACAAAGTTACAAAGCAACATCATTTAATCAAAATCACTTTGTAGCTAAGTTCACTTTCTAATGAACGTTTGACGCTACCTTATCTCAAACAAAAAAAAAATCACTTTTTTTGTTTTTCAATATAGCTGTCTTTCTTTTATTTCTGCTTCTCCAATTCTCAATTTTTTGTTCATTTATAACAGAAATAGGATCTTCTCAGCTCCTAAATTACAAGCAAAAAGTAATTAAAAATTATAAGTGGTTTGAGCTTTGAATCTACTCCAATATTGGCGACGAGGGCATCGTGATGCAAAAGTATCCTCAAAGGAGTGTTGTGTCCTTAAAATGTCGTGACTCATTCTCTCCACCTTAAATGATCTAATGTGAAGATGAAGGAAGCTCAAGAGCTGGTTTTTGATCCCAGCAAAGTCTGGAACATGTAACCAAGTAAGAAAGAACACCAAAGGTCCACTTTTTTTAAAAAAAAATTTGAGAGAGAGAAAGATAGCATGCTACTTGCTTCGATTCTTTTCCCCCCCATAAGTAAACTTAGCTGAAAATATAAAGCAATTAGGATTCGAACTTGGGACCTCGAGTAGCAACCATTAAGCCCCTCACTACCTGCATTATGGACGGTCCATGTCTGTGTGCTAAAACAAAAAGGAACAGTAGTGAATATATGTTTTGAGGACCACCATCAACCTTAGCTCAATGTTTATGTGGTCCATGTCAAATAAATGAATCATGGATCTTGATCGATCAATTAAAAGCTATCCCCCACCACCGAACACGCGGAAGGACTCTGAGGCCCTACCTACAAATAACCACAATATCAACCCAAGTTTATGACCACTAATAGAAATTGAGGTTGTCACCATACAACTTTATCTATACTGTGGTAAAGATACCTTCAATTGAAAGGTATAGTTTATCAGTATACAATAACCTTTCAATCAACTCAACTGCATAAATGAGACAGAATTTGATCTTAGAAAGCTAACATAAATCATTTATTTATGTATAATATCAAGAATGAGAAAAAAATAAATTCAAGAGTACAAACATGGTGGTTTTATGCATACCAGATCATTCATGTGCCAGAATTGAAAAATTCATGAATAATTCACCCCGTTTTGACTGGCCAAATAGTTCTCTGTATCATTCACTAATGTACTACTGAACAATCATAAAGAAAACCATGAATTAGTTATGTATTATGAAGATAATTCAAGAATTTCATCTAATATTCAGTTTTTGGGAAATTTCTCCATCAAATTTTATCTTTTTTACTTTTCATAATAAATGGAATAAGATAATTACATCAGATGGTTTACTTTTATATGTTCTTATGTTGAACACTTATACTTTTGTTAACTAAACTTGCTTCCACTCTTTCCAAATTATCAAATTTTTATCAGATATTGAACTTTTAAACGATGCAGAGTAATCCTGAATTCTAAAAACTCGTGATTAAGTTACCGAGTGATGGGCACCAACTTACAGGCACACTAGCAATCTTGGTTAAGTTGCCGAGTGGTTGGAAGGAAGGTTAGCCTTGAGAGAAAAGCATCGAAAGAAAACCAAATATGGCTTTCGGCCAAGATGTTGCTCAAAATATCACACCTCCTTAGGCAAGAAAGTAGACTTGTGATTGTGTGGGTGAGTGAATAGTCCCCATCTTGCATGGCCACTTGTGATTTGGATTAATGTTTCACAAGGCAAGCTTGGAATCTCAATGAGTTGTGCGGTTTGCCCCGGTATGGCAATAGCTTGATGGTAAGCAACAAACTATACATAAAAACAGTCAAAGTACTACTCAATGATGTACCAATTACTCAATGTCGTGACTCATCGCAGCACCTTATATTATCACAACTTCTGACTACCTAGGAGTTAGATCCATCATCCCATCTGCAACGAGATACTCAAAATCTGTCGACAGGTACAGCAATACTCATTTTCTTGCTAAGCTGTCATTTCAGCAAAGATACATGTATCATCTTATAAGTTAACTTTGCGAATGCCTAATGATCTAACAGATTTGAGAGTTACTGCTAATATGCCGCTAGCTACAACAGTAAAAGATTCATTACCTATCTCACCAGTAGTCAAGCTGCAAATTATTGAACGGAATATCTGGAAGCGATAATAAGAATGATTCAAACCTCCTGTGGAAAATGAATTTGGAAAGTCAATCGGATTTAAAGTTGATAGTAAGAAGAGAAAGATGATAACAGTAATCGTGCAAAATCTAAATGACTTGGATAGAATGAGTCTTAACTATCCACATAAAACTTCAGGAATCATCCATTTGGTGAACGTTCCTTTCATTCCTTACCAGAAGAAAAATAGTACTACATCCACATGGCAAGCATTCCTATTATTCCTGAACAGAATAAAAACAGTATAGAGTATTCGTTCGACAGTAACATGGTTGGTGAGTAGAAGCTCTTGAAGTGAAACTTCTACGCAACTTATTTAGCTTTCCCACCTTTGCAGAATCACCAAGGAGTGGTTCAAATAGAAAGATAAAAAGAAAGAAAGAAGCGGTGATTGGCATAGTGTTTTTTTCTTTTTTCTTTTTTCACTTCAGAGGCCCATTGCTTAGTATGTTCTTAGTTCATCCACTTTCCTGAATAGCAGCTACCTTTTCTCAAAAAAAATAAAAGAAAGAAAGAAGGGATCAGAAGAATGGTTAAACTCTAAGCCTGTGTTTTCCTATAACGTCTTTGTCGACAGTCTCTGTCATTAGTCCTGCGAAGGAGACGTGTTGGAAATATTGAGATGGTATCTCGTACCCGCAATTGACTACACACATTGTTGATCAGAACAACAGCAGACATTTTCTCAGTCAGGATGTAGGCAAGTAATTCAATTGTAATAATAAAGCAGAATAAATTCAATTCACTGCTGTAATACATCCAAAGGGTGTGAATCAGAGTTTGCTGCAAATTTACGGCATTTAGAGATCACACACGAAGAAATAAAGATCCAATATATATGTTGAGGTTGGCCAACGGAACCAAACTTCACATCATTCAAAAGAAGAATTTGGGAACAAAAGATTAATATACACAAAGATGGCGCGTTACTCTAAATCTGATACACAAGCATGCTACATTTCGTACACGAAGATGTCTCGAACACGCATCTCATCATCTCTCTAACAACAATAAGGGAACTAATAAATAATCACATTACAGTAACTAAACGACTTTTGGTCGATCTTTGATCTTACCACTCTGATATATGGTGGTTGACTATGGATGAACATTTACATGGACTCATTGAGCTGCGTGATCGGCACTAGCTTTGCCCCCAAAGGAGCTAATAATATTGGAGGCAATAGCAATGGAGCTTGTTATCACAGCCAAAGCTATCATAGTAGCTGCCAATACCTTGTCTCTTCTTTTGGCTATGCCATGTACGTCCCTGTAAAATGCATCACAAGGTACCTTTTGTTAGCTATCTATCTAAGTGTCTGTTTGGCAAACCATACGCCTAAAACTTTTGCCGAAACTTTTGCTTCTTGAAGCTCTACTCTAACTGAAATACTGGGCTGGGCCGTGCCAATCAGGTTGCTTTTGACCTATTTGACGTATTGCCTCAACGAATCTGCTCAATCATGGCCCAGGCCCTAAATACCTGATCTACAAAATTTGGGCCCATTCTATAAAATTAGAATCCATTATATTGCATATAAATAAAAGAATTTGTCCTCTAACAACTTTTTTTTTTTTTTTGTTTTTTTTGTTTTTGTCACGTGCTATCATAAGAGAAGTATTAAGTCTAAAGCTTTATCCATTGCTGAGTTGATGGCCCAAATCCGTCCCATATATTATAGAGTATTGGGAATAAAGAAGATATAAGGGGCCTTCGATTTTTTGGATAATCATGAAAAAAAAAATTCTATGAAAAATATATTTTCTATAATTGAAAACATAAAAAAAAACGTTTCCATAAAATATAAAAAAATTTGAAAACTATTTTTTAAAAACTAAATGGATGAAAAATATTTTAATAATATCAAATTCTTTTAATAATTTTTCTCCACAATAATAGAAGTAGGATGTTTTTAAAAAGTTACTAGAGCGGCAGCTGAAAGTAAAAGCAAAAGCGAAAGTAACGGGGTCCCAGATACTCCTACCACTATGATGAACGAATGAGTAGGTTCATATGCTGTACCTCAACACAATGGCGCCGGGGAAGATCAACGAGATGCAGACGGCGGTGGTCGAGCCGAAGAACTGGAACAGCGCCCAGACATCCGGTATCGCCACCGCGGCGACGTAGAGAAGCCCCAGCAGGCACCCGGTGACCGCCGCGAAGCGCACGTTGTCGGACCCGAGAGGCCGGCGAGCCCGCAGACGTGCGAAGAGCAGCTCGTCGACGTTGAGGCGGAGGGAGAAGTGGAGGAGGGGAAGACGAGGATTAAGTGGAGGGCGTAGCTGAGGCGGACGGCGTCGTCGAGGGCGCGGTCGAGGGGGGAGCCAGAGCCGGAGACGGAGCGGTCGAAGTTGGAGAGGACGTCGGGCATGGTGGCGTCGCCGAAGAGGAGGTAGCCCAGCAGGCCCACGGCGGAGTAGAGCACCGAGCAGAGCAGCAGCGACACGCGCACCGCCGTCGTCATGTCCGACGCCTTCTCCAACTCCGCGCGGATCGGGTGCACTGCAATTTGAGTTCACAATGCTAGTCTCAACGTTCCTGAATACGTTAACTATACAGTTTGTAAGTTTTCGCTATCCTTCCGACATGTTCAATGAGAAATTTTATCCCTCGGATGTCTTATAAAATAAGATATGCATGTGTCAACACTTAGTTGATTTGCCAAGGCAATTTCATTGTCGATTGATCCAAAAATTAACAAAATCTAAATTATAATTAGATATAACGTATTTTTTTCCGGCAAAATATTAAACCCAGCTTTGGGAATATCAATGTTACAAAATAAGCCTGCGGGATTAAGAAAAAACTTGTTATTTTAGGAATAGTGTTAAGTTCAGGATTAAGGTGGGATTAGAGTATTTTTGTGTTTGGTTGGAGAGTGGAGTTAGGTAGGTAGAATAAGAAGAATAGTGTGTTATTATGAATAGAAAATAGTGTTTGGCTGGAGTTTGGTTGGATTAGGTGAGGTTAGCTAAGCTGGAATAACCCATTTGAGGTGGAATTAGCTAATTCCGCCTATTTTTAAGAATGTTTGAAAATAAAATAGGGGGGTTAAGAGATTATTCCACCCTTTAACTCTCAACCAAACGGAGGCTTAATGTTTGAACAAGTTGCAGTTTGATTTTTAGCTAAAGAGTGTTGAGTTCAATCCCATCAGGTTCAGATGTTACACTTAATTAAAAGAGTTAGATCCTGAGGCTTACCGTTGAAGTGGAAAGTGAAGGCCACGACGACGACCGGAACTGCAGTGAATAGCTCAAAGACGGATGATAAGTTTGCGAAATCCGGGAACAGCCGCGGCATCTTCGCTGTGCCGTGAATAAGCGCGGAGATAGCTATTCCCAGACTTATGCACATAAACACCGCCGCGAGTAGGATCGATACCGCCGATGTGAACCTCAGTGAGTCTGCAACCATTTTTTTATATATCACCACATAGTAAGAATTGAATTCTGCAAAGCTATTTCATGCTCATAGTTGTGTTCTTCTCTTAATTTCAAAAATTGAGTAATGCAAAACTGTGATTCTGATTCCAAGGTAAACTAAACAAAGAGAATAAAAGGCCTGCACCAGAGAGGGCCTTTATTCGGTAGCCTTAGTAACCAGGCCGGCCCAGTAGGAGGCCCGTAGTAAGGGCGAGAGAACACAAAAGTTTGGGCCCATTGGGCTAGTCAAAACAGTAACTTATCGCAATGGTTAGCATGCTACCTATTCTCTTTTTTATTTTTTAAATAAACATAGATAAATATGAAGCAATATGGTTCAAATCCGGAATCTCGAATACTAATTATTAAACTCTTCACTACTTGTGCTAGGAATAGTCGGCATGAGATTGCTGCTATTTGTAGTTAGTCATGACTCATCTGCTTTTAGCCGGACGAGATGCAGGCATGTGACCAACGCTCGAGAAACAAACGAAACAATGTATGTATTGTGCGCCACAAAAGCCAATTTCCAAAATTGGACTGGACATCACCGGCCAAATTTAAATAGTAAAACATTTGACATCTTATGCTCGTGCACAAAACGAAGTTGCACTCGGGTCCTAAAATGGATGACACGGGGAGGATGTTTCACATGTTTACAGTAAAGTGCATAGGAAAATTCTGCACCGTCTGTTTATGGGAGGTTAAATGCGAATTATGTATTATATAATAAACAAATTTGCCACAAATATTGACATAAAATTTGTGATAAACCAATCTTCTTGAGTCACATGTAATTGTCGAGAATAAACCAAAAACAATTATTGTAATTTCAATTTAAAAAGATATAAATGTACTTAATTAATCTTGTGTAAGATGACGAGATTTAGTTGCGCATGATGGCATGAGAATTCCTACACATGGAATCTCTGAATAGTTGATTGTCATCAAAGAACTAAAAAATTTAGGAAGTTCAGGTTCCAACTTTTCAGATAGTATTTTATATATATATATATATATATATATATATATATATATATATATATATATATATCAGAGTCTAGAAAATCTTAAGATTAGAAGCAATTTTTTTTTTAAAAAAGCATAATAATAGAGGACAAGTTTTTTTTGAGAGATAGGTAGCCTACTGCTTTCGTTTATTTATTCGTTTAGAAATAAATTTAACTAAAAATGTAAATCAGAATTGACTCGGATCTATCATACCAACCATTTGTAGGGACAGTCGGTATAATAGAGGACAAGTTAATTGGGACGAGACCCAGATCCAACCCTGATCCCAAATTTGCCAGGACCAAGCGCCTGTTGGTTTCCTAGTCATCCTATTCGCTCACGATCTTAATTAACGTGCACATGTGATGGGCATGCTACGCATACGGCACGCCACGTTCTCCAATGAATGCAAAAACCCGAGAAATTTCCACTTTTGGCGTTTAATAATTTTAGATTAGATGTTAGAAAACTGCACGAGTTTCTATTCGAAGTGTATGATGCGGACATACTAATTTATTAAACTCTGACGCGGTTTATTTGGTTACTGCAACCCATTCATTATGCATCCTGTTTATCTGAAATTAAAGGCTCCAGTTGCCAACTGTTCAGTAAAATTTTAATTTTTAATGTTCAAAGTATCAGTGGAGCATAATAAAAACAAACAATTTCATCAAATAATATATTAAATATTAAAATATTTAAATTTTTAGAGAGTAACATTGATTCGTATAATTAAAAATGATATTGGAAAATGAGATTTTAAGTTAGGAATCACGACAAGCTATTGGTATTGGCATTATTAAGAGAGAATGCTTAGCTGAGCTATCTTTTCGTAAGATCCGAATGATGAACTAGAAAGAGGAGGGGAAACTGGATAGGGGATTGAAATAAAATCCATGTGGTAGTTTAGGGATCATTAATGCAATTAATTTACGCACGAACCAAATGGGAGATGAAGATCGGAAGGGACACTCACCGACGCGTTTGGGGAGCACGAGGGGAAGCAGAAGGAACACGACGATGAACAGCAGCGCCACCTCCCGCCCGTTCCACCACTGCTCGCCGAACCACTCCTGCAGCACCCCCGCATGCGTCTCCCCTCCCGATACGCTCCCCGACAAAACGTCCCCTGCAGCGTCCCCCCAATATCTCAATCGAACGGTGATGTTCTTCTTCTACAGCTAGCATTACAGCTGATCACACGCATCTTAAGGCAGGGGGTTGTTGGGGGGGGGTACGTACCGATGATGATGAGGTAGACGATTAGGGTTCCGGCGGTGGTGAGGGCGATGCAGAGGTTGAGGGCGGCGGCGCCGGCGCGGCCGAAGGCCTCGCCCATGAGCCCGGCGTAGGAGGGGGCCCCGAGGACCAGCCCGTGTAGCGCGTCAGGAACTCCACGGAGGCGTCGGCGAGGAAGGCGACGGCGGCGATGAGGGCTAGGGCGGGCCCCACCCCGAGCACCCGCATCGCCGCGGGGATCGACATGATCCCCGCCCCCACGATGCTCGTCGACACGTTGAACACCGCCCCCGACACCGACGCCCCTCCTCCGCCGCCGCTCTCCGCCGCGTATTCCGGGAGGAGCGGATCCGTCTCGGCGGAGGCGGCGGCGCCGCCCTTCGCCGGCGACTCCATCGCCACGGATTCGGACGCGATCGGGTTGGAGCGGGAAGGGAGGAGGAGGCGTCGTTTTGGGGGGGGGTGGCGATTCCCCGATCGCTTAAATCGGCCCCCCCCCCCCCTCCGAAAAGAGACTAAATTAAGAATTGTGTCGCGAAATTACAAAAATAACCTCAAGATACGATGGGACGAGGGCGGCGAAACGAATACGGACGAGGGGCAGTTGCGGTAATTCGGTCTGACGGGCACGTGCGAGTGTGGAACCACCAGGAATGCGGTGGAATGATTGCCGTGTACGTGGACGGGAATACGGGTCAGGTTAAGAGTTAATGTAGCCAGAGTACAATGATGCGTTACAAACGTACCGTGTCGTGTTTTATTTGGAAATTGAGTGTTCCAGCTCGGAAACAACAAAGGTTGCGGCACAGCGGATGATGGATTAGTTTAGCAGCTGAGCACCAAATTAATGAACACGCGGTTGACAATGGTTACAAACTAAGCCACGTGGCAGCATCTGATTAGCTGTTAGATTAACGGTCAGAATTTGAATCCTTTTTGCATTTTGTACATTCTTGATGTCCCTTGTACAATAAAGCATACGTGGCCAAATTGTATTAAGCAAACACGCACGAGTCACAGAAAAAGAAGCATGATTGGCAAGATCAGAAATAATATCCTACAATAACTTACAAACTATGTAATTTTTAGTTGATATCATCATTGATCTCTTGAATCATGCCCCTATGCTAGGAAAATTCGTATGTTGTTGCAAGATTTATTTTAGGTACAATATTACTCTAAACATATAAACAATGATAAAATCAAATCCATTCGCATATTCACAAGTTTTATTAATAACAAAACATGTTTTCTTCACGTGCTTTGTTAATAAGAATTTATTCTACCAACCGTCCGAGCGGCAAAAGTTCTAACGGTAGGATTGGTAACAAAAGTTACTAATTCAAAATTTAATTAATTTATATTTAAAATTAGATTTATTTTTTATCAAAATAAAGGAAACATGTATCATACTATTAATTAAAACACAACAATTTATTTTATCTCGCAGAAGAAGTGGGCCGGGCCTAGAAAAGGTTGCTTAGGCCGAACAATCTATATGTCGGGCCAAATCTAGCCCACCTATTATGTAGTAGAGCCCATTTAATTCCATGGGGCTAATATATGGGCCATGTAAAGCCTCAATAACACGGACAAAGCTCGAGCTTGAGCTCACCCATGGCGGGAGCATGTCAATCTCCTCCGCGGCCCTTCTCCTGCACATCCCACCACCACCTCCTCCTCCTCCCTCCGCCACCTACGTCGCCGCCGATCTCAAGCGCCTCCTCCTCCATGGGCGCTACCCCCTCCGCACCATCAAGCTACTCCACGGGCGCCTCCTCCGCCTCCACCTCCTCCCCCGCGAGCCCCTCCTCCTCAACCTGCTCCTCCGCTCCTCCTTCGCGTCCTCTCATCCCTCCCACGCCCTACGCCTTCTCCTCGCCTCCCCATCCCCTCCCAACCTCTTCCATTACAACACCACCATCCGCGGCCTCGTCGCCGCCGACTACATGGCCGATGCCGTGCGCGTGTACGCCTCCATGCGCCGCGCGGGCGCGTCCCCCGACCACTTCACCTTCCCCTTCGTCCTCAAGGCGTGCGCCCGCCTCGTCGACCTCGGCGCCGGCGTACGGATCCATACCCACATAGTCAAATCCGGGTTCGATTCTGATGTCTTCGTTAAAACCAGCCTGGTCTCCTTGTACGCAAAATGCGGCCTTTTGGATAATGCCCAGAAGCTGTTCGACGAAATGGCCGTGAGAAATGTCGTTTCGTGGACCGCAATCATTAGTGGGTACATCGCGGATGGGAGGTTGGAAGAGGCGCTGGGTATGTTTCGGCGGGCGTTGGAGATGGATTTGAGGCCCGATAGCTTTACGATAGTTAGGGTCTTGACCGCTTGCTCGCAGTTGGGGGATTTGACAACAGGGGAGTGGATTCATAGATTTGTAGAGCAGAAGGGAATGGATCATAATGTCTTTATTGCTACTTCTCTTGTGGATTTGTACACTAAATGTGGGAGCATGGATCACGCTCGGAATGTGTTTGATCGAATGGCTGAGAAGGATGTTGTTTCTTGGAGCACGATGATTGGTGGGTATGCTTCGAATGGAGTTCCTCAAGAAGCACTAAAGCTCTTCTTCCAAATGCAAGATGCAAATATAAAGCCAGATTGCTACACCATTGTTGCGGTTCTTTCTTCTTGTGCTCGATTGTGGGCTTTAGAATTGGGCCACAAAGTGAGCGCTTTAATTGACATGGATGAATTTCTTACAAACCCTGTGTTGGGTACCGCGTTGATCGATATGTATGCTAAGTGTGGTAGCACCACTAATGCTTGGGTAGTTTTTCAGAAGATGAAAGAAAAGGATGTTATAGTTTGGAATGCTATGATCTCTGGGCTTGCCATGACAGGCCATGGAATGATCTCATTTGGGCTTTTTGGGCAGATTGAGAAGTTGGGTATTCAACCTAATGATAATACTTTCATCGGTCTTCTTTGTAGTTGTACTCACACAGGTCTTGTAGAAGATGGACGGCGATACTTTGATAATATGAGGAGAGTTTACTTCATAAACCCTAGAATTGAGCACTATGGTTGTATGGTCGATCTTCTCGGCCGTGCTGGCTTATTGGAGGAAGCTCATCAGTTGATTAAGGAGATGCCTATGGAAGCAAATGCAGTTGTTTGGGGAGCTTTGCTGAGCGGTTGTAAAATTCATCGAAATGCCCTGTTGGCTGAGTATGTATTGAAGAAATTGATTCAATTAGAGCCACGAAATTCTGGGAATTATGTACTTTTATCCAATATCTATTCCACGAGTGGTAGATGGGATGATGCAGCAAAACTTAGGATAACTATGAAGGAAAAGGGGATTGAAAAGACTCCTGGGTGTAGCTGGGTTGAACATAAAGGTGTAGTTCATGAGTTCCGCGTGGGGGATAAGTCTCATCCACTCACCGAAGAAATCATTGCAAAGCTTGACGAACTGGGTAAGGAGTTAAAAGCTGTGGGTTATACCCCAACAACAGAAGTGGTGTTATTTGATATAGAAGATGAAGAAAAGGAGCATTCGCTTGAGCATCACAGTGAAAAGTTAGCCATTGCATTTTGCCTGATAACTACAGGACCAGAAGATACAATTCGTGTGGTTAAGAATCTTAGGGTCTGTAATGACTGCCATGAAGCCATCAAACTCATTTCAAAGATAACTAATAGGGAGATCATTGTTAGAGACAATAACCGGTTCCACTGTTTTAAAGACGGTTTGTGCTCGTGTAATGATTATTGGTGAAGGTAATTGTAGTGTATCTATGTTGTTACATTGTAGCAAGGCATGTAGTTTAGAAGCATAGACCGTTTTAATGGAAGACGTTTATCATTTGATTAAGGAGAAGCTAATAGATGCAAATGAAGTTGTTTGGGAAGCTTTACTGGGTGTTGATAGGATATAAACAGATGTCCAATTCCCGGAGTACGCATTGAAGTAACTCATTCAATTGGAACCATGAAATTCTGGGAATATGTTTAACAAGTACTGAAATGAATGTTGCAACAAGACTTCGGATGGTCCTTCGAGGAACTGGGTAAACCCTTGATTTGATCTGAACAATGAGTTCAAAAGTTCCTTGATGGGGACAAGTCCCATTCCCGCACTAAACAAATTTACGAACTTGATGAGTTAGTAAGCACTTAAAGGCTATCATTTGAAGGCCAAAATTAAAGGTACCATTGTTTGATGCAGAAGATGAAGAAGAACGTCCTCTTAAGGATGACAGTGGGAAGGTATTCGTTGCATTAACCTCAGTATTCTTGGACTGGGAGACACGATTCTTATGGCTAAGAAACTTTGCGTTTGTGACGACTGCCATATGGCCATTAAATTCATTTCACTGATTACTCATCGGCTTATCATAATCAGATATAATAACGGGTATCATTGCTTTTAAGTCCCTTTTTTTTTGTTTTACTTATTTGACAATTACTTGTGATGGAATATTTATTACAAGTTACCTGATTGCAATTTGAAGCACACCTAGAGTTACAGAACATTTTCCAATCAAGAGGGCAAAATGTTTATATTTGCATATGCGCATAGAACTGTGGAAGAAACTTTAAAGCAGCTATGCTTTGTTTGCCAGCTAGCTGTAAGCTTCAGAATACCTTGTGAACTTCATATCCTTGGGGAAATTTGGGCTTTGGGGTTGTGGGGTGGGGGGGGGGGACCATACTAAGCAAAATATTGTGTTTTGTGTTGTTAAAGATGGATAGTTTGCTTCTTGGTTTTAATGTGGGAAGGTTGCTTTCTAATCATACATGTCAAATTGTCAATGACCCTGTTTTGCAATCTAAACTGTGTTCTTTGGATTCTCATCACGAGACCGTGTGTTAAAGTCTATATCAACTACGATACTATGAAATAATGGGGCCACTTTGGAATAATCTTTTATCGTTTATTGTCACCAGTTGTATTGGAAGTTACACAGAATAGCGTCTTGGGTAAGGACTGATAGGAGCCAATTTAAAAAGACATTGTTATTACATATTGAGCAGAAACCCAATTTTAGTGTGAAAAGACCGACTTTCTTACAAAGCAAGTAGGAAGTGGGCATATGCTTTATCTAAAGGAAGTAGTGTACAGCACAACAAAGAAAAGAATCTGTATAGCTCTATAAATAACAAGCAACGGATGACAGCAATTCACCGCTTCCAACTTCACGCAGAAGTCCAATGGCTGTATGTGTCCCTTCTCTCGTCTCTTGTAGAAATCTGTATCATGGTTTCATCATTAGCTCTGTACAATATTTTGGAAAATAATATGCTCTTTTTATCTTGGCTTTTTGCGAAATTTTTAATGGATAAGAATTATTTTTTGTGGAAATCACATAGGCTTTTACTTTTTTTTTTTGGTCCGAACTAAGTTGGCGCTACTCTTTTAAGTGTGAAACATTTAGCTGATATCTATGACTAAATCATTTGATATCTGTTCTGTTTTATTTCTTTTTCCTGTTCATAATGTAATGATACCTTAATATGACAACAGTTGGTGGAGTTGAAGGTCGGAATGCACTGCGAGAAGTGCATCAAGGCAATCAAGAAAGCAATCAAGAAAATTGATGGTAATTTTCTTGGTTTTACAGTAAAAGACTTAAAATATTTTGGTGTCATAGCCCTCGGGATGCACTGTTCTAATTTTCTTTGAGTAGACAAATTGGTTGATCAAAATAACTAATTATATTCAACATTTCAACTTGAGCAGAAATGGAGAGTTACCATCTGGACTCAGAGAGCAACAAGGTGACTGTAACAGGGAATGTTACACCTGAAGAAGTAATAAAGGCCCTTCAAAAGATTGGAAAGAGTGCAACTTCTTGGAGTGAGGATTAATAGCATCTGAAAATTCATATCAAGGACTAATAATTAGTCTCTCCTATTGATGTTTCCTCTTGATATTGACCATGATGTATTTTTCTTTTAATCTTTTTCCTCTTTTTCGGAGTATTAACCATCTTGGTTAAATTTGACATTTTGAAATGGTTGGAACAAACTTCCTGTATCTATTTAGAGACTTCTATGTTGCTACTTGCTACTTTGTAGCTATGTTTTATGACCTCATTGGAATGCGATGTTTATAGCATTACTGGTACAAAAGGAGTTTTAACTTACTATAGCTTCTACAAAAATTATTATTTTGACTTGAAGTTGAGGAAAAGCATACAAGTCCTAAGTATGACCATGAATCATCTACATTTTTGTTTTTTTAATTTCTCATGCTGTGTCCACAAAAAAAGTTTTTGGCACCAGCATAGTTGACGCGACAGCGTTTAACTAATCTATTTAAATTGTTGATTTTATTTTTATCGATTTGTAACGATCCGACCTTCTAGAAATATAATTCGTTTCGTTGGGCTCAAATTACTTGACCAAAATATTTAGACTTAGTTATTATTACTAAGATACGAAACCTCATATATTTTATATCAAAATTTTTTTTCGTTGTGGGATTATTGGAGTGTTATACGGACCGTAGAACTATTGTATAGCTTTGTCGGAAAAGGCGGCCAAGAATTTGCTTCTACTAGATACATACTTAAAACTTACAAAAAGATAATACTTGGCTAAATCTCTTTATCGATGAGAAGCTTCTAAGAAACTTCCCAGGATCAATTATTTATTGATTTTTGGACATTAGGCGCAGGGATGTAAACGAGCCGAACACGAGTGGGCTCATTACAGTATCGAGTCAAAAAATTCGGCTCGTGTTCGGCTCGTTTAATAAACGAAATTGAAATGGCGGCCATGTTCTACTAACGAATAATAAATTAAAAAAAATAAATTTATAAAATTTTATTCATTAGGCTTTGATCTAATAGTTAAAATTTTATATACAAATGAGTTTTTTTATAATTAAGCTTGCATTTATATTTTTATTTTACTAAAAATTGAATAATAAAAATATATATTATATATAATTATTTATTTATATATAAAAATATAAATTAAATAAATTATATAAATATAAAATATATGTATTTGAGCTATTATCGAGCCGAACACGAGCCAGCTGACCCAGCTCGTGTTTGGCTCGTTCTAACAACGAGCAGTCGATCTCGAAACCATTTAGTCGAACAATCACGAGCAAGTGAAATTAGCGCATAGAAAATCTGCTGTAACATTCGGCTTACATAGATAAAGATGGATTAAAAGTGAACTCGAATTTTAATTAAATATATGACAGTGATCACGTAGGATCTTTACTTATTAAAAAAACAAAAAAATGATGCTGTTAACAAATCAAATTTATTTAATCTAATTAAATAAAATAAGTGAATATTATTAACTTGGTTAATTCTTTTTGTCTATAATTAATGAAACCATCCAAAAGAAAAAGAAAAAGAAAAAACTGAGCACCAAAAAAATATGGGATTTCCGTACTAGTGAAACAAATGGAATAATGCCACGTGTACAGTCGTAGTCATTCTGTACGACGAGGTATGTAGGGTGGGTTGGAAAGAGGTCCTTTTGAAGTACGGCAATTTATTTATTTTTTTTAATTCTTAGTTCACCTTACCATTAATATTAGGGGAACTTCAAAAACTCCCAATGTGGTTTCTTATTTCTACCACTTTAGTATTACGTGATTTAAAATATATTAATTTGTTCTCTGTGATTTTATTTTTTCTTTTTAGTATCAATTTTATTATTTTTTTTCTTAAATCAAATGACAAAGTTAAAATTAAATTAAGTGAATATTCGATAAATCTAGATGAATATCTAAAGTCTTTTGTATATAATTTAATGAAATATTAACGAAAAAGCTATTGAAAAGATAAAAACGAAATCACGGAAAGCAAATTGATCTGATTTAAACCACATCTTAAAATGAAAGCATTTGAAACCACATAATAAGTTTTTGAAGTTTTTCCTTAATATTACTATATATATTCTCTCACTACTTTTATTTTCTTATATTTTTATATTGATGTATTGATTAGCTTGTACACCATAGAATTTTCAAACTACAGCATTTTCAAACTATGCATATTAATTGATCAAAATTGTCCGGCATACGAAGATAGTCGAGAGTATCGTATAAATTGATTTACACATTAATAGATTATACAACACTGTTTGTTCACAAAGCTTTCTAACTTAACAAGAATTTCAAACACTACTGATCGTTTAGAAGCGAGTGGTAAAAAGCATTGATTGATATCGAGGTCTTAAGTTCGAATCGTAGTTGATTATTTATTAAGTTTATTTTTAAATGAAATAAACGAAGCGGTAGCGTGATATCTATCTCTCTCTTTCTCAAACAAAAAAAAAAACAAAAAAAAAAAAAAGGAATTTCATGCCCTGGTCCATTTTATATGCAATTAATATATGTATGTAAAGTTGAAAACAAAAAACTGTTTTAGTAATTTCAGGTTAAAAGAAAACCCAAAAAAGTTATAGGTATGCTCTTCACTTGGAGAAATATATTTTTTTAATACTGATCGTTCCTAGAGTAAGTGATAAAAATCTTGATACTTGGTACCTAAGACCCGAGTTCGAATCCTAGTTGATTCATATTTCGAGCTAAGTTTATTTCTTAACGAAATAAATGAAGCGGGTAGAGTATTACCTATCTAAAAAAAAACAAAAAACAAAAAGCAAAAAAAACTTAATTCTATGATGCAAAAGCTTTTAGCTTCGGTTGGGGGTTAAGGGGTGGAATAACTTCTTAACCCTCATATTATTTTCAAACATTCTAAAAAATAGGTCGGATTAGCTAATTCTGTCTCAAATGGGTTATTCCGGCTTAGCTAACCCCACCAAATTCCAACCAAACACTATTTTTTATTCATAATAACTGACTATCTTTTTTATCCCACTTACTCCAACCAAACACTATTTTTTATTATCCGGGACTAACTCCAACTCCCAACCAAATACAAAAATACTCTAACCCTATCTTAATCCTGAACTTAACACTATCACTGAAAAAACTAGTTTTTTTTTTTGAATCAAACGCAGCTTAATCTTTCACGCAGGCAGGCTTGGAATAAATTTGCCACGAATGGGGAACTTTTTGGGGACTTTTTATGGTACGCATAGCATGTTCCAAAGTAGTTGGCCCTTCACCGTCCACGAGGAGGAAAAGCGTTTCGTACTTATCCGCACACGAATCGTGTCCTTCGCTTCCCCAAATATCACCTCCTCCACAGTCCACACTCCATTTTCTTTTCCTTTTTTAATTATTGCTTATTTTCCTCTCTTTCCACTTGTGCGCTTCCTCTACCGTCCTTCCGTACCGTACCTCCGACCTGTAAAAGTACCATAATACCCCCAGTGCAAGTGCGATTCTACGCTCGGTTCTTGGGCTATTTTCGTCGCAACACCATAGTTACTTTCGCATCATTCCTTTGTTCGCGAAGTAAGGAGCAAAACAAGGGCGTTTTGGTCATTTCACATCCGCCGCCGTCGTCCTCGTTTTAGCGCCCACTTTTTCCGTTTTATCCGTTGATAAACACCGTTCTCCTCCTCCTCCTCCTCCGCCATTGACGAAGCTCCGGTCGAAACCCTAACCCTCGATTCGGAGACGCTTCTCTCTTACCTTGCCACGAAATGGAGGAGATCGGCGATCGCGTCACCAGAATCCAAGCCATAACCCTGGATCTCTTCTCCAACAATCCTAGTCCGACCCCGTGCCCTAGATCTCGATCGAAGAAGCGGCCCCGATCCGCGGAGGAGACGAGCTCCTTCGAGTGTCTCTCGGAGGAGATCCTCTTCCTGATCCTGGATCGCCTCGACGAGAGCCCCTCGACAAGAAGGCCTTCTCCCTCGTCTCCCGCTCCTTCCACGCCGCCGAGTCCCGCCACCGCCGCGTCCTGAGGCCGCGACGCTCCAATCTCCTCCCCTCCGCGCTCTCCCGCTACCCTTCCGTCTCCCACCTCGATCTCTCTCTCTGTCCTCGCGTCGGCGACGCCGCGCTCTCCGCCATTGCCGGAGCTCTTCGGTCGTCGCTGCGATCGATCGACCTCTCGCGGTCGAGATTGTTCTCCCAAATCGGGCTCGAGAGCCTCGCAGTAACGTGCGCGGGTTTGGTCGAGATCGATCTCTCGAACGGTACCGATCTGAGCGACGCGGCGGCCGCGGCGATCGCAAAGGCGAGGAATTTAGAGAAGCTGTGGCTCGCGAGGTGCAAGACGATGACGGATATGGGGCTCGGGTGCATCGCCGTGGGGTGCCCGAAGCTGAGGTTGCTCTGCTTGAAGTGGTGCCTCGGGGTGACGGATTTGGGGGTCGGGTTGGTTGCGGTGAAGTGTAAGAAGCTTCGGAGTTTGGATCTCTCCTACACCATGGTATGCTCTTTGAATCCTCTCGTAGTCGTAGAACCTCCATTTCTAGCCCTGTATGAAGAAGAGATGCAATTGAATTCGCCTGTTTTATTGTGTGGTTGTTTTGATACTTAATTATGAAGAGCTTTTGTTCATGTGAGCTGTGTGCCTTGTGTTCTATCATTTTTTGGGTGGAAAAAATACTAGTATTTTCCTGTGCCTTTCCTTTGTTTCTTACATTAGATGCCTTTTTTCCCCTTTCTTTCTTTCTTTGAAAGTTTATATTTTATAACTTGATGGAGAGAATGTCGGAGTTTTTGTCATATGGAATGAACACGGAACATCAATGCTGTCAATTTTCTATCCTTTTTATTTTTATTTTTTTTTCGAACGATCACTTTAGATTTTTTTACCCGTAGCTTTTATCTACTTTGAGCTTCTTATAATGTTCCATGTTTCTTATGAATTTTTGATGCTTTTTTCGTGCTTATAGAATTTATTCAAATTTCTTGTACAAACCCGACCAGGACTTGCTTGCTTGCTTGCTTTTGAGAATGAACAATGAACTTCCTGATTGTGTTTACAGCTACTTAATTTTATTTGGCTGAGTTTTCCTGTGTTTCGGGCTTTGCAGATCACAAAGAAATGCCTTCCTGCAGTCATGCAATTACCATGCCTTGAAGATTTAGCTCTAGTTGGATGTCTTGGAATAAATGATCAGGCACTTTTGAGTCTTAAACAGGGATGCATGTCATTAGGGGTAAATTATCAAGCTAATTTTCTTTACACAAGGACTAGGATATAAGCAATTCTGTAGTTTGTATGTGTATTCTTTTGTTCATTGTGAATCCTTTATTTGATGCTGGTAAGAATGTGCAGATAGTACCTGAAGTGTAGTGCATTTTGAAGTGAATATCTGAAAATTGAAAGTCTACAGTTCAGCACCTTACAGTTCGTTAATTTTTAATTTGCTACCTCTCTGTTAGAACTTAACTTATCTGTATATATAACTTTTTTGATGTTATATTCTGCAACGTAACAAAATGTTAAGTTAGAACTAGAAAAATCAGTGACTAATATCTTCCGTCATGATAATTATGATATGAAAAAAGGTGTTCTGAAAAACCCAGTTTAGAAATGCCTCTTAAGCGTTGGATAGCGGAACAACTGTTGCTTTCACCTCCTAAAATTAACCAGCTTCTACAGTTTCATTGCATCTCAATAACCTAAAATGGTTGATCCCTTCTCAACTCTAATTGATTAATATTGATGGGAGATCCTAATTTTTCGTTTGCATGCAGGTACTCGATGTTTCAAACTGTCGACATGTCACTCATCTTGGATTATCTTCAATATTAAGTAGAGCTCCGGGTTTATGCCAACTAAATTTAATGTACTTCTGTCCTGTAAGTGTACAATTTATCTGTATTATCCATAAGAAGAAATTATTGAGAGTTTGTGACGCATATGTACAATTCATCTGTATTATCCATAAGAAAAACTTATTGAGACTTTGTGACACATATTTTTCGTTTGTTGTTATGCAGTTTACTCAATCTCTGGCCAGCAGCTTACAGAAACTCTCGAAACTGCAGTCAATCAGACTAGATGGCTGCCCAGTCACGTCAGCTGGATTAAAGGCCATTGCTAACTCTTGCACATCTCTGAAGGAGCTTAGCTTGAGCAAATGCTCAGGAGTAACTGATGAAGGTCTCTCATCTGTCGTTGTGAAACACAAGACCTTGATGAAGTTAGACATTACATGCTGTCGAAATATTACTGATGTGTCAGTAGCCAACTTCACTAGTTCTTGCTCTGCTCTCACGTCTTTAAGGATGGAATCTTGTGGCCTGGTTTCTAACGAGGCATTTCGTCTGATTGGGCAGCATTGTCAACTCTTGGAAGAACTAGACCTCACTGATAATGACGTCGATGATGAAGGTTTTTCCTTTAACACCCACTCAGACAACCAATACTTTCGTAGCTGAGTGTAGTTACTAATGCCTTCTCTTTTGTGCAGGGCTTAAAGCTATCTCTTGTTGTTCCAAACTTTCTAGTTTGAAAATTGGCATATGCTTGAATATCAGTGATGAAGGTCTTGTTCATGTTGGGAAATCTTGTCCAGAACTCCAGGAGCTTGATTTGTACAGGTTTGTGAATTTTGATATCTGTAGTCTCTTTTTATTCCAGAAAAAAAAAAAAAAACTGTAGGCTATTGTCAGTTGAATCCTAGACCTTTCTAACTAGGATGTGATAAATAAGAGATGATTAGTAACAGTAAGCTATTGTAGGAAAATACATTGATGATAAGCTAGCTTCTGCCAGGAAGGCCTCTTTAGTAGTTACTTTGCTCATAACCTTTTTTTCTCTTTTTTGAAATGGTAGTGGGGAAGTGGGACCCCAACTGACTGATATTACTGAATAATAGTCAGTGTACACGTTGGTGGGCCAGAGATTGGCCCAAGACAGCAAAAGGATTGTACCACTCATAACTATTAACTTTAAATGAAAATATTCTGCCAAGGTCTGATTTTCTGGTAAAATTTCAGGTCTATTGGAGTAACTGACAAGGGTGTTTCAGCTATAGCTAGTGGTTGCTGTAATTTGCAAATAATCAATTTGGCATATTGCACGGAAATAACGGACGAGTCGCTAATATCGCTGTCGACTTGCTACAAATTAAACACACTGGAGATACGAGGTTGTTCTCGGGTCACATCTACTGGCCTCTCAGCTATAGCTCTTGGGTGCCGACAAATCACCAAGCTTGACCTCAAGAAATGCTATGACGTTAACGATGCTGGAATGCTTCCTCTTGCATGCTACTCCCAGCGCCTCCGTCAGGTACTTGTTAGCATAATTTCTTGAGGAGAAGTTATTGCCTGGACCCAGACCACCGTGTCAACTGTGGAACGCACGAGTTTACAGGGACGCATGCCATCGAATTCGCGGTGTTGTTTTGGTTGACGAGGAATGGTTATACAAGCACAAGAACCCCCTGTTCCTGTTCATGGGGTCTCTGTTGCTCTTAGGATGTGCAGTCCACGGCTGATGTGTTGGGCCAGGTCCAGGCGACCATTAATCCTCTTTGAATAGCCAATCGTATGATACTGCTGAAGCTACTGTAACACTTTCACATTTTTGATTTGTAGATAAATTTGTCCTACTGTTCGGTAACGGATGTCGGTCTTCTGGTGCTTGCTAGCATGAGCTGCCTTCAGAGCATTACCATTGTGCATTTAACTGGCGTGACAGCGAATGGCCTTGTACCTTCTCTACTGAGTTGTGGAAGCTTGACAAAAGTTAAACTTCATTCGTCTCTTAAATCCTTAATTTCTCAACCTCTCCTCGAACACATTGAAGCCCGTGGATGTTTGTTGCAGTGGGTTGATAAGCCTTTTCAGGTATGCTTCTAGTGACTCCTGGTCCATTAAATTTTTATCTACATTCTACAGAGAAAACCGAAAAAGGTTGGTAACGATTGTTTCGTTGCAGCAGGTTGAAATGGAACCAAATGAAGTTTGGAAGCAGCAATCACAAGACGTGCTTGTACACTAGAATTTTTTCTTTTTCTTTTTCTTTTTCCTTTTTGTCGACCCGGCAGTACGACGATGGGAACTTTCCAGGCCTAAGCTTGAGAATGACCGAACGAGATATCCTACTTTAAGCATGAGTCGGTACTCCAAAGATCACTCACTAATTGTACAACTGGTTGGCTTATATTCTTCGACATAATCACCTTGTGGCGCGAAAGAGGTGTTGTTTTTGACAAAGTTGCTTGTACGTAAATTGCTTGTACTTTGTATACTACAACCAATTCTCTTTAATGCCAAGAGTTTTTTTTGCTTCTAGGATCAAACAGTTCTTTCAGGCTTATCACTCGTATCATAATTTTTTGTCAGAAATAACGGAGAAATCCCGTTGCATCATCTGTTTATCTTCAATATTTCATTTGATTTGCTTATAAATGGCATCAGAAAACGTATGCCTATTTATTAATATAAACAAGTAGAACTTAAAATGAGTCAAGAATATGACGAAATTGCCTAGTTAAGTGCAATGTTGTACAAGAAAATCTCTGAATGTGATTAGCCAAATACAAAAAGAAGAAGCTCATAAAGTAAAGTGAATTATACTTCATATGTTACACAAAGCTCACCTATGTATTGTTTGTGCATATATAAAAAGATAGAAACACATATCACAATAACAGAGATGTACCATATGTATTATAGTATATATATATAAAAGACCCATGTGTTCATGATCTATCAGCATATTACTGAATTGTAAAATGAAGTTACAATTACAAAAAAAAAAAAAGTACTGATAATTAATCATGCAGCTGGAAAGAGAAACCGCATGTGCGGAGACTTCTGAAACAATTAATTCCAAACACTTTCTCAGCTCCCAATCACTATAGCGAGAGCTTTTCATGCTTTTTTTTTTTCCAAGCAGTACAATAAACAATTTAGCGAAAAAATTAATATTCATATGATAAAAAGATGGGTATAAATTATGTAACGTCTCAATAGCCCACATCGAATGAAAAACGATTCTCGTTTAGAATATATAAGTCTACACTGTAGCAATAATAACTAACTTTAAGTATTTTGAACCGTGCTCCTAACGAATTATCATTGCAATGTATTTAGTCATTGCAAATTAAAAATTTTAATTCGAAGCTTTAGTTGTGCCATTTGATAGATACAATAAAAACAATTTTAAAGTACACTCACAATACCAACTATCCCTAGAGTTCGAATCCTAATTGATTCACATTTCCTTTAAAGTTTAGATTTAGAAAACAAAAAAAAAGGCATATTTTGTTTATTTACAGTCTCAACTAATTTTCGATTTTGGTCGCGTTCTTCTCAGATCCTGGCGCACCATCTTTCGCTCTATATTTGGCATATTTGGCTCATTTGTTTTTTTTTTTTTTTGAGAAAAGATAGTCATTGCCACCGCTTTAATTCATCGAAATATAATGCACTATGCTGATATTGTTATGCAACTGAGCGCCTAAGGCAGAATAAGGAAGGGCGAAAAAAAAAAAAAAAAAAAAAAAATTGGCTCATTTGTTACCTCAACTATTTAGCAGAGACTCAACCGTGAATCAAAAAATACAACAACAAAAAAAAAAATCATTAATTAGCTTATCTAAACAAGGGACAAGTGTTGCACACGTATATATCTAATTATCTGTCATATGATATCTCCTCAGTTCTCACCTCACGAGGTGGCAGGTGAGCCTAACCATGTTCTTTTTCTCTGACTAGTTACGGCCAGGTACGGGCCCTCTACATCGTAGGGACACGAGGCATGAGTTAGACGTGACATATGACCTGTAAGTCGAGAATCAAAGAATCCCATAATCCAGATCATATTATTTTCTGATAAATAAGATTAAGCAGCCATCTAGATTAATTGGCACCCAGAGTCAGGTCTGGTAGTTGCCAGACAAACTTATTACTTTGCATTTGCCACGTAGTTCTTGTAAGAGATTCTCACATTATTAGTATTTTTTTTTGTAGAGACGGCCCTAAGTTACGACATAATCATATTTTTTTTCACTTCAGACAGCTCGAATTCGAATCGCTACTTTTCAATTGCTAGATAATCAACTAATATATATATATAATTTAGATAGTGTTTGGATCGATGATGATGTTATTAAGAAGGCTATATTAATATTGATTTGTGGACTTAATTAAAAAAAATGGATTTATTATGTTTGTGATCACTGAATTTGATCTAGCTGATTAATTGAATATATCCAATATATTTATAGAAATTTAAGCATATGGATATGGCATTAGATTGGAATAAGACTTGCGATAAAATTTACGCTTATTTCTAAGTATCTATATGTTTCACTAGGAATTAGTAAATATAGGATAGTGGTTGTTAAACTTTATATATTCATAACATATTTGTTTAGACCTTTTTAATTTTTGACACATATTATAGCGATAATTGGTACACAAGAGAATAGTTTCCTTCTTTAATTTCCAGGTAGAGAGAGGTACAAAAGCTACATGTACATAACCCAAGTTGTATTTCAATAAGTAAAATGACTTTATCCTAAAAATAGTGTGTATCTCAGTTTTTGTGTGTTCTCATCGAAATCACTCATTTTTTTTCAGTTTCGTGTACAATTTAATTAATAATGTTGCCAACTATCTTGTACCTTTTAAAATTTACGCAAATGTTACTGAAAATAATAAGATAAAGATTCTTAGTTGTCTCTTTTGTTTGTTTCTCATAAACAAGTACATAACATTTAAGTAAAGATTTGGTTTGCTTAGAATATATATTAACCAATTATTAGCTGTAGTTGTCCTTTATTTAATTAGATGATATTGATGTACTCTAATTAATGACAAAAGAACATGCATATTGCCATTTCTTAGCAACAATTGCAACAACAATTAAATTAGAAATTTGACAAATTACAAAAGATTATATATGCATAGTTTAATGATTTACCCAAAATGTAAAATAATGCTTGGCTTGGTTCATTTCCGATATCGCCCAAATGCAAACAAATTTGCTATTTTTTTTTGTTTAAAATCACACATTTAATCAACTAAGGAACTAAGTGTACGTGACATTTCATGACTTTAGAATAGTCTCATATATGATAACTACTACTAGGTATGATCGTATACAAAGCTAAATAGGTTAGACTTAATAATTGAACTTAAAATATTTTGGACCACGGGACGTAACAAGAATATATATTTGTACAACGAATTTATGGCTACTTATGCAGTTGGCAGGATTGCCCCCTCATATGAACTATATATTTGCGTGCTCGAAAATTCAAATTTATTGTCTGTTTATTGAATTAGACCAAATCTAACATCGATTATTATTCATTTTGGATTTGTTATCTAAAATTATTTGATCAAAATCTAGTATATAAGTAGATAATAGATTCTTGCAATTATAAATGGAGAGAAATTTTCATCATAGTTCTCTTTATACATTTTGGAAGGTATAGAATTAGTACAACAGGCATAATTAATTAGGCACAAGTTTCTTATTTTTTTTCCTTCCCCTTTGACCATTGATCTTTCTTTTTTTTTTTGTTTTCGTTTTTCATCTCCCTAAAAAGGGAAAATCCCTCAACAAGTGGAAGGGAGAAAAGAAAAGAAAAGAAAAAAAAAACCACATTATATCCACATAAAAGGATGAAAAAATAACAACCTTTTAAAAAAAAAAAAAAGAGTAAAAGAAGATTAAACCAAATTTGAATCAGGATCACTCCTCTGAAATACTCTCAAGTTGCGGTCGCCACACTCCGACCCGAGCGCCCCTCCGCCTTCGGTGACTACTACACTTCTTCTCAGAGAGGACATCTCTAAGATAATTGTCGTCGTCCGACGTACTTACCATGCCACTGCTGTTGTTATGATCATGTCTTTTCTTCGTATGGTCTTTTTTCTTATTTTCTGACGGTAAAGACGACTTGGGTATCAAAAAGTATAAGTTTCCTCGCTTGAGCTCTGCGTCAGCCGACACGATCACGATTTTCTTTGTAGCCTCTTGAGAGTAACATGGCTTGCTAAGAAGATGGTTAGGGTTTGCTTCGAGGACCTCTGCGGCGGAGATCGGATGGCTAAACTCGTCGACTTGACCGTTGAGATGTACGATTCGGACCAAGTCTAGTGCGCCACAAGGGAGAACACAAGCTAAGCAACACCTTAGGCTATTGCCCATCTCCTTTTTTTCCTCTCCTTTTCTCTCTCTCTCTCTCTCTCTCTCTCTCTCTCTGCTTCTTAGCCTTGCTGTGTATAAGACTCGCATTGGCTATTTATATATATAGGAAGCACTGCTTAGATTCCCATGAGCTGATATTGAAATCTATAGTATATTTCTATTGGAGTTGGTTCTTATAGAAGCTTTTTCTTTGAAGACTATAGAGTTACTTTAGTTTCATTTTAATATGTATCTTGGACTTTGTGTTAATAGAATTGCTAATTTATTGGATCATTAATGCTAATTATTAATCATTGCACAAATTTGCAGCATACAGGAATTAAATCCGTGACCTCTGATTATGATACTCCTTGTCGGATCATTTGCGCTAATTATTAATTTCAAAAACTCGAGCTATTGAAAATTAAGATACAAGTAATTCACTTAAAGCGTACAGATAGAACGTCACCGATTTCAACTTTGACTCGGACCATCCATTCCCACGCCACTTTGAACATTATTTAATCCAACCCGACTTCCCGTTATTTCGAACGTGACTCGACCCAACATTGTTTCTTACCATAGAGTAAGATGCTGGTCTCTTTAACCTAACATAACTTATCATGTTAGTCTAAAAACGGAAACAAATTTTTTTATCATAGCAAAAATCAACTAATCTGTTGGACATCAAAAGTAAAAAAAAAAAAAAAAACTTTAATTTTGACTTCCTGTAATAAGAAAAAACTACAAGGAGATTTAGGGAAAAGGATATATGTTTCTGCTTCTTTATATAGCAGATCAGGCTAAACAAAACCTTTTACGTTATTCAATTATATTTTCAGGTATCATTAATTAAGTTACGTGACTTCAATTCGCTTTACACCTGTCCCAGAAGCCAAATTAGCCTTACGAATAAATTAAACTAAAATTTCTTAATCCAGTGATAAGTGCAGTACTAAAAATTTAATTCATGGCTTGTTATTCAACTATGTTTTGAGCATCCTTAGTGTCTTTTTAATTGTAAAGTTGATCAAAATTGTTATGGCCCCTGAATTATGTAATTAGTAACTTCTGAGAGGCTACCCTTTCCATTAGCAATACAGGGTGGCCAATTACATTGATTAATTCACTGCATATTCCTATTATGCATTATCAATATCTTGAAGTTTTAACTATGAAAAATGTAACGATCTGACCCGCTAACAATAATAATCAATTAGGTCCAAATCAATGGCCAAAAATACTTAAGTCTAGTTATTATTACTACCATGTAGGTTTTATATATTCTAATCAGAATTATTTTTTCATCCAATGTGGAATTATTGTGGCGCGCATTACAAACTCTCCCTATTTAGGCTCTGATATCCTCGTTGGGTTCAAACCAGATCAAAGATGCAGATTAGAGTTATCGTCAGATTCTAGAGGTGGCTCTTACATTCAAGAGGTGGCTTCCACCAAATCGATTAAGATTTGTCTGATAAAGACTTAGCTCTCACACTTTCGGCTGGTATTCAACTCTGACACCAATTGTAACGATCCGACCCGCTAGCAACAATAACTCATTGAGATAAACCATAGGCCCAAAATGCTTGAATCCAGTTATTATTATTAGTGTGTAAGTCCTAATCTGAATCATTTTCGCGTTACAAAGTCCTCCCTTTTAAGACCCTAACGTCAAGCATAAACTATGTAAACCTCAATAATTCCACATCGGATGAAAATAATTGATTAAAATATATGAGATTTACACGCTAATAATAATAACCTGGATCGACTTAAGCAACTAGTATCGGTCGCCGATCGATATTTATAATATATCAGAATGACTAACGCAAACTGTCTTGGTGAACTTCTCAAAATTGATGCAAATTTTGATGTAGCTCAGCAAAATTATATATATATAGTGAGATATAAGCAAAATCTTACCTTAGATTATTCCTAATTAAGCAGAAACCCTAGATTATAGGCTCATCATGCTAAGTGGGTCTCACCCAAAGGTTACAATTTGCCCGGTTAATGGGTGACAAGCCATGCATATTGGCTCGTTGCATCCCCTAATCGCCGCCCAATTTTATGAAATCGATGCGATCGAGTCAACAAATAACGCAACAATTCTCACTAATACCAACATAATTGTTGGTTTATTTGACCATAAACAGATATTATCTTTGCAAAAATATATAAAATTATCAACGTAGTGTAGTACTTTGATCCCTCGGAATTCGAAACATTTTTGGAGGTGTATTGCCGACCACTTGTAGATAAATGATTTAGTCGCCAATCATTTCTTTCTTTTTTTTTTTTTGTTTAGTAACAATTTTAGAGCAGTTTTTTTTGACTTGACGAACATTAAAAACGAAGCATTAATTCATTAGTGAGTATGTCTTTAATGAAACTTAAGGTGGCAAAGCATTGGGATTTGGGAATCAGATTGATCATTAATTACATTCCATATAATTAATTAGCTTATTTTGGTGCTAATCCATACACTTGTTCATTTTTTTTTTTAAAAAAAAATCTTTTATTTTTGGCTATCAAATTTGAGATTAATTTCACATCTAAGAATGAATGCCTATATATATACACTACAACAAAATATGTTTTAAACGACGCTTTTAAACGACGTTTTCTTCTAGCGTCTTTAATATTTAACATGCGACACACTTAACATTATGATTAAGTCGCCAATAAACATATTTTTATCAAATATTTATATAAATTTTTCGACGCTATATTAAAATGTCGGTATATTTATCCCGACGTGTTTATTTAACGACTCTTTACACGACGCTTTTACAAGCGTCGGGATTATTTTTGCCGACGCTTTAAAGCGTCGCTAAATATCATTTAAAGTGTCCTTAAATGCAAGATTTTTTGTAGTAATATGTTTTACTTTAATTCTACCATTTGTATCATCATTATTTTTTAAAAAAGGGAAACATTTTTTTGAAATGAGTAAAGCTTCTTGCTTTTGCCAAAAGAGTAGTAAACTAACAAGGAAAGGAGATCGATTTGAACAATTGAGTTGATATTGAAAATTTTCTTTCATCACTACCCAACGCAGTTGCATTAATGGTGCTCTAAATTACTGATAATCAATATGTTAGATCTAAGATTCAACCATGTAATTAAGTTAGTATTTTTAATTATTTACAAACAGTTATGTATGCCTTGAGCCAATATAGATAAAGAAATAGTATCAAATAATATCTTTCAAAAATTTAAAAACATCTAATATATTCCTGCTTAACCAAAATGTAGTCTATATTAATTTTTTATAAGTAGCTTCAAGTATACTCCTAGATTTAAAATTTACTAATGAATTTAGAATTTTAAAAAATATTTTAAAAATAAAGAGATAAATATAAAAATTTTAAACAGAGTATATAAGCAAAACCCCCTTAGATTAAGATGATCAGTTGCAATAGGTTATGATGATGATGATGATTATTAATTAATTAATTTGGAGTTTATGCAAAAATTAGCACTAGTGTGCACGCACGTGCGCACGGGGGAAGCGAAAGCGGGAGGGAGCTTCGTGGTGCGAAGGGAATCAACAGCACCGACCGTTCACATTTGTCGTTTTCTTACTGGGCCCCCCACCCTAAATCTAACGCCCCACATTGGATAGATATAAGTGGGGCTATAAGTGGGGCCCCCCAGGCTAAAACGACAAAATTTAGTAGAAAATGGTGGGGCCCGCGAGAATCTAACACCCCATACGGCTCGTCCTGCTGTACCGCTGTACCGTACACTTGATTTGCTGTCCGAGTATACGTATTCATGTGCCATTTTTTTTGTTTTCTAATAAGAGAAAGATTAAGTGTTATACTTATACATTGAAAAATCTTATATAACATATTACACAATACAATGAAGCGGTAGCTTAATTACTATCTATTTCTCAAAAAAAAAAAAAAAAATATTACACAATACCCGTAGTAGCACAAACAAATCGACAAGCATGAATCACCACCGATTAGCAAGAATAGGAACATTACGCTGAGCGAAAACGAGTTATACAGAGCTTCATTGAAAATAGCAGATGTAAAAAGACATGAAAAGAAAAAAAAAAGAAAAGTAAAAGAAAAAGACATAGAAAAGGGGGGGGGGAAACATAGGAAAGTCAGGAGCCGTGAGTTATCAAGTCGACCGAAAATTGCAAAACTCGATCCAAACATCGGATAGAATTGGGGAGGGTCTCACGAAAAATGAAGCCGTTCCTCTTCAACCAAACTACCCACCAAATAGCAGAAAAAAGGGACAGAAAAAAAAAGTCTCTTGTTGGTGTCTTTTATATCAATCAAGGTTGACCAAAGAGCTCGTGGATCGTCTAGGGACTCGGTGAGGGCCTCCAACCCGTTTATACTATGAAGAAGGAAGCGAACGAATACACATAAGGACATTAGGTGATCGCAACTTACCGAATGATTGGCACAGAAGATACAGGATTGTGTCGGTAGCCACCCATGTTTGTGTAGTCTATCAGCTGTGGAAATTCTCTTCCAGAGAAGCAACCATAGGAAGACTTTGATCTTGACAGAAATTTTCAGTTTCCAAATAACTTGGCTCCTCGGATCTCTCAAGCATGCGTCTGTGAGAAAGTGGTAGAGGGATTTGACAGAGAACTTGAAGTTAGCGGTCCAACGCCAGTTGATTCAGATAATTATTTATTGCCGATTCATATAGACCCTTACTAATGAATTTAAAGAGTTTTAAGCACACTATGCTCTCAGTTCAACTCATCTTATATTATAACTAGCATCACAAACATCACAGTTTTCACGGGAAAGAAGATAACTTAGGGGCAAAATATAACACAAAGCAAAACATTTGCTGCAGGCAATTAAGTTCCAACATGGAAGCAAATATTTGGTGCTGCACCCTCATCACAAACTTTATTTGTTTAAAAGTCTCATACTGAAGAAAAGCACCAAAGACCCAACTATATAAAGTGTCTTAATCCTCATTATCCCATATCTCCGCCGCACTCCTGTAAGGGCCGTGTGTCTTGTTCACAAAGAGAAACCCGCCATCCAATACCCTTTTCTGCAACCATGAGCATCCATGTGAGAGTTAAACCTATGGATTATACACTGGATCTTTTGCATATATAGGTGTATGCATCCCAGTGATCTATATGGTATTTTGAAATTTTCAACTTAACATGCGTCGATAGAGAATTTATCGAGTATATAGGTCGACTCTGATGAAACAGTAATCACTCACCTGGTCTTTCATGCTGCTCAGAGCCCGGAAATCCTCTTCGGGGATCTCCCATCCGAATACTTGAAAGTTTTCCTTAATCCTTTCGGGGTTCTTCGACTTTGGAATGACACTTGTGCCCCTCTGAAGAGCCCAGTTTACCAGTACCTGTCCTGGGTTCTTATTCAGCTTATTCGCGACCTGCGTGCGATAATCAATTGGATAAGTAAATAATTAATCTAGTAATTTACTAAACTCTGGACCAATATGTAAGTAAATAACTTACCCTGGTAACAACTGGGTCGTCTATGAGATTCCTCTCACTACTAGATCCTAAAGGTGAGTAAGCCTGCATATATTTAACCTCAAGTGATAAGAAACTTATAACAAGTCTAGCTAAATATTTCAAATATGTAGTGCTTTTGCATAGTCAATGAGGTTATGCAAATCTCCGATCGTTAAATTCCTCCATATAAACATTTTAAGATGAACAACCAAGAGAACTTGATTGTAACAGGACGATGGACGGAGATATTATGGACTCGAACAGAATATGTAGATTAAATGTAAAACATTAGAATTCTGGTACATTTTAAGGTCTTGTACAATGAGAACAGTCAGAATTAATTTACTTACAGTACAATGGATACCATTCTGCTTGCATGCCTCCAACATCTTTTCATTCCTCCAGCCTGGGTGCATCTCCATCTACGATTAAAAACCCATAAAAAAGAAATATATCTTAATCAGCATGTCATGAACATTATTATTGTAGAAGCACACGCTAACTCCGGACGCGCTCTTGATTTATGGCGCATTTGGAGTTGCTCTAAGATGGATCAAACTTCAACATGTTAGTCAAAAGCGGTGTGCATAAAGGTTCTAGCCTATCGAGACCAGCTGAGAATATCAAAGCAGGCCAAGTGTGAAAGATTTCACCTCAACTCTAGCTATATTCCTCATGCCGAGGAACTTCAACTGAAAAGTATACAAGTAATTGATACCTGACACACTGAGGGCATAATCTGCGCAAATTGGAGTAACCTGTCGAGCTTTTTAACCGTGAAATTGCACACACCAATGTCCCTAACAAGTCCATCTTTCACTAGTTTCTCCATTTCTCTCCACACCCCTTCCATATCGAATTCCAGTACATCCCCGGGCTCAGGAGGACTATTGGCGCCATCCTTCAAGCGAAAGGGCCAGTGCATCTGTCGCATTTGTAAGGAACAAATGTTAGCGAGTGTAAGGCGCCATGCATTTTGAATCACTGAACATACATAGAGAATTTGATAAATCACGATAGCTGCAACGATGTTTCTTGCATTTTTTTTCTATACCAGGTAAAGATCAAGGTAGTCTAGTTGTAGCTCCCCAAGCGTCTTCTTCAGCGCATTTCTTACTCTATCTGGAGCCAAATCTGCGCACCTGCACCAACAACAAATACGATTAACTACAAATGGACTTCCTCGGCTAAAATCAAACGAAACAGCGGAAGCGTCATTTCGCTAATGATGAGCACCATAATTTGGAAGTGATGAACAGATCTTTTCTATCTATTCCTTTTTCCATTGCGGCTTTGAGACCTTTCCCCACCTGAGATTAATAATTCGAGGAAAATGTGTTATGAAAGGTTAATTTATGGGCATCAGTTCATGCCAGGGAATTTACAGAAATTGTACCTCATCCTGCACTCCATACTGGGCTGCTGTGTCCACATGCCTATACCCCGCCTGCAATTGCGATAAAACATTCAGTGTCTTTTTTTCCTTTTTCTTTTTTTTTTTTTGAGTGAGAAAGGTAGCATACTACCGGTTTCGTTTATTTCATTTAAAAACAAATTTAGCTGAAAATATGAATCAACTATGATTCGAACTTAATTCTCGAATACCAACCATCAAACCCTTCTGTGCGCCACTTGCGCTAGAAAAATAAGCTGAAAATGTGAATCAACTAACATTCAGTGTCCTTTAACTATCTTTAGATATAGAATCTTCCTTTTTATTTCCACCCTTTGTTGCAACCAAATCACGCAATCACCTAAACTATCTATGATCGATAGTAGCGCAAAAGAAGCCGCGGCTCACTAGAGGATTTATACGGTCGATTGGTAGCATATCTTCTTCATCTTAACTTTTTTGTTCATTCAAGATGCGTGCGGTAACTAGCTGATATATGCAGAGTACAAAATGGAATTAGCAACTACATATCATTGTTGGAACCTAAAATTGGAAAATTCTCTTTTTGCCAAAGCTAAATTCAAACTTGTATAATAATCTGTAAAGAAGATCTTGATCCGAGGCTGCGTCAATCAGAGAAATGAAATCCCAGGACCAGGCCTGGTCTGGATTTGGTCGAGCCTTATTAAGGCCCAACGAATCCAGATAGACTGGGCCGGGCCTTAATAGAGATATACTGAACAAGATATATAGATAGATATGCCTTCTGTACCTCAGTGAGAGCGGTGCAGACGGCCTGACAGGTATGGTCGCCGGCCCGCCAAGTGCCGAGCCCGATGGCAGGGATGGTGTGGCCGCTCAGCAGTTTGTAGTACTGCCGGTCCACCTGCCCGGGCGCCTTCGCCGTCTGTCCCATTGCCATTACTAGCTACAACAATTCTTCTTCCTCCTCCTCCTCCTCCTAATGATCGAGCTCCTTACTCTATCTCTCTCTCTCTGCAACAATTAACGACGTAACTAATCTCCCGCTAACTCGTCACCCTCTAATTAAAAAGGGTGCACAGGCCACGACCCTTCTCGATCGCTTCGGATCTCGACCGTGTAACGCAGGTGTCACGAAGGGCGGAGGAGGAGAGCCCTCGAGGTGACACGTGTTGACAACATCCCGACACGTGGCGTGGGACCCACTTTTTTATTTTTATTAATTTTTTTTTTTTTAACCCACTCCCACTCCCAGTCCCAGTAGGAAGGAAATTAATTAAGTTTCGTTCTTCTTTTTTTTTTGGGAGCTGGAAAGAATGGCGGAATGTTGTGGAGAGAGGAGAAAATGGGGGAGGAGGTGGTCCGTGCAATTTGGTTAGGTTTGCTACGTGTCTACCGATCCAAAAACATGAAACAATTAATCTAATAATACATAACCTGCCACCTATAATTAACTCCAAGAAGCATATTATGGGACGTGGTTTGTCATGATATATATATATATATATATATATATATGCAGCGTCTAGAACATTTTTAGTGAATGAATCTCGTCTAAGATGTCGATACATGCCCACAGAAAAAAACTTACATGTGAACGTAGATCTATCTTATATATCTATTTATGAGAACTATGGTAACGAATTCAACCGAAATTTTTAAATATAAAAAAAAAAATTAATTTTAATTTTTTATTTTTTTGAGAGATAGATAAGACACTATCCGCCTTTATTTATTTCGTTAAGAATAAACTTAAATTAATCAATTAAAATCAATTTTAATTTAATTCATCTTGCCGTGTATTATATTTTTAATTTTTTTCTCTTTGTTTCCTTTTTCTCTCTCGTAACCGTTCAAATTTTAAAACTTTTGATTTTTGTTATCTAGCCTTACAATTCTTTACCCTATATTTCTAATCAATTATCTACATTAAATTTTTAAAATAGTGATAAAGAATTATTAACTAATTAGAAAAATTCTTAAATTTTTTAAAACATATTAAATACCTTGAATTTAAATATTTGCCCACATTTAATTTTTCAAAATTATTATACAAAATTAATGACTAAGATGAATTCCTAATTTTGTTAAACGTATTAAATATGTTAAATTTAAATATTTAGCAACATTACAAATGTTTTTAAATAGTCATAGAAAACTAATGTCTAAAGTGAACAATTCTAATTTTTTTTAACTTATTAAACACATTTAAATTATAAATATTTTAACCTACATTCAAAATTTTTTAAATAAGTGATACAAAATTAATGTTTAAACTATAGGGATTTAAAAGTTTTTAAATTTTTTTTAAGTATTTAATATTTAAAATTTAATGTATCAAAGCGCATCTAATACGTTCGTCTTAAAAATACGATCGTAATCTTTCAAAAAAAAAAAAAAAGAAAAAGAAAAAAAGGGGTGGGGGTCGTTCGGTCAGCTGAGTCTAACCCGAACCAACCTACTGCCCGATCGGATTAAATTTCACTTTTAAATTTTAAGTATTTAATATTTAAAATTTAAATTCATCGTACCTAGATATAAAAGCTGTTTCTAAAATTCCTATAATTAATGCATAATTTTAAGACCTCAAACAATTCTAATTTTTTTTTAACTTATTAAACACATTTAAATTATAAATATTTTAACCTACATTCAAAATTTTTTAAATAAGTGATACAAAATTAATGTTTAAACTATAGGGATTTAAAAGTTTTTAAATTTTGTTTAAGTATTTAATATTTAAAATTTAGCCTCACCTCACCATCGAGAGAGACTCGGCGACTCGTAATCTTATAATCTTAAAAAATTATAAGGCGAGATCACACCACCTCTAACTTAAATTTCACTTTTAAATTTTAAGTATTTAATATTTTTTTTTTTTTTCCCTTTACTGATCAAATTTTTTTTCCTTCTACTATTTGAGGAGAGGAGTTTTTTTAGTGACCTCAATTCTTAGAAATAACTAAACTCCCTATAATTTATGCATAATTTTAGGAACTCAATTAAAAGATTTTTAAATATTGTATTATTTAATTACCAAACTAATCTTGAATAAAATAATCTTAAAATAATTATTTTACCTGCTAAGTATTAAAATTACATTTTTATCCTTAATTAATCAAGGGTTAGCTACCTCTGTGCGTAATTTTTTTCATACCCAACACAATTTTTAAATATAAAAAAATTTAATTTTAATTTTTTATTTTTTGAGTGATAGATAATAGCACTATCCGCTTTATTTATTTCGTTAAGAAATAAATTTAGTAGAAATGTGAATCAATTAGGATTCGAATTTGGATCTTGGTCTCGGATACCAATTATCAAATTTTTTGCCACTTGACGGTCGGTAAAATTTTTAAATCTTTGAAAATATAAAATAAATGCCATTAGGCTTTAGCTACTCTACACTTTAAAGTAGGCCTTAATTCTAAAATTACTATAAACTATAAAAATATATTGCTTTTGCAATGGTAGGCCATACAGTGCTTTTGTCCTTTTGAGTCTCAACTCTTGGCGACTTTGAAATAGGATATTAAAATTTTTAAACATTTTACTTAATGAAAAATAATTGAGATTATTAGATTTGACGAAATTAATTATGATATTTAGTAAAATTTCTAATTTTACTAATTAAAATACTAAATAAAAAAAATTAGAACTCAAAAACTTCCATTGAAAACTAAATATAAGGGTTCTCTGTCTATTTTTCATTGACGTTACAAATTAAGTTTATTTAAGATATGGTTGATTCATGTCCGTCGATTCAACAGTTGTTTGATCTTACACACTGCTAGGTTGGGGTTCATCTGAGCCTGCCAAAAGATTACTTCACTCCTGACTTCCCAAATGACCCATCAGCCAGCTATTATATTAGATCGGTTAGCCTAGCCCTCGTAGGTTGCGCTTCTAGCCATACCATCTATCTATCTCAGCTCGAATCCATATTATCTCCCAAATTGGTTGATGTGACATTCTCAGAAGTCATAACTATAAGCCCCCGTTTGGTTTGGTTGGGGGTTAAGGGGTGGAATAACCCCTTAATCCCCATTTTATTTCCAAACACCTTAAAAAATCGGTGGGGTTAACTAACCCCACCTCAAATGAGTTATCCCGGTTTAGTTAACCCCACCTAATCCCACCAAACCCCAACCAAACACTATTTTCTATTCATAATAACCCACTATTTTTCTTATCCCACCTACTCCAACCAAACACTATTTTCCACTATCCTGGACTAACACAAATTCCAACCAAACACAAAAATACTTTAACCCCACCTTAACCCCAAACTTAACACTATTCCTGGAATAACTAGTTTTTTCTTAACCCCGAACCAAACGGGGGCTTAAGAAATCTAGAAAAAATGCATCGAAAAAATAAATGGTCAACACTTTTACCGTCACCTCCACGCAAAAGATAATCTGCATTACCCGCCCAGTCCCTTCTACCAAATTTTTTTTCCAACCCCGATGAAGCCCTGCTGTCTCACAATAAATTAAGCGTGCCATCCTTTCCTCAAAAAAAAAAAAAGAAAAAAGAAAAAAAAGGGGTGGGGGTCGGTTCGGTCAGCTGAGTCTAACCCGAACCAACCTACTGCCCGATCGGATTAGAATTTAGCCTCACCTCACCATCGAGAGAGACTCGGCGACTCGACTCGACTAGATCGTTCGCCGACTCTGGTCGGGCTCCACAAAACGCCCTCTCAAAAACACTTTCGTTGATTTCGCTACCAACCGCGTCCCCAAGCTGTTGTTTACTAGTGCAGCAATTTCTGGGATTTGATTATTCTTGAGGTACCTTCCCCCCCCCCCCTTTACAGATCAATTTTTTTTTCCTTCTACTATTTGAGGAGTTTTTTTAGTGACTTTTGGTTCCTAGTGGTTAAGAATCGGCTGTTAAGTGTTCAGGATCTTATGTTTACTTCATGAGTTTTAAATTTGGGTCAAATTTGGCGAATTATCATTCCTAGAGGTGGTGTACCTTTCACTGATTGTTTCTCTTCTTTATCTCTAGCTACCTCTGTGCGTAATTTTTTTCATACCCAACACATTTGTTCCGTATCAGACTCAAAAATTGGTTTTGTAATATTAACAAAGTCGATTCCCAAAAATTGGTTCCGTATCAGACTCAAAATAATGTTGATCAGTGATTGCTCCGACAACAACGACCGGTGTTGGCACAAGATTCTAAGTAGCATCCACACTACCGATCATAGAATACATCTAAGCATCTCGGATCTTGAGGAAAGGATTTCCAATTACAGAATTGGCCAAGGAACGGACAGTGTGTTTGGCGGTGAAACCCTGTCGGGTGCTTTTCAGTGAAATCCACATATGCCGCACTGAGCGATGGGGGTACGAGGGATGCCCGAGCTTATGGGATTTGGAGGCTTCGTATTCCTCTTAAAGCGAAGGTTTTCTGCTGGCTCGTGCTCAAGAAGAGGCTACTTAATGCGGATAACTTGTTAAAAAGAGAATGGCTTGGGAATGCGAGCTATGTGCTGTGCGGATCTGAATTAGAAACTATTGACCATCTTTTCTCCCGGTGTGTGTTCTCCAGATTCCTCATGGTGATGTCACAAGAAGGCGTCCAACCAGGAGATCTACAAGAAGACATCCACCGGGTATGGGATATTTGGAAAGGTCGGAATGGGACTTAACCCACGAGCAACGGATTATTTGGAATTATAGTATGCTGGTGGGTTATTTGGGAGATCAGAAACGGAGTGATTTTTAGGATGGCCCAGACAGACCCACTTCGTGGAATCCACAAGATAAAACTGCTGATGACTCAGTGAGGGAATCTATGACCAGTGCTGAGACCTTGTTGGCAGTAAACCGAATTTAACCTACATCTGTTTCTCTTTTTCCGTCATCCTTGAGGTCTTGATGCTTTGCCCATGTAGCTTAATTCAATTTCTGAATAAATAAAACGGGTAACATGCTACCTTTTTTCAAAAAAAAAAAAAAAACAAAGCCGATTAGCTTCCTCACCATGAAAACAAAACTAATCTTTTTTACGAGTGTTTCTGGTATCACTATGCATTGGTTTGTCCTTCGAGATCTGCGCAATCGATCAATGTTAGCTTTGGTTGACAATAATTAACTTGATCTATAGCATGAGAAGGAACTGTCTGCGGGGTGGGGTGATCAATCAATGTCATTGTGTTATCCAGATTTATTCATCAGTTCCTATCACACTTTGACATCAGTAATCTTCTGCAGCGGTTATTTCCGTTGATTCCCTTTTTTAACCGGCATTACAATTGCAATTCAGCTGCTGTCCCTGCTGATTCTGTAGTGTTTCTCGATAAGCCTTTTTTCTATGCTTTTACTACCTCTCTGTTCCTTCATACTTCTCTCAATCTTCTTTGAAAGATAATGGAAAGAACTTTATTCATTATAGAATTCAATTTATATAGGTAACACTGACAAATCTGGGGGAAAAAAAGAAGCGAATAATGAAAAAGAAAAAGAGAATTTAGATCCTTATCAAAAATCCAAAAGGAAGAATGACCAAAACAAGAGAAGAAAATAATATAATTGCTGACTCTGTGGTGTATCTCTTTGTTCTCTTCTTTTACTTAGCATGGGGGAAGGTCCGGAGCTGGCTCTAAGGATTCCAACTCACCATCTCCATCCTCCACCAGGAATGCCATTGCTAGTCCCCAACTGATGTGAACATCCAAATGGCAATGCAAGAGCCACACCCCTGGGTTATCCGCGACAAACCGGACTACTGCCCAACCCTTGACCGGCACCGCGACAGTATTCCTCATCGGTGGGTCGACGAGGTTGAACTTTGCCGTGTCCTTTGCCGGATCAAAGTTTCCAAAGCCCTCGGCCAGTATATAGAAGTCATAGCCGTGGATATGGATGGGATGATTCTCGCCTGCGAAGATGTTAGTTCCTTGCAGCACCAGCTGAATTACGGAACCGAACTTTAATTTGTACAACTTTGTCGCTGCGAGAGGCTGCCACAGTTCTTGGGAAATGTTGGTCGCTGTGTAGTCGAACTGCACCGGAGGGTTGGCGGGGAAGTCTGTGGTGAACACGCCTGGTACGCCCTGGCGGTGGGCCTGGAGAATGGAGTAGTCGGATGGGAACACAAAGGAGACGTTGTTTATGCTGGCCCCCAGTCGAGTCCCCTTTGGGCCGCCGCACTGTTGTCCTGGATGGCAATCGAACAAGCCAAGGCCGACGGTGAAGAACAGGTGCTCGTCGACCGGTTCGGGAATTTTAACTTTCGATATGCTTTTAAGGCTGGCGGCAAAGGCTGTGGCGGCTGCGGTGTCGTTGTAAGCTGGGAGAGCTGGGAATGCTGGCGGGATGGACTGTCCTGGCTTCGTGGCGCAGCCGCAGTCGTACTCGACGATGGCGGTGGTGGTGGTGTTGTCGAAGGGGAGGCCCTGAGCACTAGAATAGGCCTGGGCTGCAATGTAGTAGCTCGTGGGAGCCTGGTCCATGTTGACGAGGACGTCAGTTGTCTGGCCCGGACCGAGCATGATGACGGAAGTTGCGAAGGGCTTCGTGTAGGAGGCGTCCGCCGCAACCACCGTCATCTGGTGGTTGGCTATGGAGACAAATAGCTCAGTGTTGAGAGCCGCATTTATGAACCGCAGCAGGTTGGTCTCGCCGGGCTTCACCGGAAATGTGGTCGTTTCTGCATGTTTAGTTTGTTGCTGTCAATTTTTACACCTCATGCCTTATTATTTCCAAATTCTGCATCTTAACTAAAAGTCTCTTCTTACAGGATTTTGCAGCAGTTGCAGAAATGAGATTAACAGACCTTTGCTTGAGCAGTTGTAGTGATCTCCAGGCTGGCCATTGATGGTGAGGGCGTCGGAGATATTTGGAGCTGCTCCGGTCCGCGCAGCTTCTCTGACGACATCAATCGGATTCGCGTCCCACCATTCCCCTGTTGATCATCACTAACATATTATGAGGCCAAATTCTTATGGGATATTCAAATGATCAAATATTGTTTTTGCTAATTTTCAATGTCATGCTGGATATTTTTGATATTCTGCAACAGGTTATACTGTCCTAATAAGAGAGGGAAAGAGAGAGAGAGATTTAGGACCGAGGATGATGGGGATCTCTCTTGTGGGCTCGGCGAAAGGGTAGGAGTGGTTCTCCTTGGGGTGGACAATGAGAGCGCCGTAGACCGTGGCGCGGAGCCAGGAGCTGTGGGCATGCCACCACAGCGTGCCTTCCTGTGCATCGACCGTGAACCGGTACTTGTAGCTCCCTCCCGGCCTGATCGGGCACTGCGTCACAAACTCCGGCCCGTCGGCCCACGCCGTTCTCATCTGTCGAATCCCGTGCCTGTAAAATTAAAGAAAAAACATTATTAATATAATTAAATATAATTCGGAGTTTTTGTTTCCATGCAGGAGCAAAGCTGCAGAGATCAGGTCATCGTCAAAAAGTTGTTAGTGTTTCTTTTGAGAGTTTTATCTATGATTAGACCTGATCGGTTAAAGAGTACGTATCTTTGTAATAATATATATTGGTCGCGTAGAAATATTTTGGCAAGCTTTAAAGTTCTTTTATTAATTAATACCCAAAGCTTCAAGCTGATCTTTTGTTTTTGAACCTCATTGCACTCTACCATCATATGTATGCGTCGAATTGTTTAATCCACGAGTCATTTGAGGTGCAACATTGGTGCACTTTACATATACCACCTATATGTAAAGTGCATGGGTATATATTAAAATTAGTACTTTAATAAATGGACACATAGTAATTAAATCGTTAATTACCAGTGTAGTGAGACGTTGTACTGAGCACGATTCACGACGCTGACCACGAGTGTGTCCCCACTATTAACCTCAATGGTCGGCCCAGGAAATTCTCCGTTCACCGTAATTATGTTACGGGTATTGCACAGCCTCTTCACTGGCGTTTCTTGAATCTACAAGAATATATATATTAAAACTGAACAATTCTTAACAATATCTAAGATCCTCTTAGACCAAGAACAACAAAAATTTCATACACATAATTAAGAGAGAGAGAGAGAGAGAGAGAGGGTGCATACAACAAAATCATGGTAGTGAACTTTAGCATTGGTTTGAGAGAGGAGAAAAAGGAGAGAGAGGAGCCAAATTGTGATAACAAATATGCAGTGAGCATCCATCAATTACTTTAACTACAATTAATGGCTTTAACTTTGGGATATGTATATACTATTTAATTTTGGAAGTACTCAAGTTGCAATGCAAATGAAAGGGAGAGGTTCTTTATATATAGACTACCTGGGGAAAGTCCATTTTAGTGATCACTCTTATAGAATTTGTTTATTTATTTTTTATATTGGTTGGCAGATTAGGTTTTAATTTGTGCTCCAAAGGGTTTGGAATTTATTATTTTTGAAAAACAACTAGTTCAACACTGAACAGGTTAATTGGTTCACCAACTAGCCTCTTTGTTAGGGGGCAGTAATTTTCACAACGCTTGCTACACAATTCTCCAGTGTTAGGATATATTCCCCAAGGACAGCAAATGATCATAACATTTGCTTTAGATAATACAAACCATGGGTGGTTAATTTCTTAATTTATAATTTAATACCCACTCAGTTGTACACTTAATCGTTAGAGTAATAACCATCCCAAGGAGTTTATTTGTGGAGGTAGTTATTATTGTTTGTACACATGTGACGATCATAGTTGCACTTACTGGGCTATTTTTAAATTAGACTGAGCTTTTGATAATATGATATTAGAGTTAATCTGAAGCCTCGCATAATTCACGCATTTTTTACTATACATGCGAGCGGAGATTTTTTTTTTTTAGAGACAGATAGCATGTTATCCGCTTCGTTTATTTAATTTAGAAATAAACTTAGCTATAAATGTGAACCAACTACAATTCAAACTTGAGACCTAAGGTACCAACTATCAAGCCCTTTGTTATTTGCGCTATGAACGGTCGGTTTCTTTCTTATTTGATTGATCTTATATAACTATTGCTTTTCAAAATAGAAAAAAAATAAAAATAAAATTTAAGAGATAGATAACACGCTACCCGCTTCGTTTATTTTATTTAAAAATAAACTTGACTGAAAATGTGAATCAACTAGGATTTGAACTTGGGTCTCGGATACTAACCACCAAACTCTTTGCCACGTGCTCTAGGAACAGACGGTAATAGAAAAGAAATTTTATGAGCCATGCCAATTAGACACTTAATAACTTAACTTGTCACCTTTTAGGAGATTTGTCTCCAACATTGTTGGCCAAATTGGGGATTCTTACATGATGCCAACGACAAGTTTTATAATCACAACAGTGTTTAGGACAAGTACATTAATTAAAATTTCCAAAACAATCACACCATTTACAACTGTGAGGTGTTCAGCGTTATATATCTATGGAGTTCTCACCATCTTCTCCTAACACTACCAACATCTTGCTATATTTTTTATTGGGCTAGCTCTAACTACATTATCTCATAAACATATATAAACTATTACGCCAAAAGCTATGTGAGATAAAACTCCGCAAATTCAAAGTTGATGAAGAAAACCGATAAGATTCCTATTTACATTGATCTAGATGTAGTACATAAACATTCTCAAACTCCTTTTATATGGTGCCATCAATAATTCTCAAACTTCTTTTCATTTTAAACGAAAAGTTGACACATGATGGAGCAGGCTAGTCTCAATTGCTGGTTAATACAAAGTAATTAAGATCGACTATTTTTTCTGCATGGAAATGAAAGGCCCCTACAGAAGAAATGAGGGAACATTTGCATGCGAAACACGTCTAAAATTATTCTAACCGCCGTAGTAATAGACTCCAAACTAGCAATGACAATCCCTACCAAGAAATAGTCTTTTCCTACCAAGCACTTCTCCTTTTCCTACCAACTTGCTCGATTCAAAGATGGTTTGATGGTGGCTGCTCACTTACCAATGGAGATGACTTCATTGGATATAATTAAGATTAGCCACTTTCTTGGATTAGAAGGGAAAGCATTCAGTGGTGTATGGAAGAGGATTTTTCTTGATTAACTGAGTTGTATCTAGATCTATTAAGACCATAATAAGGATTAAGAGAAACTCCTTTTTGAGAAAGCTACATGGGCTACCCATTCTATCCTATATGTTTTCTTTTTTAAGTCATGAACTGTGTTTCACCATGAGCTAACTCAAGGAAAACTGGACCTCTAATTTTATAATATATAGCTAGAAAAGTCCAAAGTAGATTAGGTCATAATCTGATTGGTAGTTAAGAAGCAGTTAACTTCAGAACAAAATGCCCAATAAGTTTATCATCTGCAGTTCACCTGTAGTTTTTCCTATTCCAGAACCCATACAAACTCAATTGAGAATGCTTGGGCACAAATTAACACTACAACATAATTGGGTTATAGCGACACATATTTGGGACACTTTTATGCAAGTGTCCCATTTATGTTCAAATTTTTTCAAAAAAAAATTATCAAAACCCAACCATAAAGCCTAATTCAAAAATAAAAATAATAAATATTACTCTGCCTAATCCACTAACTCGGTCCAGTTACGAAAAAACAAAAGAAAGAGAAAAAACTGATCTCTCTCATCCTCCTATCTCCCCTCACTCAAACCCTTAAAACCCTAGACGAAGAGCCCCTTCGATCACCATCTCCACGAACCCCTCCCACCTCGACGCCCTCCAACTCCGCGACCACCTCCTCTTCTGCGGCCGTGTCGAGCCCGTCGATGCATGCAAGCTTCGCCGCGCCCTCGCCCACAGCTTCGTCGTCGTCTCCATCTTTTGCAGGGCTCGATTCTTAGACCAGGATGACGAGCGCGATGGTCTAGGGTTAGGGTTAGGGTTTGAAGAGCTTCTGGAGAGGGCGTTCACTGGTTGATGGGGTTTGGGAGAGCGGTTTCGGATGGCGACCCGCTTCGATTCGTGATGTCATGGTAATGTTTTGCTTCAGATCGCACCTTGTGCACTTATAATTTGTCCAATTTATACTGTTTTTGGTGACGATATTTTTCTTATTTTGAGTATGGTTGCTGGAATTGATCGTATCTAGAGAGTTTCTGTGGATAGATTTTGATGATTAGTTATGAAATTTGTGTAGTTTGAGGCCTAATTCGTAATAAAGTGGCTATCTTAACATTGTGCAAAAAAGTGTTATGTTGTGCTTCTGAAAATAAGGTTCATTAAAGAGTAAACCATTTGACTAACTGTATTGTGTGGGCTCTTTGATTTGTCCTGTTTTTGTGATACAGTTTAAAAGATAATTTATGTTATTAGCCACATAATACAATGCATTCCAGGTAATTTCTGAAGGTTCATGGGATCTTTTATTCACACTAGGTTCTATATTTGTCAATGTGTGCACATATGTAAATCATGGTTTATTGGTCTTCTCACTTCCATTATCCCGGCATCATGAATAAGATAAATGTATGCGACTAAGGTGAAACTTAGGATGAAATACTCTGTTAACCACGCCTGGAATCTCTGTTTCCTTCTTAAGAATCAGAATCCTTGTACGATGGATGTGGCTTTGCGAATAACTGAAAAGTAAATTAGGATCCGTTTTTTGTGATCTTGTACTTTCAAATAATCATGGGCCTTTCTCTATTACACATTCCTGTTGCAGATACAAGACAATGGGAGTACATCGCTTATTGCCTATCTCAGTTAACCTTCAGCGAAAAGGGGTTGAAAAAACTTATTGAGTCTTTCAAAGTTTATGAACATGTTTTATCTGAAGATTCTGTGATGAATCACTTCCAAAGCATAGTTGCCAAGGTAGTGAAAAACTCATTACACCTTGTTCATACATGTTATTGGGAAAAAGCATTATACTCTGAAGAGGCATTTTCTTTTGATGTATTACTACAGTAGCAATCTTACTTATCTTTCCTATTATAATTTAGCGCAAAAATTCCCTAAGCAAGATCTTAAAGCGTGCATTGAGGAATTTGAGGAGAAGCTTAATAAGGTTCACATGGAAAGGAAGGAGCAGGAGATAACTGCTAGAAATGCCCGTGCACACCAGCAGAAAGTGGGTAGTCTTCAAGCCCTCCTGACAAAAAAGAAAGTAGGAAAAGTTAATGACAAGTTTGCGAAAGGTAATTAGTTTGAGTCACTGCATTGCTGGTTCTTTCTCCATTTGCAAACTAAGTTAGCACCGTATATTTGAGTCTTGCTTTTGTGTTCAAACTTCTTTGCCTGAAATCACATATTCCTTGAGCAAATTAGTGATATCATATCAAAGACATCTATTCCACTTATTATTGGTAATGATGTTGTCTCTGCTGAGTGCGAATTAGTAATTTCTTAATTGTGCACAGATGCAAACGGTGAAGTAATCAACCCTTCAGTAGAGGGAAAAGACGACATGGAAAGGGAGAGTTCATCTGAATCAAATGATACAGTGTCGGAAGAAAGTTGCCACTCAAGTGTCGTGACAAAATTCGAGGCACATGGCGAGGAGGTTCAATCGCCAAGAACTTCTCGTAAAGGTTTTGAGCAGTTCAATGGTTATCTTAAAAAACATGTATATATATCAAAGAATGCTAATGTGCAATGACATGCAGGTGTGTCCAAATCTAAAATGAAGAAAATCAGAAGCTCAGTCCTGCAAGATTCAGTAGATCGGGGTCTGACAAGACGCACAGCTCGCTCAAGTAGAAGGTACTTTTATCTGTGTTGTCTCCATGTTTTATCCTTCGTGCTCTTCAGCTCTTCATTATAGTAGGATCTGATGTATGACGTGCTAATTTCTTTCTACATTAGATAATAGACACCAAACACAGCAACATAAGGACGAGAAGATGAATTCATTGTATCTCATTCGTGTATTGATTGACCAACTTGTTCACTAATTGTGCCTGAAAGAATGTTATGCGTTGACTTTTGAAGTCAATGCATGAAAATTTGCAATTTGCAAGGAATATATGTATATAGATACTTATGCAGGGTTACTGAAGCTTGAGAGCAATCAATGAACATTTGTTAGTCAAAAATTGAATGTAAGTTACTATTAATATAATTGATGCCAGTGATTAGTATAGCAACATGAACTAGTATAAAAAGTGATGTAATTGCTTCTTATTCTTCTTCATTATATTCGAGAGGGCACAATTAATCAGACTTTATTTTCTGTAATACACTGAACTTTGGCAAATTGCGAAGTTCGAGTGATAGAATAGAATTTAGAATTATTCTATGATTTTGAAGGATTGCTGAGAGATTTTCAGCAAGTTACTGAAGTCAGTAAGTAGCCGGAAGTGGAAAAGAGCATTGCAAATGCACTATTTAACGTAATGCTCTGAATTTGGTCGATTGTGAAGTTTGAGTACGAGAATGATAATTGGAACTATCCTACATCTTTTAAAGGGTTTGGAGAAGTTGGTGAACAAGTTTGAGAGTGATCGGAGTGCGGGAAGTAAGAAAGTGCATTGTTGTGGCTTTATTTCGAAATTTAGCATTATGTACCGGTACAAATATGTATCTGTACCGGTACAACAAGCACCAGCAGTAGCAGTTACGTGGCAGCATGGTTTTTTTTGGTCTTTTCACTTTCCTAACCGATCCTTATCAGCTCAGCTTGACCCCTGAGCTTGTTCTTATCAGCTGGAAGCTTTGAGAAGCAGGGGAGCTGCCTCTCTCTCTCTAGAGTTTTTCTCTCTCTACAAGAAAGCAAGGATTTGGAGCTGATTTCTTTCCCTCTCTTTGGTGTCTACTGATTTGGAGAACTTGGAGCAGCTTTGGGAAGGAAGGAAAATAATCTTGGGAGAGGGTATTCACAGCCTTAACTCAGAAGAAATAGGGATTGCAGCCGAGTAAGGTAAAGTACTCAACTTTCCCTTAATTGATGCTATGGAAACAAAGTTGATGTGAGTTTTAGTCTCTTGTTTCCAGCTGGTTGAGAGGATGATTTGGTAGATATAATAGGGTATTTTATGGTACCCTAACTCAGTTGGAGCTGAGTTATTAGTCTGAGAAGGTTAAGTAGTTACTTTCGTCCCTGTTGGAATATGGTAGAGTGTATATTGATGCAGTTTTGGAAACTGTTTCGCAGCAAGGTCACAGCAAGAAGCTTGATGAACCTTGCGCTTGGTTTTGATGGTATTGGCATTAGACTTTGAGGGTGAGTTATGGATCCCGAGCTAAAGAAAAGCTGAGCTGATGATTGGAAGGTGATTAAATGGTTACTTCCTCTATTTTAATGCTGAAATAGTGATAGTAGTAATAGTATTTGGTGATTGTTCACAGCAGGAGATGTAAACATCTTAGCTGAACTTGGAATGATTCCTGAAGCTGATTGGAGCTGTGTTTACCTATTCTAACTCAAGGAAAACTGAACTAAAGCTATTGGAAGGTATATTACCCACTAGCTCTTTAATGGATTGGATTAGTTGTAACTTTGAAGCAGTTTTTATACCAATTTGCAGCAGAAGACTAAACCTCTTTGAGTTGAATTGAGTGACCATTAAGAGCTAGATTTGGGGTGCTTCAACTGACGTTAACGTGAAGGTTTAGCCTCGACCCAAACCCAGGTGAGATTCTGGTTTTTACTGTACAATTAAGTATGTATAATGGTGCTGTTTTGATACTAAGTCGCAGCAGGCAATCTGATCTTGTTCAGCCGAAATGGGAGAGCTTTTTAAAGTGGGATTTACTGTTCCAACCTGAATCAAAATTGAGACCTTTTAAAGGTTTGATTGTGGATCCTATGGTGAAGTTTGGCTGGCATTTCACTGGAATTGTTCTCAAGATGGTGATGTGCATAGAAATCTATCTCAGTTTGCTAGTCATATACATTTAGACTGCAACATAAGTACAGAAGTTTTCTCTCTTTTCTCATTACTTGTAGACAGTTGCAAATGATTTTTCTTTGATGTGAGAAGAAATTATGAGTGCAGTAATCATTTCCTTCATATTGTAAAAACATGTGATTTAGGGCATTGATTTTTGATTCCATCTATCTAGCAATAATAATATCCTTTGACTGTTTGCGGGTACTTTGAGAGATATCTTCTATTTATGTTGTTTCTTCTTATTGATGCGACTTGCTTTTGATTACTGCTAGAAGTTTTGGGGAGCGAGGGGTTGCACGGGAGTGGGAATCCTCCTCCCTCGGCAGTGGCGTACGAGGAGGCGCTGGACCTCTTGTCCTCTCTCATCACTTGCCGCATGCGAGCCGATGCCTCCAACAAAGGCGACCACTTCGATCTGATGTTCCAATACATCAACGTAGCCGATGCCTCCAACAGAGGCGACCACTTCGATCTGATGTTCCAATACATCAACGTATTTATTTATTAGCTTTTCCTTCGCTTTCTCTTTTTTCTCTCCCTCTTTTTTCTTATAGTACTTTGGAATATTGCAGATGCTAGAATTGGAGAGTGAAATCGAGCAACTTAAAGTCATCCATGTCGCAGGGACGAAAGGAAAGGTCTGTGCCTGCTCCCTATCTGTGATGCATCACAATTATTCCTCTCTTGAGATCGCTTTCTTATGTTGGTTCTGTAGGGATCGACGTGCGCGTTCACCGAGTCGATTCTGAGGTGGAACCGATCAGAATTTGTTTATGCACTTTTTGATTTTGTTATCATTCAATTTTTGATTTTTTGTATTTCTTTCAGTTAGAGAGTTTGATTTGTTATAATTACTACAACATATGAATAGATGTTATTGTTGTAACGTATGAATATTTGATTTTAGTTTTATCTTTTTAACAAGAATTTAAGAAATTTTGTTGATTGTTTTTTTTGTCTTATCGATTTAATGTATATGATATTAGTTTAATTAAAGTTTAATACTAGACTAGATATTTAAATAAATAAAATATTATATTTTGAATGATAATGGGACACTTATAAAGTGTCACTATATATAAAAAAAATTATTATTTTTAAAAAAATTAGGGACACTTATGTGTGTCACTAAAATCCAAAAAAGTGTCACTAAACAGCAGCACTTATTTTGGGATATACCGACACTTTATTATGTGTCGCTATATACCCTAGAGACTGCACATATAGCGACACTATTTTAAGTGTCGGTATTTTTGCCAGCAGCACTTTTTTTGGATTTTAGGGACACTTAAAAGTGTCGCTATAGCTCAGTTTTGCTGTAGTGTAATCCTCAAATTTTCTACTTGGAATGGTCAAATAGTATTTACTCTATTCAAAAAACCCAACCACCCAAAAGATCAGGTTGAGTAGCCATGCCACCTCAAGATGGTCTAGAGTTTAAATTAGTTATGCACGCGCGCTTTTACCTATTTTGTTTATTAAATTTATCATCCATTAAGAACAAAGTAAAAAATAATTTAAATGATGGCAATATATGTTTTAACAATACTATTAAATACAACCGAAAGTATCTGCATATCTTACATCTTATTCATCCAATAGGTTATGTGTTTTTACTATTCACATCAAGTAACTAATTAATAAGTGACTCTCATCCATTAGATTAGTAAGATATAAAATATACACTTCGATTTGAATGTACGAGTAGCGTTTACTATATGTTTCTATGATTTTTACAAACTAATAATCAATGTCTTTATCATTGAATATTACCAACAAGATTTCGGCCTCTCTCGTTTTTTTACTAAAGAGCAATATATGAGTGTCTTACACATCCCTCACTGTTGCAAGATAGCTCTAACTTTGCCACATGGAAGTCAATGCTGTGAATCAGTGTATTTAATGGTTTAAAAGAAGGTAGACAGCACGCGGTTTGGCTCCGCCTAGAGTATTACACGACATAATCCATGTTTTAATTATTTTCATTACGTTAAAAGTTCTTCGTACCCCAAGTATAATATAGACTCTTTCGAGGGATGTGCGGTTATGGATGCTTGTAGATTTTTCGCCCCTTACATTTAAATTTTAATGTAAAATGAATGAATAGAAGTGTTCTTTTTAATAGATTGATCATAACTGTTTATTTTTATTTTTAATATTTTTAACCAATTGATCATAATCGTTTTTAAAATTAAATTTATAGATGATATAAATATTTTTTTTTAACAAATTGATCATAACCGTTCGTTCTTATTTGAGATAATTTTTTATAAATAGATCATAAATTTGTATATCATATTAATTCAAAAATATGATTTACAAAATTATCAACCAATCTATCTTTTAAATTATTTCTGTTGTAATATGTTGACAGTCCCAAAATTTAAAATTAATTTTAAATTTTGAATTGAAATATAAATTTATAATAGATATTCTGGCAAAAATTTGGATAAGAATAAATTATTTTCTATTTTAGAGATAAAAAGAAAATTAAACAAATTTTGAATTAAAATTTTGGTTGGCAAAAATTTAAAAAATTTGAATAAGTATATTTTCTATTTTTGAGATAAAGAGAAATTAAAAGTTTGTTTCATTACATTATTTATTTTACGTAAAAAAAAGAGGAATGAATTTTTTTTTTTCGCTGAAAATAAAATACGTACTTTTATATATAGTATAGATATAGATATAGATATATAATGTTAGATATTAATTTTTTTGATGTGGTCAAACTGGGGATGTAATGTGCGTCGTGCCGGGCCGGCACGGCCCACATTGTTCGGGACGAAACGGGCCCGGGGCCAACCTGGCACGTCCCGGCCCCAAAATCGGGCCGTGCCATGCCGGGCCAAAGTTCTTGGAACCCGGCCCAGCACAGCCCCCGGCCCGGACTGCACGGGCCGTTCTGGGCCTGGCTGGACTTCGCGCCAGCCCTTTTTTATTTTATTAATTTTATTTAAAAATATTTAAATTTTTTTAAAAATAAAAATTTTAATTTTAATTTTTTTAAAAATAACATATTAGTAAAAAAATTAAAATTTTAAAATATATTTATAAAAATATTACAATTTTAAATTTTTTGGACCAAAATACCCTCCCAACAGTCAAAAAAGGGTATTTTGGTCCAAGCCCAACTACCCTTTTGGGAGTTCCAAAGCCACAGCCTTGGGAGTTGGGTGGAGCAGGCCTTGGTACCCAACTCCCAAGGTGGTGCAGGCCTTAGGAGTTGGGCAACTCCCAAGTCAGGCCCGGCTCGGGAGGGCCTAGCCACACAGGCCGGACCGGGGTGGGCCGGGCCTGGATACCCTCTAGGCCCGGCAAGGCCTGGGCCGTGCCGGGTGATCTGGCCGCAGGAGTAAGGCCCAGCACGGCCCGATTTAACTGGCCGGGCCGGGCCGGCACGGCACGCTACAGTACTGTGCCGTGCCTAGCCCGGCCCACTCTCGTGCCGGGCCGGGCGGGCCGTCCGGCCCGTTTGACACCCCTGGTCAAACCCAATAAAAATAGATATTTTATTTTATTTTTATATGATAAAATTATTTATATATTATATGGTAAATGCATAAAATGGGCTTATACAAAACCCGATGGGTGTTGGGCTTGGGCTTCAGTCAGGCTTTAATTTTCAAAAATATTGGGGACAAGCCCGATCCAAAGCCCAACATTTTTTTGGGCCGAGTTTGGACATTGTATTAATGGGAATCCTGATCTACCTATAATCCTAATATTATTTTCTTTTTGCAGATAGTAAACAATGACGAACCACCCGAAAAAATCACTGTTTATAATTCGTGTTTGAATATCGAAATCATTCTTGATGGTATAATTTCAATTTTTATAAGATCTTTTATAAAGTACAATCTTTTCTGGTAATATATCTGCATGTTTGCATGTATACCTTCTGTAGCAAGGTTTTAAAATGCCTGTCACGCTTACCGTATCTATCGCATCACTGCACCGCCAACAAAATACCTACATTTATATCAATTTCTATGTCGCATTTACTACGCTTTAAAACCCTCTATTCTTTAAATTAGTAAGTAATTTTCTCAATAAAATTCAAAAGATGCGATAAAAAAATATAATAAATAGTTAGAATATTTTGTTGCTAAAGAAAATAAATATTTCATGCTATTATCTGTCGGCACATAAGAATTTTTTTGACCGGCATGCATCGGCACGGCTCGGCACGCATCGTGCGATACCGTGCCGGCAAGTTTCCAGCACGACCCCGTATCACGGCATTTAAATTCTTGTTCTTTAGGTTTGACATGTTACGAGGGCAACTAAAAAATTAGTAATAATTAATAAATACAACTGTATTATTAAGGCTTTTATTTTTAGCTTTCCCATTGTGTTTGATACACTACGTTAGAATTAATCAATCTATTTATATTTGAGGTTTGAGCTTGGCTTTTGGGAGCTAGTGACTTAAAAGAAAAATAAAATAATACCATCAGCCGCATCCTTCCCCTCCTCACCTCCTGCAACTCACTAAATATTTGAGATTAACAAATCGGATTTTTACTATTTAAAAAGTCTATTTACATAATATCAAATTTTAATAATTTCTATTTGCAGAAATACATAATATTTAATTTACAAAATAAATATATATAGAAAATATGTATAAAATTAATATATAATTTGTTAATTTTGATAAGTAAAAAATTGTAAATATCACAAAATATATTTTGTACAAGTAGTTTTTTTGTTTATGATATGTGGTGCATGGTTTCACAATTTTTCACTTTACTATCCTGTGATTTCGGACATTTTCACTTTAGTATCCTGTGGTTTAAAAATTATAGGATACTAATTTGATATAAAAATAAAATCATATATGGAGTACTAACTTGATATACTTTAATTCTTTTAAAAAAATATTTGATCCAAATTCTAAGAAAGTAAATTTTGAAAAAAAAATTCAAAAATCTGTTAGCAACTTAGAATTGATTAATTTTTAAAATTTTTATTTTTTTCTTTATTTTATTCAAATTTTAATTATTTATAAAATATAATATTAAAGAAATGATTGTCTGAAAATCAAATACAAAAAGACGACAAAAAAAAAAAAGAAGAGGAAAAGCAAAGTATCACGGGGAGTTTGATCAAATTCTATAAAAGATACCCATCAAATACAAAAAGACAAAAAAAATAATAATAATAAAAAAAGAGTGAGAAAAGCAAAGGGGAGCAATAATTGCAAAAAAATAAAAACAAAACCCAAAAAAAAAAAAAAAACCCAAAAGAAAAAAAAAAAATTTAGGAGGGGAGCAATAATTGCAAAAAAACAAAACCCAAAAAAAAAAACAAAACCCAAAAGAAAAAAAAAAAAAAGGAGCAATAATTGCAAAAATACAAAAAAAAAAAAACAAAAAGCAAAAGAAAAAAATTTCTCTTTCGGGAAGCACAGCACGGTGCTGCAGCACCCTTGGGCCGTCGCAATGTTTCGAGCGGCACGCGAAGGGTGCCGCGGCACCAAGGGCGAGTTCGATACCTGCACCTGTACCGTGCCTCTTCTTAGGGGCACGGTTAGTTGGGTGGCAAATCCAAATTGCTCATGCGCCGAAATTGTTTGTTTCTCGAAATGAAATTTCGAGATAATCAGTTAAGAAACGGTTCATGAACACGTGTTTGCTAATAAATCTAGCCACTTTTTCACTGTCCCATATCAATCCATCAACACTTATAGGTCACTACTGCACCTAAAAATGATAATACCTAATATATATATTTTATATTTATATAATTTATATTTTTATATATAAATAAATAATTACATATAATATATATTTTTATAATTTAAATTTTAGCAAAATAAAAATATAAATGTGAGCTTAATTATAAAAAGACTTATTTGTATATAAAGTTTTAACTATTAGATTAAAGTCTAATGGATAAAATTTTACAAATTTAATTTTTTAATATATTTAATTTAATTTTTTTTTTTTATTTATTTGCTCGTTTGGCGAGCTCATGAAACACCTCGTGTTCTACTTCGATTATTAAACGAGCGAACACGTAGCCAAATTTTTCTACTGACATTTTGAACGAGCCACTGTATTTGGCTCATTTAATGACGAGCGAACACGACGAATCTCACCTCGCCGTGTTCGGCCCGTTTTACACCCCTAGAGACGGTAGAGGAAATAGCGGTACCCAAGCAAGATGTACCCAGACTTTAAAACCTTACAACAATGTATATTTTAAATTATAGGGTACTAAAATCAAAAGCACGAGACTACAGAAGAATTTTTTAAAATTTTTCTAAAAAATATATAAGAAAATGTAAAGCATTTGGTACGTAGACTTAATCACGTAAATAATTTACGTTTTAAGAAAATTTAAGTTTTGGGAAAAATTGTTTATATTTAAAATTTAAAAAAAATATATGTTACCTATGTGTAGCACCTACATGTTCGTACATAGTCCCTGTAGCGCCTATATCTTCGTACATAGTGCAATAAATATCGTGTCCCTTTCAAGCAAAACTTGAGCCCCGTCTTGATCCGTGTGTTGCTTGTTTATATTTAGGGAAAACTTTAAAAACCCCCACTGTAGTTTCGTCTATTCTCACTTTAAGATCTGGTTTAAAACGTATCAATTTATCCTCCTGTGGTTTCGTTTTTATCTTTTTAAAACTTTCTTGTTAATATTTTTTCTTAAATTATATACAAAAAACTTCAAATACCCACGAATATTCACTTTAAGATTCTTTAATTTTAACTTTGTCATCGATTTAAGAAAAAAATAACAAAATTAATAACAAAAAAGATAAAAACGAAACCACATGATTTAATCGATACGCTTTAAATCACAAGATACTAAAGTGAGAAAACCCGAAACCACAAGCGGGGTTCTTGAAGTTTTCCCTTATATTTATCTAGCTCCGTCTCGATCCGCGTGTCAAGATGCTTGTTTATATTCATTGTCCTTTCTGGGAGACTTTCTATCATCCTTCCTGGGAGACTTTCGATAGCTCAATGACCTCTCACTTAACTGGAGTTACTTCCTATATCACTTTACAACCTGTCCGGTTGGCTCACTTTACAGTTTACACCCTGTTCGGTTGGGACTTGGGATTGGGAGTTAAGGTATCGTTGGTTTGGGTACAAGTTAAAAAAAAAATAATAATAATTATTTTTAAAATAGATATAAATTAAAAGATAAACAGAAATTAGAATAATTTTGTGTTTAAATAAACTTAAATCCCCAAACAAGTCTAGAAAAGGGGTGGATTAACTTTAATCTGATTCCTATTTAATTTGTAATATAATTTTAAATTATAAATTTTAAAAAGTAATAATTAGTAATTTTAAAATTAATTTATTATTTTAAATTTTTAAAATTTAAATTTTAAATTTAAATTTTAAATATTTTAATTTTAATTATTTAAAATTTTAATTTGAAAATTTTAAAATATTTAACTTGTAATTTTAAATTTGATTTAAATTTTATAACTTTAAATTTTTAAATTTGAAATTTAAAAGTAAATTTAATTTTGAATTCTGTAATTTTAAAAGTTATCTATTTAAATTTAAAATTTTAAATATAAAATAAAAAAAAATTAAATTCAAATATAAAAATTTATATCTGGATTAAATTCAATTATTAATATTAAATAATTTTATAAATAGTGTTATTCTAATTTTATAAAAGTAATTTGGCTTTTTTGCAAAAAAAATGCACTTATTTTCGGAGTTTGCAAAACGGGGCCACCTTTTTCGTTTTTTGCGATTCGGCCGCTTTTTCACACGACCAAAATGCCCCTCGTATACAAAAGCCCTTCGCGTATTCCTCGACGTACGTATGCCTCGCCGTACGTGGCCGTGAGCATTTAATACGCCCCTCCGCGTACGCTACTCGCCGATCTCTCTCTAACCCGCACCAAATCACCCCGCCATTTCGCGACTTCATTGTTTTGTGTTCATCTTTATTAAATAACCCCAACATACCGTCGCTGGGAAATATACAAGCAGCTCAACAGGGATAATAGTGCGCAACGCGAAGAAGCAAGGCCCGGAGAAATGGTGCAACCTCTCAGCTAACAGTTCATCCCTAGCGACGTTCCGGTGCAACCTCTCCATATCTACTCAATCTCAACTTTTCTTTACAGCGTAATATAACCTGAAGCTAATAGAGCAATTGTTCAATTCTTGTAACCCTCAATACAATTTGATTCGACTGGCGCGTTGCACAATTAACTTCGACGCTGGTTGCAATACTAAACTCGGTGGCCCTTTTAAGATTTAGTACTACTCTTTTCCCATACAATACACAATTATAAGTTGTTTACTACGGCTAAATTGCAATGGATGTAAGGATAGTGTAATGGATTATAAAAATCGTGCAACGAGAACTGTAAGCGTGCAATGCAGAGTGTAAATGTGCAAAGTGGTAGTGATACCGTGCAATGGCGTCATAAACATTGTAACGTATAGTAAACTTCGGAATCTATAAAGTAATAACAAAGAGCGAGCAACAGATGGATTTGAAGCTCAAATATCTTTCAGAGTATGTGATAACATGAACTAATAACATGATTTTTCTTTGCAAATTGGTCGGAAGCAGTCCATTAATCCGTGAACTAGAATTACAATACACAACATTCTATACTTAACATTTATCAAAATTCTTCAGGATAAATAATACACAAGTATAATCATCTAAGCTTGTCTGCAATTCCCCGCGCACATAGCCGACGCTAACAGGTACAGGCTGGCAGGGGAGAGTGCATAAGGAGCATGCTAAGAGGAGGCGGCTCGTTCAGAAGGGTACGACCCAGCACAGAGTCGTTAAGATTGATTCGGACTATCTGAAGTGTTTTATATGCCTCAAGCCCTTTGGAGCTCCGCTCTACAATGAAACAGAGACGGTACAGTCAGCAAAACATATTCATCCAAAATAATAACATATTAAGTAGATAAATTTAAACCTGTATGAGAGGAGGGCCAATGGGCTCGTGGCATATAAACCACTGCAGATAGTCCGAGTCAACCTTAACGGCTCATTGCTGGATGGTACCCTTCCGATCGAGCCACCGCCTCCTCGACCTCTCCATGTTGCTGCTGTGGCGACTCATCTATTTCTAAAGGCGATGAGGATAATGCGACGCTACCGTTAATCAAGGAGGAGAAGGCGACGACCGGCGTTCCCCTCAGTATGAGGCTCCATCTCATCGAAGCTTTCTCTTGCGGAGAATGCCGTTTGTCGACTCCACCTCCTTCACCAAAGGTAGTGTCGCCGTAGACTGGCAATGCATATGACGAACCATATTTAACCTAAACAATTCGTCAACTGCTCGACTATAACCTAGAGGTCACTGTTAGTGCCGCCTGTAGCATTTAAAGCGTAGTGGGATTAATGGGGCTACATGCGATGGGATTATTAGTGTAAAATAGGAGAAAATAGTTCAACAACACAGGTAAAATAATGCAACAACACAAAGCAACGCCAGGCTAAATGGTGCAATATCCCATATAAAAGTGCAACACATGCCCGATTATGATATTAATAGTGTAAAGTAGGATATAATAGTACAACTCATCTTATAATGGTGCAATGCGGCTACATAATAGTGCAATGGTTTAAGGAAGCCTCACACGTTGTCGGAAGCGACCCAATAATGTCATGCATCTTCGCTCAAATATTCTACAAGCATACATGAATCAGGATTAATTGCACTAGTACTGAATGAATCAGGATTAAATGCACCAGTACTGAATTTATTACACTATTACACGTATATTGTGTCAATAATGTCATGAATTATTGCTGGTAAAAATAACGCAAAAATTCAGCTGCGATCTCGCCTCGTTTCCTCGTCATGTCATTCTGGGAGAAATCCAAGTTCCATCCCTTCTGCAAGTATTCTTCGTACGCTAAAAGGAAAATTGCGCAGTCATTAGATTGATGTTGCACCGGGATGTCTTCCATGTTCTGCCTCTCCCAGTCGACGGGACGGGAACCGCGTCGGCGGCAAAAATCGGGAAACTTTGTCTCCAAAATTTGTGCCACGTGATTACACTGCAAAAGAAGTCGTTGCACTATTTAGAAATATAATGGGGCAAACATGTTATGATTAGTGCAATGCAAAAGAAGTCGTTGCACTATTTACCGCATCATCGAAACCAGCGTTGTATTTTGCATTTTTGATGGAGGACAAGTGGAGGTACTTCCCGCCTTGTAGATCAACCGCTAGCAAATGCCAGTGCTCGTGGTTGAAGAGCGGGATGAACCAGAACTTTGCCGCACTAATCACCCCCTCGGTGATTTCTTGCAGGCACATATCGGAGCTCGTAACTGTCCCGAAGGTTTGACAAAGGACACAACTCGAGTAGATGCACCGCTGGCCTTCCGCCTCCTTCAGAATCCCCTGGTAGGAGTCAATAACATCGGAGCTTACGAAAGCCATGTGACTGGTTAGGTCAACAAAGTCTTTCCGCCCGACTTCAATATTTTTGGAAGGCACAGATACGACTCGTTACCACCGCTTGTCGGGAACATTTCAATTCGCTCCCGATCCTCCAATGGTAACGCCTTTGCCGTAATACTTTAACGTCACGGGACATGGGGTTTTGCCGCCCTTGACATTGAGCTTCGGGCCCCTTTCTCTTAACGATGTGGCTCCCGAGGGGGGGATGTCAATTATGCTTGGTGGCTGTTATTCATTAAAGGGAGTGAGATCACAAGACATTACACCATTGCAGCACATTCTTACACTATTATAATCTAAGTCACTTTAAAGGAACGTAATGATGCTTCACTCACAAACCTACCGATTCACTGCGTTTCGATATAGAGGAGTCCGTAATGTGTCTCGGCGCCATTGTCGCCTTCGAGAGTGGCACCAACCGCCTCTGCCGGATAGGCTTGTCCTTTTTCGAAGAGATCTGCAGATTATAATTATAATTGTGCAACAATGTGTATAGTAGTGTAACAATGTATATAAAATTGCACCATTTAGAAGTAAATGTTGTAACTGAAGCTTACACGAGAGGAAGCGCGTGTCGTCTTCGTGTGGGTCCGCGCCGCCCGCCGCCTCCTCCTTATCCGCAACCGCCGCAGCCTCGCGCGCCGCCTCGGCCGAAGCACTGCACCGCCGCCTCCACCTTATCCACGCAGGTCGTTCCTCCTTCTTAGCGACGGCGACCACATCCGCCGCCTCCACCTCCACCGCCGTTTGGTCAGCATCCCCTCCCGCCGCAGCCGCCGTTTGGTCAGCCTCGTCTGCCGCCGCAATCGCTGACTGCACCGGCACCTCCGGTACTGAAGATAAGGGTTCGACGTCTTCGCATATATCGATGACGACGTTATGCAGCTGCCATATTGTAATATCAAATGCGGTCAATTAAACTATTTGTTCATGAAATACACTACTTAAGAATATCTTTTGCACAACTTAATCAGATTTTACACTATTACATACCTCATCGGAAGTAAAAATGGAGTCTCCGGCGAAAAGACCTGCAGGTGGACGGCCGAATTCGTCGGCTTGTACTTCCCTTTGTACCGGCTCCGACGGCGCCTTAGGATGGCCTCCCTCCTCCGATGCGAATTACTGTGAGAAATGGTTTTGGTAAAATGTTACACTAATGTCCTATATATTGCACTACAAGTTGATATGTAACACAATTATACATTTCGCACAATGGGGACAAATATGATTATATCAGGAATTCCACGTACATTCACACTAATATATCATCGAATGATACGAATCATTGGGTATGTTGAGAATGTAAAATGATGAGGGCGTCACATACGTCAGCGATTGTGTCGTCGGCTTTATTCTTTCCGGGTTTGGGCCGCCGGAGTAGGTACGGGCTTCGCAGCGTGCGCCTCTTACGACACTCCTGGGGAGGCTTAGGCGGGCTCAGTTTCTCGCGTGCCCCATCCTTCGTAGATTTTGAAGCATTTCTGCTCCGTTTTTTCCCCATTTCGGGAATCGCCTTAACGGCCGACGTAGGTGCGGGCGTCGCCAATACGGCGGATGCTATCTTCTGTTTTTTCACTCTACTAGCCGAGCGCGTAGAAGATTTAGCTGGTGGGGGAGATGGAGCTTGCACTCCTTCGTGCATCATCCTTTTACTTCCACGTGGGGCTGGCGAGGATTGTGGTGGAGGTAGAAGTGCCGGGTGGCTCATAATGCAAGCTACGCTAGTGGCAAGACTCAAGACCACACCCTCCAGTCGGGTAATTGCCTCAATTACATTATTATACCACTCCGGAGGATCGTCATGCCTGCGACGGTGTCGACGCGGAACTTCCTCCACCACCCCAAGCAGCCGTTGTTCGTCTGCGGACAGTTCGAGCCTTCGGCGGCAGCTAGTGAAGTTAAAATCTTCCTTCACTCTTGACGATCCCCGTGAACGGCGAGACCATCTAATCGTATCCCACCTCTGGATACGAGGATATATCGCACGCGGTAGGGCGGGGGAGATCTCAGAACCGTGTGCTCGTATATCTACACCTGTTTACAAAGCCAATGTTACACTAGTTCAGTCGGACTATTGTAATATAGTAGACAATGTTACACTATTATAAATTCAATGTTGCACTATTACAATGACCCTGTTACACTATTACGACGTCAATGTTACACTATTACTAAGTCAATGTTACACTATTATAAAGACAATGTTACACTATTAATTTAACACTTTACACTTACTGGAAGAAGCGGTGTGCATCCAAGAACGTATCCCACCCGCTTCGATTTTGCTTGCATATATAGGAGTCGCCGATAAATGATCTGGCGTCAAAGCCAATTGTACCTAGCCAGTCCGGGGAGATCATCGACAATACCTACTAGACCCTTGGGGCAGAGATTATTAGTATTTGTGAAAAGAATGCAACAAAAAAAGTATAGAATAAGTAATTTGACGAAGTCTGTGATGTCCTCTTCGTCCTGCTTCGGTGACAACTCCATCAAAATCCCCTCGAGGTTCTTGCGATCGACCTTCCTACCGACAAGGTAACGTCTCTGGATATCAGACTCTACTTTCCGGCTGAGGTCAATCGGTGAACCCGAGAGGGGTAACCCTAGAAGAACAGCCACCTCCTGGGCCGTGAAGCGTATCACTTGCGGGCCAATTTCGAATTCAACACCCCTCTTCCAATGTCGGAGGATGTACTCCAGCATCGGCCTATCTGAGGTGATGTCGGGAAAGAGTATGATATTACGGAAGATCGTCCGCTGGATGACGGGATAATGATGCGGCTTCACGACCGAATCGTAAGTCTTCCTGTAGGCTCCGACGAAACACCGCGAATTTACGATGAACCTACCGGCGGGAACGCCGGCATCCGGCACGGACGGCGCCTTCCGCCCGGTGACTTTCAATGATTCACTAGCCTGCGACGACTTCGACGACATTGCTAGTAGCGGAGAATGAGAGTGTATTGGACCAAGAGATTCAAAGCAGACGATGGGTTTGAAAGGCTAGACGAAAGCGCTGGAAGGCGGTTTAGACAGCGTATAGGGTTTAGAAATGGGGTAAAGGGATCGATCAACCGGAGTTACAAAGTTAGATCAACCGGAGTTACAAAGTTAGTGGGATGGTATTATGGGCCAACCTATCATCGGAACACCGTTAGAATCCAATATAATCTAGGCACGTATGCAATCGAAACAGCCAACAGCCATATTATTCTTTTAGAATATAAATAATATTTGGTATACTGTACTTTCAACAAGAATTGTTGGACTAATATAGGGGTAACATGCACTATTTCACTAATGATGCACTAATGCACTTCCCTTTGCACCACTAATTAATCAAATCATATCACCGGTATCCTTTTCTGCAAAAATATCTGAGCACGAACAGCAAACTCCAAACTCCGCCAATGGCGATAGCGTTGAAGCGCATATCGTAATAAATGTACCGTCAGAGTCGTACACTGACGTGACGTTATACTCAATTAGGTGAGACGAAGAGGCGCCGTCCGGTAGACGAGCCCAAGAGACACCGGCAGTTCGTACACATTACTGTACATACTCCTCCACAAGCATTAAATGAACCACAGCGATGGAGAAAATATGTTTGCACGATATTTGATTAGCTAAATATTGCACTATTAACAGTCTATTTTTGCACTGCTAGCTAAATATTGCACCATTTCCTTCAACCAATTGTACTATTATTAACGGCTATATACGTGCATTCTTTGACAACACGTTGGGTTGCACTATTTGCGTCTTTAATGTTGAACTATAATTACACGGTTTTTATTAGGTAGTATGATTTTTAAGATAATTCACACTATTATCTTCTTTAATCATTGAGGCGTAATGTAGCAGCTTCGAAACGCACCCTTAAAAGGTTAGTAATACTTGTTAACAAACCTTTGCACTGGTATTACTGATGAATTGCACTTTTACAAGCTTAATAACAATCTTTTCCAATCCATTACACTGGTATTACTACCGTATTTGTCAAGTACTAGCCTCCTTGCACTATTTCGTAATTTATTATTACCTTATTAACACTGTAAAGAAAAGTTGAGATTGAGTGGATATGGAGAGATTGCACCGGAACGTCGCTAGGGATGAACTGTTAGCTGGGAGGTTGCACCATTTCTCCGGGCCTTGCTTCTCCGCGTTGCACTATTATCCCTGTTGAGCTGCTGGTATATTTCCCAGCGACGGTATGTTGGGGTTATTTAATAAAGTATTGAGAACGAACAGCAAACAGCGGGGCCGGCGAATGGCGGGGCTGATTTGGTGCGGGTTCCGAGAGATCGGCAGGTAGCGTACGCGGAGGGGGCGTATTAAATGCCTGCCGGCTACGTACGGCGAGGCATACGTACGTCGAGGAATACGCGAAGGGCTTTTGTATACGAGGGGCATTTTGGTCCGGCGGCTGAAAAAGCGGCCCGAATCTGCAAAAACGAAAAAGGTGACCCGGTTTTGCAAAATCCGAAAATAAGTGGATTTTTTTTGCAAAAAAGCCAAGTAATTTCAATTATTAATATTAAATAAATAATATTAATATCTGGGTTAATATATGGATTTAATTATTAAATTCAATTATTATTAAAATTAAATCCACATAAAATTCGAGGGATATCTGGATTAAATTCTATTTATTTATATCTGAATTAAATTTATTATTAACTAAATACAAATTTATTTTAATTTCACCTTAATTCTTTAATTGCAAAGGGATTTTTTTTTTTTTTTTTTTTTTCAGGTTCTCTCGATTCCAGCTCTAGCTTCATGAAGAACGTCACCTCGTATGAATCGAGGACTCTCCTTAATAATCCTCGGACAGGATTCCACCACATCTGGTTGCGAGAATACTTCAAATAGTACAAAGTGGATGATATTTTAGAGTTTTTAAATTTTAAATGAAGAGATGTAAAGTTGAGATGATGGTGATAGGTACGTGGTGATAGGTGGAATAATATTTGATCCAAAAAATATTAGTAATAAAGGAGTGAATCTAAGGATTAGAAATTTAGAAACACCAAGTGGATAGAATTTAATCGGGCTACTATCGGTAGTAAACTGGTGGTTTACTATCGATTTATTTTTTATCAAATCGACGATAGGCGTCGTTGAATATGATCTAGACCATTTAAATTATCTATAAATTAAATTTTATGATATTTTGACATCACTAATGAGCGATCAAAATGTCACAAAAATTTATAATTTTAATGATCGATATAGTGCGTTTGCTCGTTTAACGGTATAGAAGAGTTCAAATCAACTAAATTTTTTAAATTTTTTAAAATTTTTTTAAAAAATTTAGACTCTAGATCTCAAATATAAAAATTGTATCAATACTTTTTGAAGTATATTCATTTATAGCCATTTATTTTTCTCGCTCACTTGATTGACAAATGAACAATATCAAAATGTATGAAATTTGATTTTAATATAATTTAAATAGTTTAGATCATGTTTATCTGCAGATCATTAATTTAAAATCTCTATCATCGAAAATAAATCGGTAGTAAATCGAGTCGTTTACTACCGATAGTAGTACATCAAAACTCTCTCTCTCTCTCTCTCCCTATATATATATATATATATATATATATATATATATATATATATATATATATATATATATATATATATATATATATATACACACACGCACGCGTGTAGCTTTTAAAAAGAAAAAACCGACCGTCCAAAGCGAGCGAAGGGTTTGATGGTTGGTATCAGAGTTCGAATCCCAACATTGACATTTTTAAGCGAGTTTATTTCTTAACTTGAAATAAACGGTTTAGTACCTATCTCTCTCTAAAAAAAAAAAAAAAAAGAAAGAAAAAAACACATATATGCAACTTGCCCTCTCAAAGTCTTCACGTTTGATGACGGCATTCGATAAGTAAATAAATAATTAATGAATACAGCTTTATAATTAAGATTTTTACTATTTTCAGCTCTCGAATTGTGGCGAATATGCAGAGCTCACACAAATCTTTATTTTAGTAGGTGATGACAATCAATGCCTAGTACATTCAAGGACAGGACCCTACAACTAGACCGTACAAAGTGGCTAGTGCTATCCAATAATGACTACTCTTTCCTCTCGCATGCAGCAATAGTTTAGGATCGCAGTGATCGGCGGGCCCGCAATTAATTTGCTTCCAACCTTTCCCTTCTTTGCGTTCCACACTTTGGTGTGGTACAATAAAAAGCTGGCCACCCAACCCGAGGGCTGAGAACCATTTCCTTGACAGGAAGACCATGAGATTGCCTCGATCGGTGCGCCCAAGTCTCTTTCCTTGCTTTCATTTCTTTGTTTTTCATCATATAGCACGTTCATGTAGAACTAATTCAATCTCTAACCTCATTGCGAATAAATATTTTTAATCTAATCTTTTTTTTTTAAAAAAAATACTAATTTAGCTTTCTGCACAATTTTTCGTTTAGGGGCCGTTTGGTTTGACGTAAAATTGGGGAAAAAAAATTTCAGTGAAAAAAAAATTTCGGTGGAAAAATTGTTTTACGTAGTTTGGTGTTTGATTTGTGGGAAAAGAAAACTAGTTTTCAGTTATAGTTGTTTGGTTGAATGGTTGAAAGAAAAAAGTATATTTTATTATTATTATTATTATTATGTATTATATATATTATTTATTTATAATTTATATTATTTATTAGGCTATATATATTATTATTAAATTTATATTTATAAATTAAATATATTATTAGTTTTTGTTTACTGTTGTTAGGTTGAAAGAAAAAAAATTATAAATAAAAAATTATTATATATATTTTTTCTTACTGTATATATTATAAATATTATCTATATATAATAATTATTGATATATATTATACATTAATTAAGTATGTAATATAATATTTAATAATATATATTTAATAGGGAAAAATAAATTATTATGTATTTATAAATAATATATATATAAAATATAAAATATAAAATATTACACAAAAATATATTTAAATAATAAAATTATATATATATATATATATATATATATATATATATATATATATATATATATATATATATATATATATATATATATACATATAAGAGGGGAGAGTCCACGGGTCCATGAGGTGACCCCGTGGACTCACTCTCTCACGCGGTCCACGAGGCTAGGATCCTCGTGGACCGCGCATGCTCAAAAGCATGAGCCGCGATTTTTGTGGCTTTGAGTTTTCGTTTTCCGCGGCCGGCGAGCGGAAAACGAAGAGACCTTTTTCCAAGAATCTGTAAAAGCAGTTTTCCAAAAAAAAAATTTACAGCTAACCAAACATGGGAAAAAGAATTTTCAGCAGAAAAACTTTTTCATAGCACTTTTACATCTAACCAAACACACCCTTATTCTACCAAACACTATAAGAAGGAGTCGGTTTATTTAATCCTCCTCTTAACGGGTTATTCTAGAATAACCCGTTAAGTGGGGGATTTGTTGTTCCACCTTTTTGGTGGAATAACAAATTTTTCTCTTTATACCTCTACTAGTTTAATAATAAAATATTATTAATTAATATATTATCTATATTATTTTATTAACTAATTAGCTAAATTAAAAATTAACTAATTTAATAATAAAATATTAGCTAAATTAATTATTATTTATTAGTGTGTTTATGCAATAACTAATATCTTTATTGATTAATAAATTAATATTTTTACCAACATAACTAATTAATTAATTAATTAATTAATTTACTAATATATTAATTTATTAACCTAATTTGTTAACTTATTAAATTATTTATAGTTAGATAATTTATTAATTAAAGTACTCATGGTTAATTGATTAATGATTAATTAATCTGGAAATTAATTATTAATTAACATTTATGATTATCTAATAATATTCATGATAAATTAATTTTTTAAAATTATAAATTTGAGATTTTAAAATTTAAAATTTTAATTTTAATTTTTTAAATTTAAAAGTTTATATTTTAAATTTTAAAATATAAAAATTCTAATTCTAATATAAAGAAAAGAAGAATATTATTATTTTTTATTTATAACTACCCATTTTAATTCTTATTCCATCTTACCTAACCAAACGCTATTTTTCTTATTTCCAGGAATAACCCAATTTTCATCCAAACGCAAAATTGATCTAATCCCCACTTATACCTCAATTTATACCTATCCCCGGAATATCCACTTTTTGCTTATTCCCGAGCCAAACGATACCTTAGGGGTTTGGATTCATGTAAAACTAGTCCGAAAATTTTTTCAGTTAAAAGATATTTTTAAAATCGAAATTTCAAAACACAATAAAATACAATCAAAATACATTCGTGTCATAAATAAACATAATTAAATATTTTACTATAATAATTTGTATATTTTATATCTTATATATATAAATGAATAATATATATATATAATTTATTCTAGTTCGGGTTCGGATCCGGTATACACAAAATTCATATCTGTATCGATATCCGTCGGATTTTTTTTTTTATACACATAATAAAATTCATATCCGTTTAGCTCGGATAAAACCCCTCGTTCGAATTCGAATTCGAATAATATATCGAGTATTCATACCTATTGACATTCCTAGTTATATAAGAAGCATCGAATACATCTATGCATGGTCCTTGCTGTGTAGGAATAAAATCGGTGCAGGTAATTTTATTTTAATTTTATGAGCACTTAATGTTACATCTGCTGTTAGCTTATTATGCGCCGTACAATTTGTTGGAGAGATGGACCATATTTTGACCACATCCTTTGTACAAACTTTATTTGTTTAATTCATTTTCATAAATCTAGCAAAAAGCATCCGGCTAGGCGTAAAATAACTTACCTTTTGGAAAAAATTACTTATTATTATTTTTATTATGTGAAGAAACGTACTTTTTAAGTGCACGTCACAAATTGCTTGAATATTTTTCTTTCTCTTTTTTTGTTGCACTACCATTTGTCGTGTTATTGCTTCGACCGAGTCGGAATTAGATTAACTTTTTTTTACTATTATTAATTAATTTTACCTGTTATTAATATTTTTTAAATAATACTTAAAGTTATTGTTATAACAACAACAACAACAACAACAACAACACTGGTGTAGTAGGACCGAGTTCACAAAATAATTTTCCAGCAGCTGGGATGTGGGTTGCATGTGAGGTTGTTGATGTGATGCATCGTCCCGTGACGCAACGATGCGTCCCTTCATGCCTTTGGGGAAAAGGCTGTGTACTGTTGTACCACAACTTGGCATTTAGCCATAAATATTTTAGTTTTAACAGGCGCCCTTTAAATAATCGAAATAATTTTATACATGTTCTGCAATAAATATTAGGATAAATTGCACTGTTTTCTGAATTTTGGCGGAGTTTCATTTTATCTCAAACTCTTAAAACGATCATTTACTATACTTTAATATTGCATCTTGTTGCCCTTCCGTCGATTAAAATTAACGGAGTGAACGGGAGTTGACGGAAAAGGTTAGGTTTTGACGGTTTTGGGATGCAAAAAGCTATGAGAAGAAGAGTTGGAGGGCATAGAAATGGAGAAAAAAGAGTTTTTAAAGAATAAAAGTGAGTTTGTTGGAACAAGGGACAATTTAGGCGGTAGATTTTCCGCCAAAACCTAACCCTTCCGTTAACTCCCGTTCAGCTCCGTTAACTTTAACTGACGGAAGGGGCAACAAGATGCAATATTAAAGTATAGGGAATAAATAACCGTTTTAAGAGTTTGGGGGGTAAAATGAAACTCCGCCAAAAGTTCAGGGGGCAACAGTGCAATTTACCCTAAATATTATTACCCAGCAAAACGTAAGCCCATCTCGATCCGCGTGTCAAGCATGCTTTTTTCTTGGGAAAACACTACCTGTACAACCGGGTGGGGTTGTATATCCTACAACCCCACCATCCAACGGCCCCGCTTAATTTATCGTACGAACAAAATATTCTCACCCTTCTTAAGTTTTCACCTACTTCTCTCTCTCTCTCTCGGTTAACAGCCTCTTCATCTCTCGCTCTCTCTCTCTCGCTCTCTCTCTCTCGCTCTGTTTCTCTCCTCTCTTTCCCTCTCTCTCGCTCTCTCTCTGTTTCTCTCCTCTATCTCCCTCTCTCTCTCGCTCTCTCTCGATCTCTCTCACTCCCTCGGTTCCGCTCCCCTCCCGCTCGCCGCTCGCTCCTTCGCCGCTCTCGCTCCCTACTCCATCTCTCTCTCCCTCTCACCTTCTCTCTCTCTCTCCCCTCTCTCTTTCTCTCGCTCTCGCTCGCAGGTCACTCGACTCCATCGGGCAGAAGTTCGGCATCTGTCATTCCACACATATCGTGTTCGAAGCCACAACCGAACCGAACAGAGGATTCAACTCAAACAGGGCATTTATTGTTTTAGTTTTATAATCTTTTATTTTCAATTTGTAATTTTACCAAAATGTATATTTTGACGATTTAGGGTTGCAGCTGCAGATTGTCTTTGCTTGCTCTGATTAAATTTATTTCAGGACACTGGTGATATATTTGGTGGTAGATTATATTTAAAAATGTATTTTTGAAAACAAAGAATTTATTATTAGGATTAGGGTTTAGGATTTAGAATGTTGTATTATGCGAGCTGATAGGGTTTAGGGTTTAGGGTTTGAAATGCTACTTTTTTATGCTTCCGAACATGCATGAGTTGCAATCAGAGCCTCTTATGGCATAATTGAACATTTGTAGGGCATAATAGAACACTCCTATCAGCTCGCTAGAATTTAGACCACTATATTGTTATAGGATTTAGAGCACTATATTGTTCTAGAGTTCTTGAATTTAGACCCCTAAACCCTGATAGAACACTCCTATCATCACTCGCATAATACAACATTCTAGAATTTAGACCACTATTATGACATAATATAGAGCAGTTGTAAATAGTAATACAACAGTCTTAATAGTTTTTTGTTTTAGGGTTTAGTGTTCTAGTATTTAGAAAACTTGTATACCATAATATGCCATAATAGAACAGCTGCACAGTATAATAGAACCCTACTAATAGCTTTATGGTTCTGAACACTCTTAACAGTTGTATATGTTATATTTTCGATTAATGGATATTCTATTATGCATTGCATTTATATCTTTGCATAGGATGGAATTAAAATTAAACATTAATAGGAATGTTCTATTATATCATAATAGTGTCTAACTGTACATATTCTGCTTTCAGAGGATGAACATAAATAATTTATTTTCTAGTGACTTTTGGAAAGAAGTTATGTGCTGATTTGTGGTTCTTAAAATGCAGCTGAAAATATGGTTTCCACTAGAGCAGAGTCGGGCAAGAAGGCCAGTACAAGTGGTGAGGGCACATCTGCACATTCTGCAGAGAAAATAACAGAGAGCTCATCGAAAGGCAAAAGATCGAGCATAGAGCTTGTTGTGGGCAGATGTTACCCAGCTCATCTGCACACCACAATGTGTGTTTCGGAGTTCTTTGAAGACTGGGCACAATTCAAACAGTGCCCACTTTACGGGATGTAATGTTCGATGAACAGATGGCACTCTTGAAGACCACGCCATTCTTTGCTTATCTTGAGTTCCCTCCAATGAAGCAAGATCTTGTGTTAGTTGATTGCCTGCTTAATTTGTGGGACGAAGAGAAAAGAGGTATTAGAATTGGAGAAACCTTTCTTCCCTTTAGTCCCGAGGAAATATCAATTTTGCCGCCACAGGGGAACCGATAGAATGGCGAGAACAAGGGTGTAAAGTCGAGCACTCTTGATAAATACTTCAAGGGTGACTATCGGCACGCCGATAGGTCGCAATTAAGACATATTTTGTACAGTATTGCTGGTAAGAATGGAGAGGAGATGGCGGCTGATTTTGTGCGTATATTTATATTATACGTATTTGCGACCGTCCTTTTTCCCACCAGCCACTACATTGTGCCCAAGGCACTATATAGACTTATAGATGATGTACATAGAATAGGGGAATATGCCTGGGGTCATGCGGTATGTAATTATCTTGTAAGTTCGATCTCCAGAGCATCCCCACGCGTGAAGCATCGGAATAGCGGCCAAGATAGAGTGGCCGGCTATATTGACGGTTGTACAATAGCATTTTTGGTAAGTAATTTAATAAACTAGTACCTCAATATAAATTATTTTGCATAATGTTGTTATAATAATAATAATGCTAATTCTTTATAAACTTGCAGAGTTGGGCATATGAGCATATAAAGGGGTTGGGTACTTCCGACGGAGACAAAGCTGTCCCTCGGATGAGAAAATGGAAGGCTTCAAAAGCTTATCGGAGTTACGAGAAGCTTCTTAAAAAGCTTCAGAGCTATACTCCTGCAGAGGTAATCATTTCTGTAATGAATCTAGTTTTCTAAGATTTTCTTCGCATTCTGATTAAATATATTTTACTTTTTGGCAGGTTGTACCCCCATTTACCTACCGCCCTGATGATATGTCAATATTGAAGCCCACGTTACGTCGCCGCCTACCGGAGCAGGTATTGGTGAATTCAGTTAGTAGAAATTAATATTTTGTGAGAGTTAATATGTAAAATTATCATTTTATCATTTCGTACATTATTTTAACAGGTTGTACAGGCACCGGCCCCCGCGGCAACATATGCTGCCGGTGAATCTAGCAATAATATAACCTCATTATTTAAACAATTGGAGGAATCGCTAAATAAACTACAAGATCGGAATAAGTTCTTGGAGCAGGAGAATGCAATGTTGAAGGAAATAAATGCAAAGCTTCAAGCACAAGCGCAAGTATCTACCCAAAGATCGCCGTTGAATTCTTTGCGAAAGCGGACCGTTGATTGATCCAGCGCAAGGCGGCGATGGCGCATTGGTTGAAGAAACCAGCCAACAGAAACTTGATGTTGGCGCGAGCCCGATAAAGGACATTCCTTCCAAAATTAAACGTCTTAAAGGGCGTCAAAGGAAACCCAAAATAATGTCCCCTGACTTTACAGCAGGCGATCGTCCTCTGACTCGCCAATATAAATTAAAGCAGCAGCGGCAGTTTTTGGAGATTGGGGGGGAGAAATGTGATGAAGAGGGATCGGATAGTGCCTCCGGGACGATTGCCGAGGTCCTTAAGGTATGATGTATTTGATTAAGTTATGTGTGAATTAACTTATATCATATAAAATATAAAAATTGCACGTGATTTGGTTCAATATAGGATATTAAAACTAAACTTCGATCAAAGTGGAAGTCGATTTGTTGAGATTGATGATGATATCCTGCGCCGTCTAAGGAGCCCGGGGTAATTATTGAGCGTCGTCGCAACTACCCTGGAAGAAAAAATATTCCCAAAGTTGAGCAGGATGCAATCAGTTTACTAATTTCGCGACCTATTACAAAGTTTGTCAATCTTTATATACACTAGTGATTAGTTAGCATTATATGTGTTTGGCCAAATATGCTAGCTTTACTTCGCAGCACTTCTTTTATTTCGTATTAGTAATTAAATTATCTTTTTATAGAGGACCCATATGGCTAGATGATACAACATGGTCAGATTTGCCTTCTCTTAGTAGTGAAGTCCTCCTTGATTACTTATTTGGAGGCCCGACGCACGACGAGGTTTGTGCTGCCACATATTATGCATTGTAGTTAGCGCTTTTTGTTTCTTATACACATATCTAATTATAGCTATATATATTAATCTAATTCACTTTGTTTTGCTGACTTTTTTATTTAGGTGATTAATGTATATTTTCATATAATTGATACGTTGGATTGCATCGGTCTGCATAAATTTAGTCAACCTGGGATTTTTTGCCGGAGTGAAGTTGCGGTGAGTTTGATGCTTTAACTATTACATTAGTTGCTCTTTAATTCTCGCTTGTTTTCTATTTCCGTTTCGAGCAAAGTAAATTCATTATAAAAGTGAGTTCTAATGGGAGATAAAAAACTTTTGATGTCCGACCCCTATTTTGTTGAACCTATTAGGTCCCGTTTGATCATGTGTAAAAATATTAACCTTCCAAAATATTGCATTATAATGTTTCCCGCAACTGTGAGTAAGGCATGTTGCTAACTTGATTCCTTTTTATATGAAGATGCACGTACTCAATCGGATGCAGGGAATTGGAAAAGATGAGGTCTTAACAGCTGATTTTGTTACGGATGTGGCATTTGGATCCGCATCTATACGCCACTTCCTCGATAAAATAAATGCACATACATGCAGCAGGAATAGATATATACTCATACCTTTACACTCTAATTGGCATTGGCATTTATTAGCAATTGATTTGAAGGAAGGTCGTTTTGAGAGTTGGAACTCCTTGTGGAGCCACAAGGGGGCACGCGACGCGACAATTCAGCTGGTATTAATTAATTCGCCACGGTGTACACCTTTGTTTTAGTTCTTTATTCACGTCGCAAAATTATAGTTTCCACTCGTTTTAATTTCATTGCCTTTTGTTATCTTTGACAGGCGAAATGGTTTTATTCCTATTTTGACCACATCCTCAAAATCCCCGTCGGTCCTCCTGACGTCGTTTTTCATACAGATTGTCAACAGCAGGGTCCGACGGAAGTCGATTGTGGCATGTACACATGCCTTTTCGCGGAACGACTGGTACGAAGCGGCCTTCCCGATCTCTTATTGTATGATAATGAGCCCCTCTCTTACCGTCCCCATATGGTTAGTGTAATACTAAGGGACCCATGCTGTGTGTCCTATAATTCGATGATTGAGTGTGGAGTCGGAAAAGATGATAAATCGTGTATGATTCGGCATGTGTGGTAGTTGGATGTAAGTGGCTGTCAAGGTTCTATGCTGTGAACAATGTTCTATCATTTTTAATGTTCTATCATTTTTAGTTCATTGTGAGTGTTAGTTCGTTGTGTCAAGCTTTGAATCTTAGTTCGTTGTGAATGTTCTAACATTTTTAATGTTATGTGCTGTTTTATATGTCGTCGAGATGTATTGAGACCCATGGGAGTTTGTTGCCCCTCTACACTGCATGTAATTTGTATGAATGTTGTCAAGTAGTTGATACCTTTCTAGTCGTTATATCCTAATGATCTAATGTGTCCATTTACCGTGATGTCGACTTGGTCTAGTTATATCCTTAATGACTTGTTATCCAGATTCGGATTATTTTCGCAAGTAGGTTATAACTTCATATGTAGCATATCGATTTCCCGTAGAGTGTGCCGAGTTCCGTCGATATGAGCAGAAACCGAAGTAGACTGAGTATGGGTGGTTTCTAAGTCTATTAGAACCCATGCATAGCGAAAATGGGAACCGAGGAAGCAAAACTGCATATATGTCTGAAAAATTTCCAGACTTGGAGGTCTTGGAGACCGGACCGCACGGGAGCTGACCGGACCGCACGCCCGTAGCAGCCGAGCAAATTGGAAAATCGGCTAAGTCCTGGAAATCCCCTTTACGGGATCCGGTCTTGGTGGGGGAGACCGGACCTCACGCGCGTAGCAGCCGAGCAAATTGAAAAATCGGCTAAGTCCTGGAAATCCCCCTTACGGGATCCGGTCTTCGTGGGGGGACCGGTCTTCTGATGCTTAATAAATATAATGGAACAGGTTGTGAGCGGTGCCCTATATGGGTGTGCGATTCAACGCTACAAATGTATCTGCGACCACTATAATTGTTCCGTTCTAACCTATAGCTGCAAATTGTGAGCGTAGCAAATATAAGATTGGACAAATAGATGAGGAGAAAATTTAGAAGATTATAATGCGCTCGTTTTAAAGCCAATGAGGAAAATGATATATTAGATTAACACAAGTGAGTAAAGTTGCGATGCAGGTCGTACAGTATACACGCCATCATGGGCTTTCAGTTGGTGGGCAAGTTTGGCATGACTCAATCTCCACAAAAACTATCCATTCTCTATTCCCTACAGAGAGTCTAATATATTACGGTATGATGCGAGGATTAATACATTTGATCAATACACGATGATAGCTTAGATTTTCACCAACACGCTGCGCTCATCCGTCCATAAGTATCTGCCAAAGCTCGAAACAATGGTAGTTACCTCTTGATACTGATGACAATATAGCGGTAAATTCCGTAGGCGAATCCATACAAAATACCGAAATGTTGGTGTGGCTGTATGATGGCTGGCTTCCCATGTAGTGACTGTGATTGTTAATATGTCATTCCTTATTGGGGAACGACGAATAGCTTTCTGACGGGTCTTCTCAGTAGGAAAGAAAACGATATACCTTCCTGCACCACCTTCTGCAAATTCATAATCTGAGGGTCGGCCACCTATCTGCTGTGCAAGCATACCAGCTATAGCAATACGTGGGCAATCGTTATCAATTGCGTTGCCAGCGATGATTACCTCACCTGCACGAAGCAATAAGTTATCACTTTCGAAATGCTCAGTAGTACAAGGAAGGAAGCAGTAAGTGTTGTTGGGACGAGAGGACTGGGAGGTAGACATGTCTATTTACTAAGGGATAATGAAATAAGCTTGGAATATCTTTTGAAATCAAATGTCCACTAAAAGGATATTCTATAAGGCTAGTATATAGAGACTATTTATAGATGTTAATGGCCATTTTGCCTTAGATGCAAGATTAATCATGTGAGCCTATCAATTATAAGTGGACGAGATGGGTGTCTATATAGGTGTTCCTTTTTACATTATGTCAGGGGTATGGTATAAGCTTCCAATTCGGGGAATCTAATGGCTATATAGCAATGGCCATAAATTTGAGGCAGCTTTATAGGTGTTCCTTTTTAAATTACAGCTGTACCGGGGTGCGGTATAACTGTTCCAATTCAGACTACAGCTGCAGAAGCTAAAGGCTATATAGCAATGGCAATAAATTTGAGGCAGCTTTATAGGTGTTCCTTTTTAAATTACAATTTGTGGAGTGCGGTATAACGTTCCAATTCAGCTACACGAAGCTAAAGGCTATATAGCAATGGCCATAAATTTGAGGCACTTTATAGGTGTTCCTTTTAATATAGGGAGTGGTATATATATTGTTCAATTCGATACTAGAGAAGCTAAAGGCTATATAGCAATGGCCATAAATTTAAGGTAGCTTTATAGGTGTTCCTTTTTACATTACAATTTGTAGGGTGCGGTATAACCTGTTTCCAATTCAGGAATCTAATGGCTATATAGCAATGGCCATAAATTTGAGGCAGCTTTATAGGTGTTCCTTTTTACATTACAGCTGTACCGACGTGCTGTATAACTGTTCCAATTCGAACTTGTAAGCTAAAGGCTATATAGCAATGGCCATAAATTTGAGGCGCTTTTATAGGTTCCTTTTTTACATTACAAATTAACCCAAGTGCAGATAACCTGCTCCAATTCTAGTTAAGCAAATTACAGTGTTTCAAAGGCTATATAGCAAATGGCCATAAATTTGACCTATATAGGTGTTCCTCTATACATTACAGCTGAAAAAGGCATAACCCTACTTTATAATAATATTCTTAATATTTTATAAATAAATTTGATTTTTATTATATAGGTTTATAATATAGTTGCAGTTAAAATTGTAAAATTAAATATATATTTTCAATTTTAAATTATAACGTGCACTTTTAAAATTGAAATACACGATGTTAATTTTAAATTCTCCATTTCCCATTACACAAATAAAAGTTTTTAATATAAGATAAAATATCGAAACGAATAATATAAAATATAATATTAAAAGAAAATATAATAGTTTTAGCAAAGGCAAAAGTGAAAGAGTAAACCCTAAACCCAAAAACCTTCCCACGTCCTTCCCCACTCTCCCTTTCCCTCTCTCTCTCTCCCTCTCGAGAGAGATCTCTTTGTGGACGCCGACCCTCGCTCGCCGCCTCTTCTCGTGCGCGAAAACCCGGCTGACCGCCTCCTTCTCTGTGTGCACACCGGCCGCCGCCTCCTTCTCTCGTGCGCCCAACCCACCTCCGACACCACCCCCGCTATCCGCATCGCCCTTTCTATCAAACGAGGCTGTTATTTTGTTCTCATAATTAAAATTTTTTATATTTATTTTTTATTTTTTGTAACCTAAAATAAAATAGATCTACACATTTACATATGTTGTTCGTTTGGGGAATTTTTTATTGCTTTTCATTTTGGTTTTTGCAACCTAAATACATAGATCCTCAATTTTAAACCCAATATTTTGGGGTTATATGGAGATATTACTCTTGTTTTGAACATCTGGGATGCCTTAAATCCGTGGAAAAGTTCTTATCTACTGCGAAACTTTGCATTCACTCGAAGTTATGATAGAAAACAGAATAAAATATAAACCATTCATGACATCTAGTTATTTCAGTGTATGAAACTCTGCATTGGATCAGTGAACAGTGTGTATTCTTCATATAGTTTGATATGTTGATTTGATAAATTTAATTGACTCTTTATTAGTTTTATAAAATCAGTTAATTTGATTACTTACTTGGTAGTGAATTTATAAATCTTGTTTGACCATTTTCTGTAGAATGTCGATGGCAAGTTCTCGTGAAGACAGGGTAGTTGTGTGCAAGTGTAATGAGATAGCTATAATTAGATCTTCACAACAAGCTAGAAGTAAAGGGAGACAATTTTATGGTTGTCGCAAATATGGAAAGGAAACGAAAATTCGTAACTTTTTCATGTGGTGTGATAAGAAGGAAAGTATTCAAAGAACATTCGGAAGGAGATAGTTCAAATATCTTGCGAGAAAAAGGAAAGTTACGGATTGGAATCGACAACTTCCCCAAAACAATCTGATGATAAGATACTCCAAACCTTAAAGAACCACCTCTCTACCTTGTCCGAGCAAATAGAGATCCTGAAAAGCAAAGTTGACGAAGTTTCAACAAGAACAACAGCATTGACGGAAAGGATGGACACTGAGAGAAAGTTAATTATTGTATTTATTATATCTATTTTGTGTGTTAAATTTTTGTTCTCGTAGACTGGGAACAATTTGTATGCAAAATATAATAGTTGTTATTTCAATATGTAATATTCACTGCTGACGATATAGTACTGTTATGTTTGCAAAATATGATAGTGTAAATATGTTATCCTTATAGATCACGTCAAGTGTGATATTGGTGAACCCTAATCTAGCTGATATTTTGCGCTGACAAAGTGTATAAGAAAATTCCTAACTTGTTTGCATCCAATGAGTGTGTGCTTCGGCACCAGCTTGTTACATACTGCATACAACATAAAATATATATATAAAAAAAGATGGCAACGAAATATTGCGATCTTGCACAATGGTATCCACAATACTTGTTGACTGGGAAATTGGCATTATCAGATTGGCATACAACACTACAAATACGGCATACAACAAGTGTAAACATCATAAAAAATAAGGAAAATATTTGATAAATACAGCACACTAGTTATGCTTCGTTACGAAAGCCAAATTGAATTCTCAGCACATGTACTACCAGAAAATGCAGAGTTAGTTCTCATTGGCAACACATTATGGTCGCCAGATAAAGCAGGAATTTCCGATGACTCTATTTCAACATTTATTTTCCATTCCGGTTCCCCAACACGAGCGTAATGCATTCGGGAATGATTTGGAGGTCAAGACATTTGATCAACAATCGATAGAACCTTACATCTGACGGCCGCTTCTCTCATCTCCACCTATAAATTCCCCGAAAGTTGAGACAATAGATTGTAATTCTTGGTACCGTGCCTTTGGAGCGGTAAGCCATGCAAACGGATCCATACATCGTACCAAAATCTATGGGCTGCCGGTTACCAAGGTTGTATTCCCACGGCACGGCCGTAATGGTGAGGTTGTCGGAGTGAACTGGCGATCGACGGATAGCTTTATCCCGTATCTTCTGGCTAAGAAAGAATACTACATAGTCGCCGTCGTCGGGACTATGTACAATTTCATAATCACAGGGATCGCCACCGAACCGCTCAGCTAGGAGAGTTGTGACGGCATTCATAGAGCAATCGTCTTCACTGTCGGACGAAATAATATTCACTTGAGCTGCACGGTCATACAAAATATTAGCATCTAAGAATCTATTGCAAAATGGAATAAAACAGTTGATGAATCTCGATCGTGTGGAGTTAAAGCTGGACATATTAGATCTATAGCTATAAGAATGATCGCAACACAATGTTTGACGAGGAATGAGCACAAACTCGTGTATAAGGGAGGAGGATAGATGTGAAGTGGGAGGCAATTAACATTAGTGGATATATAGAGGAGGGAGGTATATGGGTATGGACCTCCGCCTATAGCTAGGGTTGTTTTTAAGAGACGTACATAGTGTCATATATATAGGTGTTCGAAGCACCGTCATATGTATAATCGTTCCGTTTATGGATATGAGCGAAAACTCACGTTTGTAGAGTAAAGTCGTTCAGCCTATTACATATATGAATGTGCCCTACACGACTATAAATGCACCGCAGTACAGCTATAGCTGTTATCTTGTTTGCTGAGAGTTACTTTGCACTGTCATATATATAGGTGTTCGAACCAAGGAGGTAGGTGTTCCCAAACGCATGTATAAGCTTTCCGTTTCTCGATATGAGTGTTCCAATTCAGGTTGGCAGAATAAAGTGGTCCTATCACTACTACATATATTTATGTGCCCTACACGACTATAGATGCACCGCGGAACAGCAATAGTTAGGGCAATTTTTTGTTTTTTTGAGTTATTTAGCACTGTCGTATCTATGGGTGTTCTAACCAAAGCGATAGGTGTGCCCAACCTCGTGTATAACTGTTCCGGTTATGGCTATGATGTGAAATATATTACAAGACCGTTCAACATCAAAAACATAAAAGACGGGATGTAGCTGGAGGTGAAGCAGGAGCAGGAGTTTAAACCTATTACACACTCTATGGGTGTTCTAACCAAAGCGATAGGTGTGCCCAACCTCTCTGCATGATCAATCGAATAAAAATTAAAAATTACAAGTTTAAACCTATTACAGACTCTATGCCTTAGACACTGGAGGCTTGAAGCCTTGAATGTTCATGCAAAAGAATTCTCAACACACACATTCAAACATCAAGATTTGCATTCATGAAAAGTAAAAGGTCAGGGATAGTTACAAGAGTTCTAAGCATAAGCTAAAACAAACGATTAACCAACATCCAAAGCTAAGTCAAGCTAACTAACAAAGCAAAGCAACACTAAAGTATTTTTTAAAGTTAGTCCTCACCATCCAACCACATCCACATCATCTCCCCCTTAGTGTCACAAAGCACCAAAAAGACAAAAGGAGGTACTATCCATAAGTCACTCGGAGTCGCTTCCCGGAGGAGGCATCTCGGAGCTTCCACAACCCATCTTCCCACAAAGAAGCCTCAGGAAGCGAGATACGCGACCAACTCTTTTGTTCAACTTGTCCATATCGGTGACAAGCTTGTCTTGTTTAGCAACCAATGCCTCTTGACCGCCGAAAGACGCTCGAGTTCACCCGATAACCTCTCGTTGCTCACGAAATACGGAGAAATGGATGCTGTTTCGAACCGTAGCCTGGAGGTGAAGCGGGAGCAGAGCCTCACCGAGGTGGAGATTGACCATGAAGCTGCACATGTGACTTGGTCATAGTCGTGTCACTGATCGGCCCCAATGAGCGCTCATAAGAGGAACATACGACATTCACTTCATGTTGCCTAAGAATCCACATAATCAATAAAGGAAATGGGAGGCGATCCTTCTGGCTTGCTGTCTTGATCTCTCTCGCCATCCGTTTCCATATGAGAAAAGGAACATTCAAGTTGATGTTCCGCTCTTGAACTATATCGGACGTCCCAACAAATACATGTATAGCACTCTATCCCATCGAATCACCTTCGTATTCGTAGGCATAATGTTGTAGCAAACTACAAAGTTCAAGAATCTATATTCTAATCTCAAATCCTTCGACAAAATAGCATTACCATTATTCTCAGCATCGGGAACACATAAAGCAGTGAGAACCCTCTTCCAATCACGAACTGAGTCGAAACCAGATTTTAAATAATCTACTCCATCAGTACGAGCAGCCATATCAAGAACTGATGCCACAGTGTCAGGAGTAATACTCATTTCAACACCTCGAACTGATGTAGAAAAGACGTAAGGACCTCCATCAGTCTCGACCAAATTTCCTGCTCGCATGTAGAACTCTCTAATCAACTCAATGCCATATCCAGTTTGCTCAGAGAAGTTACAAACATCATGCAATTCCCCGTGGTCGAAAAGGGCTTGAAACCCGTGAGCTACGTCGATAAGATTTGCGGCGAACGAACCGCTCACCGACGCACTGTTTCGATGAATACAACCGGAGCCGCGTAGGATCAACAGGAACGGGAGGTGCCCTAGCAGGAGACTTGGCTGCAGATCTAGGCTCACCTATGGTAATACCTTCTGTCCTCTTACGTCGTCCAGTAGATCGTTGCTCCTCAACATGTGCTGTGTCGGGAACCTTCTCCTTGCCTTTTCCTTTTCCTTTTGACTTCTCCTTAAACTTCCTTTTTTCTGCCTCTGTTGACTTTCCTTTCCCTTTGTCTCTATATTTTCCTTTTTCAGCAACGTGCTCACCTTGCGTCGTACGGGCATCGGCCAATACGGCCTCCCAATCCCCCTCCTGAGACTCACGATCCGAGCCTTCGGCAGGATTGTATTCACTCCCGACATCCTCGGCTAGTGGTTCTTCACATTGTTGCGCGGAGGAGCGTCGACGCTTAGCACCAGGGCCTCCTCTTGCCATCAAAAAGGCGAGTACCAGTAGCGACGAATACATGATAACAAAGAGTCGCTGTTCAAATGATCAAAATGGACACATTGAGCATAACATTTCATAATTTAAGAAAAATAGGCCATTAATTGAAAAATAAGTCTAGAGCACCATAGAGCCATTAGGAACAAATTTAATATAGAAAATATGCATGCAAAATGATCAAAAACAAGATAAATGAGAAAAGTCCTCGTGAACAGTTAAAACGATAACCGAGGGTTTGATCCAAAATGCGCACAGATCTGATGATAAAACATGAAATATAACTTGTAGAAATGTAATATAAGCATGTTAAAGTAAGATTGAGGCAACAAATCTAGTTGAAAACAGCAAAAGTAAGATCAAACTCCATAAAAATCAAAACCCTAGTTTTTAAGAAACATAAGCAAAGAAAGAGAAAAATGTGGAAATCATACCTAAAATCCGAAGAAGAAGAAAGGAAAATGATGCAAGATGACCAAATGAAGCAGTCTAGGGTTTCTAGAGAGAGAAACTGGCAACAAGAGTTAAAAAACAAGTGTTTTGAGCGAGTTCGGTCGCTGGTTTATACGCATTCCGCTCAGTGAGACCGGACATTGCAAGTAATGTTCGGATGCCACACAAGGATGCGCACCCTTCGAGCGTGCGGTCCGGACATCCAACCGAGACCGGTCTCAGCAGGCAAATTTCAGAAATCAATGGATTTTCAATTTAAAAAAATTTTCAACATCAATTACACGAAATATAATAACAAAATCTAATCCAAGAAAATTTAAAAATGTCATAAATGTTGAACCGTTCATCTAATAAAAAATTAAAATTAGTATATTGCGAAATTCAAGCACATCAATCGAGATCTAAACATTAGCTGTATTGCGTAACATTAAAGCTGATGGCACATGGACCGGACAATACCAGGATGTCCGGACATGCATGAGAATTGTGCAATGTCAAGCCCACGGGATCCGGACATTGACAGGATGTCTGGTCCTGAATTAACCATCCCGCAGAAAACAAGCTTACGGGATCCGGACTTTGAGGAAAGTCCGGACATTGATTAACTATCCCGCAGCAAATAGCCTTACGGGATCCGGACATTGAGGACGGTCCGGACATTGGTTACATAATTTCATTTTAACGTAAATTTATCAGTTTATAGCTTTTTAAAAGTCTTCTGACTACTATATTCTTAATGTAAATCATCATAAATGATCTTTAAGATATACCTAAGGTCTTGAAAGCTTCTATAGAGGACAGGTTGGAAGAAGAAGAAGTGGCATGAGTATAGTTGGAAGAAGAAGAGGCAAACTGACAATCCATCCAAGTTTTAGTAGTGGATATATAGAGGACGAAGGTTTATTAGTGAATTTTAAATTGATAAAATATCATAATTGATAAAATCAAGTCTCCCATATAAAAGTGGTCATATAACTATGGATCTTTGCTCGATTAAGTTGTAACTGGAGGATCTATTTGTTTTAAGGACTTATCACTGTCAGGTATATGAGTGTTCCAGATAACTCGTAAAATGTACGACACAGCCGTATAAGTGTTCCGTTGTTGGCTATAAAGCTTCACATGTACTGTATCGCGCTTTAAGTGTTCCGTTGTTGCCTATCACTAGTAGGTACATGGATTGGCCCTTACACCACTATAGATGTAATTTGGTACACCTAAATCTGTCGTTCTCGTTTTACAAAATACAAGTAGGTTTTGAGTAAAATATATATTTAATCAAGACGCACAATGGTAAATCATTTCCTAAAATTCAAATAGGATACTTATACTTGAATATAAATGAACTTTGTATACGATTTACGTTGGACTATGGAATCTTACACACTTTGTGTCGGACACACTGCGGATTATATAAATTAAAAGGAATGATGCTGATTTGTTAGAGAAGACATCAAGAATTCATTTGGATAATTGCAATCAATTTAAAGGTATTTGGCATCGGATTAAATACTATGTATACTAAAAGAATACCAATATGTGGTTTCTTGCACAGGTATACAGATAAATAGAACAATAATATTTTAGTAAAACAGAATCACGTATATTGGAGGTTAACACTTACTAGACTTCGACATCCCAAATATATAGAGCAACACCTTACATGACACGACGAAATAAGTAAAAGCAGTATCAAGCAGTATCAAATGCATAGTAATTTACATATTTAAAAACATTCAGACGGTCCATAATGAAACACAATTTCACCAATAAATGTACACATTAGTCATACACTAAACAGATAGTAAAAACATTCAAGATTGCTACATATGAGGAATATAAGCACGTTATTACATTGTTGCCAATCCTATATGCGTGCTACCAAAGCAACACGAAGAATACGAAAGATTGTAAAATCACTATTTATAATTAAATGCTTGACAAGCGGAGTTAAAGACAGATCAATTCGGAATCTGTCCAATTTGAATGAATTTAATGGATGCTGCTTTTATGTGGCCGGTGCTCTTCCACCATGCTAAAATTGATGTTCCTGCGGTATCTCCTTTTAATATTTGTTTAAAAGTTCGATAAGATCAATTTAAAGACAAGTATAAAATACGCATATATAGATTCTATCAAGACGTTGTCAAAACCTCCGATTCTAATGAAGATAATGGATGCGGCGTTCATGTGGCGGTGCTTTTCCACCTGCTCAATTTGATGTTCGGCGGTATCTCCTTATCCTGTATTTGTTTTAAAAGTTAATAGGATCAATTTAAAGCCAAGCATGCAATACGCATTAATAGAATCTATACAAAATTTCTCAATACCTCTTGCAAAAGAGTCAAGCGTGGCATGTGCGTACGAGCGCTGCAATTCGGATGTGTAGATTGAGGACTAATTTCCACAGTATGAGTATGCATGATAGGATCTATAGAAGTGGATATATTTTTGGGGCCCCACCTTGTCTGATATAAAAAGAAACCAAACGTAAACCATATTATATTTATATAAGATCAAATTGTATTAAAGGACCGTCCAACATAAAAATATTTATGATTCTTTATTACGACAATGTACGGGACATTTGTGTACACCGATACCATAAGGTACGTCACTTGACGACGATTTGTTAATCGTAGGACTTTGTAGATGAACCTGTTTTAATAAACCAATTAGTTTTGTAGAATAAGAGATCCAGATTTTCAAAAATAAATAGTCAAAGCGAATTATATCGTATCTTAGAAAATGCAATGCTATATAGAAATAATAATGTATAAAATATTTACACTCTGTTGGGAGGAGGTCGTTGTCTTTGATGATACACGATTATAGATGGAACGTTCACCATTATATAACTTTGTCCCACAATGGTGCCCAACTTTGTTAAAATATATCATGAATAATTATCAATATTTCACGTATGTCGTATATTAGAATCAAACAATAAATTGATTCACGTAGCTCAAGATATACTGTTGTTTATTGGCTTTCATCTTCAACCGTCGTACAAATTTTTCGGTCATAGACTCTTTTCTTTTGCTTGGCGGGCGGCCTTTACTGCGAACTGGTAGTGGGCTTAGAACTCTCCGGTCGTTACTTCTATCATCCGACACACCATTCGAAGGTGTTGCCGCAATCGGCGAATGTTCAATATCATTGCTCCCCTTGGATGATGAAGTATATTCCAATTTGGTCTTCAAATCTCGCAACGTACGTAATGCTACTTCACATTTCTCATCGGACTCGTGACTATGTACGCAATGTCATACATACTACTACAGACTTGTTCATATCGATAAATTTCAGCGGTGCTCCCTAAGTTCTTATGCCATGTCTTCACGCGGGTATACCTCCGTCTGACGTCCTTCCTCCATCGTGTTAATATGTAAGTATCTGGGACAATCAGCAACTTCCTATGCACTAGGACGGCAATTGAATGTCGACATAAAATACCTTTATACTCAAATTGATGGCAAATACAACTCACTAGAAAGCTACTCTCATCAAAATAGACTGTAAAGACTACATCTTTACCGCCCTCGCCATACTCATTAACTTGATAAGAATACGCCTGGTTAAATGACAGTAAGGAAGTCTCAATGCATTAATTCCTTCAACTCTGACTGAAATTCTCTAAATTTCGCATTCGTGTACACATCTTGAAATTGCTTCTCAAATGCATAACGGCTGATACACGGTATGACTGAACTGAATGATTTGTAGTCTAAATCTGCTTCTTTTTCAGCTTTATTCTTGATAGCATTTTCGTACTGCTCAACGAATTGTTTTAATGAAGTTTTCGAGTTCACATAACCATCAAAAAATGCATTCATACTTTCACTTCGCTGTGTTGTGGACATTCCAGCCCAAAATGTTTCCTTCACATAAACTGGTATCCACTTACGTCTTTCCTCGTAGAGGCCTGACAACCAGTCATTATTTTGAAGTCCGTAACAAGCTAACATTCTCTTCCATTTTTCCTCAAATTCAATATCTGTCAGTGATTCATAAATAGCATCCATCATAACGCTCTTAATCGAATGATATTCGCCGTAGCTTCTTAGCTTCTCCGGTATCTTCTTTGTTATGTGCCATAAGCACCATCGATGTCGAGTGTCAGGAAAGACACGTGCGATAGCATTTTGCATCGCTCTATCTTGATCTGTGATTATTGCTTTGGGGGCACGGTCGGACATGCATGCCAACCAATTCCGAAAGAGCCATACAAACGATTCTGTATCTTCAGTGGAGAGTAGGCCGCAACAAAATTGATTGTCCATGATGGTTAACACCGACGAAGGGAGCAAACGGCATATCATACTTATTTGTTAGATATGTCGAGTCGAATGTAATTACATCTCCGAAACATTCATAGGCCGCTCTGCTCCGAGCATCTGCCCAAAACACATTGCGAAGCCGAGAATCATCGTCTAGATCTATGGCATAAAAAAAGTTTCCATTTCTCTCTTGCATTTCTCTAAAATAATTACAAATTGCTTCGCCATCCCCTTCACCAAGTCGTAACCGACGGACTTTTTCAATATAATTACGAGCGTCCTTCTCTCCAAATGTTAAGTTTTCATACCCACCAGCCTCAACAACAATAGAATTATAACTTTTATTCAGTCTGATTCCAGCACGATCATTAAGATCAAGCCGCCTCTTGACGCTTGGATCTATGATTCGATTGCAGGGAAAAAATCGAGACTTATAAGGACTTAGGACGTGATTATGCTCAAGTATAATTTTGCTTATTACACAAGATGAATCCGCATTTATCACGACATTTATCCTCGCAAGACAGTTCGTCTTCAGTACCGATGGACGAGGACGAAGATTCGTTACGGTCCGATGCATTTTTCCATTACGAGAGCATGCGATTATTACATATGTAGCCTTGCCATCACTCATTTTAGTTGTCCGCTTTACAACTCCAAATCCTAATTCTTGTGCATAATGCTTGTAGAAATAAAAAACGGTTTCAAAATTGATAAAAGACATTCCAATTTCTGGTGCCGAAATATGTACATCTCTGACCTCACTGTTTCTTTCTTCATCCATCTCAAATATGTTGAATTCAAATAATCAGTCAAGCCAGAAATTTAACAAAATTGCTCACCTGTATAACATCACATGCAGTCGAAATACACAATTGGAATAATGGTGATCGGGCAAACTATTTATCAAAATCAACACATCTAAATTAATAATCTATACACCACATTCTATTATGCCCTAAAAATGATTCATTGCGGTATAACAAAATAATACAAGTATTTTATTAAAAGAACACCCTAAACGTTTTAGTTGGTGCATGACAAATGTGAAGACAAAGAACTCCAATGTTTGGCAATTCCGCGTAAGAGACGAATAGTTGGACTTTCATGCTATATAGAATATTACCGATCAACCTATTTGAACTGGGCGTCGCTAGTTCCAAGATTATAATATTTCAGGATGAATACAGGAAGGGCAATTAATTGCAAAATCAAGTTCCAGAAATCACTTATATACTTTATTTACGATGCATCTAAACAAATGAAACTAAAACTATGGTGACAAAGGCTAAGTTCATTAAATGTACTTCAGTAGTATACTAGTTAGTTGGAGGGCAACTTTGGTGAAACTCTTAAATTCAAATTTTTTTCAACCTTTCGATGGCGCAACACAGGATCTCGACCTTTTAGCATAGTTTTACCTTGATCACTACTTCTCTACAATCAAATGCTTATAATATCACAATCAACTAATCCGTAAAAATTACAACACGAACCAAAGTCGCACAAATCCACTGAGTTTAATTTTTTCACCTCTCCCTCATTTTTGCCAGATATATTTGCAAATTTCATACATTTAAACTTTTGAGTCACCAATCTGCAACTCCACTCCAGCAATTGTTCACCCTACAAGCTACAAGAAAGGGTTCAAAGAAACCCTAATAGCCACAATGTGAAGCCGAAACAGAGAGTTGGGAAAGGGGTTTAAGGGACAAATTTTCAAGGGATAAGCCCGCAAATCCATTCCCACATATTTTTTTCGTCCAACAAGCTACAAGTAGCAATCTACAACTAGGGATCCGAGAAACCCTAACAACCACAATCCGGCGCCGAAGAAGAGAGGTGACGGGGGGTGAGGGTGAAAGACAAGAGGGTTTTCACCTCGTCGAAGAAGAGGGTGAATCCATCGGCAGCGCCGTGAGCAAGAGGGTGTTGGGAGAGGCGGGGAGTCACGGAGGTCGAGTATAGCGTCGAAGAGGACCTCGCCGGAGGCTGCCGGCTCACGTCGGGGCCGAGGGCTAGGGATTTGAGGGACTCGAGCGCTCGGTGGCCAAAATAGGACCAAGGAGGAGGGGCAATGGAAAGAAAGGAGATAAGAGTAGAGATATGAAAAAGGGGGGAAAGGGTAGAAATAATGTAATGGGAGTGAGGATATCAATGCATTTTTGAGCTGTGGAATATCAGCCGTTGGATTAAAATGTGTAAGATGTACAACTCCTTTGAGTTGTACCTGTAGCACTACTCTTTTTCTTGTTGGGACAATTTCTTGTGTGCCCCCTTAAAAGTAAGTATTTACATAGATGACTTTATAAAAATTGAAATATCATAAATGTCCCTCTACATATAGAAAATTTTCAAAAATATCATTCAAATCACATTTATGTTAAAAATTTACAATAACAACAATATAAATATCGATTTTACCCTTTTATAATTGATTTTATTCTTTTCATAACTATTCTTTTAAATGTTCCAATTATTAGTAATAATTTTAACTTTTGTAAATATCCCATAAATTTAAAAGTTATTTAGTTATATTTTCATGTTGATTTATATAAGAATTATATATTCTAAAAAATAATATTTTTATCTTACTCAATATTATTAAATATTTTTATTTTTTTTAAATGGAGAGAGAAAATAATAAATAGCTGAAAAATTACAAAGTTTTATAATTAATTATAAGCATAAAATTACTTACTAGATTTGAAATTATAATAAAACGATTTAGTATTATTTATAAATTATTTAAAAAAAACTCAAATTATCCGATAAATTTTATAATCAAGGTTTGAGAAGTGCAAATATACTAAATAACAGTGTGAATTGACTTTTATTAATATTTTAATAGTATTTAAATTGAATACTTATATCTTTATTTAAACTAATTACTAGTGAGGGATAGTTTTGAAAGTTTATTTATTATACATTTCATTACATTAAAGTGCTCTTTAAAAAAATTTTAAAAAATTCAGGATAAAATGAACATTTTTACTAATTCATGATAATCTATCTAAATTAAATAGATAGTTGGTAGGGAGATAGAAATTAACGACGAGAATATATTTAAAAGATAGTATTTGTAAGAATATTTATGATATAATAAAATTTATAAGGATATTTATAATATTTTGAACGTTTAGAGGGATATGAATGAAATTAACCCTTCATCAATAACAATTGGAATATTTAAAAGGGTAATAATGAAAAAGATAAAATAGGTATTTTAATTATTGTTACTGTAGATTTTAACAAAAATGTGTTTTAAAAGGTATTTTTGAAAGTTTTTTATTTAGAGGGGCATTTAAGATATTTTAAATTTTGTAGGGACATTCGTATAAATACATAATTTTAGAGGGGCACATAGGAAATTTTTCCTTGTTTAACTCCACCCATCCTTGGGTGGAGTGTAATTCACCAGTCACATCACGTGACTGGTGAGTAAATTCCCACCCTAGAATGGGTGGGTTGTAAGATGTACACCCCTTTTGGGGTGTACATTTAGGCCCCGTTTGGATGCATAGTTAAAAAACTCCATGAAATTCTTATTCTATGGTTTTGGTCTAAATAAAATACGGAATCCTGTAACTACAAAAAAATTCCACAGCTTTATTTTTAAGCTATTTGGATACATATCATACAATTCCATAGTATGTATAACAATTAAATTTCTAAAATTTTAAATTTCAAAATTCAAAATTTAAAAATTAAATTTAAAATTCAAAATATAAAATTAAAACTTAAAATTAAAAATTAAAAAATTGAATTATATTTTATGTTTAAATTTGAAATTTGAAATTTAAAATTTGAAAATTCAAAATTCAAAATTTTAATTTTTTTTTAAAAAAACTAAAATTCAAAATTCAAAATATAAAATTAAGCTTAAAATTTAAAATTAAAAAATTAAATTATATTTTATATTCTAAATTTGAAATTTGAAATTTGAAATGTGAAATTTGAAATTTGAACTGTTTGAAATTTGAAATTTGAACTTTTTAAAATTTGAAATTTGAAAATTTAAAATTTGAACTGTTTGAAATTTGAAATTTAAAATTTGAACTTTTTAAAATTTGAAATTTGAAAATTTAAAATTTGAAATTTGAAAGTTGAAAGTTGAAAGTTGAAAGGGAGAGAGGCTCCCAAAAAATAGAGTAATTTTCTTTGGAGGAAATATTGGATGTTACTTTTACCCTATTTTTTAGGGTATAGTTACACTATACCCTATTTTGTTAGGATGTTTTTGAAGCATCTAAACACCAGTTAGGTTTTTTTTCCTACACCCATAGGATAGCCATACTTTACCTCAAAAAAATACCCATCCAAACAGGCCCTTAGTATTTTTCTTCTTTTGTGCGAGCAAGCTGGTCCTCTCACTTTATTTGAGTTTCCATCTCCTATATCACTTTATCTATATTAGGAAAAACTTCAAAAACCCCTATGTGGTTTCATATTTTTTCAAAAATTTTCTCTGTGGTTTAAACTGTATCAAGTTAGTACCATGTGGTTTCTTACTTTATCACTTTAGTATCCTGTGGTTTGAAGTGTACCAAGTTAGTACCCTGTGGTTTCTTACTTTATCATTTTAGTACCCTGTGGTTTTAATTTTGTATCAAGTTAGTACCATGTGGTTTTTTAAATTATAAGATACTAAGGTGATAAAGTGTAAAACCACAGATACTAAAGTAATAAAGTTCAAAACCACAGGTACTAACTTGATACAATTCAAACCACAGCAGACTAAAGGACAGTGCTAGCTAAAAACCATAAGTACTTCAATCATACACTTTAAACCATTGCGAGGATTTTTGAAAAAGTGTGAAACGATAGGGGGGTTTTTAAAATTTTCCCTATATATTACAAGTCTTTAATTGCAATTTTTTTTTCCGGAAAAATAAACTAATTAAATATTTTAATCAACTCTACATCAAAACGGACATAAATTAAAAGACACAAAATTAAAATATTTTTTTAATTGATAGAATAAAAGAAAGATAAAAATAACCTATATTACAAGGAGCCAATAGAAAATTAAAATATTGGTTGAATTTTATTATTAACCAATATTGGTTGTAAATTAAAAGACACAAAATTAAAATATTGGTTGAATTTTATTATTAACCAAAGTCCAAAGAAGCTTTTGGAAATAGGCTTTTAAATTATGTTTTTTATATAAATTAGGTGTTTTAATTTTATTAGAATTTCAAGTTAAAAAATTGAACTTTGAAATTAAAAATTAAAATATGAAATTTTAAAAGTGAAAATAAAAAAATTAAAATTTTTAATTTCAATACATAAAATTTGAATTTTCAGATTTTGAAACTAGCCAGATTGAAACTTGAAATTTAAAATTAAAAATTAAAAATTTAAAAATTCAAAATTTTAAAAATTTATATTTATAATATGAAAATTTTAAATCATTTTTATTTGTAGAGCCTGTACAATTCCGAGACATGTGACATGTTTGTAAGGCACACATGTGATCTGTTCGTACGACGTGTAATAAAGATGGGCACCAATCGGATTTTTTTTTGCAGACAAAAGATGGACACCAATCGGATCTTTTTTTGCAGACAAATTCTGACACTGTGTCGATCCGCGTGCACACATATTTGTTCTCTGTTGGGAACTTTCTTTTATAACATGCAGGAAGCTCCATCCTTTTGTCCGTGAATTCTCCTATATGTATATTACTTTAAAACTGACCTTCGACTCATGTAGGGAGTTAGTGGGGAAGCTCCTTCAAGCACTCACCCATCTTGTAATTTTTTGAGATTAAACTCTGTTATGTCCATAGCAATTATGGATTTGGTTTAATATACGTTTAGTGGTGCACTTGTGTTTCACGCTCATTCTGGCTTAATTTTACCCGTTCAAAACAAATCGACTCGGAGTCGGAGTCGGAGTCGGAGCGGAGTATCGACAGCTTAGTTCATATGTAAAATCCTACGTTTTCCTCGTACTTTCCTCGCGGCTCTCCCTTCCGGATTGCTCTCACCGCATAAACAGGTAAGCTAACACACATATCGTCTTTCGGAGCTCGAAATCTTTTTTATCTAGTGTTTTGGAATCTTTTTTTTTTTAACTTTCTCTCTATGTTTTTTTTTTTTTTTTTTTTTTGTCTCAACCGTATTTAAAGTTTTCAATATTTCTGTAAATATTAATTATCTTGTAGGTCCTATGAAAAGTAATAATCTCGCTCGTCAGAATAAATATTATCTTGTAGTTCTTTTTTTTTTTTAAATTTGATTTAATTCAAACCCGTTTTTTTGAGCTAAGACTAATTTTTTTTAAGAGATAGATTGTACGCTACCCGCTTCGTTTATTCGTTAAGAAATAAACTTAGTTAGAAATGTGAATCAATTAGGATTCGAACTCGGATCTTAGATACTAACTACCAAATCCCTTGCCACTTGCTTTAGGAACGGTCGGTGAGCTAAGACAATACTAGTGATGTTTCTACATCCAACTTATATACTTTGTGTTTTGAATCAAACAATCTGTTGATTAGCGTCTTAAACTTAATGTCTGAAACAAAATTATCTAATAAACATTTAATACGTCTAAAATTTGAATGTTGTGGATGATTAAAAAATGTCTTTTTCTATGTATTTATCATTTTCTCAAATATAAATATTATTTAGTGTAAACAATAAATTTAAGGCTGTTGAGCTGTGGGGCACACAACCTCAGAATCTTCTAAGATCTGGCACAGCAGCCCAGGAGCCAGGCCTAAACCAATGTAGACCTGGGCTTTTGGACTGTGTAGCCGATTTTGAATGAGTTGCGGACTTTGTTGCAATTATTACAATTTCTATATATGTCGAACACTGTTGGTTAATTTATGTGCTAACCCGAGCGCTGCGGCTCCTACTCTCTCTCTCTCTCTCTCTCTCTCGTATTTCTTTGAAACCCAGCTAATTTGACATGCGTATTTCGTAGGACGTGCAACAACAGATGAGCTGATCAGCACACATGTGACATATTCGTACTTCGTATGACGTGCAACAACAGAATTTTTCCTCCGGGTAAATTCTGAGACCGAGATCGTGTAGATCCGCATGCACAGATTTTTGTTCTTTTATAACAGGGAGCTTCATCCTGTTCCTGAATTGGAGTTTCCTCGTATCATTCCCTCATATCACTTTAAGGCTGAGCTTCGACTCATGTAGGGAGTTGGTGGGGAAAGCTCCTTCAAGCCCTCCCATCTTGAAGTGATTAGAGTTGAAATTTTTTAAAATTAAATTCTGTTATGTCTATAGCAATTATGGACTTAGTTTAATTTACGTTTAGAGGTGCACTTGTGTTTCAGGCTTGTTCCGGCTTAATTTTACCCGTTCAATGCTAATCGAGTTGGAGTCGCAGTCGCAGTCGCAGTACGAGACTCGACCGCTAACGTAGTTCATCTGTAAAACCCTACGTCTCGTGCTCTCCTTGCGGCTCTCCCTTCCGGATTACTCTCACCGCATAAACAGGTAAGCTGACACGAGCATCGGCTTTCGGAGCTTGGAATTCATTTTACCTAGTGCTTTGGAATCTTTTTTTTTTTACTTTTTCTGTATGTTTTTTTTTTTTGTCTCAACCGTATTTTAAGTTTTTAATATTTCTGTAAATGTTATTTTGTAGGTCCTACGAAAGTGAATAAAATTGCTTATATTACAAATCAACTATTAAAAATTTACTAAAATAATTTCATTAAAGTTTTTCTAAGCCTCCAATTTAAGGCGCCAATTTATAAAACGACAATGTAAAAAAATTTAGAACATAACCCATATTTCTTAAAATATGTCCACGAATTCGAGATCATATTGATGGGCAGAAATAAAATATATAAATGGTTAATAAAATTAATTTCAACTACCTCTTCATTCATATTAAACAGCGGTCCGCAAATTCCCAACTATAACAAAAAAAAAAATATTATTTTTATTACATAATTTTTTTGTCTTGATTAATGAATATAAAATTACATGCATAAATTCACATGCGGTATGCATAAATAACTGCATGATTGTTCAAATGTATATGTAAACAAAAGAGAGAAAGAAGTCATAATTTTAGTAATTTTGCAATTTGCTCAAATATTTTTTACAATCGAGACGAGAACAATCGCAATAAAGATAAAAAAACACAATCGTTAAAAAATAGTTTCAATATAAAATTATATATAACCCGTATTATAGATTAATTATTAGCATAATTTTGAAAAGCGTAGCAATAAAAATAACTTCAAAATACATACATATAATTATTACACCGTGAATTTTATAATAAATAACAATAAAAATAAATAAATAAATATTTATATTATAATTAATTATTATTATTTTTAATCTGAATACACCAGGCGATCATAAGTTCATATTGATCCGTATGATAGCGCAACAACTGCAGCCTTATCTTTGGGAATAAGACAAAGTTTACTAGAATAATAATGAAAAATTGATTTGATAGTCTTTTTTGAATCACATTTAATATTGGAACAAATCGAAATAAATTTTTTTACATCTCTTAATAGTGCAGTTTGTAATTCAACTTCCGAACGAATGCGAACTGTTGCGATATTATAATAAAAATAACATTTAAAAATTTTACTTTGATAAGACTTTTGATTTAAAAATTAAAATTTTAAAATATAATCCTATAAAAATGAAATTTTTGGATGCTATTTTTATTATAATATCGCGACAGTTCGCATTCGTTCGGAAGTTGATTTACAATCTCCACTATTAAGAGATATGGAAGATTTTATTTCGATCTGTTCTAATGCTGCATGTGATTCGAGAGAAACTATCAAATCGGTTTTTCGCCGTCATTTTAGTAAACTTTGCCTTAGTCATATAGATAAGGTTACGATTGTTGGGCGCTATTATACGGATAATTATGAACTTATGATCGTTCTGTGTATTCGATTAAAAATAATAATATTTAATCATAATATAAATATTTATTTATTTATTTTTATTATTATTTATTATAAAATTTAGAGTGTAATAATTATATGTATGTATTTTGAAGTCACCTTTATTGTTACGTTTTTTAAAACTATGTTAATAAGTAATCTATAATACGGTTATTTAAACTATTTTTTAACGATTGTGTTTTTTACTCTATTTTTAGTGCTGATTGTTTTTGTCTTGATTGCAAGGAGTTTTTTTAGAGCAAATTGTAAAATTACTAATGTTATGTCTTCTTTTTTTTTTTTGTTTACACATATATTTGGACAATCATGCAGTGATTTATGCATGCCACATGAGAATTTATGTGTATAATTTTATATTAATTAATCAAGACATGATATTCATGTAATAAAAATAATATTTTTTTTTATTACAGTTGGGAATTGGCGGACCGCTGCTGAATATGAATGGAGAGGAAATTAGAATTAATTTTATTAGCAATTTATGTACTTCATTTCTGCCCATCAATATGGCCTCCGATTCTTGAACACATTTTAAGAAATATGGTTATGTTTTCAATTTTCTTTACATAGTCGTTTTATAAATTGGCGGCTTCGGAGAACTTTAATGAAATTATTTTAGTACATTTCTAATGGTTGATTTGTGATATAGACAATTTTGTCGACCGTTGTTTGTAATAGAAGGTATAGACAATTTTGTGGTCTAGACATTATTAATCATTTTAATGATTTTACGTAATTCAATGATGATCTTACCAAATTAAGTAAATTTATTTATTTTTAATTAATAAAATTTGGTCAATTAAATATAATGACTAACAGAGTTATTAAATTTAATAAAAATTTTAAAGTAACTAAGCGTAACATTTTAAATGAAAAATTAGAAGTTAAAAAACCTTAATATATGGTAAAAAGAAAAGAAAAAAAAAAAGACATGTACCATATAAAGTGATAAGGTGAAAGGAGTTTTCTAGTATAAAAGAACGATCGATGAATGATATATATGAATAAATATTCCGGCACGCCAATCAAAGACATATGCTTAAGTATTAAATGCTGAGAGGGGAAAGGTTCTTATAATGAAGTGAGAAAAGAGAGTTTTTTCTATAACAGAAAGTCGACGATCCCCGAAGGAGAACGGTGAATGTGAACAAACATTATTCTGGCACGTCGATCGAGACGGTCTCAAATTTTACTGAGAGAAAAAAAGGTTTGTTTGGAAGTTTTATCTTTTATTGTATTTCGGACGAACATTAAAACCTGTTCCTCGAATTGTACGCCGGTTCACTGTAGATAGATGGAGGTATACCGACAGCATGCACCGCACATGCTAAACGAAAAAATTCTGGTCATATGAGTTTATATAAAACTAGTGTAGTGACCCCGCGATGCTAAATATTGTTGTAGAAAATTTATTTTCCCGTCAAGACTCGAGGACATAATGATTTTTTTAAAAAAAAATCTAAAGAATACCTGATAAGTTTGCAAAAAAAAAAAAAAAAAAAAAAAAAAAAAAAAAAAAGGCAACACATCTTAACAGTGCACAAATTCCTAAATAGAGAGGATTTAAAGTAATTTAATCTGCTTATATACAATAGGCAAAAAAAAAGAAAGACACGAAACTAAAATTAAACAACAGCAGTTGTAATTTAGCGGATTTAAACAAAAAAAAATCCTTCATACTAAAACTTATTTTTTACTTATCTAAAATCAAGCAACTAATATACTTTTGATTACATGTAATTTCATGGAATTGCACAATGCATATCCAAACCGTGTAAAAATTGAACCTGCGGAATTTTTTAGAGTTACAGGATTTGAATTATGAGACCGGTCTTATACCCTATTTTAAGTTATTAGCATTCGAATAAATATCTTGATCTGGGCAATAAACATACCCCGGCTAGGAACGGATCGGACCGACCGGTCCTGTACAAAATCCCGACCACGGCGATCTTCTGATCGGCGGTCTGTTGAACCATGTGCATCTCCAGGGAGTATCTGCCCAAATCACACGATCAAGAGATCATTTACTCAATAATAATATACATATATTAAGTAATAAACATACACTTGTTAAATTAGTAGATCAATGTGCGATCAACTGATTAATTAATTAATTAATTAACTACCTCTGGCCATTGATGGTGTTCTCGGAGGGAGAGTGCCAATGCGTCTGTTTGAGATCATACTTAGTCTTCATTCAGATCCTCGATCATGGAGCCATCGGAAGTCATAATTGGATCGCGCATATGCTCCAATGTGATTGTGAAGATAGTATGGGAACGGCTGTTATACAATATTCAGCTAAGTAATTAATGAAAGCGATGCGTACAATGCGTATATGATTCACTTAATGTTACTATTTATATTATATTACATTATACGTATATAAAAGCACTTAATAGAGTAAAATTATTAGAAATATATATATATATATATATATATATATATATATATATATATATATATATATATATATATATATATATATATATATATATTATTTGAAGAAAGCGGTTAGAACTATTAAGTAATAATAGCCAGGTAGAAGCTTGAAATTCAATAAATGCACGTCTTTCGCTTAAACCAACGCTATACCAATTTACCAAATCGCCCCCCATTTGGAATCGTACGATTTAAACTGAACAACAACATTTAATTAAAAAAAAACAAAGCTCCATACTTCCTCAATAATCCTTCTCCATTTTACCACATGCAGATTGAATTTCAAGCTTCTACCTGACATTGAGGAACAAACTATAACCTAAGCTACCATATAAGCTTTTTTCCAAATGTCAGCTCTAGTTATTAAACTTAAACAGCATTATTCAGGAAACAGGCTCAAGTTGAAAATGTCGTAACAAATAAGATGAATCAAATCTTTCATATTTGTATGCATTTATAGATTTTATTCAACTACCTTAACTGTTGAAAAACTAAGAAGGGTTAATTAGCAGAATCAAACACAAACATTAACAGAAGGGAAATGCAACCCAAATAATAGATACCGTGTACATAAATTCTCCTACCAAAAAAGAACAAATGTTGAGCTCTACACGTTACCCACCAAATCACACCTCACTTTCATTCAATTTACCTCATTAACCCATGCTGCTTAACAGAAAGATCTCACTACTCGAAGCAATTAACTAAATTTAGCCATTCCTAAAAAAATAAGTAATGAAACTCACTTAACAAATAACATCTATATCAATTTTCCGAGCAAAAAGAACCAATTTTACTCACTAAAGCACTGCCTACAAAATGTAAAGCGATTTTGGGAGTGCTCGTCAGTTACAGAGACTGGATTTCATTATCTAAAATTTACCTCGCCTCTATTTTATTATCGATGGCCAAATTCTATTAAAAAAACTATTCAGTTCATGGCCTACGCATGCTGGATATATCTATTTGATTCTATATTATTCAAGAACAGAAGCCAAAATCAACATGAGAAGTAATGTAATTGCCTCCTTATCATAGGCAACAAATCTTTATGCAGCAGTCCATAAGTTGAAGAGTATTGGCTATGAGAGTTAGGTAATATGCAAAGCTTAATATCAATCCCAATCAAGTTGTTTACATGCAAAGTTTAATATCAATCCTGATCAAGTTGTTTATTATCTAGGGATTTTATCTCAACTGTTTACTTGTAATGATCTTGTCAAAAGAAATCTTATTTGAGGGACCAGACAAAGGAATCGAAATTAGGAACCCTCAAAAGAAACCCAAATCAAAGGGTGAATTAAGAATTTACCTTGTTGGAGACGACATGTCACCCTCGAACCCCTCATTTCCCCACTACATCACACTCCATTTATCGTTATTCCGCAGGATTATTTCAAGTTTATTGAGAAATTCAATAGAAATTGATAAACCAATTGAATGCCTTTTCTACTGATTTCATGGATCAAAATACAGAACTATTAAAGCATTCAAGGTATTGTAGATTTATAGTGTACCTTCATTGGATCCAGTCAATTTGGTTTGGCGATTTTCCACTTGTAGAAAAGAAAAACTTAAGACAATGCCATATTACTTGAAAAAACAAAGGCATGAATGGCTATCTCAATTACTCACTGTTTCATTTTCCTGAACTATGATTGCCTCTTCAATCTGCAAGATCTTAGACTCTATTGTGTTTGCCTGCTCCAAAACCTTAGGCGTGCTCACAAAGCGAACAAACCTACCAAAAGGACATAGATTTTGTCGAAGTAGATAGGTTACTAAAGTAGCGAAGAAAAGAAAGAAACCATATGTAATTAAGAATTAGAAGTGAAAGCTCTCCAGTGTGCCTTAGTAAACCATACTACATCCAATTCAGGATCTGGTTCAAAAGTGATAGAATAACCTCCCTCTGCAATCTGATCATTGGCGGCCTTCAAATGCGCTAGAAATGGTTTAAATAGCCCAGAAGCGATCTTCTCTGTTCTTCCATTGGACATTATAACCAAATCACACCTAATAAACAGGGGAAAAAAGACTACTACAATAAATATCCATCAACAAATACCCACTTTTACACTTGCTCAAGAACAGCAAATCAGCTTCGATATTCTCAATAAGTAACAATTAAGAAATTGCTAGACTTGTTACATCATACTTAGCCATCTTCGAGAACTTTCATTCATGATTAGAAGGATTCTAAAGTTAGACATTAACAACAACTTTTGAATTACTTATTAATTTGAAATTGTCTTAAAACAGACAATGAAAATTATGATTCTCAAAGCACCAATGAAGTACTATAAGATTTTAGTCTAGCCATAGTGACTACTTAGCCTGTCATTGTACAATTTAGCTATCACAGTACAATTTAGAAAAGCTACATATTTATCAAGACACTTCCTTTTTAAGTTTTTATACATGGGACTGATTATAAGAATGTGGCAAACTCCTAAATACTTGATACTAAAATAAAGATTTGTCATAAAAAAATTTATCAGACATGTCCTTTCAGACACATTCATATATATTATATATCAAATATATTCTTATCTACCATTAGATTTTATTATATTCAAAATATATTGGAGGTTCTGAACTTCCTGCTCCCTAAATTAATTAAGATTATTTAGCTCTATGTTTGGGTCCTCTTTGTGCATAACAGAGAATGGACACATTCAATTAAGCACTCAGCCATTTGTGTATAAAAAAGTATCCATCAGGAGTTCAGGAATCAGGACTAAAAGCTTCCAACTTTTGCTCTTTGTGCATAACAGGACACATTCAATTAAGCACTCAGCCATTTGTGTATAAAAAAGTATCCATCAGGAGTTCAGGAATCAGGACTAAAAGCTCCCAACTTTTGCTTTGAAGAATGAAAACTCAAATCGTACCTGGTTTATCGTTGGATAGCGGAAGCGGAAGAGGAAGAGGAAGAGGCGACGACGATGAGGGTTTCGATTTCTGAAGAGTGAAGAACCCCGATCTTCGATCTTCGATTTCTGAAGTGGAGGGCTTCCGATGGCGTTCGGCGAGCTGCCGGAAGGGAAGAGGGGCACCGCCGCAGGGGGCTGAGAAGGTAGGGCAAACCCTTTTTTTGAGAGGGTGGAGGGGGAGTATCGAGGGACTGTGGCGAGGAGGGGGATTAATTCCGTCGAGAGAGGCATCTAGGGGCGAGCGAAGGAACAGAAGTCGGAGCGGTAGAGGGGCGAGCGAAGTAGCCGAGGTAGACGAAACGAAGCAAACGAAGCGCCGCGCCAACGAACCCGGCCAACATTCCGTCGAGAGAGGCATCTAGGGGAGAGCGAAGGAACAGGAGTCGGAGCGGCAGAGGGGCAAGCGGAGTAGCCGAGGTAGAAGGAGTTAATTAGAAGCAGGGTAAATTAAATGGGTAATTTGGCTGGGTGGGTCACATAGGTTATTAACTAATTAATTAATTATTTAATCTTAGGATGACAGGTAGGGTCCACAAAAAATTAGATAACATAATACTGCCACGTGGACAAAAGAGAACGGGATTTCATAGTTTTTATAGATTTATAGATTTATCTATAAATTTTTGAAACATTAACATTTTTATCCATACCCGCGAGTGAGTGAGCGATTGGATCATCAACATTTATAATATTTTAAAAAATTATATACACAATATCAAATTTTAATAATTTTTGTTTATAGAATATAAAATAATATTATCTATGAAAACAATATAAAATTTTTTATGCGCAGAAATTGTAATATGTACCCTTACACTTACCCTTACTATTCATCTCTTTATACAATGATAAAACATTTAGATTATCATAAATATGGTCGAAATGTCTTTTTTACCCTTTAACATCTAAATTTTTTTACAAAAGTATTTTATCATGATATATTTATTTTAAAATATGAAAATAAAGAGTAAAATATATTATTTTACTGTTGTGTGGTTTATAAAATAAGATACTAAAATAAGATACTTTATATTATTTATTTTAAAATTTGAGATGCCAAAATACAGAAATTTGTGCTAGTTCAAATAACTTAATTCATATAATGCATATATATTTAAGTTATATTTTGAATAAATTATTTAACCTTATTTTAAGTTGTCAATTGATATTATAAACAATTTTTTGCTAAAATTTTTTCAATCGATTTTTTTGTTTTTTTGCTTAACCTGTTAGGTTTGTATATATTTTTTTAATTGGTGAAAAATTTATCTCTAAATGTAGGTTATTTATAAATTTAAAAGAGTATTTATAAAAGTATAAATAATTTTATAGTTAATTAAATATTTTAAGATGGTAATGACAATAAGGGCAAAGTTGGAATTTTGTTTGTTGTTTATTCTAAATTGATAATAAATTAGTGTAAAGATTATTTTCGAAAGTTTTTCTCTTTTAAAAGTTTATTTTGATATATTAATTTTTATAGGGGCATTCATGATATTAGATTTATTTTGAAGGATAGTGATAAAATTTTCCCTTGAAAAAACAAAAGGGGCTATTAGACAAGGAAAACTCTACCTGTATAACCGGGTGGGGTTGTATATCCTACAACCCCACCATCCAACGGCCCCGCTTAATTCATTGCACAGTAACAAAATATTCTCACCCTTCTTAAGTTTTCACCTACTTCTCTCTCTCTCCTCTCTCTCTCTCTCTCTCTCTCTCTCTCTCTCTCTCTCTCTCTCTCTCTCTGTCTCTCTCCTCTCTTTCCCTCTCTCTCTCTCTCGCTCTCTCTCTCTCTCTCTCTCTCCCTCTCTCTCGCTCCCCTCCCGCTCGCCGCTCGCTCCTTCGCCGCTCTCGCTCCCTACTCCATCTCTCTCTCCCTCTCACCTTCTCTCTCTCTCTCCCTCTCTCGCTCTCTCTCTCTTTCTCTCTCTGTTTCTCGCACCCTTCTTGCACCCGAAGCCTTCTCGCACCCGAAGCTATATAGGTGTTCCTTTTAATATTACAGCTGTACCGTAGAGTGGTATAACTGTTCCATATCTGACTACAGCTGCGAAAGCTGTAGCCCTATATAGCATTGGTCATTTATTTGAGACAACTATATAGGTGTTCCTTATAACATTACAATTTGTCTGGAGTGGTATAACTGTTCCATATCAGGCTACAGCTGCAAAAACTGTAGCCCTATTAGCAATGGTCATTCATTTGAGGCAGCTATATAGGTGTTCCTTTTAATATTACAGCTGTACCGTGGAGTTGTATAACTGTTCCATATCAGGTTACAAACAAAATCGTAGCCCTATATAGCAATGGCCATTCATTTGAGGCAGCTATATAGGTGTTCCTTTTAACATTACAGCTGTACCGTGGAGTGGTATAACTGTTCCATATCAGGCTACAGCTGCAAAAGCTTTGAAATTTATTTTAAAGTTTTAGAATATATTTGTTGTTAAAATTATAAAATTCAAATTACATATTTTGCATTTAACATTAGAACTGTGCACTTTTAAAATTTAAATACACTATGTTAATTTTAAAAATATAAAATTTCCATTAAAAAATTCCCATTACAACTAGGGATTCGAGAAACCCTAACAACCACAATCCGGCCCCGAAGAAGAGAGGTGACGGGGGGTGTAAGACAAGAGGGTTTTCATCTCGTCGAAGAAGATGGCGAATCCATCGGCGGCGGCGTGAGCAAGAGGGTGTTGGGAGAGGCCGAGGGAGTCGCGGAGGTCGGGTCTGGCGTCGAAGAGGACCTCGCCGGAGGCGACGCGCTCACGTCGGTGCGAGGGCTAGGGCTTTGAGGGACTCGGGCTCTATCGGTGGCCAAAAGAGGACCAAGGAGGAGGAGAGAGATGAAAAATGGAGGAAAAGGAGGTAAGAGGAGAGAGATGAAAAAGGGGGGGAAAGGGTATAAACAATATGATGGGAGTGAGGATATCACTGTAATTTTGGATGTAGAATAGCAGCCGTTGGATACAAAGTTGTAAGATGTACTGACCCTTTGGGGTTACTGTAACATTACTCATTAGACAATGGACGTACTGTTGTGTTGACGTGGTCTTTGTATAATTATTTAACATATTTTTAGTCTGTATATTCTTTAACTTTTTAATTTTTTTATTTAATATTTTATAATAATATCAAAAAATATGTTTATCTAAATTTATGCCTTAATTAGCTGTTATTATGCAGTTGCTAATTTAACTCTGTATGTTATGAGCCGCCAACTAAGCAATGCCTCTCGTACCTCAATTTCTTTTTTTCTTTTTTTTTGATAAATTATACATAAGGTTATTAGCCATTTACTCTTCAGTTTTAATTGAATACCTGGGCTTTTAATTATTATAGTTACATTTTTAATGATTAACTAATTTTTATTTAAATTTTTAGACTTCTAATTGTTACGACTAGTGCAGTGGATAATATATGCTAGTTGATTTATAAGATTATGGCAAATAGTAAAATCTACTGAAACTCACAACAAAATTTAAGACAGGATAGGCTGGGCTCTCTCCACGAAGTCTGCTTTGTGACCCACATCATATCATCGATCTATAACTAATTAATTATATATATTTTTTTAAGTACAAAATAAAATATAAATATTTTTTTATTAATCATCATGTGATATTTTGAATCTCAATGAAGCAATGTGATTGGTTAGGATACGCAACATAGGATAGATAACTATTGTGTTCTAGACTTTTTCCTATGCTAAAGACCGGTCAAATCAATCATGACCTCTTGAGTACCTTGAAAGGTAACATTATTTACTGCACTTGGTACACCAGTATATTTTATAAAGGGTATTGTAATATTTTGTTTTGCTTAATATTAAGATCTAATTTATTTAATTAGTTCTGCAACATTCAAAATGTCTATAAATCAAAATTTTAAAAATTAAATTTACTTTAATCCTCGTTTCTTTTTTAAGGAAATAATAGCAGTAATAAAAAATTGGTCACTTATACTTCCTGCTCTGAATCAATAATTTGATGATTAATGTCTTCAATTAATGTCTCAGATAAAATTTTCTAATAAACAAATTACAGTTAGAATTTTGAATGTCCGTGAGGGCATTCTGGATATTTTGATCAAAAGATGCCTTTTCATATTTTTATATTTTGTTCCCCCTAAAAGAATGGTAATTTTTAGAACAAAAAATTTAAAGCTGTTGAGCTATTGGGCACACACCATAAGAATCTGCCAAGATCGTCCATACCACCTTAGGAGTCATGCCTAAAATCGGTATAAAGACCTGGCTCCTCCAGACCTATTTATTTTAAATTATATAGGCCTAAAGCCTAAGGGCCCTATGTCTTTGATTGCTATCTGGGCCGTATTGGTTACCGCTGAACGGCCTAAAGCCTAAGGGCCCTATGTCTTTGATTGCTATTTGGGCCGTATTTGTTACCGCTGAACGGTTTGGAGCTTGGGAAAGGATTTGGGAAACGCGTAATTCTTCCACACCGCAACTAACAACAGACCTTATGCGGTAAAGATGTTTTAGTTAATTATGATTTATGTCTCTAATTTTTATATCTTTTTTTAGTTTTCAGCTCATTTTTTAAAGTTAATTTTATTATTTGTTATGAAATTCGAATTTTATATTTAAATTTTTATTAAAATTTTAATCTTAAGTTTGAATTATATTTTTCATCTAATTTAAAATTTTGTAATTGATTTTTTATCAATTTTAATTTTTTATTGTGACCCCGGATTCGAATTTTAAATTTCTAACCTAAGGGCGTGTTTGGTTCGCATATTTTTCACCCTGGAATGGGAAAGGGAATGAGCGAATCTGTTTGTGGGTGTTTGTTACGCGGGAGTCCCATTCCGATTCTGATTCCCGAGTGGAATGGGAATCCCTCAATCGCCTCTTTTTTCAATCCGGCCTAAGAGGCGGATTGAAAAGTTGAATCGGGCGGAATGAATATTTTTTTATTTTTTTTAATTAAAATATGAGTTTAAATTTAGAAATTAAATATATAATTTTAAATTTTAATTTGAACTTGAATTAAAAATTAAAATTTAATCAAGTATTTCGAATCTAACTTATAAATTTGAATTTAAATTAAATTTTAATTTAAATAAAATTTTATTCAAATTTTATTTAAAACTTAAATTAAATTTAAGGATTCAAATTAAAATTTAAATTGTAATTTTAAGTTTGAATTTGAATAAATCAAAATTTAATTTTGTATTTTGAATTATCCACTCAACTTCAAAGTTTAATTTTTTTAAAAAAATAGATTTAAAATTTTGATATTATTTCAAAATTTTGATGTAAATTTTTAATATTTAATTTTCGTTTACATTTAAATTAATATATTAATTATAAAGATAAAATTAATATATTATTTTGATTATTTTTTTATATCTCTGAACCAAACAGAAACAATGAGAATGATTTATTCGATTGATTTAAGTGATGAACCAAAAGCAATTAGGTAATGAGTCATTCGATTAGATTCCAAATTTATTTCGATTAGATTAGATTCCGATTCGACCAAACACACCCTTAGTTTATTTCTTAATGAAATAAGCGAAGCGGAGTAGCGTCTTACCTATCTCTCAAAAAAAAAAAAAATTTAAAATCTAATTTTCAATTTCAATTTTATATTTTATTTTGGATCGAATTTTAAATTCAAATTTAATTCGAATTTAAATTCAAAATTTGTGCTTTACTTTTTCATTTAATTTTAAATTTTATTTAAAATTTAAATTTATTGTCTAACTTTGAAATTAAAATCCAAATTAAAATTGAATTTTGAAATATGAATTTGAAATTAGATTTTAAATTCAAATTTAAAGCATTAATATGTGTTGAATTTTAATTCAAATTCAAAACGTGAATTTGTACTTAAATTGTAAATTTTAATTTTTCAATTTCAATTTATAATTTTAATTTTAATTTTAATTTTAAGTCTCTCTTGAATTTCTAATTTTTTACGTTGAATTATTATAGTTAGCTAAATAAAAATTATTATTGCATATTATAATTTTATTAAATGTTAGCCATTAGTTGTCTAAATTTTTATTTGCAAATCATTAATTAAAAGTAATAGCTCTTATAGAGTTTTTTTAACTTCCAATAAAATTGATTAAATTTTAATAAATTTACGAGAAATATGTGAAATATAAAGTAAAAATAATATAAAAAATAATGTTCGAAAATAATATATAATTTTCAATCAGCAGCAACCGTCTCTAGAGCAGGTGACAAAGGGCTTGGTGCATGGTTGGTATCCGAGACCAAAATTCGAACTCTAGTTGATTCATATTTAGTTAATTTTATTTTTAAATAAAATAAGCAGCCTTGAAGACGTCTTTATCTCTATCTCTCTCTCTCACAAAAAAAAAAAAAAAAACCTATTAGCATCGTTTCTAAATAGCACAAAATATATTTTGTAGTAGTTTTCTCGTTTAAAATGTGTGGTGCATGCTCTACCTACACCAGCATCTATCTTCAGCGAATTTACTCCGTACAATTCGGAGAGCAGGTATTAAAAATCTTTCGCTTTCTAACTCATGATGCACCTCGCCTCGTACGAAACGAGGTGTCTCCTTAGTAACCTTGGGCCTCATACCTAGTGCGACGGATAATACATTTACATAAAAAAAAAAAGACAATTAGGATAGGCCCAGAGATGTCAACGGTCGGATTCGGGGCGGATTTTAAAAACTCGAACCCGAACCCGACTCCAAACCCGAGATCCGAACCCGAACCCAACGGATTTTAAGAATTCATATCCAAATCCGAACCCGACCAAAAATCGAAACCGAACCCGAACCCGAACGCGAAAATTTAAACCAGAAACAATTAATTTTTTTTTCAATATTTCAAAATATATTATATTAAATCTAAATTTTTAAAATACAAATTCAAATATAACATCAAATTTTTATATATATTATATATAATACAAAATAAATTCAGGTTTGGGTCGGGTTCGGGTCGAGTTCGGGTTCGGGTCGGGTACAATTAAAATCCATATCCAAATCCATATCCGTCGGGTTTTTATTTTTGATATCCATATCCGAATTCATATCCATATCCATCGAATATATCCATTTCATTCGGGTTCGGATTCGGATAAAATTTCGGGCATCTATACCCATTGACATCCCTATCATAGGCCGAAACACTTGAAAGAGTGTAGCGTATCGCTTCCCCATGAAGCGTGTCGAGTTCTGTCACAATGAGCGGAACCCGAAGTAGAGTGATTATGGATGGGATCTAAGTGTATTGGAACCCATGTGAGTTGGAAACGGGACCCGGGAAGTCAAAATTGCAATTCTGGAGAAGTTCGGGTGGAGCTCTGAGGGCCGGTCTCTGGTGAAAATAGGTCCCACTGTCTTGTGAGAGGGTGGACGGTGAAAAATCATTAAGTCTGAAAATCGGGCGTACGGGGAACCGGTCCCCGAGAGCGACAGGTCACTGCTGTGCTAGCCAAAATTGGCTAAGTCCTAGAAATCCGCGTACGAGAGCAGGTCCCCAGCGAGAGGCCAGGTCCCCGCGCGCGCATGGACTCTTGCGGAGACACTACGAGGCCAGGTCCCCCGCTAGAGAGACGGTCACTGAGCCGTGGTGCCAGCCCGATCTGACAGATTGTGAATAGATGGATTTGGAGGGCCTAGTTGTAAATGTTACAACATGATATAGGTGTGGCCTCCTCTCTTTCACAGCACACACACACACTCACCCTCACTCTCTTTTCTCCCTTTCTCTCTCTAGAGAAACCCTAAGAGATCAAGGAGAGCTTGGAGAAGAAGAAGGAGGAGAGGGTTTTGGAGCTTTTGGTGGGCATTGGGAGCTCTCCTACAAGGTGTAGTTGGTAGAGCTTACTACAAGAGGTAAGTTTATGCATGTTTAACTCTAGGGTTTTGGTTTTCTCTTGAGTTTTAGTGTTTTCTAGCTTTTGCTAGTGTTAGAGAGCTAAGTGTACCATGAACTCCATGAAAACTCATGAGAGCTTCATGAGCTCTAATGGTGGCTTAGTAGGATTTGTAGTAAATGCCTTAGAGATGGTTCTAATGGCTTTAGAATGGTTCTAGAGAGTTTCTCATGGGTTCATAAGCTTTATTTTGCTTGTGTGTGAGATCAATCCCATGAGAATGCCAATATGGCATTGTTAGGGTTTGGAAATTAGGGCTTTTGTCCTAGGATGTTTCCAAGGCTAATTGACCTTGTGAAAACCTAATTGGGGGTATCCCCGACGCGTGGGACAACTCCGTTTGTTTAAACAAAAAGCCGATATAGGTGCTACTGTGTAAATCGGCCTGATTTAGAATCTGTTTAACGCGCAGGTCGCAAACTAGGGATCGGATAGCCGTGAAACTCGAACCACAACTCCACCATAATTTTTAGAAGTGGGGGGTGTATTCCGGAATCATCGAATTCCCTTCTATGTCTATTTCACCTTTTTGAGCATATTATATTGTAGAATATTCTTGCATGATAGGGTAGTGAGTAATTATAAGTATGATTGTTCCTTTATGCATTGCTAAAATGTAAACGAACTTAGCGAATGAAGTGGAACATAGAAAACGTGAACAAGAACCCTATGCATGTGTGAATGTGAGAATGACTATGATCTTAGTACATAAAGGTGACATTGAACATAGAGACCAGATTGCCATCGAGATGACATGGAAAAGTATAGAAAGTGACATGAACAATTAGGCAGAAACCTATTGTGACATTGACATTGAGACTAGAGTTTATGGTTTCCCAAGTTGGGAAATTGATCGATACTCACACTTGACTTGTGGGAGGTAGCTCCTCCACAAGTGGTGTACTCCGGAGTGTAGACACCGCGGGGAAAGTACCCCGTCGACGAGCCCTCGGGTGATAGTGCCTTGAGCCTTCCCCGGTAGACGGGTAATGAAACGTGAGTTTTGGGGTTAACTTGGTTAACCGGTAAGATTGGGTAAAGAAACAAGTAAAGTAAAGAGCATGCATGCATCGTTAATTATAGTCAATTATCTATCCACTAATCTTTCTTTTGCAGGCATGGTATTTTAGCATATAGTATGGTTACCATTTCCTTTTCTTTGCAATACTTATGCCTAAATGGACCTAGTGGGTGAGTCGGCGGGGTCGGTTGTCGAGCCCATTGGGAACTTCGTTGTAGTTCTCACACCACTAACCCTACAGGTCCTAGCACGAGCGGGGCGGCGGAGGATCGGGGCAAGGGGTTAGCGCCATAGCTAGTGGCCACCGGAGTATTACATTAGCCATTCCTTTTTATTATACTTGTATCAACTTTATTTTGTTGAACTATAGATGTCAAGTTGTAAACAATTCAAGTATTTTTGGTGGAATGTTTGTGAAAAAGAAATGATGTATGAGAGGTAAAAGAATGTAATAGACTAGTTTACTTGTATTTGGTTCAAAATGTAATCAAGTTCATGTATGGTTTATATTCTAGCTTAGAGCTTACTTTTTTATTTGTGTTGTTGCTTGCCTTCGTGTAAGCCTTGTATAATTGCAATTCTCTTTGATTTGTCAAATTATACTTGTTGTTAGAGCCTTGGGCGGGCGGGGAGGCCACTGTCTGCTCGTTCTGTTGACGTGGCCCGAACCCGACCAAATAGGCGGGCAGCGGGGCGTGACAAAGAGTCTATTATATATCTCAATCACACAACCTTATCTTGTAGCTAACCAACCATATTTTCTTTGGTACCGTTTGGTTCGGGTATAAGTAAGAACTAGCTATTATGGAGATAGGTACAAGTATGGGAATAAGAAAAATAGCGTTTGGATGAAAATTGGATTGTTCCCGAGAATAAGAAAAATATTAGATAGTTTTATATAAAAAATGGAGGTGTTGATGGGATAATCGAGAACTACTATTCTCGGATAAAAAATTAGCGTTTGAATATAAAGGGGGATAAGGGCCTATTCCTATCCCTATCCCCTAACCAAACAAAGCCTTTGAGTACAAAGTAAAATTTGATGGAATGGGTGAATCTAAAAAAAAAAAAAAAACTTTTTCATACACTAGAGACTGGTCAAACTGGACATGACCTCTTGAGCACCCTGAAATTCTTATTCTTATAAATAATAAATACATAGTTTTTTTTTTTTTGTTTAAGAAAAGGTAGCATGCTACCCGCTTTCATTCATTGAAAAGGTGAATTAGGCTACAAGGGTGAGGCAGCTAGGCCTCGCAATGAGGATGACGAAAAAAAAAAAAAAAAAAAAAAAAAAAACCTAAAGTCTAGCAGAAAGAAGGATATCCCAAGAGTTAAAAAGCTGCAAAGTTTTGTCAGAAATTTTAAGAGGATCCGGTTGCACCCTGCGAAAGATAAAGTCATTCCTGCTCTCCCAAATGAGCCACCAGCAGGCTGCCAGCATTGGAAGCCTATGAGGCATAGATTGTGGGCTCTTCCGGGTCGCCCACCAGTCCCAGATCCCTTGGGCATCAGTTCCCACGTCACCCATCTGCGTCCCTCCGACAGTCGTAACAATCAGAAATTTAGCAAAGACGCAGGCCGCAAACAAATGGTCGATGGTCTCCTCTTCAACACCGCACAATACGCAAGACGTGTCACCACTCCAGCCTCGTTTAAGAAGATTGTCAGCTATGAGCAACTTTTTCTTCAGGAGAATCCAGCAGAACACTTTAACCTTTAGCGGTACACGGAGACTCCAGATTTTACTTGCACGTGCGTCTCTCGTACCCCCATCACTTAAAGCCATGTATGCTGACTTAACAGAGAAGCGCCCCCCATGGTCCCACCGCCAAAGGATCCTATCCGGGTTATTGAGGTCGGTGCTGAGGGCTGATAACTGCTCTTTAAACTCCGAAAAAATAGGCTCCAAGCCCTGTCCTCCCACTCCGACACCTTCTAGGATCTTACTCCAGTCCCAGCCATCATCCCCTACACAATTCTTGACCGTCACAATCTTACACTCCACCCTGTCGTACACCTCCGGGAAAGCCAGTCGCAAAGAGGTCTCCCCATACCATCGATCCGTCCAAAAGTCGATGCTGTGCCCGTCCCCAAGTTTGTAGCGAATCCCCCATTTGAATAGCTCTGAGAGACTCAGGACCCCTTTCCACCATTGTGATTGTCACGCCCCGTGACCGCTACCAATTTGGTCCGGCCCGGGCACGTCAAACAGACGCCGAACGGACAGCACCTCCCTTATCCGCCCAAGGCTAAAGCGACGAGATCAAGTACAACAAGTTCCCAGGAAACAACTTGAATACGTACAAGATCGAACAACAACGACGAGAGCACAACCAGTGCTAAACATACAAGAGCAAGCATCACGAGTAACATACAAGTGAATAAAAGAGAGATACTAGTCTATTACATCCATACAACTGCTTAATACAATTTGATTGCCATACAACTTCCAAAATATGAACATAAAGCTTACATCCTCGAGAATATAACATGAGATATACAATCACTCAAAATACCTCACAACCTATACATCATCTACTCTCCAATATACATATGGAAACTCTAATGCAAGTAGGAATCATCTACTTACTAGCACTAGGGCGCTAAGCCCCTACCACGATCCTCAGCTGGCGCACTCGTACCTGTACCTGTAATAGTACCCCAACCACACGGGGTGAGAACTATATAAATATAGTTCCCAGTGGGCTCGGTCGCCGACCCCGCCGATCTTCCCACTAGGTCCAAGGAGGCACAGAAAGACAGATAGATAGATAGATATAATGGAAATCAGCAGCTATACTGTAAATCCGGATGCAATATCTTGCTATGCCTCAGGTCAATGTAATGCATGCATAACTCATAGTGAAGGCTAGCTACTATACCACTATGTTCAATATCATCTAGCTACAACCTGCAATCATGCTAGTGTACTTTAACGATATAGTGAATATAACTACAACATAGCTATGCAGTCTACTATGTCAAATCACGGTATGAGTGCAAGTCCTCTTATGCTGTTCATGCTATGACCCAATTCATGGCCCAATCCCTTAGGCTACCCCGCCTAAGATTTCACATCCAGTGGTCATATCACTCTACTAGTCCCAACACATAATCTCACTCTACTAGCCCAAACACATAATCTCACTCTACTAATCTCAACTCATAATCTCAACTCTCATAGGTGAAGGAATAGCATGTCCAGTCACGGTCTGAAGATAAATCCATTAGGCTCTCTACTAGGCGACTAGGCTCAACGACAATACCACTCATAGCAAGGCTAACCACCATACTACTATGCTCAATAAGTTCACTATGTTCTTTAAGTCACCCAATCTCTTGGCTTGCCCGAGGGCTTGCCTCACTCTCGCGTCCCTTGCCTCGACGACGAGGAGTCTAAACTGCTCAACTCGCCCGAGGCCGTCTGTGGATAGCTAGCTGCTGCCGGTCAAGCCGCTACTACCATAGCATGTGCCTAGTACTCCGGAGTGCACGACCCGTGTGGAGCGACCACCACGAGTATAAAACAGACAACGCGAGCACGGTCCAATCCTCGCCCACGGAGGATACCCTAGCTAATAGGGAGCTCATCATATCTTTACACTCAACTTCCTAGTGTCTCAACTGTACTAAGCTCTTATGCCACTCACCTAGGTCTAACTGACTCTAGGTTCACTGTCGACCTATGTTCCATAACACTAGGTTCCTTGCCATTCTTATCCATCCTAGGTTCATGACACTAGGTTAATGCTCGACCTATGTTTAACAACACTAGGTTTGATGTCAATCCATGTTCCACAACACAAGGTTCATATCTGACCTATGTTAAATAACACTAGGTTAATGCCACTCTTGATCCACCCTAGGTTCAATAACACTAGGTTCATATCTGTTCAACCTATGTTCACGACGCTAGGTTAATGCCACTCGATCTATCCTAGGTTCAATAACACTAGGTTAATGCAATATGCCACAATTAGAGAAATGCACCTATCCCTATATTCAATGCCGTAGTATTAACTACACTAGGTTCTTATGCAACATGACACTCGTCCATAGATTAACATTAACTAAATGCCACTCGTCATGGTTTAATGTTCTCAACACATTATTTGCACATATTCACTAAGTTGTCATTCAACTAGAGTTTAATCCACATTAATAATGTCATTATAGGGTTTCACGACACTATGTCCCAATCTCATACATATTAAGTTCCTCTTTCATTTAGCATCATAGGTTCACAATGTCATCTCCTAGTCCTTATATTCATTACATCAAGTGTTCACATCATAATACTATATTAATCATAGACATCATTCTAGGAGTAGGAATGCATGTATCATCACCCTATAATGCAAATCAATAAAGCACTATACATATACATCATGCTATATGCAAATCAATAAAACACTAAGACATAGAAGGAAGCTCAATGGCTTCGGACGACACCCCCCACCTTTTATCGCGTTCCGATTGCTCGTCGTCACTCGCCATCGGCCTCCACGGCACTCGGTATCGGGTTCGGCTCGGACTCCTGCGCGGCCACCCGAACGACCTCCGATCCTCGATCCAAGACTTCGTGGCGTTACCCCACGCCTTCACGATGCCCCGGTTTCGATTTCACGAATTATGGGCTTCTATTTCACGGGCTGCGACCATCTGGTAAGAATATAATATTTTATTAATAATTTCGCACACGCTCGTCGGATCATCGAACCGAGCGCGCCAACGCGTTCGTGAGACCCTCAATTAGGTTAACAGAGGGTCAATTGAGATCAAACCCACATATATACCAAAACCCTCTTTTGAACCCTAGCCTACAACTATTGCAAGAATACTTCAAATAGCTTCATTATTCTAGCAATAATCCTCTATTTAGCATCCTAGGGTTCAATTAATACCAACCCTAGAGTTTAAAAACCCAACTCTAATAATCTACCATTGTTGCTCTAGGAGCTTACCTCAAGAGCTAACTCCAAGGCCAAGGTAGAAGATGAAGAAGGTGAAGATCCACTTCATTGCTTTCTTCTCCTCCAATCCTTCCTCCAAAATCCACCCTTGTAGAGAGAGAGAGAGGAGAGCTTTAGAGAGAGAGAGAGCTCCCTTTGGGTTCATGCGGTTGAGGGAGAAGAGAGAAATGAGCAATACCCACTTCTATACACTCTCTTAAAGCCCTAAGTGCAAATAAGCCCATCAACTTTATGTTTATTGCACTGCTCCCGCGGGGCCATTTTCTGTATAAGGGACTGGTCCCTGGACTTGAGGGACCGGTCCCCGAAGGTCCAGAATTCCAGCATTTTAGGACTTAGCCAAATTTTCAGCTTTTTCACCTTCGGGTCCGTTCTCGCTCGTTTTCGCTCGTTAGGCCTCCGATTCGTCTCAAATCGAACCGAGACTCTCCAAACATGGTTTCGAACATGTTTCCATCATCTTTTCATCCGCGCTAATGCCGGATTTAGCTCATGGCCCAACATAGCCTTTCGGGTTCCGTTTCCGCGCCTACGCGTGCCGAAACGCCCAAACGCTCCCAAACTTCACCGAACCTCACTAGAACCATTCAAATGGCTCTCCAACCAATTGAACATCATAACCTCATGATTTTAGAAGTCCGGTACCTTACAGTGATGCAGGTCTGAAAGACCTTCCTTCTTTCAGAGGTCTTCTTCTGCGGTAGTATACAGCACAAATTATTTTTTCCCAGAGGAGCTGCGGCTGTGTGTGGAACTTCCACCACCATTTGACGAGTAACGCTTGGTTCATAAGTGATAGATCCAGGATACCAGCACCTCCCTCTTGCTTACTCTTACAAACACTTTTCCATGCAATTAGGCACCCTTTTCCTGGGGTGCAGGTATTCCCTTTCCAAAAGAAGTCTCTGCGGAGGGCCTCTACACGTTTGATCACCCACTTGGGTGCCTTAAACGTGGACAAAAAATAAATAGGCAGATTAGTTAAGATCGCGTTTACTAGGACGAGCCTGCCTCCCCTTGATAGGAGTTTCGCCTGCCACCCGTCGATTCTACATTGGATTTTACGGATAACCCGAGCCAGTCCGTCTTAGACGGTTTCCTGATAGACAGAGGTAGCCCGAGGTATTTGGTAGGTAGGGTACCGACGCTACATTCAAGTAGGTCCGCGAGCCTCCTCCCTTTTCCTTCTATTTGTCCAGTACAGAACAGTTCCGACTTGTCCTTATTCACCTTCATACCGGAGGCCCATTCAAATAATTGCCACAGAAACTTGAGATTCCTTAAACACCTTTTTCTAGCCTCGCAGAAGAAAAAGGTATCATCCGCAAACTGGATAATAGAGATTCTGCATGCGTCAGAAGGCCCGAGACCCTTAATAAGGTTGTTGGAGCTTGCCTCGTTGGCCATCCGTGCCATGCATTCCGCTACTAATAAGAAGAGGAAGGGAGACAGCGGGTCGCCCTGTCTAATCCCTCTCTTTGTCTTGATCCAGTTAGTTGGCTCACCGTTGACCAGAACAGCAATTTTGGCCGAACACACGCACCGCTTAATCCAATCACACCATTTATTATTAAACCCCCACCATGTCAGTATACGAAACATGAATGGCCAACTTATTCTATCATAAACCTTTTCAAAGTCCACCTTCACGCCGACTCCCTCTACTGCGTTCTTACATCCCCAACCCAGCAATTCAGAAGCAGCAACAAAGGCATCAGAGATGTTCCTCCCCTTCAAAAATGCTGACTGCCCGGGGGAAATCAGCTCGTCCATAGTCCGTTCCAGTCGGTTGGCCAAGACCTTCGAAATGAACTTCTGTATGCCATTCAGTAGGCTAATAGGCCGGTAGTCATTCGCCCGCTCTGGTCCTTCTTTCTTGGGTATTAGACAGATGAAAGAGTAGTCAGTCGGCTCAGTGGACAGCCTTCCCTCATACAAGTCGCAAAAGATGTCCGCGATCTCCCCCTTAATGGTTTCCCAAAAGACTTGATAGAACCTTAGCGGAAAGCCGTCCGGACCCGGCGCCTTGTCGCTCCCGAGCTGGAAGACCGCCTTTTTGATCTCCTCAATGCTGAACGGTTCGGTGAGACACTCCGCGTTTAAGTCCGAAACGCGATTTGAGGAGAATAACTCACTCCAGTCCCCAAACGACGTCGGGGGCGTTGCTTCCGGGTTAAACAGATCGTTAAATTTGGAGTAAAAATATTTTTTCAATTCAACTTGGGTCCGGTGTACGGCACCGTCATCGTTAATCACGGTAATTCCATTAGCCCTTCTCCTTCCATTAGCTATGGCATGGAAGAACTTGGTGTTGCCGTCGCCTTCCGTCAACCAATGTTGTTTGGCACGGGTCCTCCACATAGCCATTTCATCATTTAGCACCCGACTTAACTTATCTTTTAGCTCCGTCCTTTTGCGTGATAGACCCTGTGGTAATTCATGCTGTTCTTCAACTTTGTCAATCTCGTGAATATCGACCATGAGTTTATTTTTAAGCTCGCGAATACTGTAGAACTCATTCGCACACCACTCTTTGATCCTCTTCCTACAATGCCTCAACTTCGCCACAAAAGTAAGGGCCGCCGACTTCTTTTGGGTACCCTCCCTCCACCAGGTAGGTAGCTTGGAAAGAAAGTCTCCATGATTCAACCAGGCCTCTTCAAAGCGAAAGATTTTCTTGGCACTCCTCCTGCCATCTCTTCTGGCAGTTAGCAAAATAGGACAGTGGTCCGACGTAACTCTCGGGAGGGCTTCGACTGTGGATAGAGGAAACTCCAGTTCCCATTTCGTCGAGACTAGGAATCTGTCAAGTCTGGCTAAGGTTGGACATCTTTGCATGTTCGACCAAGTGAAGGCTTGATTGTTCATAGGTAGATCGATCAACTCCAGTTCCTTAATGAGATCATTGAATAGCAGCGTTGCTTTAGAGCTCCATGTCTTCCCCCTTCGCTCCTCCTGTCCTCTGGTACTATTAAAATCCCCGCAAACAATCCACTTCCCCCTACAACATCCTTTCAGTTGCGCCAGTTCCGCAAAGAACTCCTCTTTGCCGTCCCACGAGGCTGGCCCATAGACGTTCGTGACGTAAAACTTATCCGCGCTGGAGGCATGAGAAAGAAACACTGTAATGGAAAACCTTCTCACAATAACTTCGTGACAGGAGAAAACCCGGGAGTTCCAGCAAGTAATTAATCCTCCCGACGCGCCATTGGATTCCACAAAAATGGACTTGTCGAAAAAGGAGCCAGCAAAACTACGCAAAAACGAACACGAGACATGGCTAACCTTGGATTCTTGGACACACAGCACTGCATTACAGAACCTAGAGACTACCGCCCGAACGGCGTTACGTTTCGACAGGTCATTAAGACCTCGGACATTCCAACAACAGACACGAAACATAAAAACAAAAGCAAAGACACCCAACCCTACACGGACTCCAGCAGAACAGACCCCAAAAAACACTACCCCACACTCCCTACACCGAGGTAGCCACAAAGTCGGCGAAGCTAAACGCTTCCTCGACATCCAGCGAGACACCCACAGCCCGGCCCTTGCGGATAATCATCCTAGCCTTGCGCTGCGCCAGACGAGCACTTTCCCCTTCAGGAAGCCTCATCTTCCGCGCCATAGCTTTATAAAGCATTGAACTCTTCTCTGCGGCCGCGATACGATCACTGGACCGGGTTGGGGTGAGTCCGTTCCTGCCCTTGGTACTGCCGCAGGCAGAAGGATAAGGTGGGAGTACCAACACCGATTGGTCTACCAAAGTGAGGGGCTGTGTAGGTGGGGAGTCGCTGGAGAAGCCAAGGCCCACCTCCCCAGTCGCCCCGTGCTCGCTGTCATGAGCACTTCCAAGAGGCAAGTCCACCTCCCACCCGTTCGGCGGTTGCTGTCCACCCGAATTTAGTGAACGTCCTTCATGATCGCCATCCTGCCGGCTCCCACCAGCCAGGTCGAAGGTCATTCCGTGTGCAATAGGACCCCCACCTTCCAAGTCCTCTGAAGCTCTGTTGAATCCCGGAAACTCAACAGCTCGGCCAGGCTTAGTCGTACCACAGGCCCCAGTCCAAACCTCTCGCCCAAAGATGGACACTTGGATCCGCATCCCAATAGGCCTAGGTGTTTCAGAATGAGCCCCCTTAAGAAGAGCAAAAGAGATTAGGGATGGGCTTTGGGCCGAAAACACTTTTCGCATCGCTTGCCAGCCCAATCGAACGATGGCTTCCCCGATTCCCCAGGAGAGCGAGTGGTCCCCCAAAATCTTCACAGGCGATAAATCAAACCAATCAGGATGTTGACAGGCATAAACTGTGGGGGAGCCAAAGTCAACGAGTGGACCACCTCCCGAGAGGCCGTGGAGGGGTAACCCCCCCGAAGCTTCCCCAAGTACATACGTCCTCGATAGTCCTCCCTCCCCCATGCGTCGCAACGTCGCCTGCACCACGCCAGCGCAGCCAGCATTACCTCGGGGGGCCCCACTGTTCACCAAAAGTTCTATTCCCTTCGCCCGAGGAAAGACCCCATGCATAGCAGACCAGGGAAGGGTAAGGGGAGTAGTTGTCAGGCCGAGCTCCCCGCGCCCACTCTCCCTCTTACCTGCATTCATGCAATACTCTGGTTTCCCGCTTCTCTCTGGTTGGCTAGAGACATAAGTGGCAGTGGCTTCGACTCCCACGCCGCTTCTACCCGTTGTACCCCAACTCCTCCGCCCGTATGCCGTGCGTGCCCTCGTCGGCGCCGTGAACTGGTGAGCCCCCAACGCGCAACCCCGAACCGACGAGATCCTTCCACTCCCCCTCGGCGGCGGCGGGGGTTCAACTTGCTCCAGCTCTCCGGCCTCGTCCCCCATCTCCTCATCCGCCTGCTCTTGAGCACCATTGTGTTGGTGTCCTTGTTGCTGCACGTCCTCAGGGAGACAGGGACCGCAACGCCGCCATCGCCATTGTTCGGTGGTCCAGGGGGTGCGTTACCTTCAGCCTCCTGTACCCTCTCCCAACTTTCCAGATGCACCATAACCAGGTATAGTTCGTCTCCAAGAATAATCGAGAGATTCTGGGGTATATCTCCAATCGAGTCGAGGGCGATTTGGCAGCGGAAAGCCCGGAAGTCCGTCATTGCCTTGGTGACTCCGTCCGCCTTAATAAACCGCCCGAACCCGCTGACGAGTGCCGCCACTCGAACCACCGTCCAGATCTCGAACGGCAGGTTAATCGGCGGATCAAGCTACGAGCCAGGACACGATGCGGTGAGCATCCGTGGTTGCCCGAAGCACCTCGACGGACACCATTGAGGGTGAGTATTTCTCGCCTGACCAGGGTGGCAATCGGGACCCATTCAGGCAAGAAAATGGCGAAGTCTCTGTCCCGGCATCGCGCAACCGCAAAGTCTTCCGTATACCCCCCAAAACGAGTAGCTAGCGCACTCTTGATGAATGCCACTGGATCAGGTCCCAGGTTGGCCGGCTGCATCACGTCCGCGAGAATGGCGTTGCGGCGCAATTCGACTCTCCGCAGGTACTCTTCGGTATACGGAACGTATACCTTCGGCAGGGGAGCACGCCCCCTACGGTGAACCTCCCTGTTCATCTCGGCGCGACGTCGTGCGGGTTCGTCTCGACAGGAATACGCCCGATGCCCAGTTTTTCGGCACCTCAAGCACCGTATTGGATCACGACACTCCGCAACTCTGTGGTCAGTGGCGAGGCACCGGTAGCACCTCCTCCCCTTACTGCGGGAAGAAGCACTCTGGCCGCTGGGGAGGAGAGGTCTAAGAGGGCTTTGGCGAGTGAACACTGGAGGTTTGAGACCAGGCCTTCTCAACAACACATCCTTATAGGATCCCTTATCAGTCTCGGCGCAATCAAAGCCTTCACCCTCCACCGCACTCAACCCCCCTCTCTTAACCTCTCTCGCCAGACCCCGAGAGGAGCCCAAACGGTGTTCATCCGTAGACTCCAACTTTTTCTCTCGGGGGCAGCCATTGCCGGAAGTAGCTAAGGTCACCTCCTCGTCACCCTCGTCATTGAAATTATTATTTTCTTATTTTTTAAAAAATATTTTATTTTAGTTTTTTTTGTATAATATGTTTCGAAATTTGGTAAATATTATTTTCTTATTCGGATTTTCGGGTTTAAAATCGAGTTTCAAATTTTTGATCGGACTCGAGTTAAGATTTTCGGATTTGGATTCGAGTTTTGAAATTTTTGGTCGAATTCCAATTTGGATATGAATTTTTAATATCCATCGTAGTTCGTGTTTGGGTTTTGGATTTGATAGTTGGGTTCGAGATGTTGGCCCCAATCTAACCCATTTGACGTCCTAATAGCAGTTTTTTTGCATGTCCTTGGGACGTGGGTCCAACTGCTCAGCATTCTTGATTTTTTTATTTACAGAAATAGTATTATTTTTAAAAAAATTGTAAAAAAATAAAAAAGATATCTTTAAATGAAAATAACTAGAATGTCAAAATTTTTACTTGTTGCATGTTTATTAGACAATTTTGTTTGAGACATTAATTTTTAGACACCATAATCAAATTGTCTTATTCAAAGACGAAATGTACTAATACGTTAGATGCAAAATATTACAGCTATTATTCAGCCCTAAAAAAAACGAGAATTAAAGTAAATTTAATTTTTAAAATTTAGGTTTATTAATATTTTGAATGTTGCCGAACACATCAAATAAATTAGATCCTGATATTGAGCCAAACAGAATAAAATTTGATAATGCAATTTATAAAATATACTTATAAACCAAGTGCGGCAAATAATGTTATACTAGTTAAACACCCGCAGGAAAAAAATTTACACTAAAAATATACAATAATAATTAATATATAATAAAAAAATTATTAAAAAATAAAAATTATTTATATAAAATATATATTTAAAATTAAATCACAATAAATAAATAACTTTTTTTAAAAAAAAATATTTTAGCAAAAAATGCATAAAAAACACTCCGCCCGTTAACGCTGTCGCATCCTTCGTTTATGGCACCATCTGGGTGGGCTTCTCAAGTAATCAAATATTTATGTAATTACAATTTATAAGTAACCACATAATCTTTTAGAGATCGTAAATTCTAAATATAAATATTTAATCTTATTATCAAAAAATCTATATGTAGTTATAAATAACCAAATAATCTTTTATAGATCATAAATTTTAAATATAAATATTAAAAATTTTAGTTTTTAAATTATCAAAAATATGAGCAATCATAATATTAACTACTATATTATTAAAATAATGAGTAGTTAGTAAAATCAATAAATTTTAATTATTATGTGAGAAAAAATTTCAAATTTTATATATTAATACTGTTTTGAGTAAAAAAATTTTGTATACTGATTCAGAATAATATATTATATGAGTAATATTATTGAAAAATATCATGTTGAAAATATTTTTCTGTTTTAGCAAAATCAAATGCTAAATTAAATTTTTTTATTTCAAAATTAAAAATTTACTTTTATTTTCGTTACTGTACCAAATATTAAAAAATTTCTCTTGATCAAATAAGATCCATAATTAAAAGATGTGATTTCTCTATATTTAGTCATCAAAAATTTATGGCCGTAATAATAATGTGGTCTCTAGGATTAAAATGAAGGTCGGATCAACCAACAATAAATAAACAAATAAATTTACAAAAGAAAAAAATATATATATAAGAGAGATATCTTGGAAATCACCCGTGCTCTCTCTTTCTTCTCTTCTCCTCTATCTTAGCCCCCTCTCTCGCTGCCGCCCGCAGGGTTCGCAGCGGCGGCAGTAGCGGCGGCGGCAGCGGAAACCCTAAAATTTTATTCATCGGCCGCAGCATCTCCGTCGATCTTTCCACCCTAGCGATGCACCTACGCCGCGCTCATCCTCCACAAAAGATGGCATCCCCATCACGATTCGGTTCTCTTCGCCGCCGCCGCCCCTTTTTCATCTCCTCTCCTTTCTCTCTTCTCTCGCTCTCTCTCTTATTTATTTATTTTTTTTAAAAAAAAGAAAAAAACTTTGACTTGGATCTGGAACGATAAGCAGGCGGAGAAGATCGCGACCCTTGTGAAGGCGGCGAACTTGAAGATCGATTCGTACTGGCCCGCCCTCTTCGCCAAGCTCCTTCAGAACAGGAACGTCGACGATCTCATCTTGAGCGTCGGATCTGGTCCTCTATCTCCTCCTGCTGCTGCTGCTTCTTCTTTTCTCTCTGTTTGTTTGGCTTTCTTCATGTATTCACGCTTTCGGTTGTGGTTTTGCAGGTGGAGGCGGCGCTGCAGTTGTCGTTTCCGCTGCTCCGGTTGGCGGTGCTGGTGCCGCCGCTGCTCCTGCTGCCTCCCCTGCGGCCGAGGAGAAGAAGGTTGGCTCTCCGTTTTTTATATATATATATATATATATTTTTTTCTTTTGTAAATTTATTTGTTTATTTATTGTTGGTTCATCCGTGGACCTTCATTTTAATCCTACAGACCACATTATTATTACGGCCATAAATTTTTGATGACTAAATATAGAGATATCACAATCTAGATCGTGGTCTGCCGTGGACTAATCTTTTAATTATGGATCTTATTTGATCAAGAGAAATTTTTTAATATTTGGTACAGTAACAAAAATAAAAGTAAATTTTTAATTTTGAAATAAAAAAAATTTAATTTAGCATTTGATTTTGCTAAAACAGAAAAATATTTTCAACATGATATTTTTCAATAATATTACTAATATAATATATTATTCTGAATCAGCATACAAATTTTTTTTACTCAAAACAGTATTAATATATAAAATTTGAAATTTTTTCTCACATAATAATTAAAATTTATTGATTTTACTAACTACTCATTATTTTAATAATATAGTAGTTAATATTATGATTGCTCATATTTTTGATAATTTAAAAACTAAAATTTTTAATATTTATATTTAGAATTTATGATCTATAAAAGATTATTTGGTTACTTATAACTACATATAGATTTTTTGATAATAAGATTAAATATTTATATTTAGAATTTACGATCTCTAAAAGATTATGTGGTTACTTATAAATTGTAATTACATAAATATTTGATTACTTGAGAAGCCCACCCAGATGGTGCCGAAAACGAAGGATGCGACAGCGTTAGCGGGCGGAGTGTTTTTTATGCATTTTTTGCTAAAATATTTTTTTTTAAAAAAAAGTTATTTATTTATTGTGATTTAATTTTAAATATACATTTTATATAAATAATTTTTATTTTTTAATAATTTTTTTATTATATATTAATTATTATTGTATATTTTTAGTGTAAATTTTTTTCCTGCGGGTGTTTAACTAGTATAACATTATTTGCTGCACTTGGTTTATAAGTATATTTTATAAATTGCATTGTCAAATTTTATTCTGTTTGGCTCAATATCAGGATCTAATTTATTTGATGTGTTCGGCAACATTCAAAATATTAATAAACCTAAATTTTAAAAATTAAATTTACTTTAATTCTCGTTTTTTTTAGGGCTGAATAATAGCTGTAATATTTTGCATCTAACGTATTAGTACATTTCGTCTTTGAATAAGACAATTTGATTATGGTGTCTAAAAATTAATGTCTCAAACAAAATTGTCTAATAAACATGCAACAAGTAAAAATTTTGACATTCTAGTTATTTTCATTTAAAGATATCTTTTTTATTTTTATACAATTTTTTTAAAAATAATACTATTTCTGTAAATAAAAAAATCAAGAATCTTTGGCTTGGACCCACGTCCCAAGGACATGCAAAAAAACTGCTATTAGGACGTCAAATGGGTTAGATTGGGGCCAACATCTCGAACCCAACTATCAAATCCAAAACCCAAACACGAACTACGATGGCTACTAAAAATTCATATCCAAATTGGAATTCAACCAAAAATTTCAAAACTCGAATCCAAATCGAAAATCTTAACTCGAGTCCGATCAAAAATTTGAAACTCGATTTTAAACCCGAAAATTCGAATAAGAAAATAATATTTACCAAATTTCGAAACATATTATACAAAAAAAACTAAAACAAAATATTTTTTAAAAAATAAGAAAATAATAATTTCATTGCCCAACAACACCTAAGATCTAAGAGAATAAAATTAAAATACTAATTGAGTGGAAAGTAAATCAAAATTTTTTTAAATCCGAGTTGACCTTTAATCTTTCACTTCAGAGGGTGAGGTTATTAGTTGGAGATAACTAAGCTTGGAGACCCGTGGAAAGTTGGTGGCAGCAACTCCTTCAAGCCCTTAACTATCTAGAAGTGATTAGAGCTCCTTCAAGCCCTCAACTATCTGGAAGTGATTATGTCACGCCCCGGGTTGCACAGTCCCCGGGCACGCCGACAAATCCGCCATATACAAGAAATTTTTTTTGTATACGAAGCGTAGTTGTACCTGTATAGACATACAACGCTACAAACAGTAGCATAGAGCAGAAATACTATAAACACAAACAGGTAGTAAAATAAGATTTATACATACAAATTCTCGAACACAACTACTCGCTCCAGCGAGTTCACAAGTGTATGTACAAAAGAACAACCCAAAAAGTCACTACCTGCAGTAGAGGAGGTCGGCTAACTCAGCACCAGTCGGGAAGGGCGCTATCTCGCGACGCCCTTGCCACGGTCCACCTCGAGAGGAGCGACGGCAGACGCCAAGGCCCAAGGGTGGAGGAGAAGGGCGTGAGGACTACGTAAAACGGGTAGTCCTCGGTGGGTGCCGCCACTAAACAACATCGGTCCACCCAGCTAAGTCTACAGGGTAAACGGGAAAGTAGAAAGAGAAAGTGGAACCACTCTACGGCTATAAGTCACAACTACGTAAGCTCGAACACTATCTACCCGTAGTACCAACCAAAACGACCTAATTTTACCGGGGACGTGATACACCCGTCCCGCGTCGAAGCAACACTACAACTACTAGTGGGAGCGAGTCCAAAACGAGGACGCAGCCGACACCAACGCAAAAGCACTAAGCCGGACTCGGAGCGCGCTCGTGGCGCGAACCAACCGAGTATGCAAGCGTATTTCTGTCGAGCTCAATCTGGCTCTCACAGGCATAGTCAAGTAACTGTGTCTAACCACTAACACACCACGTGCCCCTGGCATACACACTGTAACCGAACAGTAAACTGGCCCACCGTCAGCCCCCGACGGTCCCCGACAACTCTACTGAACTAAGCTCGGCATCCACAGCGCGAGCGTCACGCAAACTACACTACTCTGAGTATCCGTCGCACTCCCCCGGCGACGATACGACACAATACGACTCCTAGAGCTAAATCTGGTAGTGTAACATATGACGATCAATCGTAGTTTTCTAAGTCAAGTCCAAGTCCAAACATGTATAAACTACTACTTATAGACATGCTCCAAAATTCGATTTTAACTTGTAGCAATTCGCGAATTCGAGCTAAGGATATATCGATGAAATTAAACTATACATGTTGACTACTTTAACTTAGGAGTAACCGATGAATGCCCACCTCGCTAGCAATCCCTTGGCATCAAGGGTGTCCTAGATCCTACTCGATCTCCCCGCCGGTTCGCCAAGGTCGAGAAATCTGCGAAGAAGAAAACCCAACGTCACACAATTCCCAAAATCGCTGAAACAATGGCTCGAAGAAAGTTTAATTCCGACTAAGCTAACCTTCTCCAATTTCAGCAAGTAAGGGCTCTGTAGATTCGTCTCGAAGTCGTGAATCCAATGGCCCAAGTTTCGTCGAATTCCGCCTCTCCTACGCAGAGTACGGGTCAAAACACCGACGGTCGACGCTGGGAAATCGCGAAACAAGATCGCAGTTAGCTCAGAAACGGCGGCTCAAGAAACAGACTTTCGACTAGCCTAACTCGCTCCAAAAATTGCAAACTTAGTCTCGGATTCTTCGTCTCGAAGTCACGGATCCAACGCCCCCGATTTCGTCGTGTTTCGACACTCTACACACGAGCACTAGTCAAAACTCCGCGGGTCGACGCGATCGATAGCGACTCGAAAATGCGATTAAGGAAAACGACAAGGAGTAAATCATGATTTCGAGTAAGCAAACCTTCTTCAAAAATTCTAAGTAAATGCTCTCGGATTATCTCGTCGTCCGGTTGCCCAACGAGTCAAGTCTCGAAATAAATCCGCCACCCTACGTCGCGTACGGCCCAAAATACGGCGAGTCGACGTCGATTTCTGCAGCAGTCCGAACTCAGCTCGAAAATAGTTGAAGTGGAAGCAATGGAGGTGTTCTAGATGGATCACTCACCTCTGGGAATCCCTTAGATTCGTCGCAGCGTTGAAGACGGTGAAATCCCGAGCTCGCCCCGTTCCCTCGTAGCACCCCGGCGTCGGAAACGCTCTCGAAAAACTCCGCGGCGCGACGTCGGCGAAGAAGCGACCACCCAAGCTTCCTTACTCCAACCAAGCTATCCTAGAGAGAGAGGGAAGAAGGAGAAGTAGGGAAGTGAAGTTGCTGCAAAAAGAGGCCCCTCACCTTCGCCCATGACGTGTAGGCATGCATGGGGGAGGGTGACAAAAACAATGTGGAGTTGACCACTTTGCCCCCCAGCTCACCTACCACTCTTTACCGGTACAAACGGCCCCTTGTACCGGTATAAACAGGCAACCCGAGAGCAGTCCTGCGCGGCACTATACCGGTATACCCCTGGTGGCTATACCGGTATAGCCATCGCTCTTGTACCGGTACAAACCAAGATTTGTACCGGTATATCTTGACAGAAAACCTGCAATTTCGCAGATTTCCTTAGTCAAGCCACTCTCGCGTTTCCACTGAGTCCGTTAAGCGTCCATTTCGCGCCAACGCGACTCGGACTTGTCCCGACACTCCTCAGATCTGTCGACAAGCCCCCACTGTAACCGTCCTGTAACGACCCAGCCCACTAGCAACAATAACTCGTTGGGCCCAACCACCGGCCCAAAATGCTTAAGCCCAGTTATTATTACTAGTGTCCAAGTCTATTATAAACCCAATGATAACCATATTCCCTTCCGATGTGGGACTATTGGGGTGTCACAGACTCCCCCCGTTAAGGTCCTGACGTCCTCGTCAGTCCAATCACACACACAGCCCAAGATCACCAGGCTATGTGAGACTCGTCTCGCTAGCCCGTCATCCAGACCCTGGCTCAGCCGGGACTCGCCACACATGTCCAGCTGGTGAACCGGCTCTGATACCAAATGTAACGACCCAGCCCACTAGCAATAATAACTCGTTGGGCCCAACCACCGGCCCAAAATGCTTAAGCCCAGTTATTAAAATAGTGTCCAAGTCTATTATAAACCCAATGATAACCACATTCCCATCCAATGTGGGACTATTGGGGTGTCACACGTCCAGGTCACTACATCCTCCCCCACTACAAAGAGTTTCGTCTTCGAAACTGAAACGTACCTCAGCTCGGCGCATCGAACAGGTAGGGGTAAGACTCCCTCATCACCGTCTCCGGCTCCCAAGTCGCCTCCCGCTCATCGTGATTACTCCACTGTACTTTCACATACGGGATGACCCGATTGCGCAATTCTTTCGCCTCGCGAGCAAGAATCCGCAACGGCCGCTACTCGTATCGTAGATCCTCGCTAATCTCAAGTGGAGTGAAGTCAATCATGTGAGAAGGGTCGAACACATATTTCCTCAATGTCGAGACGTGGAAAATGTCGTGGACGCCTGCAAGCTGTGGGGGTAGAGCGACCCTGTAAGCAACTGGCCCAACTCGCTCCAAAACCTCGAAAGGGCCAATGTAGCGTGGACTAAGCTTTCCACGCACTCCAAAGCGGCGAATCCCTCTGGATGGCGAGACTTTAAGGAATACATGGTCTCCAAGTACGGCTTAAACACCCGGTTCATCAAATCCATGAACGCGGCATGGGCATTCGTCAATCCAAAAGGGATCACTGTAAACTTGTAATGCCCGTAACGAGTCCTAAAAGCCGTCTTGGAAACATCCTCGCCCACTCGCCTCATTGGTGACCGGAGATCAATCTTCGAGAAGACACAAGATCCTTGCAGCTGATCAAACAGATCATCAATGCGCGGCAAAGGATACTTGTTTTTGATGGTCACTTTGTTCAGCTCCCGATAATCCATACACAACCTAAGTGAACCATCATTCTTCTTCACAAATAGCACTGGTGCTCCCCAAGGCGATACGCTGGGTCTCACGTATCTCTTATCCATCAGATCCTGAAGCTGCGCCTTCAGTTCCCTCAGCTCCGCTGGTGCCATCCGGTAGGGTACCTTCGAGATTGGTGCACTTCCAGGAACCACATCAATCACAAACTCAATCTCCTTTTCCGGCGGCATCGTCGTCAACTCCGGGGGAAATACGTCCGGGAACTCACGAACTACAGGGATGTCCTCGAGTCCCGGCGCCGCCGTAGGTACCTCCACAACCGTCGCTAGGTAGGCAATGCATCCTCTACCCATCAACTGTCGAGCCTTCGCTGAAGAAATCCACGTGGCGAACAACGTGCTCCTGCAGCCTCTGAAAACGAACTCCTCCTGGCCTGGCTCGCGGAGCGTCACCGTCCTCGCCCCACAGTCGATAGTAGCATAATACCGTGCCAGCCAATCCATGCCGAGTACGATGTCGAAGTCCTGTAGTCGCTCTAAAACAAACAATTCGGCGGGAAAGATCCACAAGTCTAGCTGCACCGGACACGACCTACAACACTCTACAACCCGAAGTACATGGTCGGGGGTCTTAAACTCCCGAGCCAGAGGCAATGACTCTATCTCTAGACCATGTAATAAAGCAAATGCTCGACTAATGAAAGACTGTGATGCACCGGTATCAAATAAAGTACGTGCTCTAGTACCAAAAAGTAAAGTGATACACCACCGCTCGGTCGAGTGGCGACGAGTCCTCCAACGTGAAAGCTGCATAGACCTGCGCTCGGGAACTGTTGTCGTCGATCGTCTGTCTCGCGCGACGCTCGATCCTCACGACGATAGCTCGGCGATGCCCCGTAACTCTGCGAAGATCCGTGCGGTGCTGAGGCTGATGATGGTGCTGATGACGCTGCTCGTGGGCAGGCGGCCCTCGAGTGTCCGGTGACCACGTCAAAGCGCCGCCCTGCTCGCGCTCGCCTTGTCGGGCCGCGTACGGTCTCACGCGATCACGCTTCTTGGGTCCTCTGTGTTGCCCACTCGACGGGTATCCCTGGCACGCTGACGCCCCGAGGATCCACGACCCTGAACGCGTGATCGCGGAGGCCTCGGCGGACGCCTTCTTTGCTCGGCATCCACCGTCGTCGGGAGCGGGGCGGCTTCCCGTCTGGCTCGGTCCGGCCACGAGTCCGCTCTCGAAGTGTCGCCTCGCCTCTCGCTCAAACGATTGCACGCTCGATAGACGCATCCGGGGTCCTCGACCTCCGCGCCCTAACGAATACGCAGAGATCGGCCTCGAGCCACGCTAAAAAGGTACACCCGATGCGCCTCATCCCTCGCTACAAACGGCACACAGTTCAAGAGCCGCGTAAACTCCCGAACGTACTCCTGAACCGTGCGATCGCCCTGCTGGATCCTTTTCAAATCCTCCTCTATCCCCTGCTTTACACTGTCAGGAAAATATGCGCGGCACAGCATCCCGCAAAACTCATCCCAACTCGTCTGAGAGGCTACTACTCCTTGATCACGCCTCATCCTCCTCCACCAATCCCGGGCGTCCCCAACTAAACAGTGGACCCCTAGATGAACCTTATCCTGATCCTCCAGGACGAACATGTCCTCGAATATCCTCTCCATCGCGCTGATTCAGCTCTCCAATACCCAGGGCTCAGCGCAAACCCCGTCAAACATCGGTGGGTCTAGGCGGCGAAAACGAAACAAGAGCCCGTCCGCTCACTGCTGCCGCGATCGAGTGGTCCTCTCTAGCCGCGCAATCGGTGCTGGAGGTATCTATACTGGTGGGGGTGCAGCGGCGACTGGTGCGGTAGGTGGAGTAGGGGGTGGCGGAGTAGGCAGAGATGGTGCCCCCGACGCTGTACTCGACGATGTCGCTAATCTCTCGCACATCTGCTGTAGCTACAGTCCCTGCTGCCTCGTCACCTCTGTCAGTGCAGCCAACTGAGCACTCAAATCCGGCTGGGCACTCGTCTCAGGTCGAGTGTTCGGCTCCGCCACATGGGGTACACCCGTCTCGGGTCGGGTGCCCTGATCCATCTGCTCTCGTATCTGGGGCGGTGGTGGTAGTGGTGGGGCGCGGCCCCGTAGCGGCGGTCGTCCTCTGCGGCGATGCATAGCTGCACACGTAGAAATGAGGTCAGATACATAAACACTCGACCCAATCATTGAAAGTCTCGAAGGCGGTCCCTGTTTCTCCTCAAAATTATGTCGTCTGCAGCCAACATAAATTTTCTGGACCGAAACAGACACTCCTTCAATCACTCACTCCGCTCTAGGATGAGTTAGAACAAACAATCATTGACTTTCGCGTTAAATCACGCCTCTCGCGTCAAGCCTTCCTAAGGTTTGCCATCTTAGGTTACCTAGGTCCCAACGACCTAATACTAAGCTCTGATACCAACTTAATCTGTCACGCCCCGGGTTGCACAGTCCCCGGGCACGCCGACAAATCCGCCATATACAAAAAAATTTCCTTGTATACGAAGCGTAGCTGTACCTGTATAGACATACAACGCTACAAACAGTAGCATAGAGCAAAAATACTATAAACACAAACAGGTAGTAAAATAAGATTTATACATACAAATTCTCGAACACAACTACTCGCTCCAGCGAGTTCACAAGTGTATGTACAAAAGAACAACCCAAAAAGTCACTACCTGCAGTAGAGGAGGTCGGCTAACTCAGCACCAGTCGGGAAGGGCGCTATCTCGCAAACAGTAGTTCAGTAAAGATGGGTTCTGACAGGGCAAACCTTGTCCAAATCCAAAAAATAAGGTCTCGTTGGAATCGTCTGGAAGTCGCGGATCCAACGCCCCAAGTTTCGTCCCGTTTCGACTCTCCTACACAGAGATATAGTCAAAACACCGCGGGTCGACGCTGTAGTCAGCAGCAGCAGCAGCAAGGTGCGAAAACGAAGCAATCCGAAGTAAACGGAGGGATGTCGAAGGCCAACTCACCTCTGAAAATGCCCTAGGCCCGTCGCTGAGTCAAGGACGGTGGTCTCGCGCGCACGGCTGGCTCCCTCGCAGCGTCTCGTCGTCGAAAACCCCCCTCGATTCGCTCCGCGGCGCGCCGTCGGCGTGGCTCGGCTCCTCTTGAGCTAAGGGGAGCAGCAGCAGCTATGGAAGGAGAAGAAGATGGAGGAGAATGCCTCCTCTCTCTCTGCTCGGGATAAAGGGGAGGAGATGGGGTGATGTGACAAGTGCCCAAAAAGTCAAAGCGCACCGTCCCTGCCATGTCACGGTACAAGCCCCTTGTGTACAAAACAACTTAGAGCCTCCGTGCGGGCTATACCGTATACCACAGGTGGCTATCTGGTATAGCAACCGTCATTGCCGTACGGAGACACCAACTTATACCGGTACAACACACAGAAAATCTGCTGTTTTGCAGATGAAATGTTTTGCAGATTTTCATGGCACATCTTGCTCTCGCGTTCCCACGGGGCCCGTTTGGCGTCTATTTCGCGCCAACGCTACCCAGACTTGCCCCGACACTCTCCAGAGCTGTCGTTAAGCCTCAGGTGCAATTTTTCTCTACATCCTCTACAAAAAGTTTCGCCGCGAAACTCAAGCATACCTCGGCTACTGCTCGTCGAACGGATAGGGATAGGCCTCCCTCATCGCCGTCTCGGGCTCCCAGTCGCCTCCGCTCCTCGTGATTACTCCACTGCACTTTGACATACGGTATGACCCGATTGCGCAATTCTTTCGCCTCGCGAGCAAGAATCCGCAACGGTCGATCTTCGTATCGCAGATCCTCGCCAAGCTCGAGCGGAGTGAAGTCAATCACGTGAGAGGGATCGAATACATATTTCCTCAGCGCCGAGACGTGGAATACATCATGGGTACCGACGAGTCGCGGGGGTAGAGCAATCCGGTAAGCAACTGGCCCAACTCGCTCCAAAACCTCAAAAGGGCCGATGTAGCGTGGGCTGAGCTTTCCACACACTCCAAATCTGCGTATCCCTTTGGACGGCGAGACTTTAAGAAATACATGATCACCAACCTGAAACTCCAAGTCTCGCCTCCTGGTGTCTGCATAGCTCCTCTGGCGGCTCTGGGCTGTCAAAAGGTGTCGTCGAACCACTCTCACCTTTTCCTCAGCCTCTAGCAATAACTCAGGCCCAAGCGTTTCCTTTCACCCACATCACTCCAAAACAACGGGGATCGGCATCTGCGTCCATACAACGCCTCAAACGGAGCCATCTGGATGCTCGCGATAGGCTTGTTGTTGTACGCAAACTCAACTAATCTCAAATGCGATGCCATCCTCCTCCAAAATCCAAGACGCATGCTCTCGGCATGTCTCTAGTGTCTGAATGGTCTCTCGACCGACCATCCGTCTGTGGGTGAAACTCTGTGCTGAAGTGTAGCTGTGTACCCAAGGCCGTCTGTAAGCTCCTCCAGAAGTGTGATACAAACCTCGGGTCTGCATGCGATACAATCGACAACGGCACGCCATGCGATCGACAATTTCATCCGGGTATAGGCGCGAGTCTCTCTCTGGGCCGGGTGGTGCAGCGGTAGGAAGTGAGCGGACTTAGTCGATCCGTCCACTATCGCCCAAATGGTATCGAAACCACCCTGTGCTCTAGGTAATCCCACGACAAAGTCCATCGTGATCTGCTCCCATTTCTACTCGGCACCGCGGACTACGAAGCTTGCCGACAGCACTTGATGCTCGGCGCTTCACACTGTTGGCAAGTTAAACACTGAGCCACATATCTGCCAATGTCACTTTTCATTCCATTCCACCAGAACTGTGCCTTCAAGTCCTTATACATTTTGGTTCCACCAGGATGAACTGTATAAGGAGAACAATGAGTCTTTCTCAAGATATCCGCTCGAATCTCTGAGTCCACGGGCACACACAGTCGGTCCCTGTACCTCAGTACTCCCGAACTGTCCACTGTGAAACCCACTGCCTGTCCCCTCTCTAACTGCTCTCGAATCCTCAACAAATGTGGGTCTCCACTCTATTTCTCTCGGATCCTATCCAACAGAGTAGGCTGCAAAACCATGGACATTAGTATTGCAGTATACCCAGGGGACACGACCTCCAAACTCAACCGCTGAAGCTCCTCAAGTAACAGCCTCTGCTGCGTGATCATCAGACACGAGCCCTGCACTGTCTTCCTGCTCAACGCATCTGCCACCACTTCGCTGATCGCGAATGCTAAGGTCGTAGTCCTTCGTAACTCCAACCACACGGCGTTGCCTCAGGTTCAACTCCTTTTGGTTGAACGGATACTTGAGACTTTTGTGATCAGTAAAAATCTCACACTGCTCGCCATACAAGTAATGCCGCCACAACTTCAAAGCAAAAATCACCGCGGCAAGCTCCAAGTCATGCGTAGGGTAATTCTTCTCAAAATCCTTCAATTGCCGAGAGGCATAGGCAATTACCCTACCATGCTATATCAACACACACCCTAGTCCACTGTGTGATGCGTCACTGTAGATCACATATCCTTCCCCCATAACAGGAAGGGCAAGGATAGGAGCTGACATCAACTGCTGTCGCAACTCATCGAAGCTCCTCTGGCAGTCCTCACTCCAAGTGAACTTAATTCCTTTACGAGTTAATCGAGTGAGGGGTGTGGCAAGCTTCGCAAAGCCTTCCACAAACCGACGGTAATATCCTCGCTAATCCAAGGAAGCTCCGCACCTCGCCACCGTCGTCGGCCCGCCAATCCCGAATAGCCTCAATCTTCTTCGGGTCCACTGCCACTCCATCTGCAGAAATCACGTGGCCCAAGAAAGTAACCTCCCGCAACCAGAACTCGCACTTCTTCAACTTGGCATACAACTCCTTCTCTCGCAGAAGCTGTAGCACTATCCTCGAAGTGCTCCTCGTGCTCGCATCGCTACGGGAGTATATCGAATATCGTCGATGATGACTACCACAAATCGGTCCAGGAACGGCTTAAACACCCGGTTCATCAAATCCATGAACGCGGCATGGGCATTCGTCAATCCAAAAGGCATCACTGTAAACTTGTAATGCCCGTACCGAGTCCTAAAAGCCGTCATGGAAACATCCTCGGCCCTCACCCTCAGCTGGTGACCTGACTGGAGATCAATCTTCGAGAAGACATAAGATCTTTGCAGCTGATCAAACAGATCATCAATGCGCGGCAAAGGATACTTGTTCTTGATGGCCACTTTATTCAACTCCCGGTAATCCACACATAACCTAAGTGAACCATCCTTCTTCTTTACAAATAACACCGGCGCTCCCCAAGGCGTTACACTGGGTCTCACGTACCCTTTATCCATCAAATCCCGGCTGCGCCTTTAACTCTCTCGGCTGCCGATCCGTCGTAGGTACCTTCGAGATTGGTGCAGTCCCAGGAACTACATCAATCACGAACTCGATCTCCCTCTCCGGTGGCATAGTCGTCGTCTCAGGGGGAAATACATCCGGAAACTCGCGAACTACAGGGATGTCCTCGAGTCTCGGTGCCGCCGTAGGTACCTCTGCAACCGTAGCTAGAAAGGCAACGCACCCTCTGCTCATCAGCTGTCGAGCTCTCGCTGAAGAAATCCACGCGGCAAACATCGTGCTCCTGCAGCCTCTGAAGGTGAACTCCTCCTGGCCTGGCTCGCGGAGCGTCACCGTCCTCTCTCCGCAGTCGATCGTCGCGTAGTACCGCGTCAGCCAATCCATGCCAAGCACTATGTCGAAGTCGTGCAGCTGCCCTAATACTAACAAGTCTGCGGACAAAATCTACGAGTCTAACTGCACAGGACACGACCTACAGCACTCTACCACCTGTAGTACATGGTCGGGGATCTGGATCTCCCGGGTCTGAGGCAACAACCCTAACTCTAGACCATGTAATAATACAAACGCTCGACTAATAAAAGAATGCGATGAGCCGGTATCAAATAATGTACGTACTTTAGTACCAGAAAGTAAAGTGATACACCGCCACATCGGCCGAAGAGTCCTCCACTGAACGTATACTCTGCCGTGGGAGCTCGCTGCATTGCTCGCCCTGTCGCGGCACAGACGCTCTATCCTCACGAAGATAGCTCGGCGGTGTCCGTACGATCGCTGGGACCGATGCGGGCGATCTTGTCGATGGTGCGACGACGCGACCTCGGGCAAGCGCTCGAAATGTCCTCATTGTCGCAACCAAAGCACGCCTCCCGTGCTCGCCTGTCGGGCCGCGTGCGGTCCTCGCAGATCACGCACCTTGTCCTCTGCGAGGTGCCCCGCGACGGGTATCCTCGCACGCCGACGCCCAGGGACCACGACCACAGCGAGATCGTGGAGGCCTCGGTGGACGTCTCGCGCTCGGCGCCAGCCGTCGTCGAGAAGCGGGCGGCACGCATGCGACTCGGTCCGGCCCAGTCCGCTCTCGGAGTGTCGTCTCGCTCCTCTCCTCGAACAAAGCACGCTCGATAGACGCATCCGGGGTCCTCGACCTCCGCGCCCTAACAAACCTGAGATCGGCCTCGAAGCCCTGCTCGAATAGATATGCCGGTGCGCCTCGTCTAGCTACGAAGGTGCGGTTCGGGAGCGCGAAAACTCCCGAACGTACTCACGAACCGTGCGATCCCTCTTGAATCTTCTTCGGATCTTCCTCTATCCACGCTTAACACCGTCGGGAAAATACGCGCGGCACGACGTCATAAAACTCACGGTGATGCGAGAGGCCACTACACCGTGATCACGCCTCGTCCTCTTCCACCAATCCGGGCGTCCCAACTAGACAATGGACCCCTAGGTGAACACGATCCTTATCACTCCGGAGACGAACATGTCCTCAAAAATCCTCTCCCGTGGCGCTAATCCGGCTCTCCAAAACCCGAGGCTCGCACGCACCCCATCGGTGGGTCGAGGCGGCGAAAGCGGAACAATAGCTCGGTCATCCGCTCTGCTCGCCGCGATCGGGTGATCCGATCCTCTGGCGGCGCCACGGTGTTGGAGGTATCTCTCTTGGTGGGGTATGGCGATGGCGGGTGCGATGGCGGAGTAGGGGGTGGCGGAGTAGGCTGAGCCGGTGCCCCCGATGATATACTCGATGATGCCACTAGCCTCTCGCACATCTGCTGTAAGAATAATCCCTGCTGTCTCGTCGCCTCTGTCAGTGCGGCTATCTGGGCGCTCAACTCTGACTGGGCACTCGTCTCAGGTCGAGTGCTCGGCTCCACTAAAGGAGGTACACCCGTCTCGGGTCGGGTGCCCTGATCCATCTGCTCAGTTATCTGGGGTGGTAGTGGTGGTAGTGGGGCGCGACCCGGTAGCGGCGGTCGTCCTCTGCTAGGCGGCATAGCTGCACACATAGAAACGAGGTCAGATACATAAACACTCGACCCAATCATCGAAAGTCTCGAAGGCGGTCCTTGTTTCTCCTCAAAATTATGTCGTCTGCAGCCAACATAATTTTTTTCTGGACCGAAACAGACACTCCTTCAATCACTCACTCCACTCAAGGATGAGTTAAACAATTAATCATTGACTTTCGCGTTAAATCACGCCTCTCGCGTCAAGCCTTCCTAAGGTTAACCAGCTTAGGTTTCCTAGGTCCCAACGACCTAATGCTAAGCAATGATACCAACTTAATCTGTCACGCCCCGGGTTGCACATTCACCGGGCACGCCGACAAATCCGCCGTATACAAAAGAATTTTTTCTGTATACGAAGCGTAGCTGTACCTGTATAACATACAATACTACAAACAGTGGTATAGAGCTGAAGTAAACTATAAACACGCAGGTAGGAAAAACAAACTTTATATACATACATACACAGATACAAAAGAACACTACTCGCTCCAGCGAGTTCAACTGTATGTACAAAAGTGTCAAACCCAAAAACCATCACTACCTGCAGTGGAAGTCCTCTAGTACTGAACTCGAAGGGTAGGCTCTAGCCCGCCACGCCCTTCCCGCGGTCCGACTCAGACGGAGCGGCGAATTGGAAGAAAGAGGGCGTGAGAACTATTGTAAAAAGAAGTAGTCCTCAGTAGGTACCGCCCTAAACACATCGGTCCACCCACTAAGTCTACAGGGTAAGCAAGAAAGTAAAAGAAGCTGGAAACACTCGTCAGCAAAAACCCCTATACTATCCTGCTCTAAACCACCCTCTGTAGAACAAGTAAAAGCTGACCCAATCTTACGAGGGACTGTGATACACCCGTCCCGCCTGTCGAAGCAACACTACAACTACCCCAGGGGTAGCTAGCGGAGAGCAAGTCCACAACGAAGACGCAGCGACACCAACGCAAAAGCACTTAAGCCAGACTCCGGAGCGGCACTCGTGGGCGCGAACCAACCGAGTATGCAAGCGTATCTCTGTCGAGCTCAATCTGGCTCTCACAGGCATAGTCAAGTACACTGGGTCTAAGCACTAATACACCACGTGCCCCTTGGCACAGACTGTAACCACACGGTACCACAGGTCCACCGTCAAACCCCGACGGTGCAGAGCAACCAGACACGACTAGATTCTGCTGAAAAGTGAGCTCGGCATCCCCAGCGCGAGCGTAAAAGCAAACTACACTACCCTGGGTATCCATCGCACTCCCACGGCGATGACACGGCACAAAACGGCTCCTAGAGCTAAATCCGATAGTGTAGGCTAATGACGATCCAAAACGTGGTTTTCTCCTAAGTCAAGTCCATAGTCCAACATGTATAAAACTAAGTACTGGCTAAGCATGCTCCAAAGTTCATGTCACGCCCCGCTACCCGCCTATTTGGTCGGGTTCGGGCCACGTCAACAGACGCCGAACGGACAGGGCCTCCCCTGCCCGCCCAAGGCTCTAACAACAAGTACAATTTAGCAAATCAAAGAGAATTTGTAATTATACAAGGCTTACACGAAGGTAAGCAACAACACAGCGGAAGAGTAAGCACTAAGCTAGAATATAAACCATACATGAACTTGATTACATTTGAACCAAATACAAGTAAACTAGTCTATTACATTCTTTTAGCATTCAATACATCATTTCTTTTTACATTTGTCATCTCTCAAAAATTACTTGAATGTTTACAACTTGACATCTATAGTTCAACAAAATAAAGTTGATACAAGTATAACAAAAAGGAAATGACTAGATGCAAGACTCCGGTGGCCACTAGCTATGGCGCTAACCCCTTGCCCGGTCCTCCGCCATTTGCCCGCTCGTGCTAGGACTGTGGGGTTAGTGGTGTGAGAACTACGAAGTTCCCGGTGGGCTCGGCAACCATGAAACAGACTAGGTCTATCCAGGCATAAGTATTTGAAAGGAAAAGAAATAGTAACCAACTATATAGATGCTAATACTATGCTTGCAAGAAAGAGTCAGATAGATAGATAATCAAATTTAGATATGTTTGCATGCATGCTCTATACCATACTTTACTTTACTTTACTTTACTTGGCTCATTACCCAATCTTGCCGGTTAACATAGTTAACCCCAACAAACTCAAGACCCAAAATCCCTCACTGAACAGGGAGGCTCTAAGCCTACAAGACCGAGGACCGTCCGTCGGGGCCACGATCCCCTAGGTGACCGTTAGGAACTCACCGCTTGAGGAGGAGCGACCTCCTCAAGCCAAGACTTGTCAAGAGTATCGATCTAATCCTCACATTGAGGATTCAAAGCCTCTAGTACCATGCCATTGTCAATGATAGGTTTTCTACCTAATCATGTATATCATTCTTGCCATAATGCCACTAAGTTAAACTATGTTTAACTAAGGTTGTCTCAATGCCAATCTTGTCTCTATGTTCAATATCACCTTTGTTGACTAAGATCAAGTCCATTCTATATTCACACAAGTAGGGTTCTAATTCTCATGCCTCTATGGTTCCATTACAATTTCTAAGTTCATTTCCATACTAGAACAATAATCGAAGTTCAACCATAGCATAATTAACCTCTACCCTATCATGCATGAATACGCTATACATAGAATATGCTCAAAAGGTGAAAACAGACATAGAAGGGAATTCGATGATTCCGGTATGCACCCCCCAACTTAAAATAATTTTGTGAGGATGCCCAAGAAGTTTCACGACCTACCGGGGCCTAGGTAAAAACCTGCAGTTTAAAAGTGAACCTAATCAGGCCATTTTACATAGTAGCCCCTATATTGAATTTTCGTTTAATTAAACGGAGTTGTCCCACGCGTCGGGAATACCCCCAATTAGGTTTCTACTAGGTCAATTTGACCCAAGAACCCCTATGTTCAAAAGCCCCAAATTTGGGTGCTCCAACAATGCCCTATGTCAAACCTAGGGTTTTGATCTCATTCACAAGCAAAATATAGCTTTAGATCAACCTAGAAGCTCTCTAAAACCATCCTTGACCCATTAGAACCATCCATTTGGGGTTTACAACAAACCCTAGCCAACCACCATTAGAGCTCATGAAGCTCTCATGAGTTTTCATGGAGTTCATGGCCAAGCAAGCCCTCTAACACTAGCAACAAGCTAGAAACTCCAAAACTTAGGAGAAAACCTAAACCATAAGCTTAAACTTGCAAGAACCTACCTCTTGTAGCAAGCTCAACCCAAGCCCTTGTTGTAGGAGAGCTCCAAGATCCTCCAACAAGCCTCCAACAAGCTCCAAGGTCACCTTCTCCAACTCCTTCTCCTTCTTCTTCCCAACTCTAGGGTTTTTCTAGAGAGAAAGGGAACAGAAGAAAGAAATGAGAGAGGGTGAGTGTCTTTGTGAGAGAGGGGTGTGGGAAGGCTTATTGTGTTGTAACAATAGCCAAAAAGCCCCTCAACTTCTTTTATTTCGCGCGATTCTCACAACCGTCGGACCATCCCATAGGGTATGGGGAGATCTGTAGGTATGGGGTGCTACGATGGCGAAACCCGAGAGCAACCTTCCTCGGTTTCGCCATCTATACCTCTATGGGGCGACACTGTGCAGTATGGGCCAAAGAAACTACCAAACCCGAGAGCTCTCTCCTTCCGGGTGTGATGGCTATATACACCCGGCCGTATGACGGGCCATAAAATTCTCAAACCCGAGAGCTCTTCCTCTCGGTCAAAGTTGCTATCTTTCTGCAAGAACTTTGCATGCTCCCTCTGACTTGTGTTTTTCGCGCTGTTTCGACTCTACTCCGCGCCGAACAACGCCAAAACCCTTTTAACTCTTTTAGATTATCTTCTAACCTTTCCAAGAGATTTGGAATGGCAATTGGAACACGTCCAACTATTTTGTTTTCGTACTTTAGTCAATTTGGCCAAAGTCCGATCTTATCGTCGAATTTTCGATATGCTACAGTTCAGATATTCATAAACTATTCCATGCATTCAAGCTATCGCATACTAATCGAAACCGAAGTTTATACATGTTGACTATTTATTCTTAGGAGTATTCCGATGTAAACCCACCTCTTAAGCGATCTCCTGGCAGCGAAGGAAGTGGTCCACGTCAAGGTGATCCCTCGCTGGTCCGCCGAGGTCCGAAGTCTCCCACTGCGAAGAGGCAACCCAACAATAAGCAATTTTAAGAAATCTGTCCGGAAAACAGCGGCTGAGAAAAGCTTAATTCTAATTAAGCTAACCTTCTCCAATTTCGGCAAATGAGGGTTCAGAAGCTTCGTCTCGAAGTCTAGAATCCAACGGTCCAAGTTTCGCCTGAACCCATCGCTCCTACGCGGAGTACGGGCCGAAGCACGAAACGTCGGCAGAATCCTGCGATTCGACATTTCGAGAATTTGCTCGCAAACGATAGTTCGGTAAAGATGGGTTCGTGGGCAAACCTTGTCCAAATCCAGCAAATAAGGTCTCGTTGGAATCGTCTGGAAGTCGCGGATCCAACGCCCCAAGTTTCGTCGCGTTTCGACTCTCCTACACAGAGATATAGTCAAAACACCGCGGGTCGACGCTGTAGTCAGCCGCAGCAGCAGCAAGGTGCGAAAACGAAGCAATCCGAAGTAAACGGAGGGATGTCGAAGGCCAACTCACCTCTGAAAATGCCCTAGGCCCGTCGCTGAGTCAAGGACGGTGGTCTCGCGCGCACGGCTGGCTCCCTCGCAGCGTCTCGCCGTCGAAAACCCCCCTCGATCCGCTCCGCGGTGCGCCGTCGGCATGGCTCAGCTCCTCTTGAGCTAAGGGGAGCAGCAGCAGCAGCAGCTATGGAAGGAGAAGAAGATGGAGGAGAATGCCTCCTCTCTCTCTCCTCTGTGCTCAGGGTAAAGGGGAGGAGATGGGGTGATGTGACAAGTGCCCAAAAAGTCAAACTGCACCATCCCTACCATGCTGTACCGGTACAAGCCCCCTTGTACCGGTACAAAAGGCAACTCGAGAGCCTCCGCGCAGGGCTATACCGGTATACCCCTGGTGGCTATACCGGTATAGCAACCGTCGCTGTACCGGTACAGACACCAACTTGTACCGGTACAACACACAGAAAATCTGCTGTTTTGCAGATTTTCATGGCACATCTTGCTCTCGCGTTCCCACAGGGCCCGTTTAGCGTCTATTTCGCGCCAACGCGACCCAGACTTGCCCCGACACTCTCCAGAGCTGTCGTCAAGCCTCAGGTGCAATTTTTCAGGTCTCTACAGTTGTGGATGAAGCGGTTCATCGGTGAACTTGGGCTAAAGCAAAGTAAGTAAATTATCTATTGTGATAGTCAAAGTGCCATTCACTTGTCCAAGAATTCAAGTTTTCATTATAGAAGTAAACACATTGATGTAAGGTATCATTGGATACGCGATGTTCTTGAAAAGAAGTTGTTGGCACTTGAAAAAGTCCACACCGATAAAAATGCATCGGATATGATGACAAAGGCTTTATCTAAGGAGAAGCATGAGTTATGTACAAGTATGGCCGGGATGACAATTTGCTTGGATAGAAACTCTCCTCATGAGTCGTGAGGGGAAGTTTGTTGTGGTGTCCCTCCTCATGAGGGAGTTATGTGCAAAATTGCACATATTTTGTTGGACCCATTTTGTTGGGTTATGTTGGAGCCATTTGGGCTCATGGGCTAAATAGTTGGGCCAAGATTTATCTCCACTTATTCATATGACTTAAGAGGTTAGGGCTTGGGATGAGACTTAGAGAGAGAGAAGTGTAGTTCTCTAGTTTTCTCTTGTAAAAGAAAAGAGGAGAAAAAGGGGTAGAGAGGAAGAAGCTATTGAGGTCACCATTGTTAGGCTGGGTAGAGAGGAAGAAGCTATTGAGGTCACCATTGTTAGGCTTGTTAGAGAAGCTTTTGAAGCCGGGTTCGTGGGGAAGCCGAAGGAGCCCGATTACCTTGCCGGAGGTTTTCTTGGGAGGTGTTTCACAAGCAACATTGGTGAGATCTCTCCAATATTTCTCTTTATTTGGAGCAATAGCTTTGATTCTTGTAATCCATGTCTCTAGTAGTAACTAGAGAGGAATTGTACTCATCCCATTTGATATAGTGGAGTTGTTTGGAGGCGGCCCCGTGGTTTTTCCCTTTCTAGGGTTTCCACGTAAATTTGGTGTTTGATCTCTTGGTTGGTTTATATTTGCTTTATTATTGCTCTCTTTATGGCGTAGTATGATTGGAATTAATCTACTTTAGGTTATTTCCATTTGATCTTGCATAGTGGGAGAATTTAGATCACTTTCTTCTCCCAACATAAAGGTTGATAAAATTTTTAAATCTTTGAAAATATAAAATACATGCCATTAGCTACCTACCACATGCTCACCTTTGGCTGCTCTACATTTTAAAGTAGGCTTTAATTCTAAAATTACTATAAACTATAAAAAAATATGTTGCTTTTGCAATGGTAGGCCATGCAGTGCTTTAAAAGCCTTTACTAGTATCATCTTAGGCTTAGTTTGATATTGAGATCTATTTAACGCTAGATAAAATAGAGTTGTGGAAAAAACATATAGGGATATGCTTCTGCGTTCTCCGGTGGTACCGCAGAAAATATAGCATAATCGACTCATCGCAATATGCGGAACGCAATATTACATACGGAAACAAACAAGGTATTTTTACAACGTACTTTCTCACCACACGTAACGCGATCTTCCTGCAATACCAAACGAAGCCTAAGTCTCAACTCTTGGCGACTTTGAAATAGACTCTTAAAATTTTTAAAAATTTTACTTACTGAAAAATAATTGAGATTATTAGATTTGACGAAATTAATTATGAAATTTAGTAAAATTTTTAATTTTACTAATTAAATTACTAAATAAAAAAATTAGAACTCAAAAACTTGCCATAGAAAACTAAATATAAGGGTTTTCTGTTCATTTTTTATTAACGATACAAATTAAGTTTATTTAAGATAGGTCGATTCACGTCTTTTGGTTCAACAGTTGTTTAATCTTATACACTGCTAGGTTGGGGTTCATTTGGGCCTGCCAAATAGGGATGTCAATGGGTATGGATACCCGAAAAATTATCCGAACCCGAACCCGAACCCGAACGGGGCGGGTATACCCGAGCTAAACGGATATGGATTTGGTTATGGGTATAAAAAATAAAAACCCGACGGATATAGGTACGGATATGGATTTTGTGTATACCCGACCCGAACCCGAAAAAATTATATATATATTATTTATTTATTTATGTAAGATATAAAATATTATAGTAAAATATTTAATTATGTGTATTTATATAACATGAATGTATTTGGATTGTATTTTATTGTGTTTTGAAATTTTAATTTTACTATAATATATTTTAAAATATGGTAAAAAAATTTATTATTTTGGGTTTGGATTTTCGGGTTCGGGTTTTTGGGTTCGGGTTCGGGTTTCGGGTTTTTGGTCGGGTCCGGATATGGGTATGGATTTTTAAAACCCGTCGGGTTCGGGTTCGGGCTCGGGTATTAACTTCGGGTTCGGGTTCGGGTTTTTGAAAATCCGACCCAAACCCGACCCGTTGACATCCCTACTGCCAAAAGATTATTCCACTTCTGGCTTTTCAAATAACCCACCAGCTAGCTATTAGATCGGTTAGTCTAGCCCTCATAGGTTGCGCTCCTAGCCGTACCATCCATCTATCCCAGCTCGAATGCATGTTATCTCCCAAATTGACTGATGTGACCTGATGTGACATTCTCAGAAGTCATTACCATAAGAAATTTTAAAAAAAATACATTGTGAAAATAAAATGGTCCACAGTTTTATCGTCACCTCCACGCAACAGACAATCTGCATTGTCTGCTTAGTCCCTCCTAGCGAATTTTTTTTCTCCCTCTGAAGCCCTGTTGTCTCACTCCTAGCTTAGTTCATTTTTCTAATGAATAAAGCAGGTAGCGTGTCATCCTTTCCTCAAAAAAAGTCGGTTCGGTCAGTTGAGTCTAACCCGAACCAACCTACTGCCCGATCCGATTAGACTTTAGCCTCACCTCACCATCGAGAGAGACTCGGCGACTCGACTCGACTCGATCGTTCGTCGACTCTGGTCGGGCTCCATTGCCGAACCCCGAAACGCCCTCTCAAAAACACTTTCGGTGATTTCGCTACCAACTGCGTCCCCAAGCTGTTGTTTACTAGTGCAGCAATTGTGGGATTTGATTATTCTTGAGATACCTTTTTTTTTTTTATACTCTTCACAGATCTTTTTTTTCCCCCTTCTACTATTTGAGGAGTTTTTTTATTAGTGACTTTTGGTTCCTAGTGGTTAAGAATCAACTGTTGAGTGTTCAGGATCTGTATGTTTACTTAATTATGAGTTTTAACCTGTTCATTGGAGATTTTAAAGTTGGAATGACTATTGTAGAAGCATTAGGATTAAATTGCAGTGTAAATAGTCTAAGAAGTGAAATAAATCCCATGGGTGTAAATAGTGCAAACTTCAAACAACTCACTGATTTCACTGATTATAATCTTGTAATGGATTCTCCTTAATTAATTATAAGAGCAAGCACAAGTAACATAGCAGGTACGTACTAGATCAGAGGGCCATTATTAACCTTCCAATTTGGGTCAAATTTGGCGATTTATCATATCCCTTGAGGTTACTTACTACTATGGAAGGCCTTCAAGTGTGAGGTCCCTTTTACTGATTGTTAATTTCTCTGCTTTGTCTTTAGCTGCCTCTGTGATTGGTTTTGTTATATTAACAAAGTCGATTAGCTTCCTCACCATGAAAACAAAACTAATGAGTGTTCCTGGTATCACTATGCATTGGTTTTGTCCTTCGAGATCTGCGCAATCGATCAATGTTAGCTTTGGTTGACAATAATTAACTTGATCTATAGCATGAGAAGGAAAAGTCGGCGGGGTGGGGTGATCAATCAATGTCATTGTGTTATCCAGACTTATTCATCAGTTCCTATCACACTTTTGACATCAGTAATCTTCTGCAGCGGTTATTTCCGTTGATTCCCTTTTTTAACCGGCATTACAATTGCAATTCAGCTGCTGCCCCTGCTAATTCTATGGTGTTTCTGGATAAGCCTTTTTTCTATGCTTTTACTACCTCTCTGTTCCTTCGTACTTCTCTCAATCTTCTTTGAAAGATAATGGAAAGAACTTTATTCATTACAGAATTCAATTTATATAGGTAACACTGACAAATCTGGGGGGAAAAAAGAAGCGAATAATGAAAAAGAAAAAGAGAATTTAGATTCTTATCAAAAATCCGAAAGGAAGAATGACCAAAACAAGAGAAGAAAATTATATAATTGCTGACTCTGTGCTGTATCTCTTTATTCTCTTCGATTACTTAGCATGGGGGAAGGTCGACCGGAGCTGGCTCTAAGGACTCCAACTCACCATCTCCATCCTCCACCAGGAATGCCATTGCTAGTCCCCAACTGATGTGAACATCCAAATGGCAATGCAAGAGCCACACCCCTGGGTTATCCGCGACAAACCGGACTACAGCCCAACCCTTGACCGGCACCGCGACAGTATTCCTCATCGGTGGGTCGACGAGGTTGAACTTTGCCGTGTCCTTTGCCGGATCAAAGTTTCCAAAGCCCTCGGCCAGTATATAGAAGTCATAGCCGTGGATATGGATGGGATGATTCTCGCCTACGAAGATGTTAGTTCCTTGCAGCACCAGCAGAACTACGGAACCGAACTTTAATTTGTACAACTTTGGCGCTGCGACAGGCTGCCACAGTTCATGGGAAATGTTGGTCGCTGTGTAGTCGAACTGCACCGGAGGGTTGGCGGGGAAGTCTGTGGTGAACACGCCTGGCACGCCCTGGCGGTGGGCCTGGAGAATGGAGTAGTCGGATGGGAACACAAAGGAGACGTTGTTTATGCTGGCCCCCAGTCGAGTCCCCTTTGGGCCGCCGCACTGTTGTCGTGGGTGGCAATCGAACAAGCCAAGGCCGACGGTGAAGAACAGGTGCTCGTCGACCGGTTCGGGAATTTTAACTTTCGATATGCTTTTAAGGCTGGCGGCAAAGGCTGTGGCGGCTGCGGTGTCGTTGTAAGCTGGGAGAGCTGGGAATGCTGGCGGGATGGACTGTCCTGGCTTCGTGGTGCAGCCGCAGTCGTACTCGACGATGGCGGTGGTGGTGGTGTTGTCGAAGGGGAGGCCCTGAGCACTAGAATAGGCCTGGGCTGCAATGTAGTAGCTCGTGGGAGCCTAGTCCATGTTGACGAGGACGTCAGTTGTCTGGCCCGGACCGAGCATGATGACGGAAGTTGCGAAGGGCTTCGTGTAGGAGGCGTCCGCCGCAACCACCGTCATCTGGTGGTTGGCTATGGAGACAAATAGCTCAGTGTTGAGAGCCGCATTTATGAACCGCAGCAGGTTGGTCTCGCCGGGCTTCACCGGAAATGTGGTTGTTTCTGCATGTTTAGTTTGTTGCTGTCAATTTTTACACTTCACGCCTTATTATTTCCAAATTCTGCATCTTAACTAAAAGTCTCTTCTTGCAGGATTTTGTAGCAGTTGCAGAAATGAGATTAACTGACCTTTGCTTGAGCAGGTGTAGTGATCTCCAGGCTGGCCATTGATGGTGAGGGCGTCGGAGATATTTGGAGCTGCTCCGGTCCGCGCAGCTTCTTTGACGACATCAATCGGATTCGCGTCCCACAATCGGATTCGCGTCCCACCATTCCCCTGTTGATCATCATTAACATATTATGAGGCAAAATTCTTATGGCATATTCAAATGATCAAATATTCTTTTTGCTAATTTTCAATGTCATGCTGGATATTTTTGATGTTCTTCAACAGGTTATATTGTCCTAATAAGAGAGGGCAAGAGAGAGATTAATTAGGACCGAGGATGATGGGGATCTCTCTTGTGGGCTCGGCGAAAGGGTAGGAGTGGTTCTCCTTGGGGTGGACAATGAGAGCGCCGTAGACCGTGGCGTGGAGCCAGGAGCTGTGGGCATGCCACCACAGCGTGCCTTCCTGTGCGTCGACCGTGAACCGGTACTTGTAGCTCCCTCCCGGACTGATCGGGCATTGCGTCACAAACTCCGGCCCGTCGGCCCACGCTGTTCTCATCTGTCGAATCCCGTGCCTGTAAAATTAAAGAAAACCGTCAATATAATTAAATATAATTCAGAGTTTTTGGTTCCATGCAGGAGTAAAGCTGCAGAGATCATGTCATTGTCAAAAAGTTGTTAGTGTTTCTTTTGAGAGTTTTATCTATGATTAAACCTGATAGGTTAAAGAGTATCTTTGTAATAATATTGGTCGTGTAGAAATATTTTGTCAAGCTTTAAAGTTCTTTTATTAATTAATACCCAAAGCTTCACATTTGAGGTGCAACATTGGTGCACTTTACATATACCTATATGTAAAGTGCATGGATATTAAAATTACTTTAATAAATGGACACATATATATAGTAATTAAGTCGTTACCAGTGTAGTGAGACGTTGTACTGAGCACGATTCACCACGCTGACCACGAGTGTGTCCCCACTATTAACCTCAATGGTCGGCCCAGGAAATTCTCCGTTCACCGTAATTATGTTACGGGTATTGCACAGCCTCTTCACTGGCGTTTCTTGAATCTACAAGAATTAATATATTAAAAATGAACAAACTCTTAACAAAATCTAAGATCCTCTTAGACCCCAAGAACAACAAAAATTTCATACACATAATTAAGAGAGAGAGAGAGAGAGAGAGGGTGCATACAACAAAATCATGGTAGTGAACTTTAGCATTGGTTTGAGAGAGGAGAAAAAGGAGAGAGAGGAGCCAAATTGTGATAACAAATATGCAGTGAGCATCCATCAATTACTTTAACTACAATTAATGGCTTTAACTTTGGGATATGTATATACTATTTAATTTTGGAAGTACTCAAGTTGCAATGCAAATGAAAGGGAGAGGTTCTTTATATATAGACTACCTGGGGAAAGTCCATTTTAGTGATCACTCTTATAGAATTTGTTTATTTATTTTTTATATTGGTTGGCAGATTAGGTTTTAATTTGTGCTCCAAAGGGTTTGGAATTTATTATTTTTGAAAAACAACTAGTTCAACACTGAACAGGTTAATTGGTTCACCAACTAGCCTCTTTGTTAGGGGGCAGTAATTTTCACAACGCTTGCTACACAATTCTCCAGTGTTAGGATATATTCCCCAAGGACAGCAAATGATCATAACATTTGCTTTAGATAATACAAACCATGGGTGGTTTCTTAATTTATAATTTACTACCAACACAGTTGTACACTTAATCGTTACAATATATAATAACCATCCTAAGGAGTTTATCTGTGGAGGTAGTTATTATTGTTTGTACACATGTGACGATCATAGTTGCACTTACGTACTGGGCTATTTTTAAATCAGACCGAACTTTTGATAATATGATATTTGAGTTAATCTTAAGCCTCGCATAATTCACGTATTTTTTACTATACATGTTGTTCTTCAATTCTTTCTTATTTGAGATAGATAGTATGTTACCCGCTTTTTTTATTTAATTTAAAAATAAGCTTAACTAGAAATGTAAATCAACTACGATTCAAACTTGGGACTTCGAATACCAACTATATACCAAACTCTTTGCCACTTGTGCTTGGGACGGTCGATTTCTTTCTTACTTGATTGATCTTATATAACTATTGCTTTTCAAAATAGAAAAGAAATTTTATGCTTTTCTCAACAAAAAAAAAAAAGAAGAAATTTTATGAGCCATGCCAATTAGACACTTAATAACTTAACTTGTCACCTTTTAGGAGATTTGTCTCCAACCTTCTTGGCCAAATTGGAGATTCTTACATAATGCCGACGACAAGTTTTATAATCACAACAGTGTTTAGGACAACTACATTAATTAAAATTTCCCAAACAATCACACCATTTACAACTGTGAGGTATTCAGCGTTATCTATGGAGTTCTCACCATCTTCTCCTAACACTACCACATCTTACTATATTTTTTATTGGGCTAGCTCTAACTACATTATCTCATAAACATAAACTATTACGCCAAAAGCTATGTGATAAAATTCCGCAAATTCAAAGTTAATGAGGAAAACCGCGATAAGATTCCTATTTACATTGATCTAGATGTAGTACATAAACATTCTCAAACTCCTTTTATATGGTGCCATCAATAATTCTCAAACTTCTTTTCATTTTAAACGAAAAGTTGACACATGATGGACCAGGTTAGTCTCAATTGCTGGTTAATACTAAGTAATTAAGATCCACTATTTTTTGTGCATGGAAATGAAAGACCGCTACAGAAAAAAAAAAAAATGAGGGAACATTTGCATGCGAAACACGTCTAAAATTATTCTAACCGCCGCAGTAATAGACTCGAAGCTAGCAATGACAATCCCTACCAAGAATTAGTCTCTTCCTACCAAGCACATCTCCTTTTCCTACCAACTTGCCCGATTCAAAGATTTGATGGTGGCTGCTCACTTACCAACAATGGAGATGACTTCATTGGATATAATTAAGATCAGCCACTTTCTTGGATTAGAAGGCAAAGCGTTCAGTGGTGTATGGATGAGGATTTTTCTTGATTAACTGAGTTGTATCTAGATCTATTAAGACCATAATAAGGATTAAGAGAAACTCCTTTTTGAGAAAGCTACATGGGCTACCCATTCCATCCTATGTTTTCCTTTTTAAGTGATGAAATGCGTTTCACCATGCATGAGCTAACTCGAGGAAAACTGGACCTCTAATTTTATAATAGCCAGAAAAGTCTAAAGTAGATTAGGGCATAATCTGATTGGTAGTTAAGAAGCAAATATGTTAACTTCAGAACAAAAAGCCCAATAAGTTTATCATCTGCAGTTTCACCTGTAGTTTTTCCTATTCCAGAACCCATACAAAGTCAATTGAGAATGCTTGGGCATAAATTAATCCTCAAATTTTCTACTTGGAATGGTCAAATAGTATTTACTCTATTAAAAAACCCCAACCACCCTAACTAGACCACAAGACTTAGAAGAGTGGCAAGTTATTAAGTGAGAGAGCTGAGTCGAGCCCAAGAACTACTGGTCCTAGAACCAGAAACTGATTTGCTAGGTTTCTAAATTGCTTTTCTATTTTAAAAAACAGAAGTTATATAGTTAAAAAAATTAAAAAAGATAATATTTTTCTTATTCATGGAGCTCAAATTATGTTTTGAATAAACTTAAATTACATATAACCAGACTAATAAATCATAGAAACAGCCTTTACAATTTTTTAAAACATGAGTTTGTATTGAATCTTAAATTCAAATTCCAAAATATAAATTTGTACCTAAATTTAAATTTTAAAATTTTATTTTTTATTAAAATTGATAATAAAAAAAATAAAATAATAGTGTACGAAATTAATATACTTCGAATCGTAGAGTAATAAAGTAAGAAATTACTAAATTACATAAGCCCTTATTTGATTGGGGGTTAAGGGGTGGAATAACTCCTTAACTCTATGTTTATTCCCAAAACAGTAACTAAATGGGGTGGAATTAGCAAACCCCACCCCAAATGGGCTATCCCGGAATAGCCCATTTAGGGTGGGGTTAGCTAACCCCTCCCCACCCCACTACTTCAATCAAACAAAATACTATTTTACCCACTATCCTTCTTATCCCATCTATTCCAACCAAATATTATTTTTCACTATCCTGGACTAACTCCAATCCCCAATCAAACACAAAAATACTCTAACCTCATTTTAATCCTAAACTTAACACTATCTCTGAAATAACTAGTATTTTCTTAATTCCGAACCAAACGGTAGCTAAAGATTTTTTGAAGTTTCCCCCGGACGTTATATAAGAAGCATTGAAATACATCTATGCGTGGTCATTGCGGTGCAGGAATAAAACCGGTGTAGGTAATTTTATTTTAATTTTATGAGCACTTAATATTACATCTCCAGCTAGCTTATTATGCGCCGTACAATTTGTTGCAGAGATATATGGACCATATTAATTTTGATCCCATCCTTTGTAGGGGTGTAAAAACGGGCCGGGCGGCCCGTGGCCCGACCGGCCCGGCACGGCTGCAGGTCGGGCCGTGGCCCGGCACGACAACTATAGCACCCGGGTTGGGCCGGGCCGGCCCGGCTCTTCGGGCCGTGCTGGGCCGCATATCTGGGGCCCGACGGCCCGGCACGGCACGGCCCGAAACGGGCCTGGGCCGTGCTGGGCAGAGAAGAGCCGGTGGCCCGTAACCCCAGGCCCAAGGCACGCTGCCTTGGGCCTGGGGTCTGATCTCCTCGGCCCTTCTCCCGAGGAGATCTCCTCCCAAGGTCTGCCTAGCAGACCTTGGGAGGTGATTTTGGTCCAATGGACCAAAGTTTTCTTTGGTCCATTGGACCAAAAACCCATCTTAATTTTCTTTTTTTAAATAATACAAATATATTAAATAAATTTAAATATTTATTATTTTATAATTATTTTTATAAATTTTAATTTTTTTAGTTAAAATATCAGTTTAAATAAAAATTATTTATTATTTATATTTTTTAGATTATATATATTTTTAAAAAAAAATTAAAAAGAGGTCAGCCCGGCACGGCCGTGCCTTCCGGGCCGAGGGGCCGTGCCGGGCTGAAGGGTAGGGAGTTCGGGCCCGGCATGGTCCGGCCCGAATTTAGTCTCAGGCCGGGCCGGGCCAGGCCATAGCCCGTTTTGGTACCAAAAATGTGGGCAGTGCCGGCCCGGCACGGTCCACATTACACCCCTAGGCTAGGCGTAAAATAACTCACGTTTTGAGAAAAATTGCTTATCGCACACTCAACAGCCCCGCAGACGGTGAAAATACATTAGGGACACTCCCAATACCCCAGACGGTGGAAGGCTGCTTATTGTGCTTTCGCTATGTACACCAAAGAATAACAATAACTCGCTATGAGATTATGGGTCAAGTAAAAGCGGTTACCTAACGGGTTATTATCGCTAGCACGGCTGCTACATTTGGAGATCCGGGGCCGGCTCTACCAGCGCTAGATATACGCCACATGAAGTCTCTACGAGCTGCGTAATGGATGACGGGCCAATGGCATTTAGCCTCACATCGCTAAAGAATGCTGTTGCAATTATTACTCAGAGCACCTACATGTTCGTACAAAATGCAATAAAAATTGTTTTTTTTTTTTGTTTTTTCGGGTTCTTTTAATTAGCCGTTAGTGTTCTCTCGCTTCCCGCTCCAGCTCCTTCAAGATTGTTGCCCTTCCAAAGCAAAACGTGAACCCGTCTCGATCCGCGTGTCAAGGATGTTTGTTTCTTTTGTACGAGAAAGATTGTCGCCTCTCATTTTATTGGAGTTCCCAGCTCCTATATCACTTTATATACTGGGTTCTTTTAATTAGCCGTTAGTGTTCTCTCGCTTCCCGCTCCAGCTCCTTCAAGATTGTTGCCCTTCCAAAGCAAAACGTGAACCCGTCTCGATCCGCGTGTCAAGGATGTTTGTTTCTTTTGTACGAGAAAGATCGCCGCCTCTCACTTTATTGGAGTTCCCAGCTCCTATATCACTTTATATAGTATATTATATAGTATAAGTCTTTAATTGCAATTTTTTTTTTTGCTTTTTCGGGTTCTTTTAATTAGCCGTTAGTGTTCTCTCGCTTCCCGCTCCAGCTCCATGAAGGACGTCGCCTCGTATTAATTGAGAATTCTCCTTAATAATTCTGGGACAGAACTGCGTCACATCCGGTTGCGAGAATTCGAACTTGCACTCTCCGCTCCCCTCCACTCATTTGAACTGCAAGGAAGGTAACTAATTAAATGTTTTAATCCACTCGGTGTCAAAACGGACATAAATTAAAAGACACAAAATTAAGATTCTATTTTAAATTGATAGAATAAAAGAAAGATAAAAATAACCTATATCACAAGGAGCCAATGTTGAAGTTTATTAGTTAACCAAAGCGTAAAGAAGTTTTTGGAAGTAGGCTTTTAAGTTATGTTTTTTTTTTTAAAAAAAAAAATAGATGTTTTAATTTTAAATTTTAATTAAGAATTTAAAGGTTAAAATTTGAAAATTAAAATTTGAACTTTGAAATTAAAAATTAAAATATAGAATTTAAAAAGTGGAAATAAAAAAAATTAAAAATTTTAAATTAAATACATAAAATTTGAATTTTCATATTTTGAAACTAGCAAGTTTGAAACTTGAAATTAAAAATTAAAATTTAAAAAATTTATATTTATAATAAGAAATTTTAAATAGTGCCTATTCGTACAACCTAGTGTACAATTCGGAGAACATGGGCACACATGTGACATGTTCGTACGACGTGCAATAATAGGAGCTCAGCACACATGTGACATGTTCGTACGAACGTGCAATAACAGGAGCTCAGCACACATGTGACATGAGCTGATCAGCACACATGTGACATGCTACAGATGAGCTAATCAGCACACATGTGACATGCGTACTTCGTACGACGTTCAATAACAGATGAGCTGATCAGCACACATGTGACATGTTCGTACTTCGTACGATGTGCAATAACAGGATTTGTCCTCCGGGCAAGACCGAGACCGTGTCGATCCGCCTGCACAGATTTTTGTTCTTTTATAACAGGAAGCTCCATCCTGTCCCAAAATTAGAGTTCCCTCGTATCACTTCCCTAATATCACTTTAAAGTTGAGCTTCGACTAATGTAGGGAGTTGGTGGGGGGAAGCTCCTTCAAGCCCTCACCCATCTTGAAGCGATTAGAGTTGAGATTTTTTGAAATTAAATTCTGTTATGTCTATGGATTTGGTTTAATTTGGTCTCGTTTTTCTTTGAAAGTGGGGTGGAAGTGGACATGAAAGTAATTTTAAAATCGACCACTTCCGTCCGTCACTCCTGGGACCGCCGATTTGGCTGGCCAAGACGCCATCAGACGCCGAACTGACAAAGACTCTCCCTGTCCGCCCAAAGCTCCACCAATACATGTATAACATAGCAATTCAAACGAAGAGAACACAAGTATACACGGCTTGCACGAGGGCAAGCAACAACCAACACACAAGTGAAAGCAATCTAACTATTACATTCATACATTGTATCTTGATCACTTTCAATCAAATACAAAGCTTACACACTTTCTTTACATTCATTCGTTCCAAATTTACAATTTCATCTCTCAAATGAACTTAATACACTTTCACCTCTCACATGATTTTATTACATTTCCATTCATCAACATAATAGATGAAATATACAATGGGTGCCTTTATACACATTGGTAGAACACTACCTAGAGCACGATAACCATGCCTCGAGCCACGATCGCCCCGTTCGTGCTAGAACCTGCATGGTTAGTGGGATGAGAACTACAACGAAGTTCCCAGTGGGTTCCGCCGCCAACCTCGCCGACTTGCCCACTAGGTCGATTCAGGCATATGTAAATGAAAGGTAGATAGATATCTAACCAACTAATGCAATGCTAATACAATGCCTGCAAAGAAACTGAGTCAACAGATAGATAATCAAATACATGATAATTATGCATGCATGTTCTTGTTCTTGTTCTTTTTGGCCTTTACCCAATCATCCCGGGGTTCAACAAGTTCACCCCAAACTCACAATCCATACATCCCGTCTACCGGGGGAGGCACAAGGCTCAACCGCCTGAGGGATCTTTGCCGGGGTACCGCCCCGTGGTGTCTACACTCCGGAGTATACCGCTTGAGGGAGAGCTACCGCCCTCAAGCCGGAACCAATACATGTGAGTATGATCCCATCCTCAATTTTGAGGAGGTAGCCAAACTGTCTCAATATCTCAAAGCTAAAGCTTTGTTCGATCATTCTTGTTCTTGGTGCCAATTTGGTCACTAATGCCACTATGGTTAAACTTTGTTTAACTAATCACTTTTTAATGCCAATCAAGTCTTTGTGCCTCGATGCCAATGATAGGTTTTTACCTAATCATGCATATCACTTTACTAAGCCACACTTGCCACAATGCATAGAAGTGTCCTTACCTCGTCTAGTATATCATACACTTAGCCATTCTTGCCATAATTTCTCATATTGCTTATAAGGTCTTACCCTACTTAGCACATCAAGTAATAATGTCACAAATCATAATGTCACTAACATCACATATCATAATGTCCGGGGCCACATTTGCCGCATTGTCCACGAATGTTACAGTTCAACATTTCTCTATGCATATAATGTTTACTAACATTATTATCCAACATCTCACAATGCTCTTAAGATTTTACCTTATCTGGCATACCACATAATTCACGTCCACTAATGTCAATGTTACCTTTATTTACGAATGTCAGTCTCTTTCATACATTCACACACATATAGGGTTCTTTCATACATTGTTCATATGGTTCATAGGGTTCACATGGATCTATATCAATTCATATGTTCTTGCGTACAATTGAACCTCAATCAATAATCATTAGCCACACTACCTTATATGCATGAATGCAACAATACCAATATGCTCAAGAAAAGGCAATATAGACATAGAAGAAAATTCAACGGTTTTGGATAGCATCCCCCACCTTGTAGGAATGCCGAGAAGCCCCGATTCACTTTTCACGATTTTTAGACACCTACGCCGCGAGCTGCGACAATCTGTACCAATTCGGCTTCTTTCTTCAATATCTTCGCGTACGCTCGTCGTAACGCCGAACGGAGCGCACCAATGCGTTCGTTGACCTACCAATTAGGTTAACAAGAAATCAAACTCAAGTTAAATCTCAACTTTACAAAACTCCCATTTTAAACCCCTAGGGTTTACTATCTTTCCCAAATAGGTCCCTAGATCATGGAAGCCCATGAATGAATCCATCATAGCTTCATCTAGAAGCTAGATCTAAAAGGAAATACTCAAACCCTAACATAAAAACCACCAAAACCCTCAAAACCTAGGGTATATCTACAACAATTTGTATTAAAGGTGGCTTTTATAGGTACCTATAGCGGCTTTTTGAAAAGACGCAACAAAAAAAAGGTACCGGCTTTTTTTAAAAAGCCACAAAAAAAGCCAGTGAAAACTGAGTCGGTATAGGTCTATGCCATATAACGACATTTTGTAAAAGTCGCATTTTAGTGCCTATAGCGGCTTTTTGAAAGCCACCATCAGCATTCAAATTGTGACACTATTATAGCCGTCTTTAATTATCTATAGTGGCCTTTTGCCATAATAACTATTTTTAAGAGGGCAACTGAAAAGCCGTATAGCAGTATTTAGTGTGCCACAATACTATAATTTTTGTAGCTTTTTGATGCTGTTAATAAAATTATGTCGTGGCTTTTTAAAAGCTGTTAATATACATATATAATAATTTTTTATAAAGCTACTATTAATCAAAATATATGGACTTTTTAATATATATATTAGCTAGGGATAATTGTATGAAAGATACAATACAAAAATGACACATTCATAGCAAAAAAGTTGTTCCATTCATATATAAGCCAAGAGTATCGAATGAAACCAAAATACTAATTGTTCCTCACATCCTCAACATCAATAAAATGATAAAACACTATAATATCCAAAAACAGTTTTTTAAAAATAATACAGAAGCTGAAAACATAAAATGATGCTAAAGGACATAGTAGGTCCAAATACAAAAAAAATGATCAAGTATCACTAGAAGGATTTGATGATGTAGCAAGTGCCCGAAGACTCAAGATCCGGTAACAAAAATAAAAACATTCAGCATTATGAGATGCACCCAATAAATTTAAGAAAAGAATTGCAGAGAGACTCTAATTTACATCTAAAGAGAACTTATTTCGATCCACAAACGGCCAAAATTGTAAATACCAGTTATGAAGATAGCAAAAATATCGCTGAAACTAAACCTATCAACGGACCAATATTTTAGGTTTCGGAGATTTTTTTTCCTTCAATATGCTTGCCGCTGATGAAGTTCATTATATATTACTACCCAGATTTTGATTGAAAACATGAAAAAAGTACTGCCCAGATTAAACTTCAGCAAATGCTGTGTAAATCCATATATAATAGCAAAGCTCCTAACGGCTGGGAAAAAGCTGAAATTGAAACTTAGATATTGAACCTTCATAAGTGCAGATATTAAGAGATAGCCGAACATCTACCAAAGCAATACTAGAAGAGCACGAGCACAAACACAAATTAGAAAGAGAATATTCCGCATTGATTGCCTGCCGGTAGAAAAGCCAATATCTACTACAACATATTGCCTGCCAATCCATGCATAAAAAGGTTTTGATTTGATCCGTATCATATAAAATATCACTAGACTGCCAATCCATGCATCATGGAAAAAGAAAAGCCAACAAAATTAGTCGAATATATGAGACAAAGTTGATTTTGCCGCAAAACTTTGTGACAAATGAAAGTAGTCATAGGGTGATTATAACCCAAAAAGAAGCTAGAGGAGAAGCAAGAACAGATAGAAGAGAAATTAAAAGGGGTTTCCTTGCACTCTCTACCTATGTAATCGGTTCTACAAAGAAAAGTAGACAACTTACTAAACTGGAGCCGAGGCTGTAAATGGACCCAAAAAAACCACATATCTTATCCCAATCGGACCTCCTATCAAGGTTGGATCAAACAAACTAGTAACAGATTGTACAAAAAGGAAAAACAAAAAAAAAAGGATTTAGATATAGAGTTGTATTAGATTCCACATAGTTCACTCAAGCCTGACCTAGCATCTTAACTTTAAGTAACAATTCCAGAAGCAGCTTCCATTTTCATGTGTAAACACCCACCGTAGCAGGGTTATATTGACTCACTGAATAAACACCCACCGTAGTAGGGTTTTATTGACTCATTTAATAAACTAGTCAAGCATACACTAACTACATCTGGTTCATGTTTGATTGAATTAATCTCAAAATCCAGAATTGTTAATGATAAATAGAACATACACACTTCTAGTAATGATGATCAATATTAAAAATATGTAATGGCTTTAAGAAATATATCGCAGGTCAGAGGAAATATGTTTAGTTTCAGTAATAAAGTTCATGCCAGATAAATTAGATAGGAAGCAATATTAAAATCTAGCTATGTAGATAAAGTAAAAGATCTTATAGATAAAAACCCTTCCAAGTTCATTCTTCAAATAATTGTTGAATCAAATTGTGTACAAGTACCAAGACCTAGACTTGAAACGTTGTGAGACTTGGAACTAAACTAGCTTGACTTGATTATAAATGGGCCAAGGTTGGTTTAGCTCGGCTCAGTAGTATTCGGTTTGCTTAAATAATCCCCTCCTAGCTAAACCAGTAATGTTTTAAAATCACACATTACCAAGGAGATAATCAGAAGTGCAGATACACAGCTAGAACAAAGCATAATTAGTAGCCAACTTTATTACAGATATTAGTGATATCTTCAAGCTAGGTACGTTTTTTCCTAAGGGTCATGCCGCATGTTAAAAAAAAAAAAAAACTCAACTAACGATGCCAAAGTTTCACGAGAAGTTCATCGATCTATTATGACAACAAAGAACAATTCATGTTAAACTGGCTTTCAAAACAAATGAGATAGTGAACATTACCAGATTCATTGAGATTCTCCATCTTCTTTACTAGAGGATACTTAAATATTCATGAAAAACCGTGTGGCGCGAATTTGAATATTATCAGCTGGAAACAGAGCTGCAGAAAAATAAGCTTCTTAGGACATGGAACTATTGTTTCAAATATTGAAGTTGAATCAATATGATCAGTATGGTCTACTTATCAATAAAAGTCAAGATTACCACCAAAAGAAACATGCAAAAGAAAAGGTTTCAGACGCAACAATTGCACGTACCTTTCCATTTGAGCAGCAACTGATGTCTTCAAATGGACAAATTCAAGAAATAATTGACGGCCATGAAGCATGCAACAAGTGATTGAGAAATTATTCTACACGGCTGATCCAAAAGTTTTACAATAACAGTTCAAGGAAACAAAATCACACTAAAAAAATCTCTAATATATTAGTTGAAAGCATGTTATACGAAAGTTTATTCACCAGGAACACAGGCAAGTCACAAGGTTAATCTTTTTTGTAATAGGCTTGATCATTGGAATGGGAAATAGGATCATTGGTTTCCATACTTTGGACCCCCATAAGGCCCACTCTTATCGTCCTATCCTCTTACCCATGGTTGACCAGGAGATGAACGAGTCTCTGGAGCTGCATGCTTGTTGAGGTTTTCCATAATCTTTGATCGAATAGCAGTATATCTATCGACATTAAAAGAAAAGTTAATAACTTGATAACTATATCAGATTTTAAGAGAAAAGTAGCATTTGCTAGTTTGCATATGACATACAGGATTACAGGTTACTGGCTCTGGTGGTTCCTCTTGCCCCGTGAGCCACTTCCACAAATCTGAATTTTCCTGGGGAATCAATCAGATATTGATCAACTATAAAGACATCTAAGTAAATCAAACTAAAAACAGTTAAGTTGAACTTATGTGATGTTGTCAATTAAACAAGAAGGTATTATTGATGTGAAAGTCACAGACTCGTGGTTAGACAAATGAAAACATAAAAAACATTGCCTTTTTGTTCCCATAAAACGGAAAAGGAGAACTCACTCCATCTAATTAATTTCATCAGATCGCCAGTAAAGAAGCACCTATTGGACAACCTTATTGTACCTCCTACTACATCAGAAGATCATCAAAATGATCTTTTCAATTATTCTACATGAAAACCTGTTCCAAATCTAGATGTAAGCTGAGCCATATGCCGATCCATTCTTTGCATCATCAAAATCCTTCAAGAGAGTTCACCAATCATATCAGGCTAAAAACCATAATTGAGAGCAATTGAGCTGAAACTCTCGAAGCAGTTGTCCAGGTCTCATGTTCAGATCTACCACCAAAATATGAATGATAAAGTTTTGAGTGCGCACTTGAGCAATTCAGGGAAAAGTTTTAAAGTTTTGAGTGCACACTTGAGCAATTCAGGGAAAATTTTCAAGGCACGTATGAGCTATACATGTAATGTTTTTTTTCCTCCCAAAACTCAACTAGAGACCACATTCAGCTTACCAATCTAAGAGTGAAAAGCAAGCACATATCATCATAACCGCAAAAAATCTCAAAGAGAAATGTCGATTAGTTAAGCTAAAAGGCTCATCAGCAGTGATTGCAAATCAGATTACAAGGTAAAAGAGGAAAGATGTTTATGAGTGAACATTGTGACATTGAGTGAAAAGATGCAAATCGATTAGTTTGGGGACTTCTATACAATTTGCCCTTTCTTGTTTTAGCCTCTCAATTCCCTTGTAAACTGAATTATAATGTATTTAATAATAAACCAATCATTTCACTCAATGACTCGACCTAACCTAACATGGCTAACCAGTGTTCCCTATAGTACTACCAACTAATAAGAACATTGTTGATCAGCCAAAACCCATCATCTTCAATAGCTTTTTGTGTCACTTTAGTTAGCTCACTCCAACATGCAGCCAAAAGTTAGATTTCAAAATTACAAGTTCAATCTCAATCATACTTTTTTCTATTGCATCTATATATAATATGGGTAATTTTCTGTATATATTCAGTAAAGTATAGGTGTAAAAAATTTCTTTCTAACTGAAGTGATAAGGAAAGCTATGATTAAGGTCAATATTCGGGTTACTTACATAATTGCTTGCATATATTAATTCTTTGTGAGAAATAATAGAAATTAATTAAAGCAAATGAGTCTGATGTAATGTAGCAAACCTGCATATTACATTGCATAGTAGAGACGATTTTCGTTTCTTAGATGCAAGATTTTGACGATACTGAGATTTGATTCCCTCTTTCTCTCTTTCTTTCTTTCTTTTTGTTTGTTGTTTATAACAGGGAATCTACAGTCTCAACACTCTCAACACAAACTTTGTAAATAGAAACTTGTACCTACAGATTATAAGTGTATTAAGTCAGAAGAATAACATCAACTCCCAGTGGATATGACAATGGCAAGACAAGTTAAAAGACTGTTTGATGTATAATTTGCAAGCACCCAAGCCGTTAAAAGTGTTAAACCATAACAAAGTTCTCTAGCACAAGTTGAAAAAAATATAATAATGGAATACCAGGAAAAGCTAAAGGAAATAAAGCATCGTGTTTTCCTTGAGAATCTACTAATCTTTTGGCTGAGTACCAAGTTAATGTAAAGTAATAAAATTCATGTCCGTTTGCACTTTATGAAAATCAAGAGAATATTAGTTCATATGCTCTGCAATACTGACAAAGTAATAGATATATGATTATAGACTCTGTTAGAGGCGGAAGAAGCAAATAGATAAAGTGAACAGACATGTGCCGATATGTAACGGTTTGGTAATTCAGTGGTTTCACATTGGTTTGAAAGAAAACAAGTAACGGTTTCTATATTAAATGCACATATTAATCACCAAGATTTAGCGTCGACACAGATTTATATATCGGACAAGATTTAAGACTAAACCTGGCACTGCTCTCCTTGAGCTGGTGGACATGGGCATCAATCTTCTTGAAATCCACAATCTGTTGATCCCTTAAGAAACAAACACACAGATAAATATGGTTATTTTTCAGTAGAGAGAAAAGATAAGGAAAGCTTAAGATCAGATCAACTAACAGAGTCCTGCTGAGTTCATTGAGAAGCCCCTCAGAGTCCTCAAAGAAAAGAGAGACAACCACAGATACAAAGTCAAGGTTGCTCTCATCCTCAGATGTCTTTGCTCTATGAACTGAGAATCCAGAAACCCCTTCCCATCCACACCACACACACACACACACACACACAAAATAAAACCCAAATAAAAGGAAATAAGAAAAAAAAAAATCAAACATGAGACCATAGAAACTGAAAAAAAAAAAAGAAGAAAAAAAAGGAGAACTTTCTTTTTGAGCAAGGGGAGGTTCTTGATAGGTACCTCATGGAAGAGGACTGAGATGAAATAAATATACCTTCTCTGCAACCAGCTGATTTCCAATTTAATTAGTTCTTCTTGAAGGAGATGAGACGGGGATGAGAACAAATTTTCTATTACACATCAAATTTTCTATTAGATTTATCAAATTTTCTTTTTTTTTTTCCTTTGCTGTTAAGAGATGCAACAAAATGTAAATGTGCTTCACATAATGAAATATTGCCACACAGAAATGATGTTGGCAAATCAAATACATTGCGTTTTTGAGAATTAACAAGAATAGCATGATTAATGAGAAGAATTTGAGACGGATTCAATAACAATATCCTCGTACAGTAATACATGTACAAGTGTGACTAAATAAACTAAATACATAATAACATCTCCGTATAATTAGCCCCTCATCAAGAAACTTACAAGTTTGTTAGTTCATCATTCCTGAAACTTTCTTTTCCTTTTTTATTCCATGAAGAAAAAAAAAACAGTGCTAATACCATATAATAAATGCTTGTATTTTATTCTTAATTATGGGAAACATTAAAATCATTACCAAAACTAAATAAAAAAATTAGTAATAAACAAGTGTTTAAATCTAACTGATTCGGTTTCAGAAAAGCAACAAGAAAGAAAGAACCACAAAATCCTAGCGAATAACATTAACTTACACGTCAAAAACCGAGAGAGATGAGAATAAGTTTAAACCCCACGAGAAATCCATGATGGTGTGTTACGCTACCTGCTAAATAACTTCGTAGGCTTTTGTAGAATCCCTTTGAACAGTTTGGAACAAAGATTTATGGAACTGCTCTTTTGTTCTTAGATGCTATCAAATTTTCTATTCAGTTACTGAGCGAGTGTGGCAGCATGGGCCACATGAATCGGATTTCTAGTAAGCCGAATAAAGATTTATGGAACCTTGACCTTAAGTCTATTCAGTTAATTCATATTTTGTTACACATCAAATTTTGCTTAAACCAAATATGATAATCATGAATAGAAAATTTGGACAACATACCAATCCACATGAATCTTCTCCAAATGGCAAAGAGTAATTGCAACACAATGTTGGAGTTGCTCAAGATCTTCCACACTGCACGATCAAATATGATCAGAATAAACTGTGCGAAATTAAGCTAAAAAATGAGAGGGGGGATCGGATCTGACCTACGCCATGAGGATGGTATCCTCAAGCTTCACCTTCGGAGGGGGGGGGGAGGAGGAGCTCCTCTTTAGGGATCATGAGGGGGCGCGCGAGCTGGTTCACGTCGTCGAGGGTGCAATCGGCCTCGGCCTCCACGAACCAGATCCCCTCGCCGGAGCACTCGACCATGGGCTCGCCGGGGACGCTCTCGACGATCCTCCTGGAGATGGGGAAGTAGGGGACGAGGGCGCGGGCGAAGCCCTCTCTGATGGCGGCGGCGGGGGTACCGCCGCCGCCGCCGGAGAAGACCTGGACGAAGTCGACGGAGACGTGCGAGTTGACGGTGCGGTCGATGGATGCGAGGGGAAGGAGGAGCGTCGACGCCGGGGGGATGAGGGTTGGAGGGGACTTGGTCACCGCGGGGCTCATGGCGATCGAAGCTTTTGGGGGTGTGGAAATGGAGATGGAGATGGAGATGGAGATAGGAGACGGAGTGGGAGAGGGCGATCGGGTGGAGTGGGAGAGAGGGTTTTGGGTCTGTGCGTAGGGGAGGGAGAGAGAGAAAGAGAGAGATAGGTATTGTGGCCCAGAGAGAGGGAGAGAGATTAGTAATTAATTATAAGCCCAAAACGAGAGATAAGGAATAATATAATTTGGGCTAGTATTTTGGGCCGGCCCATATCAAATAGCCGCTAATTAAATGTCGCCTTTTAACTAATTTCCTGTAGTTAGTGATGAAATTTTTCCTAGAAAAAACAACTCGGGGGCTATTTGATAATGGACATATACTGTTGTGTTGACGTGGTCTTTGTACAATATTTAACATATTTTTAGTCTTTAGCTTCTATAACTTTTAAAAAATTTTATGTAATATTTTATATTTAATATCAGAAAATATGTTTATCTAAATTTATGCCTTAATTAGCTGTTATTATGCAGTAGCTAATTTAACTCTGTGGGCACGTTTGGTTCGCGTTATCTTTTTAACATACATTACCAAATAAAATTTGAAATCGTCTCGATTCGCATGTTTATTTATATTTTATCATTCTTCTTGGGGGGACCACCTTTTATACAAAAAAAGTTTCTGTATCTCTTTTCGTATTGGAGTTTCCCACCACTCTATTAAAGTACAAGTTATTAATTATTAGGTATTCTTTTCGGCTGTGTTTGGTAATAGAATAATTTACGCAGGGTTAAATTTTTTTATTCTTAGAATATCTCAATATTCTAGAATAGAGAGGAATGAAAGTAATTTTTTATTTGGCAAAATTTTTACTTATTCTGTGGAATCAATACAAATACATTAAGGGTGAAACCTCACCCTTGCTCTCCCCTTAATTTCGGTGGAGTCACTTGCTCTCCCCGGGTTTTCGGTGTCCCTCTCCTTTTTTTTTTTAGGGCCTTCGTACGCCTCCGCCGCTTCCTCTCTGCCTTTTCGGTTCCTCCGTACGCCCCCGCCGCTCCCTCTCCGCCTTTTCGGTCTCTCCCTTCGTACCCCTCACATCTCCACCGAACCCCTCTCTCACGCCTCTATGGATTTTCGGGATTCCTCTCCCTCTCTTTTCCGGGATTTCTTGGGCAGTGGACCTCCTCTCCGTACGCCACCGCATCCTTCGCGCCGCTTTGCGCTGCTGAGCGCGTACTTGCTCCCGTTGTCTTCTGTCTCTCTCTATTACCTCCCGTTCTCTCATTTCTCGCCTTCCATACGGGTTCACCTCTTCCGCACAGCGCAGCAGCTTCACACAGAGCGACCACCAGGCACCGACATCACTAAGCACGCCACAACCAGCCCCCTCATCGCCGGCACCGCTGCCGCCCCGCTCACCTACCCCCATATCCGCCCCAACCCCCCCGGTGCCGCCGCTGCTGCTTTCGATGCCCACGCCCCCTCCAACGCCGCCTTTGCGACCACCGGCGCCGATGGAAGCAACGCACCGACTATGCAAGCAACACGCACACCAACTGTTCGGTGAAATTCCTCACACAAATTTTTTTTTTCAAAAAAAGGAATTATCTTGGTGTTGGTATTTTGCATTGCCGTGGGCACCTCTTTCTTTTCTAATGTAGGCCTAAATTTTGTTTTACTTCTTTGCATCCACAAATTGCATCCTATTAAACGATCCAAAAGATGCATCAGGAATAGATTTATTATATTATTAGGGTTCATTGCTGTTGTTGCTTAGGTCATCATCATCTTCTGTGAGCCTGTGAGATTAAAATATGGGAAAATAACAAATAATACCGACCATACTTTAATCAAGGCCTTGAACAATTCCATTTTATCAGTGCTGGACGGAAGGGCAAAAAGGTAATTCTATGGTTGGTATTGTGTGTCAGTTCCATTTTTATCTGAGTGTGCAAACAAATAGCTCCTTACTACTTCCTATGTTCTCAACCATGTATTTTAAATGGTTGTGTTTCTTCCTCTGATGCCTTACTACTTGGCATCTTCTCAGCAATGTATTTTTAATCTCCGCAGCAATGTATTTTCCTAAAAATTTTACGCTTTGTTCTTGGAATTTTATGCTTATTTGTTTTTTAGTCTTTACCTTTTCTTCTACAATTTGTTTCTTTTTTTCCCCTTTTACTCTTGGTCTGTAGAAAGCATTGAGGAATCGCCCTTTAATGTATTCCCGATATAGATATATAGATAAAGATATTATCCTAATCTACTCAATGTTACTCTTGGCTGATTACTTTGCACATGCCAGGATCAGTCTTTTTACTAATTTTTTATAGATGTGAATGTTGAGGGCATCATAATACTAATCTATTCAATGTTACTCTTACATGATTACTTTGCACATGCCAGGACCAGTCTTTTTACTAATTTTTTATAGATGTGAATGTTGAGGGCATCATAATACTTTTGCTGTGCACGAATTCTGTCTGATGAAGGCTGCTAATGAGGATTTAAATTAAATGCGCCAATCAGGTTGTAGCCTTAAATCATATAGAAATGAAATTATGCACTTATCCGTCTCTTTGTTGTTGTTGCTTAAATATGTCGTGTATCTATTGAGATTGCTAGAGAAGAGTTGAAGCTTTGTATTGTTTAGATTCTAGGGGAACAAAATAGAATGAGAGAAAGCTTTGCTAGAAAAGGATCAAAGCTATATAGATTACATATATGAATTTGATTAATGTTTATACTGTTTTGTTCTTTGCTAGAAAAGAGCCAAAAGCTTTTTTTCTTCCATGCCTTCTTTAGTCTTGCTGCTCTTTGGTATGAGGCGATGATGATATGGATAATTCTTCTTCCCTCGGTTTGTGGTCAATTACATGGCCTCTTCGAGGGGAGGTGGTGATGATACGAGCAATTTTTTCAGATATTGCCTTCTCTGCTGAAATTTCGTCTAATGGCATGGCAGGATTAATGGTATACTGACCAATCCCTGCAGCCCCTGCAGCTTATGTATAGACCTTCCGCTCTTCCCTATTGAATTTCTTCTTATTGGCATGGTAGGATGAATGGCCCTCTAGGGCAATCCCTGCAGCCTATGTATATGGATGGCCCTCTCCACACAATCGCCACAGCCTATGTATAGACCTTCAACCGATTTTGGGAGCCTACAGCTTCTTTTGCTGAGTTTTGATCTATTCTGAGCCTCCCTCACATTGTGCATACATGCATATTACATATATGTATTAAATAGATGTTAGCGAGCTGCTCTTCCTTCCCTCCGCTGCTCTTCCTTCCCTCCGTCTACTTTCTTCAAAATTAACTTTTTATTTGTATTTTTCTGCTTTTCCCTGTCTTTTAAGCTTGGTGATTTCTTTTCTTTCTTATTTTTCTGATGCCTTACTGTTTAGCACCTTTCTTTTTTTTCCCCCACTTTTTTTTTCGGCTGCCTTATTACATAGCATCTTCTCAGCAGTGTTTTTTTCTTTTTTATACCTATTCTGATTCATGATTGGGAGTTTTATAATTTGTGCTATATATGGGAATTGTTTTCTTGCCTACATTGATTCACACAACTGAGGACCAGTATTTTTTTGCCCTTTTACTCTTGGTCTGTATTGTTTGATTCAATATGCTAGATATCTAGAGGTTTGTAGCTTACTACATACCATCTTCTCAACCATGTATTTTAACTGGTAGTATTCCTTTCTCTGGTGCTTTATTACTTAGCATCTTCTCAGCAATGTATATGATTATGCCTATACTGAATAAGGTGTTTCTGATGATTATAACTATACTGAATAATCAAGCTGTATAAATACCACCGTATCAGTTCAAAGATTTGGTAGTGATGGAGTTTCAAGTTTCGCATCAGAAAGTTTTTCTCACCCCAAACTATTTAAGTTTTATTGAAATCCATATAAAGTTTTCAATTTATAGTTGTCTTGCAATATTTTAAATCAAGATCCCCCTTTTGTGTACCAACTTTTTGGCCTACAAATTTTATTTCATAAAAAACAATAGTTTATTAATAAAAATAAACTTCAGAAATTTGCCCAACTGTTTAGAACATAAAAATTTGCCCTGATTTTTATAGTAAATTAGTAAGCAGTCAAATTTTAAAATTTTTAGGACATAAAAATTAAAAAAAAAGTAATAAAAAATGTTGTCAAAAAATTTTAAATTTTTTTAAAAATTTACTAATTTTTTTAGTTAATTAGTAAACATTTAAATTTTAAAATAATAAATCTATTTTTGATGCATGTTTTGGATCGTTTAATAGGATGCAGTTTGCCGATGCAATGGCATTAAGATATGGACTAACTATTTTGTTATGTTTTCGTGTGATTAGTTATGTTTGTTATGTTTTCTTATGATTATCATATGGACAATTATTTTATTACTACAAATGTTTATGAAGGTATGTTATGTTTATCTTTTAATGTTTATGAATTTATCTTTATTAGAAATTTTATTGCCCGCCGCGCAGCGCGGGTTCTTAACTAGTAGATAAAATGATGTTTGGTAATTTTCTTGAAAGAAGAGAAGAATAGCTAGTAAAGTTGATTGAAATATTTTAAAATGTCAATTTTGCCCTTATATATATAGTGAATTTTTTTCTTTGTATAATACATATACAATACTTGATAAATTTGAATATAATTTTTTCAAATATAATTACAATACAAAAATTATAATTAAGAAATAATAATTATTTTCTGCATAGCATTGCAATAATATGAAGTAAGTAAGATAATTTTAAATTAATTTATACAATTAGAAATCTATAATAACTAATAATATATGCAATAGTAACTAATTTATTTAACTGTCAATAAATTTATATAGTTAAACAAAAAAAGTAATATAAATTTATATAATTAAACAAAAATTCTAATATAAATCCTAATACATTGGACAAACCAAATATCTATTTATATAGTTGGGCATTGGAAAAAGAGGAGAGATGAGAGCTGTGATAAGTGGGTAAAGTGGCGCGATTTTCGAGACAACCCAAAAAGAAGTCCATGCTGCCCTCGGTTTAAGGAATAAATCTTATTCCATGGTTGGGAAGGAATTAAGTTAACGGGTTATTCTAGTAAAAATTATAATAACCCGCTTTGACCGGGATAAATTATTCCGGTATTTTTTTTCTTTTCATTTGGCAGAATAACAAGAATAAATTTGCTTATTCTGTAGTTATTCCGTTACCAAACGGTGGTCTCTCGCTTCCCAGCTCCTGCTCCGTGAAGCACCTCGCCTCGTACAAAACGAGGACTCACCTTAACAACCGTGGACGCGTGACCGATCCGACGACGCATATTGGGAACTACAGAAATAGTAAACTAATTAAACGTTTTAATCCAGACAAGGAGTGTGAAAGTAGAAATAAAGCAGATAATACATGTTAGGTGATTTATAATATTATGATAAATCTATTCTTCTTATATTATTATTATAAGCAATTCAATAATCAATATCAATAATCAATAATCAATCAATAAACCCTATGAAATCCCGTTCTCTTTAGTCCACGTGTCAATATTATGTTAATCTAATTTGTGTGGACCCTACCTGTCATCTTGAGATAAGATAATCTATTATTTAATTAATTAACTTATGTGGGCCTACCTGTCATCTTAATACCACCCAGCCAAATATTCCCATTTAATTTACACTGCTCCTAATTAACTCCTTCTTCTACCTCGGCTACTCCGCTCGCCCCTCTACCGCTCCGACTCCTGTTCCTTCGCTCTACCCTAAATGCCTCTCTCGACGGAATGTTGGCCGGGTTCGTTGGCTCGGCGCTTCGTTTGCTTCGTTTCGTCTACCTCGGCTCCTTCGCTCGCCCCTATACCGCTCCGACTCCTGTTCCTTCGCTCGCCCCTAGATGCCTCTCTCGACGGAATGTTGGCCGGGTTCTTTGGCTCGGCGCTTCGTTCCATTCGCCCCTAGATGACGCTCCGACTCCTATTCCCTCTCTGGACGGAATGTTGGGCCGAGTTCATGGTCGGCCCTTCTTCCCTCATCCCTACGGTCACGAAAATGGTTCGGGTACATTCTTTGTGTTCCCTTCTTGCTGCCTATATAATATGTCTCTGAAAAAAAATTTGTTGCAGCAAAAAAAGTCTATTTCTCTACTGATTTTTCCACCTCTGATCTCTGATTTGGTAGCAATCCCTCCGCGGGCTTCCCGCGATCTCTCTGCGGGGTTCGAGCGATCCCTCCGCGGGCTTCGCATTCACCTCCAGGAAGCGGATAGAGCAGAGGCTTCTCGATTACGGTCGAGAAGTGTAATAACCGACATTTTTATCTTAATAAAGAAACCCTTTTGTTGACGATGTTATTGTGTGTAATTAAATTACAAATGCACTCGTCAAATTTCAGGTCGAAATGAGCTAAAACGGAAATGTTACGCGACCCGAAAGAATCGACTTAAGTGAATAGTAACTCCCAATTTTCGGCGAATCACGAAGTAGAGAAGGGTCCAGAAGCGTACATGACTCCGATAATAGGTTTTCAATAGCTCATTTCGAACGGCTCGACTATTCTGGAACCAATACCACTGACGGAATTGGATTCCGAGGCACGGTTGTCGAGAAAAAGGGGTTTGAACAGTTTTACATATATATGACATTAATGGAAATATTGGAGGAATAAAGAGGGGATGGTTCTTCGCGAATCGGAGACCAAATCGATCGAAGTAAAATGCTAGATTCGATGTCTCCGACGTGCTGAGCGCACTGGCGCGATCCGATCGGAAATCCGACAGACGGATCTTCGGGAAGTGCAAGATGAACGCAGAGGGGTAAAAAATGGCAAAACGGCGAATCGCGAAAAGACCCTATATTTTATGCGCCGAAATGCGCGAATTCGAACGTCGAGGGGTTTATGCGCGTATTTTATCTTCTGCCAGGGACTTGGAATTAAATAAAAGGATTTGGTGGGCTAAAATGCAAAAGTTTTATTTGTATATAAAATAAGGTATTAGGATTTATGGGAGAAACCCTAACCCTAGTTGTCTCTCCACCTCCCTCAGCCCCCTTAATAGATCCAGAGCCTCCCTGCCTCCCTCTGCACGCATCCCTGCTATCCCCGGCCGCCGGCAGCCGCCGCCGTCGCCGGGAAAACCTCCCAACTTCATCTTCTTCCTCCCCTCGGCCACACCTCCCTCCACCATGGCCGAGAAGCAACAGGGAAGGCCAGGAACCCTCTAGATTCCCTTCCTCGGCAGGAGTGTGTCGCCGCGCACCACCCCGGCCGCCCGGCCCCGAGCGCCGCCGTCACCGCCGTTCTCCCTCGCGGCCGCATAAGTCACCTGTGCCGATCCCGGGTGATCTCGGCTTGGGAGAGCCGCCGCCACCTCCCCGAGGTCGCATCGCCCTCCTCCGGCGACGGACGTCCCCGGCGCACCTTCCGCCCGTCCCCGTGCTCCGCCGGCGCCGCCCGAGCCGCTAGCCGCCGCTCGGTTAGCCTAGGCCGAGCGACCCGAGATCGGGCTCCCGGTTGCCGCCGCTCCGCTTCGACCGCGCCGCCTCCTTCCGGTCCCGGTGACCTCCGCAACCCGAGGCTCACCTCCCCGCGTCATCGCATGCCGCCGCCGCCGCTTTACTCGCGGCCGCGCAGATCCGCCAGATCGAGGAGAGCCCTTTCGGCTTCCGGCATCCTCGCCGCCTCCCGAGGGAGCATTGGCTTCCCCTCGCCTACGGTGCCGGAAAGTCGCCTTCCCGACGTCCCGGCCGCTGTCGTGCCGCCGGAGCCACCTAACCCGAGGAGAGGGAGGAGCCGATCTCCTCCGCTCGCCACCGGCCGCCTCCCGCCGCCGCCAACCTCTTCCCCGACCTCTCCGACCCGGCGCTCCCGTCTCGCCGGACCGACCGCCGAGCTGCCGGCGGCCAACCCTTGCTCCCTCGGGTCAGGTAAGCTGTGTACTTGGTTAACAGCACCTAGTCTAAAGTTTAGGCACGAATTCCGAGGCTTCTGTTGGTCTTTCTGACCAACTGAGGTGAGCACGGTCATCGCCTTTTCGTGCTGAACGCGATGCTCACCTCCGCTTAGGCATTTGATGCCTCGATTAGCGGGAAAAGTGAACTTTACGCGCTGTGCGCAGTATTTTACAAAAGTAATGTCGCTCGTACGCGTGGTACGGAGTCCGACAGTGCTCCGAAAGATGAGCACGGTCTCCGGCACGCTGAAACCTTCCAGTGACTGCGATGGCTCAATTTATTGAGCATCGGTTTGCGTGCACGGCCCATAATAACCCTATTTTTACATGAAATAATGCGATTTCATGATTGTTAGGGGCCTTTATGCAATTGTAAAGTTATGTAGCTGCTGTGGGCAGTGTGTACATGCTATGGGTACCCCCTGGACTGATCGTCCAAGGTCCCAAGCCTTTACGGAAATCGAAAAGCGATTTCCGGAGCGTTTTTCGGCAAAATTTGCCGACGAAAACGTATTTACGGTTCGGATTTCTTCCGACAACTCTTAGTGGATATTTACGGTGTCGCTGAGCCTTGTTGGCTGGTCACCCGCGTCGTTTCGAAGGTTCGGAAACGGCAGGTGAGCGACAGTGGAGTTCCGGTACAGTCTTCGGGACTTCCGGGTGTTTCGGCAATCGGTTTTGGGAAACCGATTCCAGTGGGTTCATTAGTGGAGCTGTATAGTTGTAGTACTTGTGTTGGTGGGTTAGATGCTAACCCGGTGGACCCTCTCGTAGGTCCAGTTGCTTTGCTTCCACAGTCGACAGATCTTCTACAGTTATACAGGTGGGTACTTCGACTCGTCGTCCGTTCAGTGGTGCACGCTGGTGACGTTCCTTCCACCTTACTGTTTATATCATCATCGTAGATATATCGTGCATCTTTACAGTATTACTCTACTCAGTGTTTTCCATGCTTAGTACCATGTGTAGGAGTAGAGTAGTTTGCTTCTTGTCAGCCTATGACATCAGTGACCTGTTCGGTCAGTTTACTTCAGTATACTCAGTGACCTTGTTGTTCGGTTGGTCAGTTCTTGTGTTTCCCTCAGTAGTACTTGCATACAGTTGAGAGGATGTTGAGTTGTTCCATCCTAGTTGACCTGAGTGGTCAGTTCTTGTGTTTCCTTAAGTCGTACTCGCATACAGTTGAGAGGATGTTGAGTTGTTCCATCCTAGTTGACCTGATTGGTCAGTTCTGGTACTTCCTTCTTTGACGACCTATACGGTCCGCACGCCTGAGGCAGGATTGCTCGCCGGTTGCCGACGTTTGGCTATTGAGCATATCAGCATCGATCGCTCGAGATACACACGCATTTCACGAACACCAGCGGTCTGATCCACTGCACGAGGGTGTTCTTTTAGGAAAAGTGGTCGCAGAGGTTCGACCCGTGAGCCCTATCAAGATCGGGTTATATGCACCCCGTGGCCCAGTCAGATCGGGTTGTACACAGCAGAGCGACAGTGGGCATAGGCCTGAGGTCTGCGGACCAATAGGGCAGTTTCCAGATTGGGTGTTTTTGTACTTTCGTACCGTTGACGCATACTTACAGTAGCTGTTGTTTCATATCTATATATACATCTCTCTCCTTTACTTGTTTATCATAGCTATTGTACTACTATCTTCTCCACTTGTGTTTATCTCCGCGAGGTATCCACTGGGAGGGGGAGACATGTTTACATGTTCTCACCCTCGCCTTCTTTCTGTGTGACATTGCAGGAGTTGTGGGACAGCTGGTGGGGAGCGGGTCTAGTTCGCGATTTAGCTCCGTCCCTTCGTTGGTTATTTTTTACCTCTACCCTTGTATGACTTAGACTTATTTATGGTTCAGTTCAGTTCTTACTTTTGGATATTGAGATGTTTAGTTGGTTTTATAAAGTAATAAAGAATATGGGATTTTATGTGATAAAATAGTTTCTACCCCTCGTGGTAGCGTGGTTTCTAAAAGAATAGGTTTCCTTGTGGGAAACAGATTTCAAAGGTTTTATTACTATGCTATCAGCTTATACATCTCTTGGTTGTGAACCTGTGTGAATGGTGGAATGAATGTTATTACCTGTAATATGTTCATGTAATCGTGGTTGTTTCCTGGTTATTTACTACACTCTGTACATGTGCGATGCCGTGCAAATACAGGGGAGACTTTGTCCGTTTGTATAGTGGACTCCCTGTATTTGTGGCGGATCTGGCATACCTTGGGGTCAGGTTTTAAAAAAAAAAAAATTCCGCTGTATTTTCCCTTACTTAATAACCCCGGGGCGTGACAAGAAGGTTAGAAAAAAGAAAAACATCAATGATCTTTTGATGTTGTTTTGTGTGTTTATATATATATATATATATATATATATATATATATATATATATATATATATATATATATATATATATATATATATATATATATATATATATATATATATATATATATAATGTTAAAATGCTATTTCTCTACTGATTTTTTTCATCTCTGATCTATGATTTGTTAGTGATCCATCCGCGGTCTTCGAGCGATCCCTCCGCGGGCTTCGATTTCACCACCGGGAAGCGAAAACAGCAGCGGTTCCGAGGTGAGAAAAAAGAAAAAACATCAATGATCTTTTGATGTTATTGTGAGTGTGTGTATATCTAACGTTAACATAGGAACGTAGAATAGGGTATTTCAGTTCCACCATATTTGTAGGCAATATTAATAAGAATTTCCAGATTTAGATAGCTAAAAGATTTACTACAACACTAATAATGTGTAAACTCTTTGTTTTAAAGCATTAATTTTTTTCCGGCAATTATTCTTGCTTACCGTTATGTCATCCAAAAGAATGGCAGTAAGTAATTAACTTGCAAACGGGTGTAAATTAACCCATCTCATCCACCTTCATTTGATTAGCTATTTTAGTGCAGTGATGGCGTCGCATCTTATTGTTGAGATAAACTTTCAACGATTGTTGCGTAATATTTGTAAGAAGTTTTCCCTGCCTCCTCCAAAATATGGAATCACCATAGGCTCGGGCGATCGGTTTTGTGCTTTTGTGGATGTTCAAGTTCCAAGGTGTAGCCGCTTTATGGAGGTTGTTACATGTTGGGGCTCTCCGTCTACCGATTCGGTTTTGTCTGAAAATGAAGCCGCTCGGGCTGCTATCGATACGCTGCGAAGTGAACTTGAATTTGATATTGTGGATGTTAATTATACTGAAAAAAATCGTTTTAAAAATTTATATGATAGTACTTCCAAAAAATATGAAGATCTTTTAAATGATTACGAAATGCTGAAAAAGGAATATACTGTACTCAAGAGGTTCCACAAATCTTTACTCGATGAAAGAGACTGGATTCTCGGTGATTGGAATCATATTAGGGCGAGTATTGCCAAGTGTCACAGTCTGCTTGCTCAATCCGACATTGATCCGATGGATGCAGATCAATACATATTAGCCGCTGAAAATTTACCGACTGCTGAAGATCATTTGCCTGCAGATGATGCCCGTGCAGCAAACTCCGCGTCAGAGTCTGAAGAAGATCCTACTGAAGAAGATCCTTAGCCTCTTTCTGATTATTATAGGAACTAGGATTAGGACGGTCCTTAACCGTCTTCTTATTACTATAGGAAATAAGATTAGAGCTGCCTTTGATCTTTTGTTCTGCCCTTTTTGAATTTCATTTTGTGGTTTTGTTAGTTTTATGTTATGTATGGGCGATGCCAGATATTTTACAATATATTACTAAGTACTGTGGATTGTTATGGCTGATGTGATGATTAATTAGGAGCATTATTACTATTTGCTTCAATTGCCGTGCCTATTGTATTCATTTACTTCTCTACCTACGTAGGTGCTGCTTTTTTTGCTGTCGCTTTTGACGCTTATTTTGCTTCAAACCCAAGTACGTATTCTGCATACTTCCTTACGTTATGTCCGTTTAATAGTTATATACTTTCAGAAAATTCATATTGCTTGGTTTGTATGCTATGTACCTTTTGACGATTACTGGTTTCAGTTTGGTTATTTTCCAACTAACTTTACCTGCCCATAGTTAACTGAATTCAAATGGTCTTAAGCATATTATCAATTCCACTACACATAGGATGTCATAGGTTAGTAAATCACTGCAGGATCATGATCAATAATCTAAACAAGTTAATTCCAGTGCCATAATAATAATGGATGCAATGATTGGGGGATAAGTTGACACCATGTGTCATAGGGGATTAGTTAAATGGTGCTAATGTGTTCCCCCTGACGAGGATTAAATGAAAATACCCATAGTTGACTGAATTCAAGTGGTATTAATATTTTCCAACTAACTTTACCTGCCCATAGCTAACTGAATTCAAATGGACTTAAGCATATGACCAATTCCAGTACACATATGGTGCCATTAGTTTAGTAAATCACTGCAGGATCATGGTCAATAATCTAAACAGATTAATTCCAGTGCCATAATAATAATGGATGCAATGATTGGAGGATTAGTTGACACCATATGTCGTAGGGGATTAATTAAATGGTACTAATGTGTACCCCCCGACAAGGATTGAATGAAAATACGCCGTAACGCATCTCTCATGGTATTTGGAGGCCGCCCAAGCGAAAAGCGCTTTCGGGGCTTGCATGCAGACTGCATGCATCTTTCATCTTCTTACATCTGTTTTTTGGTCATAGAACATTACCTAAAATGTAAAAACACAATTTTATTATAGTGAGTTGATATGTATTTTTCATGTTATTATTTCAGTAAGCATATTTAAATTCTGATTTGATACATTATCTGTAATCATCGGCCAAATGGTTCAGATCATTAAAGGACCTAATCTATTTTTGCTGTCCTGAAACCAGTTACTATAAATAAGAGAGCCCACAAATCTGGAACTGCACATATTTTTTAGCATGGTAATTGAAATAGAATAACTGCTTGAGATACCTAATATCCCAGAACTTAACAGTTTTGTCTTCAAAACCTGAATACATCCAATTGCCACTGCATAAGGCTTCAATTTGCTGCTGCTGCCGGCTACTGCAGCTTGCAACTGCAGGTAGTTGCTGCTGCTATCCTGCAGCTTTCACAGCAGCCAATGCACTCCAAACCTGCATAAAACTTTAGACCACTTCCTATAGTGTTTCGAAACTCACACTCACAAAGCTAAATGTCATGCTCCACTTGAAAATAACCCTTGAGAGCAAAAGTAAAGAGTATGTGATGCATACAATCCACCTGTTGATTGCCACAGTGACGACTTTTCCCTCAATCAATGATAATATTGGTAAAATAATTATTCATACTTACCTATATTAGTATGTAATATGTATTTCTAATTTACCTGTATGATCCTGATCTATTTTAAATCTGAACCATACAACAAAAACAGGGACAACATCAGCCTAGGATCAAAGAGAGGTATAAAAATATGCTCTAGAGTGAAATCTATTAGGAGAGAAAGAATATTTAAATTAGAAAAAGAATATTTAAATTATAAATTCTGGATTTAGGATAATAAGTTTGACTGAACTATGACTGTATGGAAGACATTCTAGCTTCCAACCAAGCTGTTCAATAATTAGCTTGCTTCAGAAGAGAGCAAACTACAGTTTATATGCTCTGTCTAAAAATCGCTTCCATTTTATTAGAAAGATAAGTTGAGAAATGAACTAAGAAAGACTTTTGCCCAAGGATGTCGAAATAATATTATAAATCAGGCCAGTAGTATGTCAAAGGAGATAATTAATATATTGTCACTGGCTCACATCTCAATAGATACAGCTTGAATATTTATAAAATATAATGTTATGTGCTGATACTGAAAATCTCTTGCTAATTTAATCTACCTACACAACACGCAAATGTTGGATATTAATATTAAACACGTCGTTTTATGGCGGCTAAATTTATGGAGACAAATTGAATGCTTCACAATATAGTGCTTCTTATTCAAAGGTCAAAGGACAAAACCTTTACTGTCACAATTTGAAGATGAATGCAAAAAGTGAGACATGAATAAACTTTGGGTAAATTGCACTGTTGCCCCCTGAACTTTTGGCGGAGTTTCACTTTACCCCCCAAACTCTTAAAACGGTCATTTACCCTCCTATACTTTAATATTGCATCTTGTTGCCCCTTCCGTCAGTTAAAGTTAACGGAGCCTAAACCTAACCCTTCCGTTGGAGGGCATAGAAATGGAGAAAAAAGAGTTTTTAAGGAATAAAAGTGAGTTGGTTGGAACAAGGGACAATTTTGGCGGTAGATTTCCCGCCAAAATCTAACCCTTCCGTCAACTCCCGTTCAGCTCCGTTAACTTTAACTGACGGAAGGGGCAACAAGATGCAATATTAAAGTATAGGGGGTAAATGACCGTTTTAAGAGTTTGGGGGGTAAAGTGAAACTCCGCCAAAAGTTCAGGGGGCAACAGTGCAATTTACCCAATAAACTTTAGTTTAGTTCTTTTCGAAATTTACCGATTACTTTGTTAGAAGTTTTAAGGTATAATGCAACTTGGCTATGGCAGTCGTGCAAAAGCATGATATGCATATTATATTGTTTCAAGCTGATGGCAACCTTGACTCTGGTGGAGCTTGCAATGAATTAGTGTGCTCCATGTGAAAAATAAGTCTGTACCTTCCACATTACTAAGCATTGCTTGCTTATAGCTCTGTGTTTCATGTAAGGTTTGTATAGTGCAGAGTTTCTTTTAACACCTCTGTATGCATTCATATGTGCTGATTACTGGGGAGAGCTCTAAAGTCTGGACTGGAACAATGACAATCAAATTAAAATATATGATTAAACTCAAAAGTCACGAACTCATACAAATCTGATGTGGTACAAATCCGCGTCGATCCAATTTGTCTTCATCAATATATGATGCCTATGTCACATCGTCTTTTGTTGCTTATGTGTTTGTAGAAAGTTGGTGGACTATATGTCGATAAAAATTGTGTTTCATCTATTTTTAGTCATTGATTACAGTTATTAAGCAAACTATTGGTTTGATAATGGAGTTTTTGCTATTTACTGTTTACTACAAGGTTTTAGTATATGTAAGCAATTATGGGAGGAAGCGAGACAGATTACATGTTCTCAGAACTGTTTGGAGTGAGATCTATTAGTTTTCCTAGGACCCAATCATTTTCTTTATTGGTTGTATCTTCACAAGGATGTTTTTGATGTGAGTTACTATGCAGTAGATTTTTGGCTGATTCTCTACTTCGGGTTTTAGGGTTTAGGGTTTTACGGATAAATATTCATTATTTTTTATATGTTAGGTTGGGTTTCAGATGTATAAGTGCTGATTTCCCCCCTCCCCTCCACATCGTTCAGAAGGTTTATTAAGAAGCTAATTTGGAGTAAGTCATAAACTTAGAGCAATCTTATAAATATAAATTTTATAGGACTATTTGTAGAAAAAAATTTCTAAGGGGGCTAAATGCAAAAAAAAATCCTAAGAAAATTTGTTCAGCTTTTATCAATATATCTTAATTATTTTTGTTTAAATAATTTGTTCTTTCCATGTGATTGATATATGTATCCTATGTAGACTTAGTCATTGTAGGGGTGGATCTTAATAATATGTATATGGGCATAGTAGACTTAGTCATAGTTGGGCCTATATGGTCATATCCAAGCCCGGCCCGAGCCCGACCCAAAAGCTCGATATATTAATTATCAAAATAAAATATTTAATTATATATATATATTATTTATCTATAAAAGAAATAAATAATATAGTATATCATATATAGTATATATTGTTATTAATGATATATACTTATATATATGATGATATATTATATATTAACAAAATATTTAGTTTCATATTAGGATATATTTGATATTAGATATTAATTTCTTTGATGTGATCAAACTAAAAATATGCATTTTATTTTAATTTTATGCAAATAAAAGTATTTATGTATTATATGATAAATGCATAAAATGGGCCTCCATAGAGCCCGATGGGTATTGGGCATTGGGCTGGGGCTTGGGCTGGGACTTAATTTTCAAAAAAAAATTGGGTAAAAGCCCAACTTGAAGCCCAACATTTTCTTTTGGGTCGGGCTTGGGCATAGTATTACCAGACCCAAACCCGGCCCAGTTCAGAATTTCTCCTTCTAACCATACAGTCTACAGCATCTCAGTATATTAATATTTAATATTAATTTTACTTATCAAACATCCATCTAGAATCTAAGTTTTAGAAGGCTATATATGTAGTACCAGCTAAAGACTAAATTGACTAACAACTTCACTTCCAATTAACAAAATCGTCAATGGGATTACCTCAACGGTTTAATTTAGAATAATAATAATAATACTGTGCCAACTTATACTTTCTATACATTTACTAATGTACACAGATGGACAATTTTAATTAAATAAGTGTAGATAATATATAGAATCGTAATTATAACCCAAAAAAAAAGATATTAATTAAAACTTATATACCAAACATCTTACTTTGCTTTACTGTACAAAATCCCATCTTAGCAATTAAACATTCCACCTACACGGCTACACATTTCCATCCTAATGTAGAGATTTGTGACTGTCTAAATTGAATAATTACTTGAAGGGTCATACTTGATAAATAGCTTAATTTTTTAATGCGTTAGATAAAATTTCTGTTGGTTTAAGGACTTTGTCTTTTCCTGTAAGAAAAGGACTTTCCATTGGTTCCTATACTTTTCGTCGAGGTTTAATTTAGTCCTAGAAATAAATAGTCGTTCGGTAGTGCATTTTTTCCCCTTTTTTTGTAGCACTTGCCTTGCACGTCTTCGTTGGCTCTTCATCGCTCTCTTTATTTTTTATTTAACTATTTAAGTAAAATTGAAACAGTTTAAATTTTTTAGCACTCATTGTGGAATTTAAAAGTTCATTAAGAAGATTTTTGAAATTTTAAAAGTTGATTACCTACATAATCTATGTCAAAAGTCCTTTCCTCACTCCTGTTTGCAAATAAATGCTCATCAATTTATATAGAGTAGCAGAGGCACCTCATTCTGGAAGTATACTTCAATGAGAATCAAGCTGCTCATTGGGAGCTTCAACATAGATGACCACAAAAACCTAAAAAAGAAGCGAAAATTAATCAAAAGTATTTGAATATTTAAATATAATCTCTATTTGACCTATTTCATCTCTTTTTGTAATTAACAGATTGCTTTATTGCAAGTATGTGTTATGTTAATTAATAGATGCTAGCAGAAGCAACAATTTTGATCCTATATGTTGGAATATAGCTACTCCTTCACCATTTGCTCTCTACGATGATATGATCTCAAACATGAGTAGTGCTATAATTATGCTTCAAACTTAACCTAGCAATCTGACATTTGTGGCAAAGTGTCTGGGTTATTCTGACTTTTTCTTTTTTCTGTTTCATGATTGTCGTCATGCCTAATGTAGTATGTTTCATCCAATATATTGTAAAGGTTTCTTAGTATCACAATAAGGTAGTTCTGGTGGGTATATCAGCCTGCAAACTTCTAAAGAAGAAACTCTTAATGCTTATCCATTTTCTTTGGCCTTAAGTGGTTCTTCAAGGACTATTCTTTACAGATTGTCCGATTAAATTAGGGTACAAAAGAGTTTGATTTCTATGTAACAAAATTTTGTCTCATATAGTTTTTTTTTTTAACTTTCATTGTTTTTTCATTTATTTATTTTTACCCACTAGCCCTTGAACCTGTAGCAAAGTTTCACCTCAATTTAAACATCTGCTGCCTTTTTATATAGCTTTTATAATGATTTTATTGAGCAATATTTTGAAAATTCTAAATCAAGAATACTTACGAACTCTTAAAAGGTAATTACTATTTGCATACAAATGCTCATCTGTTTATATACAACAGCAAAGACACCTCATTCTGGAGGTACAACTCAATGAGAATCAAGCAACTAATTGGGATCTTCAATATTGTGACCTCAAAAAGCTAAAAAAAGCCCATTAAATAAAATAAGTTTAAATGAAAAAAACCCATAGAGAGTACAAGTTTTCTTTAAAGAAAATTTAAGTTTAAGTGAAAAAAAACCCATTAAATAAAATTCTAATATATATATATATATATATATATATATATATATATATATATATATATATATATATATATATATATATATATATATATATATATATATATATATATATATAACATATTCTGAATAAGCATGATAGAAGATTTCTGCTTATTTAAAAAAAATTTGGCAAATTTTAGTGGTCGCCGTTTTCTACTTATTTTCACTATTGTCTTTCTTCTGTGTTAACTTAAATGAAAAGATTGACTTTATTGCTTATTTTCTTTCATTGCTTCCTATTTGGATATCCGAATTGTTTTTCTGTTTTTCCCCCTTTAATTAACTCGATTATATTTCTCTCAGAAAATTGACGACACTTTGGAACAGTTGTTTTGTGTCTCTTTGCTGTTGCTTTGCTTCCGTTCTCCTGTAAGTCCTAATTCAAATTATTAAGTTATTGATTTTATTAAGAAAATTTTTAATTAACTCTATTATATATCTCTCAGGAGATTGACGACACTTTGGAACAGTTGTTTTGTGTCTCTTTGCTGTTGCTTTGCTTTCGTGCTCCTGTAAGTCCTAATTCAACCCTGTTCTTTTAAAAAGATTTAGGCAACCATCCAACAATAGATGGACTATACAACAATATGTAGAGAAAAGAGTAAACTTTGAAAGTCCATCCTTGATAGCCGTAGAATTGAAATCTTATTTCTTTTGAAAATCTTTTTGGGAAAAAATAGTTTAATCAATCAGAATATTCTACATTTGAAGAATATGAACTATGTGATGTGCTAACTTTCAATTGTTTTAGTCGTCTTATCAAAATTAAGCTGTACATATATTCAAGTAATAGGCAAAACTCGGAAGTCCCTGTAGTGAATTTGTACTTTTTACTTAACTAGATGGTTATTGTCACGTCCCGAGCCCGATCCATTTGGCCGGTTCGAGAGCGTCAAACAGACGCCGAACGGACAGAGTCTCACCTGTCCGCCCAAGGCTCAACAAGTACAGATAGAATATAAAATTTTGCACTAGCGGAAGCATACACAACAGGCTTGCACGAAGACAAGCAACAGCCAAAGTGAAAGTACTACTAAATTAAAGCATACAAGTACTATGATTAATTGCAATCACATACATGCATAATTCTTACAACTTTGAATTCCTTACAGTCTTTAAATTCAATGCATCTGTAGAGACCTGAAAATTTCAGCTGAGACTTGTTCGACAGCTCTGGAGAGTGTCGGGACAAGTCCGGGTCGCGTTGGCGCGAAATGGACGCCAAACGGGCCCCTGGGAACACGAGGGCGGCGTGTAGCTTGGAAATCTGCAAAATTGCAGATTTTCTGTGAGTTGTACCGGTACAGATTGGTGGCTATACCGGTACAACATTGATGGCTATACCGGTACAAATGGGGCCTTGTACCGGTACAGCGGGGCAGAATGGCCCAGGTTGACTTTTTGGCCACCTTGTCTCCTCTCACTTTACCCCATCCCTATTTACTGCAGAGAGGAGAGAGAGAAGGGCTTCCTCACCCTTTACTGCTGCTGCTGCTTCGTTTCTTTTTCTTCTTCTTTGCTGCCAGAGGAGGAGGAGGAGGTGCACAAGGAAGCTCCAGCTTTGACGACGACGCGCCGACGTGTGGTTTCCGCGGGTTTTCGACGAGGTGACGCTACGGGGAGGCCGTGCGACAGCCGATTCTTGCCATCCTCGACCAGGCGCTACTCGCAGGGAGGGTTTTCGAGGTGAGTGGCCCCTCGAGTTCGCTTACGCTTTAAACTTGTCGCCGAGCATCGACCCGCGGCTTTCTGGCTTGTTCTCTGTGTAGGAGGGGCGAAACGCGGTGAAACTTGGGGCGTTGGATCCGCGACTTCTAGACGATTCCAACGAGACCCTACTTGCTGGATTTGGATCAGGTTTGCCCAGTCGAAGTTCATCTTTACCGAGCCGCTGTTTTGCGAGCAGTTTCTGAGGTGCAGATTTGCTGTTGTTCCAGCGTCGACCGTCGGCACTTTGGCTAGTTCTCCGCGCAGGGAGGTCGGATCGCATCGAAACTTGCGGCGTTGGATTCTTGACTGCGAGACGAAGATTTCGAGCCTGGAATCGCTGAATTTGGATAAGGTTAGCTTGGTTAACTTTAAGCTTTTCTCAGCCGCTGTTTTCCGGACAGAATTCGTGAAGTCGTGCTTTTGCCTCTTTGCAGCGGAAGACTTCGGACCTTGGCGGATCAGCGAGGGAGCTCCTTGACGCGGGCCACTTCCTTCGCTGCCAGGAGATCGCTTAAGAGGTGGATTTACATCGGAATACTCCTAAGATTAAATAGTCAACATGTATAAACTTCGGTTCGTTTAGTATGCGATAGCTCGAATGCATGGAATAGTTTATGAATATCTGAACTTTGGAGCATGCTTAGCCAGTACTTAGTTTTATACATGTTGGACTTGGATTTGACTTAGGAGAAAACCTCGTTTTGGATCGTCATTAGCTTACACTACCGGATTTAGCTCTAGGAGCCGTTTTAGCCGTATCATCGCCGGAGTGCGATGGATACCAGGGTAGTGTAGTTTGCTTTACGCTCGCTACTGGGACGCCGAGCTTACTTTTCAAAGCAGAGTCTAGTCGTTTGGTTGTCGGCACCGTCGGGGTTTGACGGTGGACCACCGTGTGGTTACGGCTTGTGCCAAGGGCACGTGGTGTGTTAGTTCTTGGACCCCGTGTACTTGACTATGCCCGTGAGAGCCCGATTGAGCTCGACAGAGATACGCTTGCATACTCGGTTGGTTCGCGCCACGAGTGCCGCTCCGAGTCCGGCTTAGTGCTTTTGCGTTGGTGTCGCTGCGTCCTCGTTGTGGACTTGCTCTCCGCTAGCTACCCCTGGGGTAGTTGTAGTGTTGCTTCGACAGGCGGGACGGGTGCTTTCACAGTCCCTCATAAGATTGGGTCAGCTTTTACTTGTTATACTGAGGGTGGTTTGGAGCAGGATAGTATAGGGGTTTCTAGCTGTCGAGAGTTTTCAGCTTCTTTTACTTTCTTGCTTACCCCGTGGACTTAGTGGGTGGACCGATGTGTTTAGGGCGGCACCCACTGAGGACTACTTGTTTTTATAGTAGTTCTCACGCCCTCTTTCTTCTACTGTTGTTGCAGGGCCTTCTATTGCGGCTGCTGCTCCGTCTGAGTCGGATCGAGCCAAGGGCGTCGCGAGCTAGTGCCCTTCCCCGTCGAGTGCTGAGTTAGAGGATCCTCCGCAGGTAGTGACAGTTTTTGGGTTCGACACTTTTGTACATACAGTTGAACTCGCTGGAGCGAGTAGTGTTACTTTTGTATCTGTGATTGTATGTATATAAAGTTGTTGTTTTTCCTATCTGTTTGTTTATAGTTTACTTCAGCTCTATGTTACTGTTTGTAGCATTGTATGTTATACAGGTACAGCTACGCTTCGTATACAGAGGAAATTCTTTTGTATACGGCGAATTTGTCGGCGTGCCCGGTGAATGTGCTACCCGGGGCGTGATGATTGTCGGTATCGTAGCTTAGTATTAGGTCGTTGGGACCTAGAAAACCTAAGCTGGTTAACCTTAGGAAGGCTTGGCGTGAGAGGCGTGATTTAACGCGAAAGTTATTGATTAATTGTTCTAACTCATCCTAGAGTGGAGTGAGTGACTGAAGGAGTGTCTGTTTCGTTCCGGAGAAATTATGTTGGCTGCAGACGACATAATTTTGAGAAGAAATAGGGACCGCCTTCGAGACTTTCGATGATTGGGTCGAGTGTTTATGTATCTGACCTTGTTTCTATGTGTGCAGCTATGCCGCCTCGCAGAGGACGACCGCCACTACGGGGTCGCGCCCCACTACCACTACCACCACCCTAGATACCAGAGCAGATGGATCAGGGCACCCGACCTGAGACGGGTGTACCTCCTGTAGTGGAGCCGAGCTCTCGACCTGAGACGAGTGCCCGCCGAGTTGAGCGCCCGGATAGCCACACCGACGAGAGCGACGAGGCGGGGTTTATTCTACGCAGATGTGCGAGAGGCTAGTGGCATCATCCAAGATTACTCCGCCACCCCCTACTCCACCCATCGCACCACCGCCGCCGTACTCCCCACCACAGAGATACCTCCAGCACCGCCAGGTTTGGCTAGAGGATCGGATCGGCCGATCACGGCGGAGCAGGAGCGGATGACTGAGCTATTCTTCCGCTTTCGCCGCCTCGACCCACCGATGTTTGACGGGGTGTGCGCCGAGCCTTAGGTATTGGAGAGTTGGATCCGCGCGATGGAAAGGATATTTGAGGACATGTTCGTCCTGGAGGATCGGGACCAGGTTCATTTGGGGGTCCATTGTTTAGTTGGAGACGCACGGGACTGGTGGACGAGGATGAGGCGCGACCAAGGAGTTGTGGCTTCACAGACGAGTTGGGATGAGTTTTGCGGGATGCACATATTTTTCGGATAGTGTGAAGCAGGGGTTAGAGGAAGACCTGAAGAAGATTCAGCAGGGTGATCGCACGGTTCAGGAGTACGTTCGGGAGTTTTTGCGGCTCCTGAACTGTGTTCCGTACGCAGCGAGAGATGAGGCACACCGGGTGTATCTATTTGAGCAGGGCTTGAGGCCGGATCTCTACCGGTTTGTTAGGGCGCGGAGGTCGAGGACCCTGGATGCGTCTATTGAGCGGGCTTTGTTCGAGGAAAGGAGTGAGACGACACTTCGAGAGCGGACTCAGGGGCCGGGACTGAGTCAGGATAGGAAGCGCTCTGCTCCTGATGACGGTGGGCAGTCGAGCAGCAGACGTCCGTCGAGGCCTCCACGATCACGCTTTCAGGGTCGTGGGCCCTCGGGGCGTCAGCGTGCCAGGGATACCCGTCGCCGGGGCGCCTCGCAGGACACAAAGATGCGTGATCTGGGAGGACGCACGCGCGCGCGACCGTGTGATCACGGGAGGGCTTGTTTTGATGTGGACAACAGACACTTTAGGGCGCCTTGCCCGCGAGCAAGATCGTCGCACCATCGACAAAGATCACCTGCACCGGATCCCAGCAGTCGTACGGGACACCGTCGAGCCACCGTCGTGAGGATAGGGCGTCTGTGCCGCGACAGGGCGAGCAATGCAGAGTGTGCTCCTAGCGGCCGGTGTACGCAGCCAGTGGAGGACTCTTCTAGCCGACCGAGTGGTGGTGTATCACTTTACTTTCTCGGTACTAGAGCACGTACATTATTTGATACCGGCGTATCGCATTCTTTTATCAGTCGAGCTTTTGCATTATTACATGGTCTAGAGTTAGGGTTGTTGCCTCAGACCCGGGAGATCCAGGTTCCCGACCATGTAGTACGGGTTGTAGAGTGTTGCAGGTCGTGTCCAGTGCAGCTAGATTGGTGGATTTTGGCCGCCGACTTGTTAGTACTAGGGTAGCTGCACGACTTCGACATAGTGCTTGGCATGGATTGGCTGACGCGGTACTACGCGACCATTGACTGCGGAGAGAGGACGGTGACGCTCCGCGAGCCGGGTGAGGTGTTCACTTTCAGAGGCTGCAGGAGCACGATGTTTGCCGCGTGGATTTCTTCAGCGAGAGCTCGACAGCTGATGAGTAGAGGGTGCGTTGCTTTTCTAGCGACGGTTGCAGAGGTACCTACGGCGGCACCGAGACTCGAGGACATCCCAGTAGTTCGCGAGTTTCCGGATGTATTTCCCCCTGAGACGACGACTATGCCACCGGAGAGGGAGATCGAGTTTGTGATTGATGTAGTCCTTGGAACTGCACCAATCTCGAAGGTACCATACAGGATGGCACCGGCAGAGCTGAGAGAGTTAAAGGCGCAGCTTCAGGATTTGATGGATAAGGGGTATGTGAGACCCAGTGTATCGCCTTGGGGAGCGCTGTTATTTGTAAAGAAGAAGGATGGTTCACTCGTTATGTGTGGATTACGGGAGAGTCGAATAAAGTGACCATCAAGAACAAGTATCCTTTGCCGCGCATTGATGATCTGTTTGATCAGCTGCAAGGATCTTGTGTCTTCTCGAAGATTGATCTCCAGTCAGGTTACCACCAGTTGAGGGTGAGGGCCGAGGATGTTTCCAAGACGGCTTTTAGGACTCGGTATGGGCATTACGAGTTTACAGTGATGCCATTTGGATTGACGAATGCCCCTGCCGCGTTCATGGATTTGATGAACCGGGTGTTTAAGCCGTACTTGGACAGATTTGTAGTAGTCTTCATCGACGATATCCTGATATACTCCCGTAGCGATGCCGAGCATGAGGAGCACGTGAGGATAGTGCTACAGCTCCTGCGAGAGAAGGAGTTGTATGCCAAGTTAAAGAAGTGCGAGTTCTGGTTGCGGGAGGTTACTTTCTTGGGCCACGTGATTTCTGCAGATGGAGTGGCAGTGGACCCGAAGAAGATTGAGGCTATTCGGGATTGGCCCAGGCCGACGACGACGACTGAGGTGCGGAGCTTCATTGGGCTTGCTGGATATTACCGTCGGTTTGTGGAAGGCTTTGCGAAGCTTTCCACACCTCTCACTCGACTGACTCGTAAAGGAATTAAGTTCACCCGGAGTGAGGACTCGCGAGGAGCTTTGATGATTTGAGGCAGCGATTGATGTCAGCTCCTATCCTTGCCCTTCCCGTTATGGGGGAAGGATATGTGATCTCCAGTGACGCATCGCACAGCGGACTGGGTTGTGTGTTGATGCAGCATGGTAGGGTAATTGCTTATGCTTCACGGCAGTTAAAGGATTACGAGAAGAATTACCCTACGCATGACTTGGAGCTTGCCGCGGTAGTTTTTGCTTTGAAGTTGTGGCGGCATTACTTGTATGGTGAGCACTGCGAGATTTTCACTGATCACAAAAGTCTCAAGTATCTGTTCACCCAAAAGGAGTTGAACCTGAGGCAACGCCGGTGGTTGGAGTTACTGAAGGACTACGACATTAGCATTCAGTATCATCCCGGCAAGGCGAATGTGGTGGCAGATGCGTTGAGCAGGAAGGCAGTGCAGGGCTCGTGCCTGATGATCACGCAACAGAGGCCGTTACTTGAGGAGCTGCAGCGGTTGAGTTTAGAGGTCGTGTCCCCTGGGTCTACTGCAATCCTAATGTCTATGGTTTTGCATCCTACTCTGTTGGATAGGATCCGAGAGAAACAGAGTGGAGACCCACACTTGTTGAGGATTAGAGAGCAGTTAGAGAGGGGACAGACAGAGGGTTTCACGCTGGACAATTCGGGAGTACTGAGGTACAGGGACCGACTGTGTGTACCCGTGGATTCAGAGATCCGAGCGGAGATTTTGAGAGAGGCTCATTGTTCTCCTTATACAGTTCATCCTGGTGGAACCAAAATGTATAAGGACTTGAAAGCACAGTTCTGGTGGAATGGAATGAAAAGAGACATTGGCAGATATGTGGCTCAGTGTTTGACTTGCCAACAGGTGAAGGCCGAGCATCAGGTGCCTGCTGGCAAGCTTCAGAGTCTGCCAGTGCCCGAGTGGAAATGGGAGCAGATCACGATGGACTTTGTCGTGGGATTACCTAGAGCTCAGGGTGGTTTCGATGCCATTTGGGTGATAGTGGACAGATCGACTAAGTCCGCTCACTTCCTACCGCCCGACCACCCGGCCCAGAGAGAGACTCGCGCAGCCTATATCCGGACGAGATCGTCAGTTGCATGGCGTGCCGCTGTCGATTGTATCGACAGTGGACCCGAGGTTTGTATCACGCTTCTGGAGGAGCTTACAGACGGCCTTGGGTACACAGCTACACTTCAGCACAGCGTTTCACCCACAGACGAATGGTCAGTCAGAGAGGACCATTCAGACGCTAGAGGACATGCTGAGAGCATGCGTCATGGATTTTGGAGGAGGATGGCATCAGCATTTGAGATTAGTTGAGTTTGCGTACAACAACAGCTATCAAGCGAGCATTCAGATGGCTCCGTTTGAGGCGTTGTATGGACGCAGATGCCGATCCCCTTTGTTTTGGAGTGATGTGGGTGAAAGGAAGACGCTGGGGCCTGAGTTACTGTTATAGGCTGAGGAAAAGGTGAGAGTAGTTCGACGACACCTTTTGACAGCCCAGAGCCGCCAGAGGAGCTACGCTGATACCAGGAGGCGAGACTTGGAGTTTCAGATTGGCGATCATGTTTTTCTTAAAGTCTCGCCGTCCAAGGGGATACGCAGATTTGGAATGCGTGGAAAGCTCAGTCCACGCTACATTGGCCCTTTTGAGGTTTTGGAGCGAGTTGGGCCAGTCGCTTACAGGATTGCTCTACCCCCGCGACTAGTCGGCATTCACGATGTTTTTCACGTCTCGGCATTGAGGATATATGTATTCGATCCCTCTCACGTGATCGGCTTCACTCCGCTTGAGCTTGGCGAGGACCTTCGATACGAGGAGCGACCGTTGCGGATTCTTGCTCGCGAGGCGAAAGAATTGCGCAATCGGGTCATACCGTATGTCAAAGTGCAGTGGAGTAATCACGAGGAGCGGAAGGCGACTTGGGAGCCCGAGACGGCGATGAGGGAGGCCTATCCCTACCTGTTCGACGAGCAGAGCTGAGGTACGTTTGAGTTTCGCGGACGAAACTTTTTGTAGTGGGGGAGGATGTAGAGACATTAAAATTTCAGCTGAGACTTGTTCGACAGCTCTGGAGAGTGTCGGGACAAGTCCGGGTCGCGTTGGCGCGAAATGGACGCCAAACGGGCCCCTGGGAACACGAGGGCGGCGTGTAGCTTGGAAATCTGCAAAATTGCAAATTTTCTGTGAGTTGTACCGGTACAGATTGGTGGCTATATCGGTACAACATTGATGGCTATACCGGTACAAATGGGGCCTTGTACCGGTACAGCGGGGCAGAATGGCCCAGGTTGACTTTTTGGCCACCTTGTCTCCTCTCACTTTACCCAATCCCTATTTACTGCAGAGAGGAGAGAGAGACGGGCTTCCTCACCCTTTGCTGCTGCTGCTGCTTCGTTTCTTCTTCTTCTTCTTTGCTGCCAGAGGAGGAGGAGGAGGTGCACAAGGAAGCTCGAGCTTCGACGACGACGCGCCGACGTGTGGTTTCCGCGGGTGCTCTACCAAGCCCTACGTGAAACCCTAGGTTTTGATCTCTAAAACAAGCAAAAGAGAGCTTGTTGATCTTCTAGGAACTCATCTAAGATCATTTAAACTCTTTTCTAGGGCATGCATTGATACCCTAGTGATCCACCATGAGAGCTCATGAAGCTTCCATGGGTTTTCATGGAGCTTCATGCTCTGCAATGTCTCTAACATGAGAGAAACTCAAAAATCCTAGGTTTTATGGAAGAAAATCCAAACCCTAACCTAGGTTACCAAAGAAACCTTACATTGGCCCAAGCTCCACCTTGTAGGAGAGCTTCTAGAACTACCAAAGCCACCAAAATCTCCTCCAAAGCCTTCTTCTCCAACTTTTCCTTGGTCTCCTTGCCCTAGAAATGGGTTTCTAGAGAGAGAAAGGGAGAAATGTGAGGGAGAGGAGAGTTGGCTGCCATATGAGGGAGAGAGGAGTGTTTTAGGTCAAATGGTGTTGCAACAATAGCAACTAAGCCCCTCAACTCTTTTATTTGCGAAGCAGTCCAAAAGCTGCTGCAAGACCATTTTGTACCGGTACAGGACTGTCTGTACCGATATAAACCGCTCCAGAGGTAAACCCGAGAGCTGCCTCTCGGTTTCGTAGCATTTGTACCGGTATAAAATGGCTTGTACCGGTACAAACACCAAAAAATCCCACAAACCCGAGAGCTCCTCCTCTCGGTCAGAGTTGCTATACCCAAGACAAAGAACCCTCCCCGTACCGCAGACAAAGATCTCCGCACTTATGTTTTTCGCGTCGTTGCGACTCTACTTCGCGCCGAACAACGCCAAAACCCATCTAACTCCTTTAGATCCTCTTTTAACCCTTCCATAATATTTGGAATGGTAATTGGAACTTGTCCAATTATTTCGTTCGCGCACTTTAGCTAATTTGGTTAAAGTTCGGGTTGTTACAGTTATTCTCATTTTTTGCACTTGATAATTGATGTTGATTTAGGCAACCATTCAACAATAGATGGACTATACAACAATATGTAGAGAAAAGCGTAAACTTCGAAATTCCATCCTTGATAGTCGTAGAAACAGATTGGGATTTTCTGCAACAGTAAATTTAAATGAATATGCTGAAAGCTTACAAAAGGATTGTGAGGTATCAAATATTTTGTTATGTAGAGAAAAGCGAAAACTTCGAAAGTCCATCCTTGATAGTCGTAGAAACATGGTGGGATTTTCTACAACAATAAATTCAAATGACTATGCTGAAAGTTTACAAAAGGAAAGTGAGATATCAAATATTTTGTCCAGAAAGCGATAACGTAATTCAAAAGTTGATGGACTACCCGTCTATGACCTTATGCCGGATCACTCAAATAACAGAAGATCGCCTGATGTAACAATGCACAGTAGACATGATATAGAGCAACTAGATCTTGGATTGCAAGAATATGAGTGTGAATCATGTGGTGCGTTGCTTTGGTACGACGAGAGGATCAAATCTTCCAATGAGAGCATTCCTTGATCAGAAAAGTGATTTTGAACTGAAAAAAAATGCTTCTTGAAATCTGATTCTAATTTTGGACTCAAACTTCAAATTTTTATTTTAAATTTAGGGTTAAATGCATACAGGTCCCTGCAAATATAGTCAATTGCGGATATATCCCTCCAAACGCGAAACTAGGTAAGTTGTTCCTGCAAAAGTTCGAAGTTATGCAGATATGTCCCTGCAGTTAACATCCGTTAGTGAACAGTTTATTTTTTAACAGTGGAGACGTGAAATGACCATTTTACCCTCACAAAAATATCCCTCCAAAAGTTTTCCTCTTACCCTTCTCCTTCTCTTCCTCTTCGGACCGTCGGCGTCGGCGGCGCGGGGTTGGGTTCGCCGGCGACGAAGAAGAGAGAAGAACGCTGGGGCACCAAAGCTGTAACAAACCGAAACTCGGTAGAAAGAACCGAACTTTAACCAAAATGGCTAAAGTGCATGAACAAAGTAATTGGGCAAGTTCCAATTATCTTTCCAAGCATCTTGGAAGGGTTAAAAGAGGAACTAAAAGAGTTAAAAGGGTTTTGGCGTTATTCGGCGCGAACTAGAGTCGAAACGACGCGAAAAACCAAGTCTAGGCGGATTTATACCGGTACAAGCACGATGGCTGTACCGGTATAGCCACCTTTACCGAGAGGATGAAGGCTCTCGGGTTGGAGGAATTTTTGTGCTTATACTGGTACAAGCCAAGCTGTACCGGTACAAATGCTACGAAACCGAGAGGCAGCTCTCGGGTTTGCCTCTGGAGCGGTTTATACCGGTACAAGGTGCCTTGTACCGGTACAAACAGAGCCCGACAGCAGTTTGGATAGCTTCGAAAATAAAGTGTTTTGGAGGCCTAAATGCAATTGTTACAACACAATACACCCCATACCCCTTCATCCCTCACAGCCACTTCACTCCCACACCCTTTCTACCTCATTTCTCTCTTTCTCTCTCTAGAAATCCATCTCTAGGGCAAGGAGACCAAGGAGAGGTTGGAGAAGGAGCTTGGAGAAGGAGTCTTTGGTGGCTTGGGTGGTTCTAGAAGCTCTCCTACAAGGTGGAGCTTGGGCCAAGGTGAGTTTTTATGGAACCTAAACCTAGGGTTTGGGATTTCTCTTTAGATTTTCGGATTTAGGAGTCTCTACAAGTGTAGAAAGATCCTAATGCACATAGAACACATGAAAATTCTAGTTTCTTCATGTGCTCCCATGGTGGAACCCTAGGGTGTCAATGCATGCCCTAGAAATGAGTTCAAATGGTCTTAGATGAGTTCCTAGAAGATCAACAAGCTCTCTTTTGCTTGTTTAGGAGATCAAAACCTAGGGTTTCACATGGGGCTTGGTAGAGCACCCAAATTTGGGGCTTTTGACTATAGAGGTTCTAGGGTCAAATTGACCTTGTAGAAACCTAATTGGGAGTATCCCCGACGCGTGGGACAACTCCGTTTATTTAAACGAAAAGCCGATTTATGAGCTACTATGTAAACTAGCCTAATTAAGGCTCTGTTTAACGCATAGGTGATAGACTAGAGTTCGTTTGGGCCCGAAATTCGTCGAGCAACCCATCTTGAATATTTAGAGGTGGGTGGTGCATTCCAAGGACATCGGACTTCTCTCTATGTCTAAGTGTCACATTTTGAGCATATTTATATATTGAGCATGTTGCATTGTAGGGTTTAAAATACATTCTTATTGCTTTTGTGAATTCAAATGCATGAGGTAGATTTGTATGAGTTTGTATGATAAAGAACAAGAACCCTATGTATGCATGCTAAAGAACAAGAACAAGAATTTAGTGTAATGGACAAGTGAATGTGACATTGGACATGAACTTAGAGATTGTGACAAGTGTGAGTCTAGAATACTTAGACAACTTGTATAGCATCAAAGAACAAGAACAAGTAGTGTACATAACACTAGTGGAGTCTTGAGATTGACATTATGACAATAACCTTAGAGTTAAGGGTCATACGAACATAGTTCTCCTTGAAGTCAAGGAATGGATTGAATTGGAATCCTCAAAGTTAAGGATTGATCGTACTCACCATATAGTCCTTGCTCGAGGCGCGGTAGCTCCCTCTCGGGCGATGTGCTCCGGAGTTGTCATCGCTGGGTTGTAGTGTTTCCCCAGAGGACGGTCCCGTCGGGTTGTAGTGTTTCCTCGACAATAGGGATTTGAGTTGGTTGAGTCGTGTTGAGGGCGAAACCTACGGGTTAGCCAAGAGATTGGGTATTGAACTATGATCTTGAAGTCATCATGAGTTTAAATTTGAGCATCGTATTGTTTACTTTCAAGCGTATTAGTTGCATTTGTTAGTTGGTTATTATCTTACCTTTCTTTTTATTACGCTTGAATTAGACCTAGTGGGAAAGTCGGCGTGGTTGGTTGCCGAACCCACTGGAAACTTTGTTGTAGTTCTCACCCCACTATCTCCACAGGGCTGGGACCGAGCGAGCCGGCCGAGGATCGCGGTAAAGGCATCGCGCCCTAGATAGAGGCCGCCAAGTATTTCCTTTTGTAGTTGCATTCCCTTTATACATCATCTTTTGTATTTGATGATTATAGTTGTTCACTTTAATTGTAATCAAGTTCCATTTTGAGGTAAATGTGATGTAAGAAAGAAATGATGAAATGAATGTAAAGACTTTAAAGAATTCAAGTTGTAAAAATTATGCATGTATGTGATTGCAATTAATCATAGTACTTGTATGTTTTAGTTTAGCATTTCACTTTGGCTATGGCTTGCCCTCGTGCAAGATGTTATGTATGCTTCCGCATGTGTAAAAATTTTATACTCTATCTCGTGCTTGTTGAGCCTTGGGCGGACAGGGAAAGCTCTGTCCGCTAGGCGTCTGTTGACGCGCTCGAACCGGCCAAATGGATCGGGCTCGGGGCGTGACAAAAGCTCTACCCGGAGATCATCGCCCTCAACGCCGGCGACGAGGATGTGGGAAAAAGAAGAGGAAGAAGGAAGAAGGAAGAAGGAAGAAAAAGGGAGAATGGAGAAGAGGGAAGAGGAAAAAGAGGAGGTTCGCCATCGTCGTCGCCGTCGCCGCCGCATTTCCTCGCCGGCAACGAAGCCGGCGACGAGGAAGTGGGAAAAAAAAGAGGAAGAAGGAAGAAGAAAGAAGGAAGAAAAAGGGAGAAGGGAGAAGAGGGAAGAGGAAAAGGAAGAGGTTCGCCATCGTCGTCGCCGTCGCCGCCGGATCTCATCGCCGTCACCGCCGTCTCGTCGCCGGCGACGGAGAAGAAGGAAAAAGAAGAGAGGGAAGAGGAAGAAGGGTAAATACGTCAATTTACACTATAATTAATCATGATTATGTATTTTAACCGTGGTTAACGGAAATTTTCTAACAGATCTGGATGGTAGGGACATATCTGCATAACTTCGGACTTTTGCAGGGACAACTTACCTAGTTTCGCGTTTGGAGGGATATATCCGCAATTGACTATGTTTGCAGGGACCTGTATGCAAATAACCCTTAAATTTAAATTAAATGTTTAAATTTAAATTTACTTTTAAATTTAAATTGTTAGATCGATTTTTAAATTTTTAGATTTTAACTTTTAAATTTTAAATTTTGAAAAATAGATTTCAAACTTTAAATTTTAAATTTCAAATCTCAAATTTTAGATTTTAAATTTACAAATTTCAAATTTAAGATAAAATTTAATCTTCAAATTATAAAATTTTAAATATTAAATATTAAATATTATATTTTAAATTTTAAATTTCAGATTTCAACTTTTAATCTTCAACTTATAAATTTTTTAAATTTAAAATTTAAGATTTTAAATTTTAATTTTAAATATTCATCTTTTGCTTCAAAAATAGTAGCTTCGCATAAATTTCTTCAGTATCTGGATGTGTGTCCCCAGCTACGAAAACATGAATTCCATCACTTAATATAACCCAACTACAACCAGCTTCTTTCCTTATTGCTGCCCCTTTCATATCTCTTCGGGCTCTTGCCACATCATCCCATTTTCCTGTGGATGCGTGAAAAGTTTCAAAACCCAAAATGGATATCATATTCTACAGATGTACATAATAGCTTTCGTTCTTCGAGTGTTCATTCACCTGAAAATTCATTAGCAAAGCGACTTGGTTGAATATTGTCTTTTTAATTAAATTAAATTTAAAATTTTAATTGATTTCTGCATAATTGATGTAGGTTTGATAATTTAATTTGTTTAAAAGCTGTAGAGTTTTTCGTTGAGTTCAGATAGAAAACAGTTTTCTAAAGTGAAGATATAAACAAGCGAAAAATATATAGACAAAATAATAATGGGGATGAACTGATATGTGTTAAAACTCTCTACTTTAACTTCATATAATTTGAAAGCTTATATATATACCTGATTGTTTGCTCTATTTCAGCTGTTTTGTCTAAAAAGATAATGTTCATTAGCCGTCTCAGTCTTAGTGTCAGTTGGTCGAGATTGTGAATAAATAATTTCTCCCTATATAGTTCCGGTTTAAAGCTTTTATTTCAGTTAAAAGTTGTTGTGTGTTTGTTTATAAAATTTAAAAGCTATAATTTTGAAAATCAAAAATTAAATTATGCGGTGAAAAATCGTAATTAAAATTTGCAGCTTATTTGTTAAACTCAGCGTTGTAAATATCGAGATTATAAATTTAAAGTTTTAAAATTTATAAATTACAACTTTCAGGTTTTAATCAAGAATTAGGATGAAAATTAAATCTTAGTTCAAAATAATAATGATGTTTCAACATAAGAATCATATTTCAAACATTAGGTTTTAACTAATATTTGATTTTAATTACATGTTTGTCTTCCTTTATTTTAGAGGTGTTTTAGAGGCAATATTTATATTTTGTGGGGCGATATTTGTTTATTGGCGCGAAGGAACTATTTTGCACAAGAAATTATTAGGTATGTCTTTTCTTCTTCCTTTTTTCCTGTTTCTTACTTATATTATACTATATTCTTTACATTTGTTTGTTCTGACTTTTATTGTTTTGTTACTCATATCGTATTAATTGCTTCATACTCTTTACATTGGTTCACTTTAATCATTGATTGTTAAAGTTATTCCTTCCGCTCTATCCTATTTACATTTTGCATAACTCTAGGACACAAACAAATAATAAATGGATTATTCTGCAATATATAAAGAGAGGAGGAAATTTCGCAAATCTCTTCTTGATAGTCGTCGAAATAGTGTGGGGTTCTCTGCCACGTTGAGTTCGACTTGCAATGATGAATATGTTTCTTCGAATTATCAATCAAGTGATAAATTGCACAGGAAACGAAAACGAAATACAAAAGATGGTGACTCACTAAATAAACCTACGGGAAGCTCATATCAGACTGCAACATATAAAGGACATGATATAGAACAGTTAAACCTTGGGTTGCAAGAACATGAATGCCAATCATGTGGTGCTCTTCTTTGGTATGAAGAAAGGATCAAATCTTACAATGGAAAGATCCCTCGATTTTCACTCTGTTGTGGTAACGGCAAAGTTTCTCTACCATTATTACGAGAAACACCTGATTTATTAGAGAATTTGCTAACTTACAGCCGTCGTAACGAGTCAACAAATTTTCGAGAAAATATCCGTGTGTACAATTCCATGTTTGCATTTACATCAATTGGGGCCAAGATTGACAATGAGATAAATAAAAGGCCAGGTCCTTATGTATTCAGAATTACAGGACAAAATTACCATAGAATGGGCTCTTTGCTACCTGTTGATGGACAACCGCCCAAATTTGCTCAATTATATATATATGATACAGAAAATGAGATTGAGAATAGAATGAATGCATTTCATACCTCGGATGGTGCACAAAAAATTGATAGAAATATTGTTGAACGACTTATGGAATTGTTTGATAGTATCAATGAGTTAGTAAAATCATTTAGAATGGTAAGAAATCGTTTTAGAGAAAATGATTATTTGCCTATTCGTTTGCGATTGATTGGAAGCCGAGTTGATGGGTTACAGTATAATCCTCCTTCGTGTTCTGAGATTGCCGGGTTAATAATTGGTGATTTTGGCGGTGCTGATCGTCAGCGTGACATTGTGGTTGAACACAAAATGGAAGGTCTAAAACGAATAAGTGATCTGCATCCTTCTTTCATGGCTATGCAGTATCCTATATTATTTCAATATGGAGATGATGGTTTTAGAATCGGCATCAAATATGCTGATACTTCCCAGAGAAAAATTGGCTCTAGAAAATGTGATACAATGCGTGAATTTTATGCGTACAGAATACAAAATAGAATAAATGATGGAAAGACACTAATAAGAGGAGGCAGGATTTTTCAGCAATACTTGGTAGATGCATTCTCATGTATTGAGAAAAACCGTCTTGATTATATCAGGAGGAATCAGACAGACTTGCGATCAGAAATTTATAAAGGAATTAAGGATGCTGTCGATGCAGGCGATGTTGATAGCAATGCTATTGGTAAAAAGATAATACTACCAGCAACTTTCACTGCCGGTCCCCGTTATATGATTCAAAATTACCAAGATGCAATTGCCATTTGTAGGCATTGTGGACATCCTGATTTGTTTATAACATTTACCTGTAATACGCAATGGATTGAGATACAAAATGCCTTACAATTTATTCCAGGACAGAAAGCAGAAGATCGGCCTGATATTGTGAGTAGGGTTTTTAAGCTGAAAGTTGAAGCCCTAATGTCTGATATTAAAAAAGGGAACTACTTTGGTACAAGTATAGCTGGTATGTGAGAATTGAATAATTTTGTCTACATTTTGTTTTTTTTTTCCTTACTCTACCTTACTCTACCTTCTTTTATAGATTTGTATACAATTGAGTTCCAAAAAAGAGGTCTTCCCCATGTGCACATTTTAGTTTGGTTACACCCGGATTACAAGTTGCCAACAAGTGCGGATATAGATTCGATTATTTCTGCAGAAATACCAGATAGAGATATTGATCCGATTGGATATTTGACTGTTTCGAAATTTATGATCCATGGGCCATGTGGGTATGTAAATTCTAGATCACCGTGTATGTCTAAAGGACAATGCTCCAAGCATTTCCCAAAAGAGTTCACAAATGAAACAGTCGTAGATGAAAATGGATTCGCTATTTACAGGAGGAGGAATGATGGGAGATTTGTGAAAAAGAACAACATTAATATTGACAACAGATATATTGTGCCGCACAATTTACCATTGATAGTTAAATATCAGGCTCATATTAATGTTGAATGGTGTAACAAGTCAAGATTGATAAAATATCTGTTCAAATATATCAATAAGGGTTCAGATAGAACAAGAGCTGTCATAGAACACAACTATGAGTGCAGTAATGGTGACTCTAACGGACAAAATAAACAAGTCGATGAGATCAAGAGATATTTGGACTGTAGATATTTATCAGCGTACGAAGCTGTTTGAAGATTATACCAATTTGATATACATTGTAGAGATCCTTCAGTTGAACGTTTGACATTACATTTGCCGATGATGAATACTGTCACATTTCATGAAAGTCACAACTTAGTCGATGTTTTGAAGAGAAATAATATTGAGAAAACAATATTCACTGAGTGGATGATCACAAATTCAAAATATGATGATGCACGCGAGCTAACATATGCAGAATTTCCTACTAAATGGGGTTGGCAATCAACTGAAAAGATATGGACAAGACGTAAGAGAGGAAATCGAATTAGAAGAATTATTTATATCCATCCAAATGCGGGTGAGCTCTATTTTCTAAGAATGCTTCTAAATAAAGTTAGAGGCCCAAGAAATTACATCGAAATCAGAAATGTTGGCGGTGTTGTGTATGAATCTTATCGTGATGCGTGTGATGCGCTTGGGTTGCTTGGTGATGACATGGAATGGCATCAAGCACTAGAGGAAGCTTCTCATTGGTCTTCGGCTGCTGATTTGAGACAACTTTTTGTTACATTAGTCATATTTTGTGAGGTAGCTGACCCACTTAATGTCACGCCCCGAGCCCGATCCATTTGGCCGGTTCGAGCGCGTCGAACAGACGCCGAACGGACAGAGCTTCCCCTGTCCGCCCAAGGCTCAACAAGTACAGATAGAGTATAAATTTTGCACTAGCGGAAGCATACACAAAAGGCTTGCACGAAGACAAGCAACAGCCAAAGTGAAAGTACTACTAAATTTAAAACATACAAGTACTATGATTAATTGCAATCACATACATGCGTCGTTCTTATGAATAATTATCATTGTTTACATGCTTTGCATCATTTCTTTTTACATTCCATATCCTCAAAATGAAACTTGCATTAAGATAACAAAATATCTTTTACATCATTCTTTTACATCTATAATCATCAAAATACAAAGATGACATAAAAGGGAATGCAACTATAACAAAAATAATACTCGGGCGGTCTCTACCTAGGGCGCGATGCCCTTATCGCGACCCCCCGCCGGCTCACTCGGTCCCGGCTCTGTGGAAATAGTGGGGTGAGAACTACAACAAAGTTCCCAGTGGGTTCGGCAACCAACCACGCCGACTTTCCCACTAGGTCTAATTCAAGCGTAATAGAAAGAAAGATAAGATAATAACCAACTATCAAATGCAGCTAATACGCTTGAAAGTAAACGATAATATGCTCAATATAGAAACATGCAAGATCATAGTCCAATACCCAATCTCTTGGCTAACCCGTGGGTTTGCCCTCAACACGACTCAACCAACCCAAATCCCTATTGTCGGGGAGAGAAAACACTACGACCCGACGGGACCGTCCTCTGGGGAGAGAAAACACTACGACCCGACGGGACCGTCCTCTGGGGAGAGAAAACACTACGACCCAGTGATGACAACTCCGGAGCACATCGCCCGAGGGGGAGCTACCGCGCCTCGAGCAAGGACTATATGGTGAGTACGATCAATCCTTAACTTTAAGGATTTCAATTCAATCCATTCCTTGACTTCAAGGAGACTATGTTCATATGACCCTTAACTCTAAGGTTGTTGTCATAATGTCAATCTCAAAACTCTACTAGTGTTATGTACAATACTTGTTCTTGTTCTTGATGCCATACAAGTTGTCTAAGTATTCTAGACTCACACTTGTCACAATCTCTAAGTTCATGTCCAATGTCACATTCACTTGTCAATTACACTAAGTTCTTGTTCTTTAACATGCATACATAGGGTTCTTGTTCTTTTACCATACAATCTCATACAAATCTACCTCATGCATTTGAACTCACAAAAGTAATAAGAAATGTATATTAAACCCTACAATGCAACATGCTCAATATATAAATATGCTCAAAATGTGACACTTAGACATAGAGAGAAGTCCGATGTCCTTGGAATGCACCACCCACCTCTAAATATTCAAGATGGGTTGCTCGACGAATTTCGGGCCCAAACGAACTCTAGTCTATCACCTGCGCGTTAAGCAGAGCCTTAATTAGGCTAGTTTACATAGTAGCTCATAGATGGCCTTTTCGTTTAAATAAACGGAGTTGTCCCACGCGTCGAGGATACCCCCAATTAGGTTTCTACAAGGTCAATTTGACCCTAGAACCTCTATAGTCAAAAGCCCAAAATTTGGGTGCTCTACCAAGCCCTATGTGAAACCCTAGGTTTTGATCTCTTAAACAAGCAATAGAGAGCTTGTTGATCTTCTAGGAACTCATCTAAGACCATTTAAACTCATTTCTAGGGCATGCATTGATACCCTAGAGATCCACCATGAGAGCACCTTGAGCTTCCATGGATTTTCATGGAGCTCAAGCCTCTACGAGTTCTCTATTTCAAGAGAAGCTCCAAAACCTTACTTTCTAAGAATAAAACCCAAACCCTAGCTTAGGTTCCATGGAAACTTACCTTTGCTCAAAGCTTTCCCAAGGTCCACCTTGTAGGAGAGCTTCTAGGTCTTCTCCAAGCTCCAAAACCACCTTCTTCTCCTTGGTCTCCTTGCCCTAGAAATGGGTTTCTAGAGAGAGAAAGGGAGAAATATGAGAGAGGGAGTGTTGGCTGTGAATAAGAGAGAGAGGGGGGTGTTTGGGAGTGTATTGTGTTGCTACAATTGCAACTTGGCCCCTCAATTCCTTTATTTGTGAAGCAGTCCAAAAACTGCTGCCAGACCTGTTTGTACCGGTACAAGGCACCTTGTACCGGTATAAACCGCTCCACAGGCAAACCCGAGAGCTGCCTCTCGGTTTCGTAGCTCTTGTACCGGTACAAAATGGCTTGTACCGGTATAAGCACCAAAAACCCTTCAAACCCGAGAGCTCACTCCTCTCGGTTTCTGATGGCTATACCGGTACAACCATCACGCTTGTACCGGTATAAGCTGTCCAGACTTGTGTTTTTCGCGTCGTTTCGACTCTACTTCGCGCCGAACAACGCCAAAACCCTTCTAACTCTTTTAGATCCTCTTTTAACCCTTCCAAGATATTTGGAAAGGTAATTGGAACTTGTCCAATTGTTTCGTTCGCGCACTTTAGCCAATTTGGTTAAAGTTCGGTTTGTTACATTCTCCACCCCTTAAGATTAGTTTCGTCCGCGAAACTATCTTATTTACAATCTAGATTCATACCTTAATCCAGATTTTCGAATAGATGGGGATAACGCTCCCACATTACGCTCTCGAGCTCCCACGTAGCTTCCCGGTCGTCGTGGTTGCACCAACGAACCTTGACATAAGGAATTCTCCGGCTCCGAAGCTTTCTTTCCTCTCGGTCGATAATGTATGCCGGAAATTCCTCATAAGTCATATCTGTAGATTATAGGTCTCAAGGATCTAAAGGTAATCTACACCTAGAGGGGGGTGAATAGATGTACAATGGCCAATTAAAATCTCGATGCGATTTTAAAGTAAATGCGGAAAATAAAATCAAACACACCAAGATTTACATGGGAAAACTCCACAAGGAGTAAAAAAACCCACGGGACCGATCACACGAAAATCCACTAAGAAACAATTGAGTACAAGGCGATTCACCCACGACTTTACCCAATTTACCGAATCTTCTATGTAGATCTCTTTCGCTGGTCCTCGATCGCTTGAAGTCCTTCAACCGATCACGCCGCAACTCCTTGCCGCATCCACGCTTCGACTCCTCAAAGCTTCCACCGAATCCTCGGCCCCCCACACGCGATTCCCGCGCAACCTCTTCGTCCGAAGAGAGAACAAGGATGATTTATGATGATTAACACGTTAAGCACCGTAGACTATGGAAATCCCTTCTAGTTGTTCATCGAGTCGATTCACAAAGAAGAATCACAAGAGCAACATCAACTCAATGATCAACTAGTATAGAACTCTCTCTTAGGATTAGGTCAAAAAGCTTAGAAGAGAGTTTCTAGGGTTTAGAATAAAAGCATATTCAGGTATATGTCGTCCTTGGACTTCCCATGGTCTATATATAGAGTTAGAAGACTTTGAAGTAGACTAGAAATTAAATCAGCCCTTTTTGGAAATATTTTCGGGTTCTCTGTCCGGTCTCTATATATCTGTCCGGTCCCCAACTTCCGTCATTATTTTCGCACGTAACTCTATCCGTCGGACCTCGGGGTGTCCGGTCCAACCTTGCGAAACAAGAAAAAATACAGCTTACTGTGTCCGGACAGAAAGGGCGGTCCGGTCAGGGTTTGCGAAATTCTCAGCTATCAAGCTTACTGAGTCCGGACGAAAGGGCGGTCCGGTCGAGTTTAAGCCTTCGCAGCAAAAACATGATTACAGGAGCCGGACAGGAACCACGGTCCGGACATAGACCATATAAAAACCAGTTTTTGCAAAATCAATAGTTTAAGGTTTTTAAAGTCTTCTAGCTACTATATTTATAATATAAATCACCATAAATGATCTTAAATATGTACCTGAGGTGTTGAGCTTCTCTAACAAGTCCTGAATCATCCATCTTCATCTTGATTACCTTGATCTCTTCAAGACTCCGACACGTTCACGAAATTCGCCAACTTATAAAATTCTTAACAATATCCTCTCGAATCTCCGACGGTTCAAATGAGAGAACATGATCGGGATCGTGCACATACTTGCGGAGATTAGATACATGGAATACATCATGAACTCCCGCAAGCCTCGGTGGTAATGCTACCTTGTAGGCCACCGCTCCAATTCGCTCCAAGATCTCAAACGGTCCAATATACCGAGGACTCAATTTCCCCCGGATTCCAAACCGTTTAACCCCTCGAGTTGGCGATACCTTAAAGAACACATGGTCGCCAACCTCGAACTCAATATCTTTCATCCGCTTGTCAGCGTAGCTTTTATGTCGAGATTGCGCCGTAGCAAGCCGTTGGCGGGCAAGGCGAACTTTCTCCTCCGCCTCCCGCACTACATCCGGGCCGAGAGCAGATTTCTCGCCCACGTCGCTCCAATGAATTGGCGAGCGACACTTTCTTCCATAAAGGGCCTCGAATGGCGCCATCGCGATACTCTCTTGATAACTATTATTGTACGCAAATTCCGCCATCGGTAGATGATCGTGCCAATTGCCCTTATAGTCAACTACACACGCCCGAAGCATATCCTCAAGTATTTGGATCGTTCTCTCCGATTGTCCGTCGCTTTGAGGATGAAATGACGTGCTAAAATCGAGCCGTGTGCCCAATACCTCCTGTAGGCTCCTCCAAAAGTGAGAAGTGAACCTCGGGTCCCGATCCGATACAATAGACGCCGGAACCCCGTGAAGTCTCACGATCCCGTCAATATAAACTTGAGCCAACTTGTCCCCCGACCAAGTGATATGAATCGGTAGGAAATGTGCCGACTTCGTTAACCGGTCCACGATCACCCAAATTGCATCGTGTCCTCCTTGAGATCGAGGCAACCCGGTCACAAAGTCCATAGCTATATTTTCCCATTTCCAAACGGGTATAGGTAAACTTTGTAGTTTTCCCGCCGGAAATCGCCGCTCCGCTTTTACTTGTTGGCAAGTAAGACACTGCGCAACAAAGTCCCCAATGTCTTTCTTCATGCTCGGCCGCCAATATTGCAACTTCAAATCTTGGTACATTTTGGTGCCGCCCGGGTGGATACTATAAGGAGATTGATGCGCTTCTTGCATAATCGCCTTGCGGAGATCCTTGTTCTTGGGTACACACCAATGATTTCGAAATCGTAGTGTGCCATCGATTCCAATGCCAAAATCATCGGCACTACCGCTTTCTACTTGCCCACGCACCTTCTGGAGATATTCATCGGCAGTTTGCAACTCTTTGATTCTCTCCAATAGGGTCGGTTGTACCACTAAGGTAGCAAGTGTAGCCGGCACTCCCGGCGCCACTACTTTCAATCCAAGCTGTTGCATCTCCTTTTGCAACAACGGTTGGGGTGTAATTTCCGAGGCTAAGTTTTCTCCCGATTTCCTACTTAGCGCATAGGCTACGACATTCGCTTTTTCGGGGTGGTATAGAACAGTGACATCATAGTCCTTTAATAGCTCCAACCACCGCCGTTGTCGCATATTTAGCTCTTTTTGGGTGAACAAATACTTAAGACTTTTGTGGTCCGTATAGATCTCACAATGTTCTCCATATAGGTAATGCCTCCACAATTTTAGCGCGAAAATTACCGCGGCTAACTCCAAGTCATGAACCGGGTAGTTCTTCTCATAAGGTTTCAATTGGCGCGAAGCATATGCTATGACTCGCCCGTTTTGCATCAAAACACACCCGAGTCCGATGTAGGAAGCATCACTGTACACGACGTATGTCTCCCCCGGTGTCGGTAGAGCAAGTACCGGGGTTGTCGTCAACCTTTCTTTTAACTCTTTGAAGCTTCGATCGCAATCTTCGCTCCAAACATACTTGACTCCTTTGTGTGTGAGGCGCGTTAGCGGAGTGGTTATTTTGGAGAACCCCTCCCCGAACCGATAATAACCCGCAAGTCCAAGAAAAGCTCGCGGATTTCCGTTGCGCTCGTCGGGCGAGGCCAATCTTTAATTGCCTCTATTTTCTTCGGGTCTACCGAGATACCTTCGCCCGAAATCACATGTCCTAGGAAAGTGACCTCCGAAAGCCAAAATTCACATTTCTTCAACTTGGCATATAACTTCTCTTTTCGGAGTATTTCCAAGACAAGCCTCAAATGCTCCTCGTGTTCTTCCTCGGTTCGAGAATATATCAATACGTCGTCAATGAAGACCACGACGCATCGGTCCAATAGCGGACGGAAGACACGATTCATTAAGTCCATAAATGCCGCCGGGGCATTAGTAAGCCCGAATGGCATTACCGTGAACTCATAATGGCCATACCGCGTACGATACGTCGTTTTGTGCACATCCTTGGGCCGTATCTTCAATTGATGATACCCCGATTGTAGGTCTATCTTCGAATACACCTTTGACCCTTTCAATTGATCGAATAAGTCGTCGATCCTAGGCAACGGGTACTTGTTCTTCACTCTGACCTTGTTCAACTCGCGGTAATCCACGCAAAGTCGAAGTGTCTCTTTCTTTTGACGAATAGCACCGGAGCTCACCACGGAGACACGCTCGGCCGCACAAAGCCTTTGTCGAGCAAGTCTTCCAATTGTGCTTTAAGCTCCTTTAGCTCTACCGGTGCCATTCTATACGGGGCCTTCGAAACTGGCGCCGCCCCGGGAACCAAGTCAATGACGAACTCAACTTTCCGGTCTGGTGGCAATCCCGGTAACTCAGCCGGAAATACATCCGGGTACTCGCACACAACCCGAATGCCCTCTAGGTCTGGGTGTTCCCTTCGGCCGTCCACGATGGTCGCCAAGTAAGCTTTGCAACCACCCTTAATCATTTTCTTCGCCCTAGCCGTGGAAATGGTTGCCGCAAAGCGCGCACCCTTACACGCTTGATACACCATTTTTTCTTAATTAGGCTCACGAAAAGTGATCACCCTACTGTCGCAGTCGATGACCGCATAATACTTGGAAAGCCAATCAAGCCCCAAGATCACATCGAATCCCCAGATCTTGTTTAATACCAGCATATCGATCGGCATGATCCAATCGCCTATCTGAACTGGACACGCCGGGCACTCGTTATAGACACCATAAGACTGCCCGGGTGATGTAATAGTCCAACCCTCCTCATCATGCACAATCTCTAAGTCATGAGCTTTAGCGAATGATGCACCTATAAATGAATGCGATGCACCTGTATCGAAAATAGCCTGAGCTCTAGTGCCTTTAATAGAGATAATACCTGCCACAATGTCATCGGGAGCTGGAACCTGCTCCTCCACCTGAGTGGCAAAAACCCGCCCACTCGGTGCTCTCGATGCCTCCGGCTGACGCGATGATGAAGAGCGCCTAGCCTCCATCGGGGGTGGTAACCCCATCAACTGCCTCGGGGTAGAAGGGGACGAAGCCGCCGTCGGTGCAGACGATCCCCAGCTCGGGCACTCCCGTGAAATGTGCCCGGGTTGGCCGCACCGGAAGCACTTCCCGTCGCGATGCGGGCACACGTGCGGTCGGTGGTCACCGCCGCAAATAGCACATCGGGGAGGTCTCCCGCCCTTCTGCTGCTGTCGGGGATACCGATGGGGTTTCTTCGCATTAGGCCGGCCCCCGGCACCACCAGCCGCCCGCTTCTTGCCCTTGTCCCTCTCTCCGCCATGGCCTCGCGCTCCTCTCGCGCGTAGGCGCTGCCGTGCTCCCCAGATAGAGCTCGATCAAAGACCTCCGCAAAGGTCATGAGGTTGAGGATCTGTATCCTCTCGTAGATCCTCGGCTGAAGCCCCCGCAAGAACCAGTCAGCCCGGTCCCGGTCATCACGTACCACGTCGGGGACACAATCGATAATGTGGGAGAACTCCAACTCGTAGTCCGCCACAGAGCGGTCTCCCTGCCTCAGCTTGCGGAATTTCTCCTGCATCTTCCGCTTCACCGAGTCGGGGAAGTAGTTCGTGAACATCGCTCTCTTGAACTCCTCCCACGTCATAGGCGGAAGGTCGGGTGACCTATCCCGCTTAGTCCGCTTCCACCACGCCTTCGCCGCCTTGTCGAGGCAGTGCGAAGCAAAGTGTACTTTGTCCTTCTCCGGGGTGTTGAAGTCCACGAAGATGGTCTCGAGGGAGTCGATCCAAGACTCCACCACCGCCGGTTCCACCACTCCTCCCTCGAAGGTAGGTGGTTTGAACTTCATGAACTTGATGAGCGCCGCCAACTGGCGCTCCCGTTCGTCGTCATCAGCCGCACTACCGGGGTTCGAAGTCCCCGATCCGGCCGGTACCACCGTGACTGGTACGGCCGCGACTGGGTCTGCCGCCGTACCCTCCACTACAGTCAGCGTCCCAGCAGGGGGTGTAAGATGCTCGGCCCCAGCTTGGGCTGCCGCCTGCTGCTGCTCCAGGGTCTCCTGAAGCCGCCGAATCTGCTCACCTTGAGCCCGAACAGACTCCGCCTGCTCCCGCACCACGCCAATAAGCGCGGCCAACTGCTCCTCAAGCCCGCCGCCTCCACGTGCCGCGGGTTGCTCGGGAGCCGCAACAGGTGCCGCACCCGGTGTCGCACTCGGTGCCGCGGGATTAGGCACCTTTCGCGGTCGTCCACGAGGTGCCATTGCTTCCTGAAATGAAGCAATTCACGTTAATACCTTAAACACATACTCGAACATACCCAATCCGGCGAAAGCAATTAAGTGTATTCATTTTCATCCCAAATATCATGTCGTCGGCCGCCGATCACAATACAAGGAATAGAAAACAAATAACAACTTAAAGTTAATCCCTAAACATATTAGAGACATAATAACATTAACCCAATTGCATGCTTTCGTTATACTTGTTCAACGTCACTCACGTTCCCTAGGTCCATAAGGTCTTTTCTATTTCCTATGGCCCCTAGGTCCATCCTAAGCTTTCACTTTTTGGCTTTATACCCGCTCGATACCGTTATACGTCGCGAACGAATCCATTTGGCCGGTTGAGCGCTCGAACGGACGCGAAACGGACGAGCTTCCACATCAGCCAAAGGCTCGACAAAATCGAGATAAGAGTATAAATTTTGCACTAGCGAAAGCATACACAAAAGGCTTGCATGAAGACAAGCAACAACCAAAGTGAAAGTACTACTAAATTTAAAACATACAAGTACTATGATTAATTGCAATCACATACATGCGTCGTTCTTATGAATAATTATCATTGTTTACATGCTTTGCATCATTTCTTTTTACATTCCATATCCTCAAAATGAAACTTGCATTAAGATAACAAAATATCTTTTACATCATTCTTTTACATCTATAATCATCAAAATACAAAGATGACATAAAAGGGAATGCAACTATAACAAAAATAATACTCGGGCGGTCTCTACCTAGGGCGCGATGCCCTTATCGCGATCCCCCGCCGGCTCACTGGGTCCCGGCTCTGTGAAAATAGTGGGGTGAGAACTACAACAAAGTTTCCAGTGGGTTCGGCAACCAACCACGCCGACTTTCCCACTAGGTCTAATTCAAGCGTAATAGAAAGAAAGATAAGATAATAGCCAACTATCAAATGCAGCTAATACGCTTGAAAGTAAACGATAATATGCTCAATATAGAAACATGCAAGATCATAGTCCAATACCCAATCTCTTGGCTAACCCGTGGGTTTGCCCTCAACACGACTCAACCAACCCAAATCCCTATTGTCGGGGAGAGAAAACACTACGACCCGACGGGACCGTCCTCTGGGGAGAGAAAACACTACGACCCAGTGATGACAACTCTGGAGCACATCGCCCGAGGGGGAGCTACCGCGCCTCGAGCAAGGACTATATGGTGAGTACGATCAATCATTAACTTTAAGGATTTCAATTCAATCCATTCCTTGACTTCAAGGAGACTATGTTCATATGACCCTTAACTCTAAGGTTGTTGTCATAATGTCAATCTCAAAACTCTACTAGTGTTATGTACACTACTTGTTCTTGTTCTTGATGCCATACAAGTTGTCTAAGTATTCTAGACTCACACTTGTCACAATCTCTAAGTTCATGTCCAATGTCACATTCACTTGTCAATTACACTAAGTTCTTGTTCTTTAACATGCATACATAGGGTTCTTGTTCTTTTACCATACAATCTCATACAAATCTACCTCATGCATTTGAACTCACAAAAGTAATAAGAAATGTATATTAAACCCTACAATGCAACATGCTCAATATATAAATATGCTCAAAATGTGACACTTAGACATAGAGAGAAGTCCGATGTCCTTGGAATGCACCACCCACCTCTAAATATTCAAGATGGGTTGCTCGACGAATTTCGGGCCCAAACGAACTCTAGTCTATCACCTGCGCGTTAAACAGAGCCTTAATTAGGCTAGTTTACATAGTAGCTCATAGATGGCCTTTTCGTTTAAATAAACGGAGTTGTCCCACGCGTCGAGGATACCCCCAATTAGGTTTCTACAAGGTCAATTTGACCCTAGAACCTCTATAGTCAAAAGCCCAAAATTTGGGTGCTCTACCAAGCCCTATGTGAAACCCTAGATTTTGATCTCTTAAACAAGCAATAGAGAGCTTGTTGATCTTCTAGGAACTCATCTAAGACCATTTAAACTCATTTCTAGGGCATGCATTGATACCCTAGAGATCCACCATGAGAGCACCTTGAGCTTCCATGGATTTTCATGGAGCTCAAGCCTCTACTAGTTCTCTATTTCGAAGAGAAGCTCCAAAACCTTACTTTCTAAGAATAAAACCCAAACCCTAGCTTAGGTTCCATGGAAACTTACCTTTGCTCAAAGCTTTCCCAAGGTCCACCTTGTAGGAGAGCTTCTAGGTCTTCTCCAAGCTCCAAAACCACCTTCTTCTCCTTGGTCTCCTTGCCCTAGAAATGGGTTTCTAGAGAGAGAAAGGGAGAAATATGAGAGAGGGAGTGTTGGCTGTGAATAAGAGAGAGAGGGGGGTGTTTGGGAGTGTATTGTGTTGCTACAATTGCAACTTGGCCCCTCAATTCCTTTATTTGTGAAGCGGTCAAAAAGCTCGCCGCACTGTTTGTACTGCTTGTACAAGGCACCTTGTACCGTATAAACCGCTCCACGTGCAAACCCGAGAGCCGCCTCTCGGTTTAGAGCTCTTGTACCTGTACAAACTGGCTTGTACCGGTATAAGCACCAAAAACCCTTCAAACCCGAGAGCTCACTCCTCTCGGTTTCTGATGGCTATACCGGTACAACCATCACGCTTGTACCGGTATAAACTGCCCAGACTTGGTTTTTCGCGTCGTTTCGACTCTACTTCGCGCCGAACAACGCCAAAACCCTTCTAACTCTTTTAGATCCTCTTTTAACCCTTCCAAGATATTTGGAAAGGTAATTGGAACTTGTCCAATTGTTTCGTTCGCGCACTTTAGCCAATTTGGTTAAAGTTCGGTTTGTTACACTTAAGCTATGGAATGAGTTTTGGCAAATGTTTACTGATGATATTGTATATAAATTAAAGAAAGTACTGGGAGTTCGTGAGATTCGCATGTCTGAAGTGGAGCTACAAAATTATGTCTTATTTGAATTGGAAGTATTATTCAATCAAAATTCAACTTCGCTCGCACAATTTAACCTTCCGGTTCCAAATAGATTACTTTTGGAAGATATGACTAATAAATTGTTGAGAGAGGAATTAGACTATGACGTGGATGCTTTGAAATCAGAACACTCTAAATTGTTTAAGGGATTGAATGAAGAGCAAATGATTGTATATGATTTTGTTATGACTTCTGTTTATGAAAATGGAGGGGATGTAATTTTCGCGTACGGACATGGTGGGACAGGAAAAACTTATCTTTGGCAGACAATTATCTCTAAACTACGTTCAGAAGGAAAGATTGTATTAGCTGTTGCTTCATCTGGAATTGCCTCACCGTTACTTCCTGGTGGGCGCACGGCTCATTCAAGGTTTAAAATTCCTATAAAATTAGATGATTACTCAACATGTGAAGTGAAAAAGGGGACACAACTTGCAAAATTGCTTTTTTATACTAGCTTGATTATATGGGATGAAGCACCGATGAATCATAGAAACTGTTTCGAAGCTTTAGATAGAACATTGAGAGATATTTTACAATCGGATGATGGAAAAACTGACCAGCGGTTATTTGGTGGTAAAACTGTAGTATTCGGAGGAGATTTTCGGCAAATACTACCTGTTATTGTTAATGGGACAAGGCAAGATATAGTTAATGCATCAATCACAAAGGCATACATTTGGAATGATTGTAAAGTCTTCCGTTTGACAACTAATATGAGGCTGCTTAAGTGTCCATCTAATGACGTGTAACGAACCGAACTTTAACCAAATTGGCTAAAGTGCGCGAACGAAATAATTGGACAAGTTCCAATTACCTTTCCAAACATCTTGGAAGGGTTAAAAGAGGATCTAAAGGAGTTAAAAGGGTTTTGGCGTTGTTCGGCGCGAAGTAGAGTCGAAACGACATGAAAAGCACTAGTCTGGAGCTTCTGTACCGGTACAAGCACGGTTGCTGTACCGGTATAGCAACTCTGACCGAGAGGAGAGAGCTCTCGGGTTTGGAGGAATTTTTGGTGCTTATACCGGTACAAGCCAAGCTGTACCGGTACAAGTGCTACGAAACCGAGAGGTAGCTCTCGGGTTTGCCTCTGGAGCGGTTTATACCGGTACAAGGTGCCCTGTACCGGTACAGAATGGGTCTAGCAGCAGTTTTGGACTGTTTCGAAAATAAAGGGTTTTGTGGGCCTAAATGCAATTGTCACAATACAATATGCACCTTAGCCCTCCCATCTCACAGCCACTTCACCTCCCTCACACTTCTCTCTCATTTTCCCTCTTTCTCTCTCTAGAGATTTGCTCCTAGAGCTAGGAGAAGAAGGAGAAGAAGGCTTTGGAGGAGATTTTGGTGGCCTTGGTGGTTCTAGAAGCTCTCCTACAAGGTGGACATTGGGGAGTTTGGGCCAAGGTAAGGTTTCTAAGGAAAACCTAGGTTAGGGTTTGGGTTTTCTTCCATGAAATTTTTTGAGTTTCTCTCATGTTAGAGGCATTGTAGAGCTTGAAGCTCCATGAAAATCCATGGAAGCTTCATGTGCTCTCATGGTGGATCTCTAGGGCATCAATGCATGCCCTAGAAATGAGTGTAAATGATCTTAGATGAGTTCCTAGAAGATCAACAAGCCCTCTTTTGCTTGTTTAAGAGATCAAAACCTAGGGTTTCACATAGGGCTTGGTAGAGCACCCAAATTTGGGGCTTTTTGCCATAGGGGTTCTAGGGTCAAATTGACCTTGTAGAAATCTAATTGGGGGTATCCCCGACACGTGGGACAACTCCATTTAATTAAACGAAAATCCTATCTATGAGTTGCTATGTAAGCTAGCCTGACGTAAAATCTGATAACTGCGCAGATCGCAAGATAGGCGTCGGTTGAGCACGAAACTTGTCGGGCATCCCATCTATAATTTTTAGAGGTGGGTGGTGCATTCCAAGGACATCGAACTTCTCTTTATGTCTAAGTGTCATATTTGAACATACTTTAAATTGAGCATAATGCATAGTAGGGTTAATTATGAGCTATTATTGTATTTTGTGAGTTCAAAATGCATGAGAATGATTGTATGATATTGTAATGATAAGAACAAAGAACCCTATGTATGCATGCTAAAGAATGAGAACCTAGTGTACTTAGACAGCAATATGACATTGGACATGTGATTAGAGAACAAGTGTGACATTGATGAGTCTAGAATGTTTAGACAACAAGTGTGGCATCAAAGAACAAGAATATGTAGTGTATACAACACTAGTAGAGTCGTGAGATTGACATTATCAAATTTTGCTAAATGGACATTGGATTTGGGTGACGGTAAATTAGATGCAATTAAACTGGACAACGAAGAAGAAGCTTCTTGGATAAAAATACCCGATGACTTGCTCATAAAAAATAGTGGAGATGGCATTAAAGATATCGTTTCTACTATATATGGGGACATTCAAGAAAACTACAGTGAAGTTGCATACTTAAGAGATAGAGCTATAATTACACCAATGAATGAAACGACTGACGAGATAAAAAAATATGTTCTTTCTTTGTTGCCAAATGAAGAGAAGGTTTACATGAGCTCTGATTCAATTTTTGAATCATCAAGAAATAATGACAATAATGATGTTCTTTATCCTGTCGACTTTTTAAATTCTTTGAAGTTCAATGGTGTTCCTAATCATGAACTTAGATTGAAAATAGGGTCTCCAATAATGTTACTACGTAATATCAACCAAAGTGCAGGATTGTGTAATGGTACTCGGTTAGTTATTACTCAATTAGCTGCGAGGATTATTGAGGCGCAGATTTTCACTGGGAACCATGCAGGTGAAAAAGTCTGTATTCCTCGCATTGTAATGAATGTGACGGAGACAAAATGGCCTTTTACCTTGAAAAGAAGGCAATTTTCTGTTCGTTTGTGTTACGCTATGACAATCAATAAAAGTCAGGGACAGACACTACAAAAGGTAGGACTTTATCTGCCAAGACCAGTGTTCTCACATGGTCAGCTTTACGTTGCTATTTCTCGAGTTACCTCACGTGATGGGATAAGAATCCTAATTGAATGTAAAGAAAAGCAATTGGAAGGATATACGCAAAATATTGTATATAGTGAAATTTTTGATAATTTGAGCCAATGACAAATAAGCATTCCATGAATCAAGTGGTAAGTATAATTCGATATCATAATGTTATTGCAAGCACAAATGAATAGAATTCGGTTATTATATTGTACTACTAAATTATTCATTGCTTGATGTTTTGTAGAACAAGGTGAGATGGAATTTTTGCCGTTGGAGCATTTGACTTTACAACATCAGCGAAGTAAAATCAAAATTAAAGTTAGTAGAATCTGGGAATCAACAATACCACAACTTAAAAATGAGATTATGAGCCTGGACTGTCTTATCATAGATGAAAAGGTCATCATTTCTTACATACAAATTTTTAATAGAATTTCATGTTGACTATTACTTATATAAAATTGAACTTTTGTTTTTGTAGGGATGTTCAATGCAAGCTACTGTTCGTAAACATGATGTACAGCATTTCAAGCCATTGCTCTCTGAAGGAACAATATATATTATTGAAAAGTTCAACGTCGTACCAAGCAGAGAAAAATATAAAGTTGTGGACCGCAAGTACATGCTGCAGATTAATAGATGGACAAAAATTATTGAGACAACGAATGATGTGAAATCAATTCCATCTTATTGCTTTGCATTATCTACTTTTGATTACATTAAAGGCAAAAGAAACAACGACACATGCCTTCTCGGTAATTTCAATCACTGGTTTATTTTATATTTCATGTTCCAAAATATATTTACATAAATATAATTTGTGAATCACACTTTATTTACCGTCATATATCTTAGATGTGATTGGAGCTATTGTAGCAGTTGGTCCTATCACTTATACATATGTTGGCCAAGAGCAAACTCCAATACGAAATTTGGAGATAAAAAATTTAGAGTGAGTTTTACAAAACTTTGCTCTGCATTCATAATTTGTTTTTAAATTCCTACAAATCACACATAAACTAATTTGGATGTCGTTATGAAAATAATACAGGAATGATACTTTTCCTGTGACATTGTGGGATCAATTCGCTCTAAAATTCGATGAGGGAGTAATTCGGGAAAATGAAACTTCTGGACCAGTTGTAATTATATTTGCAAGCATGAGTGTACGGAATTATAAAGATTTGTGCATCATATATTAGAATTATATTGGTTTATATGCATGATTGGCTGTGATTGTTATGCTTATATTTTAATTGTATATCCAGATAAGCTCTACCTATCATCATGTTCGGCGTCAAGATTTTACATTAATTTAGAAATTCCAGACGTTTCAGCGTTCCGAAATAATTTGCAAAGGTATTTACAATTATATCCGGATTTATCTTACTAAAATTTTACTAAGTTTTTTTTTTTTGGTAAATATTTAATTGCAGAAGAGAAACATTAGTCGGGCCAATTCAGCATATTGAAGTGACACAACAACATACTATTAGTCCTTATGAACAAATGTTCACTAATCGCAAAACTATTAGTGAACTACTTATGTTAAATCCATCAGAAGTTGAGGTTAGTATTTCTTTGGTGTATTTTTTTTTTTTTAAGTCTATCTCAAAATTATTTTTATAAATCTTTATTTTTTAATTATTGACATATATAAATATATCGCATATAGTTGAATAAATATTATTAATTTATTGCAGAATACAAAGTATACATGTGAAGCTAAATTAGTTGAAATTGACACAACATATGGATGGTGGTATAAGGCCTGTTACGATTGTAAAGGGGGAATAAAAGATTTTGATGATACATTCTTGTGACACCCTAATAATCCCACATTGGATGGGAATGTGGTTGTCATTGGGTTTATAAGAGACTTGGACACTAGTAATAATAACTGGGCTTAAGCATTTTGGGCCGGTGATTGGGTCCAACGAGTTATTGTTACTAGTGGGCTGGGTCGTTACATTTGGTATTAGAGCCGGTTCACCAGCTGGACATGTGTGGCGAGTCTCGGCTGAGCCGGCGTCTGGATGACGGGCTAGCGAGACGAGTCACACATCGCCTGGTGATCGTGGGCTGTGTGTGTGATTGGACTGACGAGGACGTCAGGGCCTTAACGGGGGGAATTTGTGACACCCTAATAATCCCACATCGGATGGGAATGTGGTTGTCATTGGGTTTATAAGAGACTTGGACACTAGTAATAATAACTGGGCTTAAGCATTTTGGGCCGGTGATTGGGCCCAACGAGTTATTGTTGCTAGTGGGCTGGGTCGTTACATTGATTGTGAGACCCCAGATAGTCCTATATATGAGATATAATATGGCTAAACTCTTAACCCGACTTAAGCATTTTGGGTGGTGGCAAGGCACAAGAGGTTAAGAGTGTTAAGCATGCTAGGACGGGAGTAGTCCTAGGATGGGTGACCCCCTGGGAAGTTGGGGCGTCACAGATGGTATCAGAGCCAATTACCAGCCGGAAGTGTGAGATGAGTCTCGGCTGAGCCAGGGTCTGGATGACGGGCTAGCGAGACGAGTCTCACATCGCCTGGTACTTGTGAGCCTGAGCCTAACGAGGACGTCAGGGCTTAAAGGAGGGGATATTGTGAGACCCCAGATAGTCCTATATATGAGATATAATAGGGCTAAACTCTTAACCCGGCTTAAGCATTTTGGGTGGTGGCAAGGCCCAAGAGGTTAAGAGTGTTAAGCGTGCTAGGACGGGAGTAGTCCTAGGATGGGTGACCCCCTGGGAAGTTGGGGCGTCACAATTCTGGTGTAATATTTGTTGCAACGATGATCAATCCCCCGTACCATGGTATATTTCTAACTACATATTTGATTGTTTTGAAAACCTTTTGTGTTCTTTAAAGAGAAATTTTATTTTATGATATGTTATTAATGCAAATTTTTTTTTTTTAAAAGGTACAAGTTAAATACTATTTGTTCGGATGATACTGCTTCAGCGAACTTCACAATATTTGGCAAATCAGCGCAAGATTTGATACATGTTCCGACTCAACAACTTGCAACTGCAGCAAATTCAGACAGATTTATTCTGCCTTCTATTATTAAGAATATTATTGGTCAAACTTTTGTTTTTCAAGTTGCCCTTGACACTCGCAATGTCACGCCCCGAGCCCGCCAAATCGGTCGGACTCGGGCGCGTCGAACAGACCGCCGAACGGACAGAGTTTCCCCTGTACGTTCAAGGCGTCGCAATCAATACAATTACAAGAGGTTCCAAACAGGAACAGATATCACAATCAGATTGCATAAGGAAGTATCATAAACATAAAACAGCTACTTGCTATTACAACCATTCGTCTCCATTTAGAATTTTTACATTAACTTTAAACTTTAAACTTCCTAATACAATCTAGTTATTACAACTTTATTACAACATATTCTTTTCACTCTCAAACCCCTAGTTAGCCGACTGGGGTACTTCTATCTCTGGTCTCCTGGTAGGGCGCTATCTACTGAGCTACGCCCTTGCCTCGCGCTGCCGCTGCCGCGCCGCTCACGTGTGTACCTGTACCCCCAAAACGCAACACGGGGGTGAGAACTATTGTCCATAGTTCTCGTGGGTACGGTCACCCAAGAGAACAGCTCGACCAATAGGTCCAAGGAGGCACTGCAGATATGTTAGTCCAAAAACATATATAGATATATAACTTGCAACTAACATAAAAACCTGCCTCACAATATGCAATATGCAAAATTACCCTTTAGCTCTTAGCTTCTCTTTACTTTATTGCTATTATTTACTTTAGCCTTTTCATTCATACCTAGCTATTTACAAGCTTAGCTAGTCTTAACGTTCTTTACCTTTGGCCCTTATGCTACTTAGCAATTTATTTCTAAGGTCACTAAGCCACCCGACTCGGTCTTGAGTCAATCCATTGCGGATAATCCGCCCGCTGTCTAGCCCGAGGTGTTGGACGTCTCGCAACTACCCCAGCTGTCAACAGCCTGTCGCCCTCTGTGACTCAGCCTCATCGCGGCGAAATCGTCGCACACGCGGAACCCAGCTGTCACTTGACATAACCATTCTGGTGGCGATCGCGGCGGACTTACCCAGCGAGGACCCAAGTCATGACTTAACCATCTGGCGGCGAACTAATCGCACCTCACCCAACAATGGTTTGAGTCACTCCTTCGCCTCCTGGTGCGGCCGTATCGTACTTACCCAGCAATGGTGCCCCAAACACAGGGTGTCAACACATGGCGATCTGATCCTCACCCGGCTTAACCGGTATCGAACACATTTCGGCTCACCCACCCGGCGGCGAAATCGTCGCACAACGCCACGACGGTAGTATAGCCCTGGACGGCGAAATCGTCGCACACGCCCGACACCAACTTAGGTGTCCAAATCTCGGGATTCCATGAATCCGTTCCACTTAGCTTGAGGGTTAGCTAGGCCCTCAAGAGACGACCCTCTAGGTCCATTGTCTTTACCTCCTAGGTCCACTTGACACTAGGGCTCAGTTCCTGTCACATAACCTAGGTTACCGAACTCTAGGTTCAATGTCATTCCAGCTCGACCTATGTTTACTAACACTAGGTCCATTAACATCCTTGTCCAACCTATGTCCTTGACACTAGGTACAACGTCATTCACCTAGATCCATATGACTCTAGGTTTACTATAACCTATGTTCATTACACTAGGTTAATCCCCACACTCCTAGGTCCATTGACTCTAGGTTTACTACAACTTATGTTCTGTACACTAAGTTGGATGCCACTCGATCTATATGTGTATTAGTCCATGACCTACATTCTTACTTAGCATTCTCATACTTGGCATTCATATACTTAACATTCTTATGTTAACCATCCCATTTACATGCACATAATTATATCTAGCATGTACTCATTATGCTAAGCATGCATTTATTCACACATTTCATTTACATGCATATTTCTATTATGCTAAGCCTATGTTCTTGCAACATTCTTTACTTAGCATTCTTTGCCTCATTATTTAACTCATGCTTATTCATTTCCTAGCATTCTATATTTTACACTAGGTTCTTTAACATGCATCTCTACTTATGCATTTTATACTATGTCCTTTAACATGCAATTTCTATACATGGATCACATGCAACATATGTCAATTATATGCATCAACTTGAAACCTTTACTCTTAGACATATTTAGGCGACCTAGTCGCTTCGGTAAACACAACCCACCTTATTATGCTCTCCGATTGCTCGTCGACACTCGCAATCGGCCGCCGCGCACTCTTGACCCGGTTTGGCTCAAACTCTTGCACGACCACCCGAACGATCTCCGAATCCCAATCGAAACCTTGTGCCGTTGCCCCACGCCTTCAAGTTGCCCTGGGTTCGTTTTCATGAATTTTGGGCTCCTATCTTGCGTCGCGGACATCCGGTTTAAATATATTAAATAATTAATATCTTTGTACTCGCTCGTCAGATCACCGAACCGAGCGCGCCAACGCGTTCGTTGCACCCCCAATTAGGTTTCTATGGGGTCAAATGAGATCAAACTCATCTATTTCTAAAAACCCCCTTTTTAACCTTAGGTTTTGCACTTTTGCAAATCCCACCGATTTGATCCCTAGAACAAGCAATAGAGAGCTTGTCTAACCTCTAGGTACTCATCTAAGAGCACTAGAGCCATCCATAGGGTGTTTAAAACAAACCCTAGAAATCCACCATTAGAGCACCTTGAAGAACACATGACTTTCATGAGTTTCCAAGCCTCTACAAGGTTCTAAAGCTTACAAGAAGCTCAAAACTCTAGATCTAGGGTTTAAAAACCCATTACTAGAAGATCTACCATGAGAGGAGGCTAAAGCTTACCTCTACAAGCTTGCCCCGAGCTCGTGGGAGAAGAGGAAGATGACCAAGAGGACCTCCATCATCATCCTCTTCATCATCTCCATCTTCTTCTTCTTCCTTCTCTTCCTTTCCTTCTCTTCCTTTCCTTCGCTTTCTTTCTTCTTTTCTTGTCATTTATTGCAGAGAGGGAGAGAGAGAGAGACCAGAGGGAGTGAGAGAGAAAGAGAGTGTATTTTACCTCTCTAATCACTTAACCCCCTGCACAAAATGCTATAAGGCCCCTCAACTTCTTTTATTTCGAACGAGTCAAAACCGCTGCACCCATTCGTACGGTATGGAGGGCCTCGTACGTATGGGACACCCCGTAGGCAAACCCGAGAGTCGTCTCGGATTTTTCGCAAAGACTTGTAGGTATGGGATCGGGCTTGTACCGGTATGGGCCATAAAATTTCCAAACCCGAGAGCTCTTCTCCTCTCGGTCAAAGTTGCTATACCGGTACAACCACCATGCTTGTACCGGTATAGATTGCCCAGACTTGTGTTTTTCACGTCGTTTCGACTCTAATTCGCGCCGAACAACGCCAAAACCTTTCTAACTCTTTTAGATCCTCTCTTAACCCTTCCAAGCATCTTGGAATGGTTATTGGAACTTGTCCAATTACTCGTTCGCGCACTTTAGCCAATTTGGTTAAAGTTCGGGTCGCTACATTCTCCACCCCTTAAAATTAGTTTCGTCCGCGAAACTTACTCATCTTCATTTATTCGCACCCCAATCCAATTTATCGAGTAACCTGGGGTCCAATGCACTTTTCAGCTTCGGAGTGGCCTTTCTTTTATCGGAATTATCCAATGGTCCACTACAAAAAAAATGTGAGGCTATTCTCCTTCACATTGCCACGCACATCATAAAATGTGCACTTCAACTCTCATGTGGCTTCCACTATTCAAGTGTCTCCTAGAGACCACTTATCTCAACTTCAATTGCCACGACTTATTCGGCTCCTTAGCCGCAATCAACCCACACGAACACGCCGTTTGTGAACTTAAGCCAAACTCTTCAATAGAGTTAGTGGCCAAGTCACTCTCCTCGATCTCTATGGGTGGACTAATAGTCACCAACCCAACGTCGGCCTACCGCCTAGACTTGTCTCAATTACGCTTAGCGTTCCCTTGTTACTAGCGTAGACCCAATCAGCATTCTCGGGCGAAATTCTCTCTTGGGAACTCGCACACACTCCAACTAGGAGCTATCAAGATCCTAAACCACATCAATTCTTGGGTTGGGTCACAACCGCACTCTCAGTGCACTTTCGATCTTAAGATCCAAACACATGGCACTTCCACGTCCACGGGTCCAAGCTCAGACTACCGTCCTGACCCAAAACTCTCGCCCTACCAATAGGTATCGGGCCGCTACCACTAGCAGCTGACTGCGCCTGCCCAATGGGCCCAGGCTCCACAGTCCACAAATGGTCCAGGCACGGGTCGTCACAAGCACTACCCGCAAACGTCGTCCTATACGACATGCTCTACAGAGCTACACACTCTATGGGCTCCTATGCACCCAGTGCGAGCCACCAGCATCCACAAGTGATCCATGGCCCGCTTCACACTTAGCCCAGCTAAAGTGCTACTGCCAACTCACTCTCTCGGCTGAAACGAAACCGCACTCCACGAGTATTTATACTCGCGCACTCTATACGCCACTCGAGCATTTATTCTAAGTTTCAGCTCTAGCACGGTCATATCCCCGCGCATCGTCTTCTAAGCGACTCTCCAAACCTCACATAGGGGTATCACTTGGCCCACGGCCAACTTGGCTCTAACACGAGTCTTAATCCTTGTCTAGGAAGCACTACTAGCAACTTTGCTAGTGTCATCGTATTCTCTACCTGCTCCAGCAGGCACTACTCTTACCACATAAGCATGCCCGGGTATCTATTTACCCACCCACTGGTTCCTACTATGAAATGCACAACTAGTAGTAACTAACCAATGATCATGGCATGCAATGCACCAACTTACAATCATGCAAAAACTTAATGATTGCTTAATAATCCCATACCTGCCCCGACGTCGTCAGTATCGGCAGGTTCCACCACTCAGGTCGCGCCCACGGCCACCTGGTACTCGCCGCGAACCCTCCGGTGGGATCATCCTCAACGGCCGCTCTCCTTGCGGACACTCGTCCCGCACATGGCCTGGTAGTCCACACTTGAAGCACCTGCCCTCACGCTGTTCACACTGCTGTGGGAAATGAGGGCCCCCACATATAACACACTCCGCCGAGGACCGAATGCGGTATGTCCCCGGAGCTCGAGATCGCGAGTGCGAACTTGCCGAAGGCTTTCGGGAACTTGACTGACCAGCGGATCCACCCGTCGATCGTCCTTGCCCCTTGTCCCTGTAATATGCCTTGCGCTCCTCCCGGAGGAACGCGTTGCCTTGCTCTATCCATAAGGCTCGATCCAGGACTTCAGCAAAGGTCTGTAACCGAAGTATATGCACGGCCTCAAAAAGATCTGGCTGAAGTCCACGCACAAAGCTATCGGCCTTAGCCTTGTCATCCCGCACCACCTCCGGGACACAATGCACGAGGCGAGAAAATTCTCGCTCGTATTGCCTAACGGAACGGTCTCCTTGCCGCAGCTTCCCGAACCTGTCCTGGAGCTTCCCTTTCTCGCTATCGGGAAGTAAGCGAGAACAGCATTCCTCGAAACTCTTCCCAGGCCATAGGAGGGAGATTAGGCGATCGGTTTTGCCGAATGTCCTTCCACCACGCCTTCGCTGACTGCTTCAAGCAATGCACAGCTAGCGGCACCTTGTCTCGCTCTAAGGCGTACATCTCCTCAAAGAGGGTTTCCATAGCGTCAATCCACATCTCCACGATCCATGGATCGGCGTCCTCTCCGTCAAAGGTAGGCGGATCGAGCTTTCTGAAAGCCATTAGGGCCGCTAAAGCCCGCTCCGCTCCGCCACAACCTCGAACCAACAACGGTCGGGTCGCCGCCTCGGCGGAACGCTTTCGCCGCAACTCCCGGCCGTCCATGACGAGCCGCAGCCGGTGCAGCCACCAGCTGATCCAACGTCTCTTGGAGTCGCTTCATCTGCTCCTCCTGGCGCATGGCAGCCTCCTGCTGCCGCTGCACCAAGTCCGCTTGTTGCCTCACCACTCCCACGAGTGAGGCCAACTGATCACGAAGCTCAGAGTCTCCGCTCGCCTCGACTTGCTCAGGGACACCACTTGTCCCCTCCCGCGCCGATCTGGACGAAGATCGCCTACGCGGTGCCATCGTTTCCTGAAACACGACAACTCGATTAGTCCTCGACCAACTTGGGTCGAACACGAAACCACTAACACCGGCTCAAAAGCCAATCAGGCGAAAGTCAAATAGGGCGTCCATTCTCGTCCTTAGGCTTCATGTTGTCGCGCGCCAACATGAACACCCTCAGTTGAAGACGAACGACACCTCAAATCTACCTCTAATATCCTTCTTAGAGGTTACGCAACACGACCAAATCCATACTACTTTCGCCACGGACCACAAGTCCTCGTCTCTCACGAGCCTTAACCTCTAAGGTTTTACTAACCTAAGGTCTCCTAGGTTCAACTAAGCCATTGCCCCATTCACTACTTTATGCTCTGATACCATCTTATCTGTCACGCCCCGAGCCCGCCAAATCGGTCGGACTCGGGCGCGTCGAACAGACCGCCGAACGGACAGAGTTTCCCCTGTACGTTCAAGGCGTCGCAATCAATACAATTACAAGAGGTTCCAAAAAGGAACAGATATCACAATCAGATTGCATAAGGAAGTATCATAAACATAAAACAGCTACTTGCTATTACAACCATTCGTCTCCATTTAGAATTTTTACATTAACTTTAAACTTTAAACTTCCTAATACAATCTAGTTATTACAACTTTATTACAACATATTCTTTTCACTCCCAAACCCCTAGTTAGCCGACTGGGGTACTTCTATCTCTGGTCTCCTGGTAGGGCGCTATCTACTGAGCTACGCCCTTGCCTCGCGCTGCCACTGCTGCGCCGCTCACGTGTGTACCTGTACCCCCAAAACGCAACACGGGGGTGAGAACTATTGTCCATAGTTCTCGTGGGTACGGTCACCCAAGAGAACAGCTCGACCAATAGGTCCAAGGAGGCATGAGATATGTTAGTCCAAAAATATATATAGATATATAACTTGCAACTAACATAAAAACCTGCCTCACAATATGCAATATGCAAAATTACCCTTTAGCTCTTAGCTTCTCTTTACTTTATTGCTATTATTTACTTTAGCCTTTTCATTCATACCTAGCTATTTACAAGCTTAGCTAGTCTTAACGTTCTTTACCTTTGGCACTTATGCTACTTAGCAATTTATTTCTAAGGTCACTCTACCTCAGCTCACTAAGCCACCCGACTCGGTCTTGAGTCAATCCATTGCGGATAATCCGCCCGCTGTCTAGCCCGAGGTGTTGGACGTCTCGCAACTACCCCGTCAACAAAGATGTCGCCTCTCGTGACTCGGCCTCATCGCGGCGAAATCGTCGCACACGCGAACCCACTGTCACTTGACATAACCATTCGGTGGCGATCGCGGCGGACTTACCAGCGAGGACCCAAGTCATGACTTAACCATCTGGCGGCGAACTAATCGCACCTCACCCAACAATGGTTTGAGTCACTCCTTCGCCTCCTGGTGCGGCCGTATCGTACTTACCCAGCAATGGTGCCCCAAACACAGGGTGTCAACACATGGCGATCTGATCCTCACCCGGCTTAACCGGTATCGAACACATTTCGGCTCACCCACCCGGCGGCGAAATCGTCGCACAACGCCACGACGGTAGTATAGCCCTGGACGGCGAAATCGTCGCACACGCCCGACACCAACTTAGGTGTCCAAATCTCGGATTCCATGAATCCGTTCCACTTAGCTTGAGGGTTAGCTAGGCCCTCAAGAGACGACCCTCTAGGTCCATTGTCTTTACCTCCTAGGTCCACTTGACACTAGGGCTCATTTCCTGTCACATAACCTAGGTTACCTAACTCTAGGTTCAATGTCATTCCAGCTCGACCTATGTTTACTAACACTAGGTCCATTAACATCCTTGTCCAACCTATGTCCTTGACACTAGGTACAACGTCATTCACCTAGATCCATATGACTCTAGGTTTACTATAACCTATGTTCATTACACTAGGTTAATCCCCACACTCCTAGGTCCATTGACTCTAGGTTTACTACAACTTATCTTCCTTACACTCAGTTGGATGCCACTCGATCTATATGTGTATTAGTCCATGACCTACATTCTTACTTAGCATTCTCATACTTGGCATTCATATACTTAACATTCTTATGTTAACCATCCCATTTACATGCACATAATTATATCTAGCATGTACTCATTATGCTAAGCATGCATTTATTCACACATTTCATTTACATGCATATTTCTATTATGCTAAGCCTATGTTCTTGCAACATTCTTTACTTAGCATTCTTTGCCTCATTATTTAACTCATGCTTATTCATTTCCTAGCATTCTATATTTTACACTAGGTTCTTTAACATGCATCTCTACTTATGCATTTTATACTATGTCCTTTAACATGCAATTTCTATACATGGATCACATGCAACATATGTCAATTATATGCATCAACTTGAAACCTTTACTCTTAGACATATTTAGGCGACCTAGTCGCTTCGGTAAACAAAACCCACCTTATTATGCTCTCCGATTGCTCGTCGACACTCGCAATCGGCCGCCCACTCTTGACCCGGTTTGGCTCAAACTCTTGCACGACCACCCGAACGATCTCCGAATCCCAATCAAACCTTGTCGTTGCCCACGCCTTCAAGTTGCCCCAGTTCCGTTTTCATGAATTTTGGGCTCCTATCTTGCGTCTGCGGACATCCGGTTTAAATATATTAAATAATTAATATCTTTGTACTCGCTCGTCGTATCACCGAACCGAGCGCGCCAACGCGTTCGTTGCACCCCCAATTAGGTTTCTATGGGGTCAAATGAGATCAAACTCATCTATTTCTAAAAACCCCCTTTTTAACCTTAGGTTTTGCACTTTTGCAAATCCCACCGATTTGATCCCTAGAACAAGCAATAGAGAGCTTGTCTAACCTCTAGGTACTCATCTAAGAGCACTAGAGCCATCCATAGGGTGTTTAAAACAAACCCTAGAAATCCACCATTAGAGCACCTTGAAGAACACATGACTTTCATGAGTTTCCAAGCCTCTACAAGGTTCTAAAGCTTACAAGAAGCTCAAAACTCTAGATCTAGGGTTTAAAAACCCATTACTAGAAGATCTACCATGAGAGGAGGCTAAAGCTTACCTCTACAAGCTTGCCCCGAGCTCGCGGGAGAAGAGGAAGATGACCAAGAGGACCTCCATCATCATCCTCTTCATCATCTCCATCTTCTTCTTCTTCCTTCTCTTCCTTTCCTTCTCTTCCTTTCCTTCTCTTTCTTTCTTCTTTTCTTGCTGTCGACAGAGAGAGGGAGAGAGAGAGAGATCAGAGGGAGTGAGAGAGAAAGAGAGTGTATTTTACCTCTCTAATCACTTAACCCCCTGCACAAAATGCTATAAGGCCCCTCAACTTCTTTTATTTCGAAGCAGTCCAAAACTGCTGCCAGACCCATTCTGTACCGGTATGGAGGGCCTCTGTACCGGTATGGGACACCCCAGAGGCAAACCCGAGAGCTGTCTCCGATTTTTCGCAGCACTTGTACCGGCATGGGATCGGGCTTGTACCGGTATGGGCCATAAAATTTCCAAACCCGAGAGCTCTTCTCCTCTCGGTCAAAGTTCTATCTACAACCACCATGCTTGTCTGGGGTATAGATTGCCAGAACTTGTGTTTTTCACGTCGTTTCGACTCTAATTCGCGCGAACAACGCCAAAACCTTTCTAACTCTTTTAGATCCTCTCTTAACCCTTCCAAGCATCTTGGAATGGTTATTGGAACTTGTCCAATTACTCGTTCGCGCACTTTAGCCAATTTGGTTAAAGTTCGGGTCGCTACACGCAAATTGAATTCAAGCATGCAATCATTCAGAGTCATAAAGATTTTTCAAAATGTTTTGCCTGCAAAGATCAAGATTGAAGAGGAAAAAGAAGATGTCGTCGATATTAAGGAAGACAGTGTACCTGCAACCCCTAAAGAATCACAAAATTATATAGTGGACAAAACATCTGCCAATGATGTGACGCAAACAAAGTAAGAGAACTTATCTAAGATATTTTCTATTTACATAGTATCTTAATTGTGTTTATTGTGAAATCTATATTTACTTTTTTTTTCTTTGTCCGTTTATTTCTCAATTTTATGGTGATAAGGAGTACTCAATTAAGGACGGATGACCCTGATTAACAGTCAAGAGGCAAGGACAAAATTCTCAGGTATCGTGGAATACTTAAACAATTTATACAATACATATATTTGGTACCAATGTTATACTAATTTTATTTTAATATTTGTACTTTTTGAATTCCTAATGGAGAGAAGTGCTCAATCTAACTTTGATGAAGATGTGAAATAATCAAGAGGTAGAAAAAGAAACCGCAGGTGACTAAAGAATTTTCTAACAAAATAGACCAATAAATTCTCTATATTTCATATAAAATGTTAAGAATAGAACCTCAATATTTTTTTTTTGATTTGTAGTATCATTGGGATTTCTCAATCTGATGAAGAGGAAGAATGAAGACCGTTGCTGTTGAAATTTGGCAAGAATTATATCCTAAAGAATTTGAAATATATGTATAATAAAGTTATTATACTTGAATTGCCGTATTTTGGTTATACTATATTTGGTTTTCAGTAATTTCAGACTTTATGAGATGCTAAGTTTTTTTTTTGGTAATGAAGTCACCCATTTATATGAATACTTTTTTTAGTAATGAAGTCACTCATCTATATGAACATTTATGCTGTGTTAAATTAAATTTTATACTCTTTTTTTATAAAATGTTAGGTCATTTGAGATAAATGCAGAAAATAATTTTTATGGTGTTCTAATCGCTTTCAATTGTACATAATTATATCTATTTTTTTATATAAAGATATTTTATGCTTAAGCGCTAAATTAAGTTTACCAAAGTTTTTCACATAATTAAATCAATTAGTTACCTCCAAAGTCAGCCGGTTATTCAGTTAATCTTTTTGTTGTAAATATAGTATTCTTCATGGTGTAAATTTGCACGTTTATTGTCGTTTTCTATATATAAGGCTAAATTATATTATTGATAAAGAAAAACATTTGCGAGGCCGGTGGATTGGTGGGTTGACAAGCAGTGAAGGCACAAATATTAGTAAAAAATAAATTTGAAAAAGAGTGAAAGAATTAGCTAAATTTAAAATTTCGGAATATAAAGTTTAAAATTTTTATACTGAAATTTAATAAGTTACACTTTTATTTTTAAAATTTAAATTTGTAATATTTAAATTGGAAAAACAAATTTTGATTTTTTAATTTCTAAATTTATAATTGGAAATTTTTCTTTTTAGTTTAAAAGTTGCATTTTTTAATTATTTTGAAATCTGAAAAGAAAAACTTTAAGTTTTACCTTTTAATCTTTTACCGTTGAATTTTAAGTTAATTTGATCACAAATTTGGCTAATTTGATTCAAATCCTACATATTCATGGATACGATGGATGAACAGACGGATCGAATGGTTCAAAATAATTTTTTGACTTATTATATTTAGATAAATAAACGGCTAAATCGAACCACTTTATAGGTTAGATCTCAGTCGTACCAACCAAATATCTTTTTATTTTTTAATATCTAAATTTACGATTGTAAATTTTAGTTTTTAGTTGGCAAGCGTTCCGTTTCCCTCGGATCGCCATCTCATCCAACGGCTAAGCCCACACCTCTCTTCCGAATAAAACGTCATTTGCGAATAATTCGACCTAAAAAATCGGCCCTCTTGCTGCGGCCTGCGAACCTGTGTCGCTACGACTGCGGACGGACTCATGGGCTTCACAGTGGCCCAAAACAGGAAAAAAAAAAACCAAAAAAAAAACCCTTCTGATTTCTGAAAAGCATCGCCCCCTCCTTGCCACAGTCCCTCGATACTCCCCCTCCACCCTCTCAAAAAAAGGGTTTGCCCTAACTTCTCAGCCCCCTGCGGCGGTGCCCCTCTTCCCTTCCGGCCGCTCGCCGAACGCCATCGGAAGCCCTCCTCTTCGAGAAGTGGTTCAAGCAGAACTGGACGTGCTGGATCCCGGTGACGGCGAAGCTGGCGAGGACGAAGGCGGCGCGCTCCCGCCAGTCGGGCAGGCAGGAGACGAGCAGAGGGTACCAGACCCAGAAGACGGCGACGCCGGCGATCTCCTGGAGGCGGTTGGGCACGTTGCGGCCGGAGAGCAGGAGGATGCAGGACTGCGCGAGGAGGTTGACGCGGGCGACGCACATGACCGGGTAGAAGGTGAGGTGCTGGTAGCTGACGAGCAGCCTGGCGGCGGCGCCGAAGGCCATGGTCCGGCGGTAGAAGACGGAGAAGAGCGGGGTGAAGAGGCGCGGGGAGACGGCGAAGAGCAGCAGGTGCTGCAGGTCGGGGTCGAAGTCGAGGCTGTTGCAGGCGATGTGGTGGGCGTTGTGGTTGCGCTTCCACCAGGCGATGCTGAGAAATCGGAACCCTCATCGTCGTCGCCTCTTCCTCTTCCTCTTCCGCATCCGCTATCCAACGATAAACCAGGTACGATTTGAGTTTTCATTCTTCAAAGCAAAAGTTGGAAGCTTTTAGTCCTGATTCCTGAACTCCTGATGGATACTTTTGTATACACAAATTGCTGAGTGCTTAATTGAATGTGTCCTGTTATGCACAAAGAGGCCCCAAACATAGAGCTAAATAATCTTAATTAATTTAGGGAGCAGGAAGTTCAGAACCTCCAATATATTTTGAATATAATAAAACCTAATGGTAGATAAGAATATATCTGATATATAATATATATGAATGAATGTGTCTAAAAGGACATGTCTGATAAAAATTTTTATGACAAATCTCTATTTTAGTATCAAGTATTTAGGAGTTTGCCACATTCTTATAATCAGTCCCATATCCGTATAAATCACGTATCCGAATAATTGGCGAATCCGTTTTTTAGCCGTTTTTTTGAATTCTACAATAATAAGGTACATATTTCCTGTTTTTGCAGGTTATGATTCTATAGGTTATAAAGGGAAAAATATCTTAAATGTCTGCGTGATTGCACAGGCAATTAGGGATGGATATGGGTTTGTTCTGCGCCCAAGTTGGTTAAACCTCCATTGTTAGAATATGATAGGCTTAATTCATGACCTTCTTGATCACCAACTTCTTAGGTTTCCTTGACACACGCGAGAATCTTATAATAGGTGGGTTGATTGCAGTTGGCTCAGTGAGCAGGACCACCATGAATTGTGCTGAAAACATAACCTCCTTAGTATATCAGTAGAGTCACCACTTAGCAAGGGCTACAATATTGATCAAAACTTTTTTGTCTAACCCATTATGTTTAACGTTGAAAACTTTGTGAAATGAAAACATGCCTTGGCCATGATGGGTTGGTGAGATACTGATTCACAAACCCATGGAGACTTGACAAATGTAATTAAGGCTGTGGGGCAGCATTCCGCTAACGTTGTAGCAAATGTACACTTTTATTTGTGTTTTTATTCCAGCCCTATAAAATTTTTATCCACCCTTTGTGATGCTCCACTTTTTAGGAGATTACTCATTCTAGAACTATATCAGATCTAGCATGCTTAACCTTCTTAATCTCTTAAAATTAAGAAGTTTAGTTCTATTCTATTTTATATTTAGAACTATTGAAATTCTGGGGTCACATTGCTTCCCTTCACATCTTGATTGTCCCTAATTAATCGTGCATCTTCAATAGGACATATAAGCTCTAGGCGCATTGGAAATAAAACAAAACCCAATGTTTGAAAGGTAAAACTACTAAGTATACAGATTACAGAGTCAACTTAGACCTGAAAAGTAAAGAACATAATAAGCAATGCCAAATGTTTTATGACTTTCAAACACTCTCCGGATGTCCAATTTACTATCATTACCAAGGCACCAGATTGCACAAACTTTCAGATGAGCGGGTGTTTCTTCTTTCAAATTCCATACACCTTATTCTAAGAGTTAAAGTTTCACAAATATTACGTAACAATCGTTGAAAGTTTATCTCAACAATAAGATGCGACGCCATCACTGCACTAAAATAGCTAATCAAATGAAGGTGGATGAGATGGGTTAATTTACACCCGTTTGCAAGTTAATTACTTACTGTCATTCTTTTGGATGACATAACGGTAAGCAAGAATATGGTTAAGAACCTAACAGAAGTGATATGGAGGGCTGCGTAGGGCTAACTATTTTGATTGAAACTGAAAACTTAAAACCACAGTGTATGTGAGTAATTATGCTAACAAATAACTCTCTTTGAATTTAAATGATTAACTATAATTGACATATCACCCAATATATCTTTGCTAAACAATAATCCGCAGAAATGTTATAGACTAACTTAACATGAGAATGAAAATAATCCTTAAGGCTTGACTTGCAAATAACTGATAGATACTTATCCATGATCTGAAATTGTATTAAAGTTTTGGAAAGACCACTGAAATAGTCAATTAAAGTTGTTGAATTACAGGTTTCCGTTTAATTTTAGCTTTAAGATCTCTAATTTCTTTTATTTCTTCTTCCTTTGTTTGCCTATTATATATAAGTTGATTGAGTTGCTTTACACTTTTTGCGTTTAGGAATGTATGCAATGTTACAATGTGGCACTCTTACTTTGCCTTATGCCTCAGTTTATACTTTTCGTTACGCGAACATCTAGCATGTGTATGTAGTTTATTTGATTTTTTGTGCTTCTCTCATAAATGTTGCCATGACTCTCAAGTAAGACGCCTAAAAGGCATAGCTCTATGATTCTTAAGTTCCTCCAAATATTCCTATCACATCAACTTCCTCTACTAAACGGTGTGATGAAGGTGTGTTTTGAAAACAAAATACAGTTAAGGAAAGAGATTACTTACATAGTTGATCAGCAACTTGAGCTTGCTTCTTCTCTCGGAGGGGAGCTCTAATATTTGATATTTCAGAGTTTTTCAGGTATGTCAGACTTTTTGTTGTTTAAAACTGAAATGTTTAAAGCTGTTGAATTACAGGTTTCCGTTTAATTTTAGCTTTAAGATCTCTAATTTTTTTTATTTCTTCTTTCTTTGTTTGCCTATTATATATAAGTTGATTGAGTTGCTTTACACTTTCTGTGTTTAGGAATGTATGCAATGTTACAATGTAGCACTCTTACTTTGCCTTATGCCTCAGTTTATACTTTTCGTTACGCGAACATCTAGCATGTGTATGTAGTTTATTTGATTTTGTGTGCTTCTCTCATAAATGTTGCCATGACTAAATTAAGGTCTACCACTACGCCATAAAAAAACACTTCCAACTAAAATAATAATTTAGCATGACCGTGTATACATGTGAGTTCATCCCCATTATTCCTTATGTCTATATTTTGTTTATATCTTAAATTTGTATGCTTCTACTGTACAATAAATTCATGTATATTGTCTTCTATCGTGTTTTAATACTTATGTTTAAACTTCTAAAGATGAACTGAGGATCTGGAACCATAAATGCAGTCATGTTGTATTCTATCGTGTTATCTTCTTATCTAATTTGTATTATTGTATATAGTGTATTATTTCCATTAAACCAATTCCTCTTATCAATCTTGATGCAGTTCACTTTTTACTTTGTTGTTGCTTCTTTATTATTTTTTACTACTTGATGATTTCAGATACTTTCTAATGGTTCAACGAACGTAATATTAAGTTTTTTATTTATTGCTATTGGCGATGATGACAAAATGAATAATCTTATGATTAATATGAAAAGAATATATACATGGTAAGGCAACTTGGATGGCAGTTATGCAACCGTTGCAACCAAAGATTTCGCTTAACAAGTGATGAAGCAAAAAATATTATTGCTGCTTGCTAATCTATAACCCTTATGAAATCCCGTTCTCTTTTGTCTACATGGTAAGGCAACTTAGATGGCAGTTATGCAACCGTTGCAACCAAAGATTTCGCTTAACAAGTGATGAAGCAAACAATATTATTGCTGCTTGCTAATCTACAACCCTTATGAAATCCCGTTCTCTTTTGTCCACGTGGCAACATTAGGTTAATCTATTTTTTGTGGGCCCTACCTGTCATCTTAAGATAAGATAATTTGTTAATTAATTAATAAACTTATGTGGGCCTACCTGTTATCTTAATACCCACCCAGCCAATTTTTCACATCTAATTTACCATGCTTCTAATTAACTTCTTCTTCTACCTCGGCTACTTCGCTCGCCCCTCTACCGCTCCGACTCCTGTTCCTTCGCTTGGCCGAGTTCATGGGCCCGGCGCTTCGTTCCGTTCGCCCCTAGATGCCGCTGCGACTCCTGTTCCCGCTCTGGACGGAATGTTGGGCCGAGTTCATGGTCGGCCCTTCTTCCCTCATCCCCTACGGTCACGAAAATTGTTCGGATTCATTCTTCGCGGTCCCTTCTTGCTGCTTATATGATATGCCTTTGTAAAAAATTTATTTGCGGCCAAAAAAACTCTATTTCTCTGTTGGTTGGGTATCAACTAGGATGGCAGTTAATAAAAGCAACCAGTGATTAACCCCAGCAAGAAATACATAAGCTATTGAGAACATATAACTATACGCGGCACATTTTCTCGGAGACTTCTAAAATGAGAAAAATATTATTGTTGCCTAATGATAATACTCATTACATGTCTGAGCCTATAGTAAAAATATAATTTAACTATCTGTTGATCTTTTTCGATTTGCTCAAATTTCTACTACTAATGCTTATATTTCTTATGATGTATATTTTACAATTAGTTTATGATTGCAAATTTTTTCCCCTTTTTTCTGTATCGTTTCTTACTACAAGTTTTTGCTGATATTTCTCTAGCTTCTACTTAACCTTAGGTGCTTTTCTTTCATTTTATTTCACTTTGCATCTTTTCGATTGTTGTGATGATGTTTTCTTTACTTTTATAATCAATTTTCGAAGTTGCTGCTTCACTTGATCTTTTGCTACTATTGTTTCATCTACTGTATATGTGGTTCCTTCTTTTGTGTACCGAATACTTTTTGAAGCCCTGTCTCAAAAGAGGGATCAGCCATGGGAGAGAACTCAGTAAATATAGCAAGTGTTCCTTTATTAGGCCTGACCCGATATGGTTGCACCAGTTGAGTAGTTACATAACCCATCACATGAGTCTCACCAAGTTGCACTTCCGATAACCTATCATCTCTAAAAATGCAGGAGAACTCGAATAGTCGTCACCTTCTGCAGTAAACTGTTAATTGAATTCCTTCAAGTGTACTGTTTATGTATGAACTAATAAGAAGTACATATGAGTCTTCCTTTAGAGTCATCATCAGCATCTGTTATTCGCTTGAAATTGTACCAATGAATATCATGCTCATATCCATAAATGTATGCATATTGTATTCTATCATGTGTAAACACTTATGTCTAACCTCATGAAGCAGGAGCTGAGAAGCATTTGTCAACACTCTGTTTTTCGACTTTGCCAACTACTATTTCTGAATGAACTCCTCAATGCCAATTTTTTACATGGGATGCTTCATAGTATTTTATTTGTGTGAATTCACTTATATTGTTTCGAAACTTTGATGATAGATCAAATTTTCTGTTAATGCTACATATATTTTATTAACAATTTTTAGATCGTAACAAAGTGAAACTTGATGGTAAAAAATATAGCTTTTTTTTTTTTTTCAGTTACAATCAAGTTAGTCCTATTTTACTCTTTCTTAAATTTTTTAGTCCTATTTTACTCTTTCTTAAATTTTTTACTGACTATTGTTTTTTTCTTTCAGCCAACTCTTGCACTCTTTCCACGGCTTCTACAATTCTCAATTTTATTGTATCTATGGTCACTCATGCTGCTGTTGAATTAACTGCTTATACTTTTATTTGTTTGTTACTCGAAATTTTTTTGTTCTTTTATGTATTTACTATTTTGTCTTTAACTGGATACAACCATATTTTATACTTAAAATAGTTGCTACTTTTATTATTGTGGTGATAGCTTCTATGTTGCGAGAAATGAGAAAAAAATGTATACTGCTATTTCTACTACTTTTTACTCTTAAATTTTATGTGAGTTCATTATATCTTATATTTTGAAGTTTTTCAAGTATGTCAGATTTTTTTTTATTTAAAGCCGCTAAATTACAACTGCAATTGTTTGATTTTAACTTCATGTGCTGCTTCTTTCTTTTAACTATTGTATGTAAGCAGATTAAATTGTTTTAATCCCTCTCTATTTAGTAATTTGTGCATTGTTAGGATGTGGTGTTTTTTTTTTTGTTTGGCAAACTTATGAGACATTCTTTAGATTTTTTTTTCTTTTAAATCATTATATATATTCGAGTCTTGACGAAGAAAATTTTTTGCAACACCAATATTTGCCCGCCGCATCGCGCATATTTGCCGGCCGCATCGCGCGGGGTTACTACACTAGTATGTTGTTGATTTAGTCTCATTCTTTACTTTGTGGGTTCATGTATAATTACTAAAATACGTTTCACATCACTAATAATTAATAATTGTTAGCACTTCACAAATAGTCTTATAAATAAATTTTTTTTGTTAACAACATATCTAATATCTAATAAATTAATATTAAATGACCAAAAAATATTTTTAAATCTTTAATTTTAATATTCTAATTTCACATGTTATACCAAATTATAAATTTAAATATAAGCTTAATTTTTGAATTCAAATAAAGTCGGATGGTTCAATTCTCTATAAATAAAGTTTGAATTAAAAAATTACACTTAAATTAAGATTTAAAATTTTGATGTACATTGAAATTTAGAATAGACAAAATTAAAGTCGTAGTTTAAATTTAAAATTATTACAGTTAATTACTATTAATAATTTTTCCGCACCTTTTAGTATGAAGGGTATTTTAGTAATTTAAGTTTATCAGGAGAAATAAGCCCTAAAAAAACGCAACCTAAAACTTTATGAAAACAATGACACGAAAGAATTGTATTGTTTTTTCTTTTCTAAAATATTTTTTTCCCACCTATTGTGATCCTAAATATGGAAAAAAAATGATTTACAGATATTACTTTTATTTTATTATAGAAATTTATTTTTTGGAGTTTCACTCATCATAAATACAGATATATAAAAAAATATATAGTAAAAGCATAATACATTGTGATGAAAAAAACCTTAAAATTTTCTTTTTTTCATAAAGTCAAGTATGTTGCATTAAAATATTTACTTTATAATTATGCTTCTCTTCTGTAATTTTCTTCATATTTAAAGAATTTAATTTATAAAAGAAAATATTTTATTATTTATAAATTATTTGAAAAAAAAGGTCCTGTTGCATAGCAAGGGTTACTTAACTAGTTTAATCATTAAAATTAAGAATTAAAAGTTCTAACCGACAAAATGCAAACTTTAGAAGGTCTCTGTATACACGCACAAACACACTAATTATTAAAATAACATGTGTAGCCTTTCTCTGAAAATGTATCTGCAACTTCATCTCTCCTAGTTTTGACATCTTATGGTGGCATCCGATAAATTAATGAATAATTAATGAATACAGCTTTATGAATAAATCTTTGGCTAAATTACAAAAAACCTTCATGTAATAATCCGTTTTTTCACTTTCCCCCCCTGACATTTAAAAACCTACACTTTGCCCCCCTGTAAAATAAAAAATGTTCAAGGGGGGGTTACTGTGTGTATAAATGACCATTTTGCCCATTGTCATTTTCGTCTTCTTCCTCAGCTTCTTCACCCGTCCCTTCGATCGGCCATGATTCCCACCTCAATCGGCCACGATTTCTTTCCATTTCTTTCTCCACCTGCTCCCCTTCTCCTCCTGCACCCTCGCCGCGTCTCGATTTCGGCGACAATAGGGGGTAAATCAAGATGAGTGTTGATGGAGAGGTAGGCAAGGCAACAATGGTGAAGGCGAGATGGTGGAGGAGGGCGAAGAGGATGTGGGCAAGGGCGAGGCAGTGGAGGACGGTGAGGCGGCGAGTCGGAGGGAGGCGCAGCAACAAAGAAGAGGGCGAAGGGTATTTTCGGTAAAAAAAAAAAAATTTAACGGAACCCTAACGGTAGGAGGTGAACTGCACATTTTTTATTTTACAAGGGGGCAAAGTGTAAGTTTTTAAATGTCAGGAAGAAAAAGTGAAAAAACGGGTTATTACATTGGGGGTTTTCTGTAATTTAGCCTAAATCTTTTACTATTTTCAGCTTTGAGGTTGCCATCCATACAATGCAAGGATCACTCAAATCTACATTTTACTAGCTTTCCTGTGGTGGGTTGGTGGGTTTAAAAAAAAAACAATATAATCAAGCCTAGTACAATTATGGACAGGACCTCAGAACTAGCTCGTATGAAGTGCTACCCGGTAGTGAGTTAGTGACGACCCTTTCCTCTCATAGCAAACGCTTGAGATCGCTCCGATCGGCGTGCCTGTAATTTTTCCAACGTTTCCTTTCTTTGCTTTCGATCCACAGTTATTTTGCTTTCGTCCAATAAAACCTGGCCACCGAACTCCGAGCCGAAGACCATATCCCAGGAAGCAAGAACTTGAGATTGTCTCGATCGGTGTGCCCAAATCTTCCTTCTCGTCTTTCGTTTCTTTGATTTCCACGCATATACCACGTTAATGTGCGTATGTTTTACCCTGTGGTAATTTAGAAAAACAATATTACTTGCTCCCATTTCATCCATGTATATGAAATTTATGATATTTAAAAAGTTGGGATAATTGCCTATATACCCCTCATGCGTCTGAATATATCTGATCTACCCCAACTTTTTTTTTTTTTTCTAAAATGCCCCTCATAGGTTCCACCGTTAATCCAAAATACCCCTGCGGTTACCCCCTGTTAGTTTAACTCGGGTTAAACATGAGTTAAATGTATATTTGAGTTAAAACTATCTAAAATACTTATTTTGCCCCTACTTTATTATCCTAATCCCTTAAGTTATCATTTCTTTCTCTCCTTCCCATTCAACCATCTTCAACCTAGGCGGGGACGGAGGAGGAAGAGGCGGGGGTAGGGTTCCGGTGGGGCTGCGGAGGCCACCGCTGTGGATCGTGGTCACGGGGGTGGCGGGGTTTAGGGTTTAGGGAAAATTTTGGAGGGTTGGCGCGGGGTGGGGCGGAGCGCGGCGGAGGCGTTCCCGATCCTGGTGGACGCGCGGGTTGGTGCGACGCGCCGGGTGCGAGAGAAGGCGGCGTACGTCCTCATGGTGATGGCGCACAAGGGCCGCGTCGGCGACTGCGCCGCCATGGCCGACGCCGGGGTTGTCACGCCCCGAGCCCGCCAATTCGGTCGGATTCGGGCGCGCCGACAGACCGCCGAACGGACAGAGTTTCCCCTGTACGTTCAAGGCGTCGCAATCAATACAATTACAAGAGGTTCCAAACAGGAACAGATATTACAATCAGATTGCATAAGGAAGTATCATAAACATAAAACAACTACTTGCTATTACAACCATTCGTCTCAATTTAGAATTTTACATTTAACTTGAAGACTTTAAACTTTCTATTACAATCTAGATATTACAAATTTGATTTCAATTTATTACAACTTATTCTCCCCTGTTATACCCCTAAGCTCTGTCAACTGGGGTACTTCTATCTCTGGTCTCCTGGTAGGGCGCTATCTACTGAGCTACGCCCTTGCCTCGCGCTGCTGCTGCTGCGCCGCTCACGAACATACCTGTACCCCCAAAACCACAACACGGGGGTGAGAACTATTGTCCATAGTTCTCGTGGGTAAGGTCACCCAAGAGAACTGCTCGAACAAGAGGTCCAAGGAGGCAAGGGAGAGATGTTAGTCCAGAACCATATATAGATATATAACTTGCAACTAACATAAAAACTTGCCTCACAATATGCAATATGCAAAATTACCCTTTAGCTCTTAGCTTTTCTTTACTTTATTGCTATTCTTTACTTTAGCCTTTCCATTCACACCTAGCTATTTACAAGCTTAGCTATTATTAGCACTATCCATTAGCTATTTACAACTTTAGCTAGTCTTAACGTTCTTTGCCCTTTGGCACTTATGCTAATTAGCAATTTATTTCTAAGGTCACTCTACCTCAGCTCACTAAGCCACCCGACTCGGTCTTGAGTCAATCCATTGCGGATAATCCGCCCGCTGTCTAGCCCGAGGTGTTGGACGTCTCGCAACTACCCCAGCTGTCAACAGCCTGTCGCCCTCTGTGACTCAGCCTCACCGCGGCGAAATCGTCGCACACGCGGAACCCAGCTGTCACTTGACATAACCACTCTGGTGGCGATCGCGACGGACTTACCCAGCGAGGACCCAAGTCATGACTTAACCATCTGGCGGCGAACTAATCGCACCTCACCCAACAATGGTTTGAGTCACTCCTCCGCCTCCTGGTGCGGCCGTATCGTACTTACCCAGCAATGGTGCCCCAAACACAGGGTGTCAACTCATGGCGATCTGATCCTCACCCGGCTTAACCGGTATCGAACACATTCGGCTCACCCACCCGGCGGCGAAATCGTCGCACAACGCCACGACGGTAGTATAGCCCTGGACGGCGAAATCGTCGCACACGCCCGACACCAACTTAGGTGTCCAAATCTCGGGATTCCATGAATCCGTTCAACTTAGCTTGAGGGTTAGCTAGGCCCTCAAGAGACGACCCTCTAGGTCCATTGTCTTTACCTCCTAGGTCTACTTGACACTAGGGTTTATTCTTTGTCACATAACCTAGGTTTTCTAACTCTAGGTCCAACGTCATTCCAACTCGACCTATGTTTACTAACACTAAGTCCATTAACATCCTTGTCCAATCTATGTCCTTGACACTAGGTACAACATCATTCACCTAGATCCATATGACTCTAGGTTTACTATAACCTATATTCATTACACTAGGTTAATCCCCACACTCCTAGGTCCATTGACTCTAGGTTTACTACAACTTATGTTCTTTACACTAAGTTGGATGCCACTCGATCTATATGTGGATTAGTCCATGACCTACATTCTTACTTAGCATTCTCATACTTGGCATTCATATACTTAACATTCTTATGTTAACCATCCCATTTACATGCACATAATTATATCTAGCATGTACTCATTATGCTAAGCATGCATTTATTCACACATTTCATTTACATGCATATTTCTATTATGCTAAGCCTATGTTCTTGCAACATTCTTTACTTAGCATTCTTTGCCTCATTATTTACCTCATGCTTATTCATTTCCTAGCATTTCTATATCATGCTCATTCTTAGCATTTCACACTAGGTTCTTTAGCATGTATCTCTACTTATGCATTTTACACTATGTTCTTTAACATGCAATTTCTATACATGGATCACATGCATCAAGTTGAAACCTTTACTCTTAGACATATTTAGGCGACCTAGTCGCTTCGGTAAACACAACCCACCTTATTATGCTCTCCGATTGCTCGTCGACACTCGCAATCGGCCGCCGCAGCGGCACTCTTGACCCGTTTGGCTCGAAATCTTGCACGACCGAACGATCTCCGAATCCCAATCCGAGACCTTGTCGTTGCCCCACGCCTTCAAGTTGCCCGATTCCGTTTTCATGAATTTTGGGCTCTTATCTTGCGTCTTTGCGGACATCCGGTTTAAATATATTAAATAATTAATATCTTTGTACTCGCTCGTCGATCACCGAACCGAGCGCACCAACGCGTTCGTTGCACCCCAATTAGGTTTCTATGGGGTCAAATGAGATCAAACTCATCTATTTCTAAAAACCCCCTTTTTAACCCTAGGTTTTGCACTTTTGCAAATCCCACCGATTTGATCCCTAGAACAAGCAATAGAGAGCTTGTCTAACCTCTAGGTACTCATCTAAGAGCACTAGAGCCATCCATAGGGTGCTTAAAGCAAACCCTAGAAATCCACCATTAGAGCACCTTGAAGAACACATGATTTTCATGAGTTTCCAAGTCTCTACTAGGTTCTAAAGCTTGCAAGAAGATCAAAACTCTATATCTAGGGTTTAGAAACCCATTACTAGAAGATCTACCATGAGAGGAGGCTAAAGCTTACCTCTACAAGCTTGCCCCGAGCTCGTGGGAGAGGAAGAAGATGACCAAGAGGACCTCCTTCATAATCATCTTCATCATCTCCATCTTCTTCTTCTTTCTCTTCCTTTCCTTCTCTTTCTTTCCTTCCCTTTTTTTCTTCTCTTTGCTGTCGAAGAGAGAGGGAGAGAGAGAGAGATCAGAGGGAGTGAGAGAGAAAGAGAGTGTATTTTACCTCTCTAATCACTTAACCCCCTGCACAAAATGCTATAAGGCCCCTCAACTTCTTTTATTTCGAAGCAGTCCAAAATTGCTGGCAGACCCCATCTGTACCGGTATGGAGGGCCTCTGCCTGTATGGGACACCCTGCAGGCAAACCCGAGAGTGTCTCGATTTTTCGCAAAGACTGCACGGTATGGGATCGGGCTTGTACCGGTATGGGCCATAAAATTTCCAAACCCGAGAGCTCTTCTCCTCTCGGTCAAAGTTGCTATACCGGTACAACCACCATGCTTGTACCGGTATAGATTGCCCAGACTTGTGTTTTTCACGTCGTTTCGACTCTAATTCGCGCCGAACAACGCCAAAACCTTTCTAACTCTTTTAGATCCTCTCTTAACCCTTCCAAGCATTTTGGAATGGTTATTGGAACTTGTCCAACTACTGGCTCGCGCACTTTAGCCAATTTGGTTAAAGTTCGGGTTGCTACAGGGGTCGTCTCCGCCCTCCTCGAGCTCACGCTCCTCGGGAGCGCGCTCGCCCAGAAGCGGGCATCGCGGACGCTCGAGATTCTCCGCGTGGACAAGGGGAAGGAGGTGTTGGGCTCGTCGGCGGTGTCGGCGCCATTGGCGAGGGAGGATGAGGAGGAGAAGAGGGGGAGGGAGGAGGAGGTGGAGATGGGGATGAGCGAGGAGAAGCGCGCGGTGAAGCAGTTGGTGCAGCAGAGCTTGCAGAGCAACATGAGGAGGATCGTGAAGCGGGCGAATTTGCCGCAGGAGCTCACCGCCTCCTCCACCTCCAAGAGCTTGCCCTTCTAATCCCAAACCCACAAACACCGCAAATTCAGATGAACGATCAATCTCTAGTAATTAACTGCTGTTATTATTATTAGCTAAAAATGGTTTTGGAAAATTTTGGAGCTCCCAGTCCCAAACAATAATTATCGTTACAATTTTTTTTGAAATATTTATTTGAAAAATTTTGAAAAAAAAAATGGAGTTTGGGATTGGGAGCTCCATAGAAATGGCGCTGGCTAGGTTTGGGGAAGATGGGAAATCACGGCTCAACAGGTTTGAGCACGCGGTCCACGAGGTCAAGGATGATCTTGTGGACCGCGTGAGAGGGAGGTCCACGGTGGACCTCCCTCTCATTTTATATAATATTAGTTATAAATATATATATTTATTATAATATATTCATTTATTTTTATATACAAATATTATTGAATAATATTTTATTTATAAATTTATAATTTTTTAAGAGCAAATAAGAAAAGTATTCACTACATGGAGGGCACATATAAAAAATAAGCTACGGTACGAGGGTATATTAGAATGGGCAAAATGGTAATTTTGCAGGGATAACGGCAACTGTTAGCACCTCACTAACGGAATTTAACTACAGGGGTAAATTAGAAAGAACTTGGAACATAAGAAGGGTATTTTCAATATTAGCCTTCTAAGAGGGGTAAATAAGAAAACCGGAAACCTTTCAGGAGTATATAGGCAATTGCCCCTTATTTTAACATTGTTCGATTCACTTCAATTCTTCTATGTCGTTCTATTTGACCCTCAACATCTTCTAGAAATTGTCTTCTTATCTTGTTAAGTTAATACATCTCTCTTGAACTATCGGAAGTGTATTGAATTTGATTGATTACTTGCATGATGAAAATAAATTATTTCCCTATTTTCTGAAATCACAATAATATTGTCTCATTATGGATTGCACTATTTGAGGGGGAGTATTCCTAAAATTAAAAGATGTGGAAAGAGTTACATCCCTTTGGGAGTGTGAAAAAACTACCACCTATAAAAGATGTGGAAAGAGTTACATCCTTTCAAAGGAGTGTGAAAACTACCACCACATGTGAGAAAGAGCTACCACCCCGGTCGTCCGGTAAGTGTATGAAGCTATCACATGGATATAAGTGTACATCTCTAAGAAAAAGATTGAAATCAGGTTTTTTTTTAATTGAGGTGTTCGGTGAGTGTTCCATTATCGAATGACATAAGGTGGAAATTATGATAAAGATGCTCAAAGAGCCACTCCTTATTTTAAATCTGTGTATAACTCAATTGGATGGTATTCTTGTGCTTATTTCAGTTTATGGGATCTACTTTAATCTTTATTTGTGCAAATTTGAAATTTAAACTTAGTACAATTATTGTTTAGATCTCGAAAGATGTGTGTAATTTCACGGTATACTCTTTTAATTTCTAGTTGATGCACGGTTCAACATTTATGACATTTTTGAATTTTATTGAATAGAATTTTGTGATTATATTTCATGAAAATTTGTTTTTAAAGTCAATTGGAAGCTGCATTTTTCAAAATTGTATTTTTATCTCCTGTCGGCTTCGGAGTCCGGACTCGGTTCTCAAGTCCGGACCGCACACACGCTCTGCATGGACTTGGGCGTGGCATCCGGACCCGGCCAGCCAAGTCCGGACCCGGCTGGGGTGGAAGTTCTATAAACCGCACGATCAGCACTTGTTCTCCCACACTTCATCTTGAGTTTTTTCTTTGGTGTTTCTCTCTCTAGAACCCACAGAGACTCTCTTAGCTTATTTGCACTCATTTGATTCGGATTTTAGGTAAGATTTTTGGCATTATCTCCATTTTGCTCTTTGAACCCTAATATGATGGATTTCGAAATTTTTTGGATTTGATCCTTGTTTTTCTGTTTTTAACTGGATTTGTTGCTTCATTTTTGCTTAATCATGTTTAGCTAACACTTCTATGAGCTTTAATCAACTTTCTATCATCAGATCTAGGACTACATTGGATCAAACCCTTGTTTTTCACTGTTTTTCCACTGTTCACAGCATATTTTTCAAAAATAGATGATTTTTTCTCAATTTCCTTGCATATTGACAGTATTAAACTTGTTGTAAACGGCCCTAGGATGCTCTAGATTAAATTTCACAATTTTTGACCAATTTTTCTTAATTTACGATTTCTTTGTGCTCAATATGTTGATTTTTCATGTGTTGGACAGCGACCTTTCTTTCTAAAAGATATATTCGTGGCTCTTGGTGCTTGTGTTCCTCATGGCACGAGGTGGTCCGGGAGCTAAGCGTCGTCGCTCCTCGGCGCAACAACCGATGGATGCACCACAAGAGGACGCGGGTAGTGAATATAATCCCGGTGAGGATTTCGACCAAGGATCACAAGAAGAAGATTGGGAAGCTATTGCGACTGAGATACGTTCGAAGAAGAAGGAACATGATAAAAGGAAAGGAAAGGCCCAAGGAAAATCAAAAGAGAAAAGCAAAGAAAAGGGTAAAGAAAAGGTTATTGAAGCGGAGCAAACCGAATCGCCGCACACTTATGTTCGTGGACATAGAGGCTCTGGAGGTATCTCTATTCATGAACGGGGCGATCGAGATGTTCCAGTTGATATGATCGCCGACGCTCCATCTATTCCTCTAAGACATGTATTGGAGAACGTATGGTCGGCGTGGCTAACTTGTTTGAGAAGGTTCCGGGTTTCCAAGTTCCATTTGAGAATGGTGACTTGCATGAGATTTGTGCTTTTACAGAGCACACTGGATATGGACTGGAGCTCATTAGGGAGTTCTATATGAGAGCAGGAAATCTACTCGAATCTGATGATGGACCTCATATGTTCTCTACTTCAGTTCGGGGAGTTGCAATGACGATTACTCCTGCTACCATAGCATCAGTTCTTGACATGGAGGCGCGAACCGATGGAGTTGATTATCTACACTCTGGCTTTGATTCAGTTGGGGATTGGACTCGGATGCTTAGATTTCTTTGTGTCCCCGACGCCGAGAACAATGGTAATGCAATACTTTCAAAGGATTTGAGGTTGGAGTATAGGTTTCTAAACTTTGTGGTTTGCTATAATGTAATGCCTTTAGCAAACACAAAGGTTATTAGATGGGATCGGGTTCTATATCTGTACTTGCTTGGTCATCTGGAGATAGTTGAACAGAGGAACATCAACTTAAATGTACCATTTCTTGTTTGGATGCGAATGGCGCGAGAGATCAAAACTTCAAGCAAAAAGGATCGAGTTCCATATCCACTGTTGATCATGAGGATACTGAGGCTTCATGATGTGAACATTGATTGTTCTTCCTATGAGCATTCTTTAGGACCAATCGGTGAGATCACTATGGTCAAGTCTCGTGCTCAACTCAATCCGGATGCTCCAGACTTTTTGTGGCAATTATTTAGCGGCGATTATGAAACGACCGCTATTACTATTAGTTTATTTTATTTTTAGCGGCAATTATTTTCAAATATACAATCTACTAATATTTATATATTAAATATAATTCTAATCCAACCCTTACCTAGGGATGTAATGTGTAGACGTGCGGGTGGCCACCTTACATTCCCGTCTTGAAAACGAGACGCGGGCAGCCAGGCTGCGGCCAGCCCAAATCGGGCCGGGCGTGCGAGGCCTTAGAGACCCCAGGCACGACCCGGCCTGGCCCCACGGCCGGTGCCGCAGGCCGTGCCGTGCCGGCGGGCTTCGGGCCACCCACCCCATTTTTATTTTTATTAATTTTATTTAAAAATATTTAAATTTTTTAAAAATAAAAATAAAAATTTTAATTTTTTAAAAAATAATATATCAATAAAAAAAATTAAAATTTTAAAATATAGTTATAAAAATATTAAAATTTTAAATTATTTTAAAATTTTTAAATTTTTTGGACTAAAATACCCTCCCAACAATCAAATTGGGAAAGGCATTTTAGTCCAAGCCCAACTCCACTTGACTGTTGGGAAGAGTGGAGGACCAGGCAGCCCCAACTCCCAAAGTATTGGGAGTTGGGGTGCGTAGGGTGTCAAACGGGCCGGGCGGCCGCGGCCCGCCCGGCCAAGACGAGAGTGGGCGGGCCGGGCACGGCACGGCACGAGCACCGTAGCGCGTGCCGTGCGGCCGGCCCGATCGTATAGGGCCGTCTTGGGCCTTGTCGTGCGGCCCGACGGCAAGACGGCCCAAGACGATATAGGTCCGGGCCGTGCCGGCCTAGAGAATTCCCAGTCGCCGGCACGGCCGGCCGGCCGCCCGGCCCGCCCCGGCCCTCCGGCCCCGAGGCGACTGACTCGACTCCCCATACTTTGGGAGTTGCAACGCTTGGTCCTCCCAACAAGAAAGTGGAGTTGGGCTTGGACTAAAATGCCCTTCCCAATTTGACTATTGGGAGGGTATTTTAGTCCAAAAAATTTAAAATTTTAAAATAATTTAAATTTTTAATATTTTTATAACTATATTTTAAAATTTTAAATTTTTCTTGATATATTATTTTTTAAAAAATTAAAATTTTTATTTTTATTTTTAAAAAATTTAAATGTTTTTAAATAAAATTAATAAAATAAAATAAGGGGTGGCCCGGCCCGCCCAAGACACGGCCCGTGCGGTCCCGGCTGGGGCCGTGGTGGTTCCAAAAATTTGGCCGGCACGGCACGGCCCGATTTTGGGCCGTGCGGGCCGGCCCGTCTGCTTCGCACGAAAAATGTGGGCGTGCCGGCCGGCACGGCCCACATTACATCCCTAGGTGCGAGCCTCCCCCGGGCCCGGCTCGGGAGGGCACGGCCACACGGGCCGGGCTCGGGAATTCTCTAGGCCCGTGCGGCCAGCCTATGTCGTGCGGGCCGTGCCGGCCATCGGCCGCGGCAGAAGACCCGACGGCACTATATGATCGCGGCCGGGCCGGCACGGCACGCTACGGTGCTCGTGCCGTGCCCGGCCCGGCCCACTCTCGTACGCGTCGCCGCTTCTCGAAGGCGCGTCGCGTGCCGGTCGCCGTCACCAGCGACGTCTCGTCGTCGTCGGAGGCGGCGGCAGCGGCGAAGATCCGGCGGAGGATCCGCGTGAAGGCGGCGCTCAGAGAGAGAGAGGGAGCTCTCCGAGGTGTAGCCATGGCAGAGGAGGTCGCGCCTTTGGTCGTCGACGTGGAGAACGAGGCGGGATCCTCGTCTAGGGCGACAATTCGACGGAACCACGCCCAGGATGTGCACATACTCAGCTCTGCTTTTCTCTTCGTCTTCTCCGCCTATGGCGCCGGCCTTCCTCTTCGTCTTCTCCGCCTATGGCGCCGGCCTTCCTCTTCGTCTTCTCCGCCTATGGCGCTGCCCAGAATATTGGGTAATTCCCAACCCAAGAACTTTTAAGGCAATGATTGATCTTTAAATTAAAATAGTTTAAGTATCCTAAATTGCCACAACACTCTAATGAGGATAAGCAACTCTATATGCGGTTTTGTCGCAGGATCTGAAGCTCCTCAATCTTGAGGGAATGATGCTTAGCCATGTTACCAAATTGGATAGTCAAAATCAAATTCATAATCATCTTCTAACAAGAACGAAAATTCTTAATTCTAGGAATTATCTGATAAGCAATGCAAGTGGCAAAGGAAGTAGCTATGCAGTGGTTGGTTAGGCATGGATTCCTATAGGCATTGACAATGATATGGATACTACATGGCCACATGCAATTATTTTCTTAAGTAGAACTTGCTCCAGTACCGATCTTTATGCAATCCACAAAGCCCATGTCATTTTTCTGAAGGAAAGGGCTCAGATTACAATATCTAAAGATCCCATGTGCAGTAATGGCTGCATATGTTTGGGCTTTCTAAGAGACATACTGGGAGAAAAAAGGGGATAATGAAGTATAAAATTTTCTTCAACAATATAAGATCTGTGAATATCTGAGTAAGGAGTCTAAACAATCGCTAACGTTTACAAATCAAGTTCTTTCCTCATCTAGCTACGGAAGTTTTGATAGATAGGCAATATTGAGTATAGTTGCACATGAATTATTTGATCAATTGATACAAATAAAGACAAGCAAAATTGAGCTTGGTTGCACATCAATTGATACAAATAAAGATAAGCAAAAGTCGCAGTAATCTCCTGTTAGTTGTGTTCTCCATCGATGCTATACGCTAAGTTTCAATTTTTATGGGTGCAATTAAGGGATTTTGATTTGTTCTGCATTTGATTCTATAGCATTGTTGTTGTTTCGTAGGTGCTCAGAGGTACTACATCTTCTCTGCTGGAACCTACAAAGTTGGTCGAAAAGGTGGTTTCTGTCTCGCTTTATTTCATCTAACTTTTGCATTTAGAATTTGGGTTTAAGGTTTTAAATGATCGTTCTAGAAGTTGCTATGACAAGAGTATTGAGGATTTGAGACGCATCTCGTAGAGAGAATAACTATCATTTCTATTTATGTAATCCGGTTTTGCAGTGCAGTTCTCCAGCAGCTTTAAGCATCTCCTAGTAGAGCAAGGACACCAAATCATGTCTTATTCCATCTTCAGAGGCTTAGAACTTTTTCACTATTGTAGAAATCCACATGTACTGGTTAATGTTTAATGTTTAAACATTAAACATTAAACATAATCTGGAAACCAAATTTGATGATTGTTTTATAAGAATCATTATAAAATAATTACCTTATATTGTTCATCAAAATCATCAAATTTTGAGATGCTTTTATCAGTTAGTAGTTGATGTCAAAGAATCATAAAACTAAGTGGATACTTCAAATTTCCTAAATCATATATTTAACAATGTTGATTGCTAAAATTGATGTGCGATCATTAAAACTGATTTTATGGCACAGAAGCCTTGGTGCTGTTACTATCTAATAACTTGGTGCATGACTTGCAGATTGCTTTGCTTAGTTGAAAAGGTTCTGATCAAACATGTGAGAATAGGTTAAAGAGCTTCTGCACTCTGCATTTTGGTTATATTCCAAATGTGTGATTGTTTGTAATAACTGGCATTTTTATCTATAATAAAGAAACCCTTTTGTTGACGATGTTATTGTGTGTAATTAAATTACAAGAGCACTCGTCAAATTTCAGGTCAAAACGAGCTAAAACGAAAAAGTTACGCGATCCGGAAACTCGACTTAAGTGAATAGTAACTTCGAATTTCCGGCGAGCCGCGGAGTAGGGAATGGTCCAGAAGTGTACCGAACTCCGATCATGTCACTTCAATAGCTCGTTTCGAACGGCTCGATTATTCTGAGTCCAATGGCGCTGACGGAATTGGATTCTGATGCACGGATATTGAGAAAAAGGGGTTTGAAGGATTTGACCTAAATAATTAAATAAAGTGAGATTTTGGGAGAATGATAGAGGGGGTAATTCTTTGCGAATCGTAGACCAAATCGATTGAGGTAAAATGCTAGATTCGATGTTCGCGGCGTGCTGAACGCGCTGGCGCGATCCGATCGGAAATCCGACGGACGGATCTCCGGGAATCGTGAAATGAACGCAAAGGGGTTAAAATCGCAAATCGGCAAAATGCGAAAAGTCTCAACATTTTATGTGTCGATTTGCGAGATTTTGAATGTGGAGGGACTTCTGTGCGTAATTCAACTAATGGTAGGGACTAGAACATAAAAAGAGGATTGTGGAGGGCTAAATTGCAAGATGGCCAATATGAATATAATTGGATTTCTAGGGTTTCATCTCCTAAGCCCTAACCCTAGTGACCCTACACCTCCCACAGCCACCCTAAACGCCTCCACACCCTCCCTGCCTCCCTCTGCGTGCACCCCGGCCATCCTCGGCCCGCCGAACCGCCGCAGAGAGTTTGAAAACCTCTCCTCCACCATCTTCTTCATCCCCCCTGAGCCGCCACTTTCACCATTAGCCCGAGAAACCTTTGGAGGCTCGTTGGAACACAGATCCAACATTCCTCGGCCAGATCTACCTCCGGGCTTCCTCCTCCGGCCGCCCCCGCCGTCGCCGTGCATCGCCGGAGCAAGAAGACCCGCCGCGGCCATTGTTGGACCACCCTGGCCGAGTTCGGGGAAGAAGCAGATCTGAGCGTTTTCTTCGGCTAAGGAGGCTTGCATCCTCCTTCCTCTGCCTCAAGACGCCTCCGGCGCGCCATCCCCGGCTTCACCGTACGTCGCCGGCCGCCGCGGAGCAGCCCAGCCGCCGCTCGGTTTTGGTGCGGCAGGGTAGTGGCCCTCGGCTTACGGGCGTTGCCGCCGTCCACCAAGGGAGCACGGCACTTCCTTGACCTCCGCACCGACCGCCGTCCCGACCGCCTCCGGCCGCCGTCGCGCCGCCGGAAGACCCTAACCCGAGAACAAAGGAGGGAATTGATCTCCTCCGCCGTGCCTCCGGCCACCCTCCGCCGCCGGCTAGTGGGCGCCTTGGACCTCCCCGACGTCCCGCACCCACCACCGGCCGGACCGACCGCCGCCAAGTCGCCGGCGGCCAGCCCTAGCTCTCGGTTAAGGTAAGGGCTTGAGATTTATTAACAGCACATAGTTAGGGTTTAGGGCACTATTCCCGAGGCTCCTGTAGCTCTTTTTGACCATGTGAGGTGAGCACGAGCATCGGAATTTCGTGCTGAACGCGATGCTCACCTCCGTTCTGGGTTTCGATGCCTCGTTTAGCAGGACGATCGTACTTTACGCGCTATGCGCAATACTTTACAGAATTAAGGTTGCTCGTGCGCGTGTTACGAAGTCCGACAGTGCTCCGAAAGGTGAGTACGGTCTTCGGCATGTCGAAGACTTACAGCGGGTACGATTTCAGAATTTACGGTGCACTGGTTTGCGTGCACGGTCCATAAAAGCCCTAAATCGCATGAAATAATGCGATTTTATGGAACTTCGGGGACTTTTATGCAATTTAGAATTTTGGGGTCGCTGTAGACAGCGTAGGAACACTGTGGGTAACCTCTGGACTGATCGTCCAAGGTTCTAAATATTTACAGAAAATCAAAAGGGCTTTTCGGAGCGTTTCGCAGCAAAAAATTGCCGACGGAACGTAATTTCGGCTCGGAATTCTTCCGGCATCTATTGTAGGGTAATTACTGTATCGCAAAGCCTTGTTGGCTGGTCACCCACATGGTTTCAAGAGTTCAGAAACATCGGGTGAGCGACTTGAGGTTCCGGTGTCAAATCCGACGCTTTTGGGAACCCGGATCGGAACGATTGTGCAATAATCACCGTTTCGAGTTACGAGGGCATCATCGCTGTTTTGGATACACTAGATTGGGTATGTAGTGGCAGCGGATGATTCATATTGTATACGGGAAGTTCCGGGATAACTTGTGGGTCTCGGTGGAGCTCCGGCACAGTTTTCGGAACTTCCGAGCGTTCCGACGATCAGTTTAGGGAAACCGAGTTTCGTGGGTTTATGAATGGAATTCTATTTAGTGGAGCTTTAGACGAGGGTTGAATTCTAACCCGAGGGACCTTTTATAGGTTCGGGTGCTCAGCTGTCAGCAGGTCGACTTCGGCACACAGTTACAGGTGGGTATCACAGGTTGCCGTCGGTTCAGTGGTGCAAGCTTGGTGACGCTTTCTTCACCCCTTGCCTTTACTTCACTTATTTCATACTCGTGCATCGTATTACTTTAGTTGTACTCTACTCAGTAGTTTTCTTGGTTTTGCACTACATATTAGAGTAGAGTAGCTTCTTTCAGTACACTCTTACTTGGGGACCTGGTTGGTCAGATACTTTGCATACTTGGGACCTATTTGGTCAGTCACCTTATGTACTTGGGACCTATTTGGTCAGTTACACTCAGTACTTGGTACCTGGTTGGTTCTTCTGGTTACTTGATGACCCACGTGGTCGCTGGGCCCTGGGGGGCAGGATTGTCGGCTAGTTGCCGATGGATGATCTTTGAGCATACTACATTGATCGCCCGATAGTCGTCGCATTTCACGAACACCAGCGGTCTGATCCACCGTCTGAGGGTGTTCTTTTCCGGAAAAGTGGTTGTAGCGGACAACCCGTGAGCCCTTGGAGCTTTGAGCTGGGGTATATGCTTGGTAGAGTAGTGGGGGCATTGGCTTGAGGTCAGCGGTTGACCAAGAGAGCATTGGTTCAGATTGGGTACTCTTTGGTTTCTTGACCTGTTGATGCATACTTACAGTAGCTTTGGTTTACATTTCCATATATTACTTTACTCTGCTTTAGTCGCTACTGTACTACTATCAGTTTTACTTTCTTAGCTCCGTGACTGGTGAGTACCCCTCGCCCACGTCAGTTTGGGGTACCCACTGGGAGGGGAGACATGTTTACATGTTCTCACCCCCCGCCTTCTTTTTCAGGTGAGACTGCAGGTCCTAGCGGGACTGCTGGTGAGGGACGCACATAGCTAGCGTTCTAGTATCCGACCCACGGTTTGCATGCTATCTACTTTCCGTTTCTTTTATCGACTTAGACTTATACTGTTGTGGTTCATGTTCTTTACTTTCATTTTGGATGTTTTAAACTATCATGTGACTTTGGGATTTAATATATGGCTTGGTTTTATGAAAAAGAAAAGGTTTTCTACCCCTCGTGGTAGCGTTTTAAAGGGAAAAAGGTTTCCTAGTGGAAAACAGTTTTAAAAAGGTTTTTATGTGGATTTTTGACTTAGAGTTTCAAAACCAGTTCCCGAGTAGGGAACCTTTCAACTGATAGATGTGGATTGTGAATGTAACCTGTGGTGAATGGTGTAAATTGTGTATGGATGTAAGTTAGATTCTTTACATGTACACTTTGTGTGGTTGTATGATGTTGTGTAGACACTCTCTGTACTTGTGCGATGCCGTGCAAATACAGGGGAGACTCTGTCCGTGTGAACAATGGTCTCCCTGTATTTGTGGCAGGTCTGACATGCCTTTGGGGGTCAAGGTTTTAAAAAAAAAAAATTCCGCTGTTTTTATATACTAAAATGACCCGGGGCGTGACATTGTTCTTGATATCTTGCAATCAGTTACTTATGATTGATTGACTTTTCAGGCTAGACGAGCTTTACGAGCTTTAAAAGGATTGGTTAGACTTCAGGCCCTTGTGAGGGGTCATGCCGTCAGAAAACAAGCGGCAGTAACACTTCGCTGTATGCAAGCTTTGGTAAGAGTTCAGGCTCGTGTCAGAGCTAGGAGGGTTCGCATGGCTTTAGAAAGTTAGTTGGGCGAGGCAAAGATTCAAGAATAAGATCATGAGGCTCATATTCAGGAGATTGAGGTGAGTTGAGCTACCCAACAACTTGCACTAATGTTGCTCTAAATCTAAAGCAGTATTAATCATCAACATTAAGACCTTTTCTTAGATGTTTTCAGTTGCATATGTTATAGAGGACGAAAATAAAGCAGAGGTGCTCCACAGATTTCTTTTCCTATACTTGTTATTAATAGTTGGTTCTCAGCATGACTGCACAATTCCTCATGCGAGTTTATGTAGCGTGACTAAGCAATTCCTCATGCTTAAAGTCATGCAATTTCTGAGAGAAGTCTGTGTGTACAAGAAACATGATCATTTTGGAACAAAGCAGTTGTCCTTACTTCCATGAAAAAAATACTAACAATGGACGAACATCCAGACCAGACTTGCCTGGTCAAGCTAGCCTTAAAGATTCCGATCTTGATAACCGTCTAGTTGTTAAGGTTAACACAGTCTAGCTTGTAGAAGACCATGAAGTTAAAAAGGCCTGGTTGTGTTTTGTCGGGCCTAGCCCGAAGTTACAGTGAGCCTGCTTTTGTATGCTGTTGCCCTTTCCCAAATTGCAATCTAGACCCACCAAACCTATTAGCACTCCTACGCATAGTATCCTGAGAAATCTAATTAATCAGTCTGATAGTAATTATTCTAGTGCTAAAAATATACAGCAGGATTTAAAATGCCTTTTATTTTTCCATGTTGGAAATGACTGCATGTGGCATACACTTTCGTTAATGCAACTATTCCTCGATAGCTTCCATTTGTCATAAATTTTGGGATATGACCTTTTTCACTAAAAGGTGATTTCCCAGTTATGATCCCACCAAGTGGGGTCCTGGGACAATCCTATTCTTGATGTAATCTGCTGGTGGCTTATAAGTTCCCCATTGTATCATTTAAATGCAGGAAGGCTGGTGTGACATTGTTGGATCAGTGGAGGAAATACAATCAAAATTACAAAAGAGGCAAGAAGCGGAAGCTAAGCGTGAGAGAGCCATGGCATATGCTCTAACTCATCAGGTAACTTTGAATAAGAACACCACTTGGCGTGGGATAGTACTAGATTGGATGCGTTGAGATTCATTACATTAACATGATGCTAATTTTGCTACGACAGACCTTGTTTCAGCTTTTTCTTTAAATAGCATTGTTAATAGAATTGACCTGACAAAAAAGAAAAAAATGTGTAAGTTTTGGTCTGTTTGGATCATTGGTGCGTTCTTAATGGAGAAATTTGGTACGAATTAGCTCTTACTGATTAAGAAATTTGGTGCCTCACACTGCAGGGTCCAAGAGCTTTGCACGGTTGATGGTTGAGAAGGTATCATATTATACTTTTTCTGATTGAAAAATATTAAATATTATAAAAGTATTTTGTGATAATTTGTTATTTTATATTAATATTTAGACTAAAGATGGAGCGGAACCATCACGGGCGCACATATTCATAGAAACTCATAAGCCGCGTAAAGATGGAAGGCCGATTGACAATGAGTCACTTGGAAAAGTTGTAAGTTTTTTTTTGGGAAAACTTCAAAAACCCCCCATGTGGTTTCATGCATTCTCACTTTAGTACCCCGTGGTTTAAAATGTATCAATTTGCCCCTGTGGTTTCGTTTTTATCTTTTCGGAAGCTTTTTCGTTAATATTTTGTTAAATTATATACAAAAAACATTAAATATTCATCTATGTTTATTGAATATTTACTTTAGTACATTTTAATTTTAACTTTGTCACTGATTTAAGAAAAAAATAAAATAAAATTGATAACAAAAAGAGAAAAACGAAACCACGGGAGGGCAAATTGATACGTTTTAAACCACAGGGTAGTAGAGTGAGAATGCATGAAACCACAAGGGGGCTTTTTGAAGTTTTCCCTTTTTTTTAATTAATTAAATTTCTTTTGAAGTTGTGCTAAAAATTTCATCATTTTTAATTAAATTTCTTTTGAAGTTGTGCTAAAAATTTCGTTTGTATTATATGTTTTGCTTTGCCACCTTCTTATTGTTCACTCAATCAATCTTAAGTACTTGTGTTCTCTCTTTCAAATACTCCGTTTCCATGGCATCCACTTATAATCTTATGCACAGTTGAAATCCACTTATAATCTTCACATGGCATCCACTTATGATCTCATGCATCCACTTAGAAGCAGTTGCATCGATTGGCCCCCACACTTTCCAGTTTATATATACACTCATTCTTCAGAGGAATATATATCTTAAGTACTTATAATCAAAATTCCACACTTTTCCTGCTTGGCAAGGCATGCATCTTTTGGGATATATATCAATCTTGAAGCAAAATTAAGTCAAGTCGTTTTAGTGTATTCTGAAAGTTGTTTCCTCTAATGGTTAACATTTATTTATGTAGTACTACCATTCCTTTGTATAGTCATACTTGCCATTTCTTAGCTTTTTTTGGGGGGTACTGTAATTTGGGTAGGTTTATGATGTTTGTCTATTAAGTTACACTCCAATTCTTGCCTGAACTTGCGTGATAGGTGGAGAATGTACAGTTTTATCGAACATTGTTTCAAAACTTAAGCATTGGAATATTTGCATTCCTTTTTTGTCACGCCCCGAGCCCGCCAATTCGGTCGGATTCGGGCGCGTCGAACAGACCGCCGAACGGACAGAGTTTCCCCTGTACGTTCAAGGCGTCGCAATCCATACAATTACAAGAGGTTCCAAAAAGGAACAGATATCACAATCAGATTGCATAAGGAAGTATCATAAACATAAAACAGCTACTTGCTATTACAACCATTCGTCTCCATTTAGAATTTTTACATTAACTTTAAACTTTAAACTTCCTAATACAATCTAGTTATTACAACTTTATTACAACATATTCTTTTCACTCTCAAACCCCTAGTTAGCCGAGGGTACTTCTCTCTCGGGTCTCCTGGTAGGGCGCTATCTATGGAGCTACGCCCTTGCCTCGCGCTGCTACTGCGCCGCTCACGTGTGTACCTGTACCCCCAAAACCACACCACGGGGGTGAGAACTATTGTCCATAGTTCTCGTGGGTACGGTCACCCAAGAGAACAGCTCGACCAATAGGTCCAAGGAGGCACTGCAGATATGTTAGTCCAAAAACATATATAGATATATAACTTGTAACTAACATAAAAACCTGCCTCACAATATGCAATATGCAAAATTACCCTTTAGCTCTTAGCTTTTCTTTACTTTATTGCTATTCTCTACTTTAGCCATTCCATTCACACTTAGCTATTTACCAGCTTAGCTATTACTAGCACTATCCATTAGCTATTTACAACTTTAGCTAGTCTTAACGTTCTTTGCCTTTTGGCACTTATGCTAATTAGCAATTTATTTCTAAGGTCACTCTACCTCAGCTCACTAAGCCACCCGACTCGGTCTTGAGTCAATCCATTGCGGATAATCCGCCCGCTGTCTAGCCCGAGGTGTTGGACGTCTCGCAACTACCCCAGCTGTCAACAGCCTGTCGCCCTCTGTGACTCAGCCTCACCGCGGCGAAATCGTCGCACACGCGGAACCCAGCTGTCACTTGACATAACCATTCTGGTGGCGATCGCGGCGGACTTACCCAGCGAGGACCCAAGTCATGACTTAACCATCTGGCGGCGAACTAATCGCACCTCACCCAACAATGGTTTGAGTCACTCCTCCGCCTCTGGGTGCGGCCGTATCGTACTTACCCAGCAATGGTGCCCCAAACACAGGGTGTCAACTCATGGCGATCTGATCCTCACCCGGCTTAACCGGTATCGAACACATTTTGGCTCACCCACCCGGCGGCGAAATCGTCGCACAACGCCACGACGGTAGTATAGCCCTGGACGGCGAAATCGTCGCACACGCCCGACACCAACTTAGGTGTCCAAATCTCGGGATTCCACGAATCCGTTCCACTTAACTTGAGGGTTAGCTAGGCCCTCAAAAGACGACCCTCTAGGTCCATTGTCTTTACCTCCTAGGTCTACTTGACACTAGGGTTCATTCTTGTCACATAACCTAGGTTTTCTAACTCTAGGTTCAATGTCATTCCAACTCGACCTATGTTTATTCATACTAGGTCCACTGTCGTCTTTATCCAACCTATGTCCTTGACACTAGGTACAACGTCATTCACCTAGATCCATATGACTCTAGGTTTACTATAACCTATGTTCATTACACTAGGTTAATCCCCACACTCCTAGGTCCATTGACTCTAGGTTTACTACAACTTATGTTCTTTACACTAAGTTGGATGCCACTCGATCTATATGTGTATTAGTCCATGACCTACATTCTTACTTAGCATTCTCATACTTGGCATTCATATACTTAACATTCTTATGTTAACCATCCCATTTACATGCACATAATTATATCTAGCATGTACTCATTATGCTAAGCATGCATTTATTCACACATTTCATTTACATGCATATTTCTATTATGCTAAGCCTATGTTCTTGCAACATTCTTTACTTAGCATTCTTTGCCTCATTATTTACCTCATGCTTATTCATTTCCTAGCATTTCTATATCATGCTCATTCTTAGCATTTCACACTAGGTTCTTTAGCATGCATCTCTACTTATGCATTTTACACTATGTTCTTTAACATGCAATTTCTATACATGGATCACATGCATCAAGTTGAAACCTTTACTCTTAGACATATATAGGCGACCTAGTCGCTTGACACAACCCACCTTATTATGCTCTCCGATTGCTCGTCGACACTCGCAATCGGCCGCCCGCGGCACTCATGACCCGGTTTGGCTCGAACTCTTGCACGACCGCCCGAACGATCTCCGAATCCCAATCTGAAACCTTGTGCCGTTGCCCCACGCCTTCAAGTTGCCCCAGTTCCGTTTTCATGAATTTTGGGCTCCTATCTTGCGTGCTGCGGACATCTGGTTTAAATATATTAAATAATTAATATCTTTGTACTCGCTCGTCAGATCACCGAACCGAGCCCGCCAACGCGTTCGTTGCACCCCAATTAGGTTTCTATGGGGTCAAATGAGATCAAACTCATCTATTTCTAAAAACCCCCTTTTTAACCTTAGGTTTTGCACTTTTGCAAATCCCACCGATTTGATCCCTAGAACAAGCAATAGAGAGCTTGTCTAACCTCTAGGTACTCATCTAAGAGCATTAGAGCCATCCATAGGGTGCTTAAAGCAAACCCTAGAAATCCACCATTAGAGCACCTTGAAGAACACATGATTTTCATGAGTTTCCAAGTCTCTACTAGGTTCTAAAGCTTACAAGAAGCTCAAAACTCTAGATCTAGGGTTTAAAAACCCATTACTAGAAGATCTACCATGAGAGGAGGCTAAAGCTTACCTCTACAAGCTTGCCCCGAGCTCGTGGGAGAGGAAGAAGATGACCAAGAGGACCTCCTTCGTAATCATCTTCATCATCTCCATCTTCTTCTTCTTCTTTCTCTTTCTTTCCTTCTCTTTCTTTCCTTCCCTTTCTTTTTTCTTTGTCGAAGAGAGAGGGAGAGAGAGAGAGATCAGAGGGAGTGAGAGAGAAAGAGAGTGTATTTTACCTCTCTTATCACTTAACCCCCTGCACAAAATGCTATAAGGCCCCTCAACTTCTTTTATTTCGAAGCAGTCCAAAACTGCTGCCAGACCCATTCTGTACCGGTATGGAGGGCCTCTGTACCGGTATGGGACACCCCAGAGGCAAACCCGAGAGCTGTCTCAGATTTTTCGCAGCACTTGTACCGGTATGGGATCGGGCTTGTACCGGTATGGGCCATAAAATTTCCAAACCCGAGAGCTCTTCTCCTCTCGGTCAAAGTTGCATATACTGCAGACAACCACCATGCTTGTACCGATAGATTGCCTGCACTTGTGTTTTTCACGTCGTTTCGACTCTAATTCGCGCCGAACTACGCCAAAACCTTTCTAACTCTTTCAGATCCTCTCTTAACCCTTCCAAGCATTTTGGAATGGTTATTGGAACTTGTCCAATTACTCGTTCGCGCACTTTAGCCAATTTGGTTAAAGTTCGGGTCGCTACATTTTTAGTGCCATGATTTGTTTATTTGTTAGTCACCGTTGGCTTTTGTTCAGTTGAAAACCTATAGTCTGATTGCAGACCAGGGCTAATGCCTCAAGATGTATCTATCAAAGTTTCATTTGCATTTGCACTACAGTAATCTAGTGTGTAAATATTTTTGCTAATACCGATGGTTAGTCTTGATCATTATCCTAGTTCACAATGTGCAAATGGTATTTTCAGTTGATTATGTCACTTTTTCCTTACAGAGATGTTATGATCAGCATTTTTGCTTTGGTTGAATAGTAGTAATGGCCTTTTCTATTTACTATTGGTCGCTTACCATAGTGTTACTAAAGTTGTGTGGGCATTGCATTGTCTTGCAAATCCTTCCTGCGTGTAGCCTCTTCAGGAGAGTCCCTTAGGCAGTCAAATATTGTGTGTCCGAACTCACTCCTGAACCTCTCTGACACATGCAATGTTGATGTACTGCAGAAGAAAACGGTGAAACCTAATTCGATTAGATGTAATATACTATTTAGCATGTTTGTGAATTGTATAATGAAGCTTCGAATATGTAGTTCTTTGCAGCTATGAACTGTTATAATGAGAGGTACTGCTGTGGCACTTCCAAGATCCTTGAACTTGCTCTAAGGTAATATTGACTCCTTGTAAAGATTCAGTAGCATTAAGCTGTACCATTATATATAACTCATATATTACTAATAATAATCTTATGTATAATCATGTGTTTTATGAATTGTGATCCTTTTCCTCTGCCTTCTCGATCTACAAGGTGAATATTTTTCTCTGCTTGGCTTTTTTTTTCTTTTGGAAACGTGATTATTTGGATAATTATAGAATATTTATTATTATAATATGATTTTATAGAGTATATTTAGTGCTACTTAACAACTATTAGAAAGTATAGTAAGACGCTTTTTGGTTATTTACTTATTTCAAAATTCTATGAAAGTGTGCGCTTGACTTCTCTCGGGCGCGCGCATGCGCCTTGCGCCTAGGCTTCAACAGCCCTTTGCGCTTAGGTGCGCCTTGGGCTTTTTTAAATACTGCTATCTGAAATTCTTTTCGTTGTTCTCATGTTCATTTTCAGATGTGCTTGTCTACTTAATTTGAGTGCTATTGTTACAAAATAAATAAAAAAAAAAGCTAGACCAAATCAGTACAACCTAACTTTCATATTTTTCGAAAATTTGATATGATGATTTTTATTTGGTAATTTCGGACACTGATTTTATGACTTCTTTTTGGTTGATCCAGAACAGCTGGAGCTGCGGAAATTGAAGTGGGAAGCAAGAGTTTCAACCATGCGGTCATGTTTGTTAATTTTTGGCTATATTTTGAACAAGTATTTTTTTGTTAGAACTTATGTTCGAAATTTAATTTGAATACTGAAATTGTAATTTGAGAGTTGAGATTATTTGTTATACAAATTATTAATGCTTTTTGGTTATTACTATTTTTTAATACTTCAATTTGTTGTACTATTTAGTTGTTAATCAAGTATTTTAATATTAATTGTAATTGTTGCTATAATCAATCAGTTAGTATATATATTTTTTGCGGCAATTATAATTAATTATAGCGGCATTTATAATAGTCATTATTGTATAGTATTTAGCGGTATTTATAATTGTTGTTAATGTATACTATTTAGTGGCATTTATAATAGTCACTATTATATATATTTAGCGGCATTTATTTAGATTTTTACCAACCATCGGAACAAATGCCGCTATAATTTTTAGCGACCCTGCCAACAGCGGCAATTTTGACAATTGCCGCTAAACTATTTAGCGGCAATTGTAATTGCTGCCAATTTAAAAAATAATCGCCGCTAAAAATTAATTTTGGTGTAGTGCTCCTTCTCCACCTCATGAGGATCCAGATATAGCATTTCTGTCGACTGTATATAGTGAGCAGCAGCGGTTGTCAGGGGAGTTAGAGCGACAAGGCGCTGTTCAAGCTGAACTTCAGCGAGATGTTGCAAAATTGAAGAAGCAATCTGGACGCATCACTCGATACTTAAGGCTTCTATGTGAAAAGATGGGGTGTGGTAGTTCAAAAATGCCTCCTTCCGATACGGATTCCGAGTAGAGCTTCTTGGTTACCTCTTTTGTCATTTTGGTGCTTTCAGACAAAAATGGGGAGATTAGTGTCATGACTAGGGAGATGGACTGGATGATGATAGGGGGAGATGAAGATGAAAGTTGGATGATAATGATGATGTATAACTTTGACTAACTTTCTTTTCATATTTTCTATGCTTTCTTAGGATGATTGTAACTATGATTAGGATTCTAACTTAGGCTGTGACTATGATTTTTGCTTTGATGCTTAATGAATTTCTTGAAGCTTGAATGTGTGTTTGAGTTTTTCTTTGCAGGGACGTTCAAGACTCCAATGTCTAAGTCATAGAGTTTGTCATAGGATTTTAACTTGTAATTTTTGCTTTTTGTTGGATCGGTCATGCAGGGGGTTATTGTTTGGTGATTGCAATAATCCTCGTCTTTTTGTTTTTGAGTAATGTACGGGCTTCATTCTATGTTTTGTCACGAAATCGTCAAAGGGGGAGATTGTTAAGAATTTTATAAGTTGGCGAATTTCGTGAAGTAATTGGAGTCTTGAAGAAGTCAAAAGCACAAAGAAGGAGTTTGAAGATTCAAGACTCAAAGAGAGAAGCTCAGACCTCAGGTATGAATCTAAGATAATTTCTGGTGATTTTATAAAAGAATTAGTAGTCAGAAGACTTGGATTAATCTCAATTTGACTAAATCAAATCTGGAAAAACTATGTTCAAAGTCCGGACCTGAGTGTTAAGTCCGGATCCCGAGAGCCTGTCCCTTGCGCAACATTAAATCAGATCCGGTCTTGGAGCTTAGATCTGGATCCCGAGAGCTTGTCTCTTGTGCATCATTAAGTCAGATCCGGTCTTGGAGCTTAGGTCCGGATCCCGTAGCTTGATTATTGTTGTTACGCAAGTTAAGACCGGATCCCAAGGACCAAGACCGGACTCTGTTAACCTCATATAAATTTAACGACAGAGAGAACCGGTTGAGGGGGGCCAGGTCCAGACTCCCAAGACCGGTCTCCACATATGAGGTCCAGTCTCTGGTGTCGGGATTTTTTTCAAAACAGGCCAAATTTAATACTACTCTAATTCTAAGTTTTCTAACACTATAAATAGACCATGGGGGGTTCAAGGACGTGTATGCTTCATATGCCTATAGTTTAGATCCTCTTAAAACCCTAGAAACTCGTTTTAGAGCTTTATGATTCAATTCTTAAAGCGAGTTTTATTTTGTTGATCATCGAGATTGATTCTAGGTTTTCTCTTTGAATACTTCTTCATGAATCAACTTGATGATTGACTAAAAGGGCTCCCCCATTGTCCCCCTCCTGCCCCGGCGACGTCGCCCTCGTCCGCTCCGGCGACGAGCACGTCTCCCCCGCCTCGGCCTCTTCCCCGACCCCTCCTTTTACCGTGTCCTTTGCTTGTCATCTCCACGGCTGGCGTCGCCGCCTAGCCTCGCGCCCTCCGGCCTTCGCCCTACCCGCCTCGCGCGGCTTCACAGGTCCCCCGGGCATCCCCCCAATCTCGCTCCACCGCCTCCTCCCTCGTCGGAAACGACGAGCCGCTGCTTTCAATATTTTGCTTCATCCCTGTCACCATTTAATCTGCAAAAATGATAAAGAAAAGAGAAAAACGCCGACGACGACGTTCAAGGCGTCGGCATCGTCGTCGAGCTCCCGCGTCCCAGGTACCTCGATTTTAAGAAATTTTTTTTTGTTATGGTGTAATGGTGTAATAGTGTAAAAAAAAAAAAAAAAAAAGAAAAAGGGTAAGAATGAGAAATTGTGCAATTTTGGATGAAATTGTGCAAATTTGGGCGAAATTGTGCAATTTTTGGTGAAATTTGCTCAAACTTGCACCATTTCGCCAAATTTTGCACAATTTCACTCAAAATTGCAAAAATTATCCTTCTCATCCTTATCCTCTTTGTGACGCCCCAACTTCCCAGGGGGTCACCCATCCTAGGACTACTCCCGTCCTAGCACGCTTAACTCTCTTAACCTCTTGGGTCTTGCCACCACCCAAAATGCTTAAGCTCGGTTAAGAGTTTAGCCCTATTATATCTTATATATAGGACTAACTGGGGTCTCACAATCTCCCCTCCTTTAAGCCCTGACGTCCTCGTCAGGCTCGACTCACAAGTACTGTGCGATGTGAGACTCGTCTCGCTAGCCCGTCATCCGCACTCGGCTCACCCAAGACTCATCTCACACTTCCTACCGGTAATTGGCTCGATACCATCCGTGACGCCCCAACTTCCCAGGGGGTCACCCATCCTAGGACTACTCCCGTCCTAGCACGCTTAACTCTCTTAACCTCTTGGGTCTTGCCCCCACCCAAAATACTTAAGCCGGGTTAAGAGTTTAGCCCTATTATATCTTATATATAGGACTAACTGGGGTCTCACACTCTTTCTTCTTCTTTTTTACACCATTACACCATAACAACAAAAATCTTCTAAAACCGAGGCGGCGGGGACGCAGGAGCTTGCCGACGATTACGCCGATGCTGAGGACGTCGTTGTCGGCGTCGGAGAGGACGGAGGCGGGGGCGAAGACGGAGGCGGAGAGGCAGGGGGGTCGGTAGGGCGGCAAGGGGGTCGGTGGGGAACACCATTTTTTATTCTCTTCTTTTTCTTCTTTTTCATCCGTTTATTCTCTTTTTTTTTCTTTCTCCTTCTTCCTCGTTTATTCTTCTTTTTTTCTTCCTCTTCCACCTCGATGAGCTCGGAGCCGCCTCGCGCGCCGAGAACCGCGAGCTCTCCGCGCGGCTCGGGCGCCGCCCACCTCTCCACGCTCCTCCCCGCGACTCCGACCGTCTCGGCCGAGTCCACATCCTCCGTCTTCGTCTCGTGTTGGCACGCCGACGGAAAAGGAGGAGGAATAAGGAGGCCGCGGTGGAGCTTGTCGTCGAGCAAGAGTGTCCGGCCGCGGCGGTAGAGGGCCCGGCGAGGACGCGGTAAAAGGAGGGGTTGGGGGAGAGGCCTGGCGGAGGCGGGCTCGTCGCCGCAACGTCGCCGGAGCGACGAGGCGACGTCGCCGGGCGGGAGGGGGTGGCGTTTCGCCGCCCGCTCCTGGGGAAGAAAAAGAAAAAAAGAACGAGAAAAAAAAAGAGGAAAGAGAAAAGGTATAAGGGTATTTTGGCCGGTTCTTAAAAAGTGACCGAATCGCAAAACGAAAAGGGTGGCCCGGTTTTGCAAAAGCCCAAAATAAGTGGATTTTTTATGCAAAAAGGCCAAATTTAATGGAATATTTGAGATGAATGGTTCAAAAATTTTGGACATGAAAAAATTAGTTAAAAAGATAAAGATATTTTCGCAATAAAATTCATATTTGATTTAAAATTTAATTTTGAATCATTTTAATATTTAAATTCAAATATGATGATATGTTTAATTCAAAATTATGATAAACCATATTACGTACGAGAAAGGTTAATTGAATATTATGTAGGTGGTGGATGTATATGGTAAGTGGATTAATGAGATATTTGAGAAATTGACGGATATTACGTGGCGAAAGAATTGACGGTGCGGATATTACGCGTGAGAAGAAAAATATTTGAGAAACGCGTAGATAGAAAATATGATATAAATGCGAGTGTATTATTGTCACAAAAAGTGAGATACTATTATTTTCAATCATTAGATAAGATATAATGGCAAAAAATTAATATCTTTATTTGAGAATAAATTATTAGTTAGTTAATTATTTGAAATGATTTGTTGAAAATTTCTGGACATAAAAATGTTAGTAAAAAAAGGATAGAGGCATTTTTGGAAAGAGGAAAAAATCAAAACTCGCGATTTTATTAGTATAGATATTGCATGTCACTTCCTTATTATCACTCTTTCTGTAACTTTCACTTCGTAATTTTTTTTTCCTACTATCACTCCTATAATTTTTTTAGTTCTTAGATGTCGATGTTTTAAAATAGAACATATTATTTTTATTTTATTATTTACATACGAAGCAAGTATTAATTTTTTTTCTTGGATGTCTTATTGTTCTCAAGATATGACACTTGGGTATGATTCTATACATGACATCACTCCTCTCGGAGACAAATGGAAGATCAAAGTCAGAGTGATTTGTCAGAGATGGTGAATAGTCTAGAGTTAGTTTTTCTGATCAAAATGTAAGATATGACTTTCATTTTCAAATGGAACATACGTTTGCTTTGATTTTACTAAAAGATACTACATAATTTGTTTATTTTCTATTTTAGGGAGATAGGATACGTGCAACGATAAGAAAAACTTTTCTGAACAAATTTAAAAGCCTTTTACGAAAGAAAAAGTTTATATGGCCAGATGTTGAGCCAGAATGGCTCTACAGACTACTATACATTATAACAAAATCAATTTTCAATATTCTATGGTCGTACTTGAGATGGAAGATGTTTTGAGAATATCAAAGTATGGATTTATATTTAACCCTTTTGATGAAATACTTACTAATGTCGCTGATGACAAATATTTAGTAGGTAAGAGTTGTTACATGCATCAAATATTTGATTTTTAAAATTTAATTTTTAATATGTGTACATACTATATTGATTCTTACATTTCATTTTTCTAATGTATCATATGTCATTGAAAAGCTTTCTGGAATTAGTAGAATGGAATAAAGCTGCAAGGACGGTAAAGAAACAAAAAATATTACGATACTATTTGAGGATGACAAGTAGGTGCTTATAATTATAAATATATCTTTTGAATATTTATATGTTTTTTTTTAGTTAGCTGCTTATTATTATAAATAGATGACTAGACTAGATTGACACTTATATTCAAAACAAATTTTATTGTATTTATCAATCTTATAACTTTATAATACGACATTTATGTCTACATTTTAAATAACGGTACTTTACGTTCTTTGAGTTTTCTTACTAATATAAATATAATATGTAAATGTAAATTGTTTTGTACACCAATTCATAAATAATAGAGTAGGGTTGATGTAGCATATCGAAAAATTCGACGATAAGATCGGACTTTGGCCAAATTGACTAAAGTACGAAAACAAAATAGTTGGACATGTTCCAATTGCCATTCCAAACTTCTTGGGAAGGTTAGAAGATAATCTAAACGAGTTAAAAGGGTTTTGGCGTTGTTCGGCGCGGAGTCGGAGCAACGCGAAAAACACAAGTCCGGCATTCTCAGACGACAGCAGAGTTGTCTTTGTAGATAGCAACTTTGACCGAGAGGGAAGAGCTCTCGGGTTTGAGAATTTTATGGCCCATACCGGTACAGCCCGGGTGTCTGTACCGGTATAGCCATCGCACCCGAGAAGGAGAGAGCTCTCGGGTTTGATAGTTTTCTTTGGCCCATACCGGTACAGGTCGCCCCATACCGGTATAGATGCTGCGAAACCGAGGGAAGCTGCTCTCGGGTTTCTCGCCATCGTAGCACCCCATACCAGAGATTTCCCCATACCGGTATGGGATTTGGTCCGACAGCTTGTGAATCGCGAAATAAAAGAAGTTGAGGGGCTTTTTGGCTATTGTTACAACACAATAAGCCTTCCCACACCCTCTCTCACAAGACACTCACCCCTCTCTCATTTCTTTCTTTTGTTCCCTTTCTCTCTCTAGAAAAACCCAAGAGTTGGGCTGCAGAAGGCGAAGGTGTTGTAGAAGGTGGCTTTGGAGCTTGTTGGAGGCTTGTTGGAGGATCTTGGAGCTCTCCTACAACAAGGGCTTGAGCTTGCTACAAGAGGTAGGTTCTTGCAAGTTTAAGCTTATGGTTTAGGTTTTCTCCTAAGTTTTGGAGTTTCTAGCTTGTTGCTAGTGTTAGAGGGCTTGCTTGGCCATGAACTCCATGAAAACTCATGAGAGCTTCATGAGCTCTAATGGTGGTTGGCTAGGGTTTATTGTAAACCCCAAATGGATGGTTCTAATGGGTTAAGGATGGTTTTAGGGAGCTTCTAGGTTGATCTAAAGCTATATTTTGCTTGTGAATGAGATCAAAACCCTAGGTTTGACATAGGGCATTGTTGGAGCACCCAAATTTGGGGCTTTTGAACATAGGGGTTCTTGGGTCAAATTGACCTTGTAGAAACCTAATTGGGGGTATTCCCGACGCGTGGGACAACTCCGTTTAATTAAACGAAAATCATATATAGGGGCTACTATGTAAAATGGCCTGATTAGGTTCACTTTTAAATCGCAGTGTTTTTACCTAGGCCTCGTAGGTCGTGAAACTTCTTGGGCATCCTCACAAAATTATTTTAAGGTGGGGGGTGCATGCCGGAATCATCGAATTCCCTTCTATGTCTATTTCACCTTTTTGAGCATATTATGTGTATAGAAATTCATGCATGGTAGGGTAGAGGTTATTTATGCAATGGTTGAACTTCATTACTTCGTTATATATGTTATGGAACTTAGCAAATGAGATGGAACCATAGAGGCATGAAAATTAGAACCCTACTTGTGTGAATCTAGAATGGACTTGATCTTAGTCAACAAAGGTGATATTGAACATAGAGACAAGATTGGCATTGGGATAACCTTAGTTAAACATAGTTTAACTTAGTGGCATTATGGCAAGAATGATATACATGATTAGGTAGAAAACCTAACATTGACAATGGCATGGTAACTAGTGGCTATGAATCCTCAATGTGAGGATTAGATCGATACTCTTGACAAGTCTTGGCTTGAGGGAGGTCGCTCCTCCTCAAGCGGTGAGTTAACAGTCACCTAGGGGATCGTGGCCCCGACGGACGGTCCCTCGGGTCTTGTAGGCTTAGAGCCTCCCGTTGAGGGATTTTGGGTCTTGAGTTTGTTGGGGTTAACTATGTTAACCGGCAAGATTGGGTAATGAGCCAAGTAAAGTAAAGTAAAGTAAAGTATGGTAAAGAGCATGCATGCAAACATATCGAATTCGATTATCTATCTATCTGATTCTTTCTTACAGGCATAGTATTAGCATTTATATAGTTGGTTACTATTTCAATTCCGTTGAAATACTTATGCCTGGATAGACCTAGTGGGTAAGGGGGTCTGTTTGCCGAGCCCACTGGGAACTTCGTTGTAGTTCTCACACCACTAACCCCACAGGTCCTAGCACGAGCGGGGCAGCGGAGGACCGGGGCAAGGGGTTAGCGCCATAGCTAGTGGCCACCGGAGTTTGCATCTAGTCATTTCCTTTTTGTTATACTTGTATCAACTTTATTTTGTTGAACTATAGATGTCAAGTTGTAAACAATTCAAGTAATTTTTGGGAGATGACAAATGTAAAAAGAAATGATGTATCGAATGTTAAAGGAATGTAATAGATTAGTTTACTTGTATTTGGTTCAAATGTAATCAAGTTCATGTATGGTTTATATTCTAGCTTAGTGCTTACTCTTCCGCTGTGTTGTTGCTTACCTTCGTGTAAGCCTTGTATAGTTGCAAATTCTCTTTGATTTGTTAAATTGTACTTGTTGTTAGAGCCTTGGGCGGCGGGGAGGCCCCGTCCGTTCGGCGTCTGCTGACGTGGCCCGAACCCGACCAAATAGGCGGGTAGCGGGGCGTGATGTATAAAGTGGTATCGTAGCGTAAATGGAAGTAAGCAAAGGTCTAGGATTGACTTAAGAACCATAGGATTGGAGACCTTAGGGACTTAGGAAACGTTTAACGTGGATTTGGTAAACGCGAAAGCTAGTGGATTGGGTTGACATTAAGACTTCTCTAGAAGGAATTAGAGATGAATTTAAGTATTTATTTCTGCTTAAGGAACCTTGTGGGGCGGCCGACCACATGACACCTAGAGTGGGAAATAATTTACTTATTTGCTTTCGCTTAATTGGGTAGTTATTTTGGAACGTGTAAGAGTCACGTGGATTGAGTATTAATGTGTGTGCTACGTTTCAGGACGTGATGGCACCACGGGGACGCCCTCCTAAGACGCGATCCACTGCGGCACCACCTCCTGAGGTGCCCGAGCAGTCGGGATCGGGCGCAGTACGCGAGCTGCGAGCCCAGGTGGCGGCTTTGGCCGGGGCTATGAAGCAGCAGGTGGAGCAACTTAGCAGGCTCCACGACTTGGTGGCCCAGCAGACGGCGGCGGCGCCTGTGCCTCAGGACCCGACGCCACCCGTTGAGCCCGCGGCACCACCTCCCGTGGCGGCAGCGGTACGGATGTTGTACCACCGCCGCCTTCGGTTCGTCTCGTTTCGATCACGACACCCCGAGGCGGAGCGGGAAGCGGCGGTAGCGGTGTTGACGGCTTTCAAGCGGTTAAAGCCACCAACCTTCAACGGGGAAGACAAGGACCCGTGGATGGTCGAGACGTGGTTGATCGCTATGCAATCCTTGTTCGAGGACTTCTATACCCTCGAGCGGGACAAGGTGCATTTGGCGGCCCATTGCTTCGAGGGGTCGGCGCGCCTTTGGTGGAGGCAAGTGAAAGAGGATCGTTCTTTGAACGATACCACCATGGCTTGGGAGACGTTTCGGGAGATGCTATTGATGGAGTATTTTCCCGAAAGCGATAAAAGAAAGATCGAGGAGGACTTCCGCAAGCTAAGACAGGGGAGTCGCACAGTGCGCGAGTACGAGAGGGAGTTCACGCACATGATCCATTGCGTGCCGAGCTTGGTCCACGGCGACGGGGACCGGGCAAAGAAGTTCGGGCGCGGGTTGAGGCCGGATATTTTTAAGACAGTTGATTCTTTTCGGCTGACGACCTATGGAGAGGTATTGGACCGCGCACTTTGGGTGGAGCGCGGCAATGCTATTGCGCGAGAGGAGCGCGAGGCTTTTGAGAGGGACAAGGACAGGGAGAAGTCCAAGAAGCGGGCATCGAGTGGGTCTGCGGGGCAATCGAGCTCTAAGCGGCCCCCTCGACCTCAGCGGTCGCAGTGGCGCGGCAGTCGGAGTCAGACTCAGAGTCAGACCTCCTACCCGTGTGTTATCTGCGGCGGGAACCACCGAGTTGTTACTTGCCCTCAGCGGGAGGGGCGATGTTTTCGGTGTGGCCAGGCGGGCCACATTGGTCGCGAGTGTCCGGGCGCCTCATCTCCGCACCCTCGCAGCCTTCAAGACAAAGACACTCCGCTGGCGGGATCGCCACCCGCTATGTCCGCTGGACGATCGTCAGCGCCTCGACAGCAGGAGGCACCTCGAGCACCCAGTGGGCGGGTTTTTGCCACTCAAAGTGGAGGAGCACGACTCAAAGACTGGGCCCAGATGATGTGGTGTAAGGTGTATTATTCTCGATCCAAGGCACTCGAGCTAAAGCACTATTTGATACATGTGCATCTCATTCATTCATACGTGCATCATTCGCCGAGGCTCATGGGGTAGAGATAGGGCGTCATGATGACCATTGGTGGGTCAACTCTATCGAGCACTCTTTTGCTGTGGACGAGGAGTGCGAAAATTGCCCAATGCAAATTGGGGATTGGATTATGCCAATCAATCTCCTAGTGGTCGAGCGGTTATCGGGCTTCGACGTGGTCTTAGGGATCAACTGGCTCTCTAAATACTACGCCGTCATCGATTGTGAGAGGAAGGTTATCACATTTCGTGAACCTGGACGAGAAGAAATGGTCTACCAAGCGTGTAAGGGCGCACGTTTTGCGGCGACCATATCGTCGGTGAGGCGAAGAGGATGATCAAGGGTGGTTGCAAGGCTTATTTAGCGACCATCGTGGATACCCAAAGGGAGCACCGGAATTGAGTAGCATTCGGGTGGTATGCGAGTACCCAGTATGTGTTTCCGGCGAGTTACCGGATTGCCACGGACAGGGGAAGTTGAGTTCGTCATTGACTTAATCCTGGGCGGCGCCAATCTCGAAGGCTCCGTATAGAATGGCACCGGTGGAGCTTAAGGAACTTAAAGCCCAACTGCAAGACTTGCTCGATAAAGGCTTTGTGCGGCCGAGCGTGTCTCCGTGGGGAGCTCCGGTGCTGTTTGTGAAAAAGAAGGGCGGCACACTTCGACTTTGCGTTGACTATCGCGAGTTGCATAAGGTCACGATCAAGAACAAGTACCCGTTGCCGAGGATTGACGATTTATTCGATCTTGCAAGGGTCAAGGGTGTATTCGAAGATTGACCTTCAATCGGGGTATCATCACCGAAGATACGGCCCAAGGATGTGCACAAAACGGCGTACCGTACGCGGTATGGCCATTATGAGTTCACGGTTATGCCTTTCGGGCTTACTAATGCCCGGCGGCATTTATGGACTTAATGAATAGAGTCTTCCGTCCGCTATTGGACCGGTGCGTCGTGGTATTCATTGACGACGTATTGGTATATTCTCGGACCGAGGAAGAACACGAGGAGCACTTGAGAATCGTGTTGGAGACACTCCGGCGAGAGAAGCTTTATGCCAAATTGAAGAAATGTGAGTTTTGGCTACCGGAGGTAACTTTCTTGGGTCACGTTATATCTGGAGGCGGCGTCTCTGTGGACCCAAGGAAAGTTGAGGCAATTAAGGATTGGCCTCGCTCGACAAATGCAACGGAAATTCGAAGCTTTTTGGGGCTTGCGGGCTACTACCGGCGGTTCGTGGAGGGGTTCGCTAAAATAACAACTCCACTAACGCGCCTTACGCACAAAGGGGTGAAGTATGTTTGGAGCCCCGAATGCGAGCGAAGCCTTGAGGTGCTTACGAAAAGAGATTGACGACGACTCCGGTGCTTGCTTTGCCGACGCCGGGGGAGAGTTATGTCGTGTATAGTGATGCTTCTTACGTTGGTCTTGGGTGCGTTCTGATGCAAAATGGCCGAGTTATCGCTTATGCTTCGCGCCAATTAAAGACATATGAGAAGAACTACCCGATTCACGACTTGGAATTAGCGGCGGTCATTTTCGCGCTAAAGCTTTGGAGGCATTACTTGTACGGGGAACATTGTGAGATTTACACGGATCATAAGAGTCTCAAGTATTTGTTCACCCAGAAAGAGGTAAATATGCGTCAACGGCGGTGGTAGAATTGCTTAAAGACTATGATGTTACTATTCTATATCACCCGGAAAGCAAATGTCGTGGCCGATGTTTTGAGTAGAAAGTCGGCGGAGAATTTGGCGACGGCGATTACACCTCAACCTGCATTGCACAAGGAGATGCAGCGGTTAGGGCTTGAAGTGGTGGCGCCGGGAGTCCCGGCAACAATTGCTATGTTGATTGTGCAACCCACCTTGTTGGAGAAGATAAAGGAATTGCAAGTTTCCGATCCTTATCTCCAAAAGGTGCGGGGCGAAGTAGTGAGCGGTAGTGCCGAAGATTTTGGCATTGGGACCGACGGAATGCTACGGTATCGAAACCGTTGGTGTGTGCCCAAGGACGATGATCTTCGGAGGGCGATTATGCAAGAGGCACACCAATCACCCTATAGCATTCACCCGGGCGGCACCAAGATGTACCAAGACTTGAAACTCCATTATTGGTGGCCGGGTATGAAAAGGGACATTGGAGAGTTTGTGGCACAATGTCTCACGTGCCAACAAGTAAAAGCGGAGCGTCGCTTTCCCGCGGGGAAATTGCAAAGTCTACCAATACCCGTGTGGAAGTGGGAAGACATTTCTATGGACTTTGTGACGGGTTTGCCTAGGTCACAAGGCGGGCACGACGCGATTTGGGTAGTTGTGGACCGGTTGACAAAATCGGCTCACTTTTTACCGATCCACACTACTTGGTCGGAGACAAGCTAGCTCAAGTGTATCTCGACGAGGTCGTGAGGTTACACGGGGTTCGGTGTCAATTGTATCGGATCGGGACCCGAGGTTCACCTCTCATTTTTGGAAGAGCTTGCAAGATGCTTTGGGTACACGGCTCAATTTTAGCACGGCATTTCATCCTCAAAGTGACGGTCAATCGGAGAGGACTATTCAGATACTTGAGGATATGTTTCGGGCGTGTGTACTCGACTATAAGGGCGGATGGCACGATTTCCTACCAATGGCGGAATTCGCATACAACAATAGCTATCGAGAGTATTGCGATGGCGCCATTCGAGGCCCTTTATGGTAAGAAGTGTCGTTCTCCAATTCATTGGAGCGACGTGGGCGAGAGAGCGACTCTTGGCCCCGATGTTGTGCGGGAGGCGGAGGAGAAGGTCCGCCTAGCCCGACAAAGACTCACGACGGCGCAATCTCGGCCAAAGAGTTATGCCGATAAGCGGAGGAAGGATCTAGAGTTTGCGGTTGGAGACCGCGTGTTTTTGAAAGTATCACCTATGCGCGGCATAAAAAGGTTTGGAGTTCGGGGGAAGCTAAGTCCCCGATATATCGGACCTTTTGAGATATTGGAGCGGATCGGTGCGGTAGCATACAAGTTGGCGTTACCACCGAGACTTGCGGGAGTGCACAATGTGTTTCACGTTTCAAACCTTCGCAAGTATATCCACCATTCGGCTCATGCATTGGAGTATGAACCGGTGGAATTAAACGAGGACATGACCTATGAAGAGTACCCGGTTTGTATTCTTGGGAAAGGCGAAAAGAAGCTTAGGAATCGCAAGATTTCCTATGTCAAGGTCCAGTGGAGCAATCATGCGGTGCGTGAAGCCACTTGGGAACTCGAGGACACAATGAGGAAGGAGTACCCTCACTTGTTCGAGTCGACAAGCTAAGGTATGCGTTAAGTTTCGCGACGAAACTAATTTTAAGGGTGGAGAATGTAGCATATCGAAAAATTCGACGATAAGATCGGACTTTGGCCAAATTGACTAAAGTACGAAAACAAAATAGTTGGACATGTTCCAATTGCCATTCCAAACTTCTTGGGAAGGTTAGAAGATAATCTAAACGAGTTAAAAGGGTTTTGGCGTTGTTCGGCGCGGAGTGGAGTCGAAACAGCGCGAAAAACACAAGTCTGGGCATTCTCAGACCAGACAGCAGAGTTCTTGCGTATAGCAACTTTGACCGAGAGGGAAGAGCTCTCGGGTTTGAGAATTTTATGGCCCATACCGGTACAGCCCGGGTGTCTGTACCGGTATAGCCATCGCACCCGAGAAGGAGAGAGCTCTCGGGTTTGATAGTTTTCTCTGGCCCATACCGGTACAGGTCGCCCCATACCGGTATAGATGCTGCGAAACCGAGGGAAGCTGCTCTCGGGTTTCTGCCACTGTAGCACCCCATACCGGTACAGATTTCCCCATACCGGTATGGGATGGTCTGACAGCAGTTTGTGAACTGCGCGAAATAAAAGAAGTTGAGGGGCTTTTTGGCTATTGTTACAACACAATAAGCCTTCCCACACCCCTCTCTCACAGCACACTCACCCCTCTCTCATTTCTTTCTTTTGTTCCCTTTTTCTCTCTAGAAAAACCCTAGAGTTGGGAAGAAGAAGGAGAAGGAGTTGGAGAAGGTGACTTTGGAGCTTGTTGGAGGCTTGTTGGAGGATCTTGGAGCTCTCCTACAACAAGGGCTTGGGTTGAGCTTGCTACAAGAGGTAGGTTCTTGCAAGTTTAAGCTTATGGTTTAGGTTTTCTCCTAAGTTTTGGAGTTTCTAGCTTGTTGCTAGTGTTAGAGGGCTTGCTTGGCCATGAACTCCATGAAAACTCATGAGAGCTTCATGAGCTCTAATGGTGGTTGGCTAGGGTTTATTGTAAACCCCAAATGGATGGTTCTAATGGGTTAAGGATGGTTTTAGGGAGCTTCTAGGTTGATCTAAAGCTATATTTTGCTTGTGAATGAGATCAAAACCCTAGGTTTGACATAGGGCATTGTTGGAGCACCCAAATTTGGGGCTTTTGAACATAGGGGTTCTTGGGTCAAATTGACCTTGTAGAAACCTAATTGGGGGTATTCCCGACGCGTGGGACAACTCCATTTAATTAAACGAAAATCCGATATAGGGGCTACTATGTAAAATGGCCTAATTAGGTTCACTTTTAAACTGCAGGTTTTTACCTAGGCCTCGGTAGGTCGTGAAACTTCTTGGGCATCCTCACAAAATTATTTTAAGGTGGGGGGTGCATGCCGGAATCATCGAATTCCCTTCTATGTCTATTTCACCTTTTTGAGCATATTATGTGTATAGAAATTCATGCATGGTAGGGTAGAGGTTATTTATGCAATGGTTGAACTTCATTACTTCGTTATATATGTTATGGAACTTAGCAAATGAGATGGAACCATAGAGGCATGAAAATTAGAACCCTACTTGTGTGAATCTAGAATGGACTTGATCTTAGTCAACAAAGGTGATATTGAACATAGAGACAAGATTGGCATTGGGATAACCTTAGTTAAACATAGTTTAACTTAGTGGCATTATGGCAAGAATGATATACATGATTAGGTAGAAAACCTAACATTGACAATGGCATGGTAACTAGTGGCTATGAATCCTCAATGTGAGGATTAGATCGATACTCTTGACAAGTCTTGGCTTGGGGAGGTCGCTCCTCCTCAAGCGGTGAGTTCCGGAACAGTCACCTAGGGGATCGTGGCCCCGACGGACGGTCCCTCGGGTCTTGTAGGCTTAGAGCCTCCCCGTTCAGTGAGGGATTTTGGGTCTTGAGTTTGTTGGGGTTAACTATGTTAACCGGCAAGATTGGGTAATGAGCGAAGTAAAGTAAAGTAAAGTAAAGTATGGTAAAGAGCATGCATGCAAACATATCTGAATTCGATTATCTATCTATCTGACTCTTTCTTGCAGGCATAGTATTAGCATTTATATAGTTGGTTACTATTTCAATTCCGTTGAAATACTTATGCCTGGATAGACCTAGTGGGTAAGTCGGCGGGGTCGGTTGCGAGCCCACCGGGAACTTCGTTGTAGTTCTCACACCACTAACCCCACAGTCCTAGCACGAGCGGGCGGCGGAGACCGGGGGCAAGGGGTTAGCGCCATAGCTAGTGGCCACCGGAGTTTGCATCTAGTCATTTCCTTTTTGTTATACTTGTATCAACTTTATTTTGTTGAACTATAGATGTCAAGTTGTAAACAATTCAAGTAATTTTTGGGAGATGACAAATGTAAAAAGAAATGATGTATCGAATGTTAAAGGAATGTAATAGATTAGTTTACTTGTATTTGGTTCAAATGTAATCAAGTTCATGTATGGTTTATATTCTAGCTTAGTGCTTACTCTTCCGCTGTGTTGTTGCTTACCTTCGTGTAAGCCTTGTATAGTTGCAAATTCTCTTTGATTTGTTAAATTGTACTTGTTGTTAGAGCCTTGGGCGGGCAGGGGAGGCCCTGTCCGTTCGGCGTCTGTTGACGTGGCCCGAACCCGACCAAATAGGCGGGTAGCGGGGCGTGACAGTTGAATTTTGCTTTTTACTTGAGTATTTACTTTGGTCCATAATTTTTTTCCTCTAATTTTTGTACTTTAATATGTACTATAATTAAGATTGATAGTATATTTCTTTTTTTATTAAAAAATATAATATTAATTAGAATATTTTTTTTATCATCACATAATAATTTTTGTTATTTGATATTATTATATTATCCGTGCATCGTGCGCAAAGCAAGAGAGGCTTGGATTGGCAATTGTCGAGCGATGAGAGGGACATGCTCATGAGCGGCTACGTCCTCTCCGCCCACCCCGTCCCCGACCTCCTCCCGTAACCGCGACCTCTCCCTCCCCTCAAGCTCTTTCGCCCGTCACCGACGACAGCGAGAGAAGAAGAGAAAGCCCCAGCTCGGTTATCGCGTCCCTCTCGGGCAACAGAGATGGGGAGATTACGGTGAATTGGGGCCGAATCGCGGCGGCAGGGACAAACCCAGCCTGCTGAGGGCTCTGCAGCTGTCGTAGACGCGGACGAGGGAGGCCGAGAAGCAGGCCCTGCTCGCGAGGACGACGAATCGGCGGATGGCCGAGCTGCTCCTCGAGGATTCGTTGCGGCTCTTGGCTCATCAGCGGTGGATCGCGATGCTCGAGATCGAGATTCTATGCTGCAGAGAAAGGGATTGTGGCTTTTGAGCCAATTAGGCGCGGACAGCTGGCACGCCCGGTCCAGGCTAGGGCAACGGTTTCAGTAATGCACCGGGAGTGCACTGAGTGTCACGCCCCGAGGTCCCGTTTAAGTTAAAAAAACACAGCGGAAAAATGGGTAGATTTTTTTTTAAACAACCCCAGAGTATGCCAGATCCGCCACAAATACAAGGAATCCGCTGTCCACACGGACAGAGTCTCCCCTGTATTTGTACGGCGTCGCGCAAGTACAAGAACAACCAGGATCACAACCACACAACATGAACATACAATCATTCCACAGATCCAATGTTCATTCACCATTCACCACAACTTACATTACAAAGTACATAAATCCAATCTATCGCTTTAAAACGTTCCCTGAAATTGGTTTTGAAACACTACTTTCATTAAAACCACAGAAAATCTCTTTTCTTTTAAAACGCTACCTCAAAGGGCAGAAGACCACTTTATTTTATAAAACCAATTATTATATCCAAAACCAATTATAAATCTCAACATCCATAACTTATAATAAATCCAAATCCATTTTAAATATGAACTGAACCATAAATAACATCTAAGTCATGCAAAGGAAAAGTATAGAAGAACCGGACGGGTACGGTACTTTGTCGCGACGCTAGACCCGCTGTCCTACTAGGACCTGCTATATCACCTGAAAAAGAAGGCGGGGAGTAAGAACATGTAAACATGTCTCCCCTCCCAGTGGGTACCCCAAACTGACGTGGGCGAGGGGTACTCACTAGTCACGGAGATAAACAAAGGAGATATGGATAATAACAACGTATAGTAGCTATGATAAACCAGTAACAGAGGACATAGATACACAAGTATAGTAGCTATGAAAACAAGTATAACGAACAAAGTATAGCACACAAGCAAACGAGAGATATAAAGATAATATACTACAGCTACTGTATGCATGCGTCAACTGTATATGAAACCAAATATAACCCAATCTGAAAAACCACTGTATTGGTCCGCAGACCTCAGGCCTGTGCCACAACTGCTCAACCTATACGTGACTCTCGCATAAAGCACCCGAGTCCGAAAGGCATATGACCCTCGCATAAGCACCTGGGTCCGAACGTACCTGACTCTCGCATAAGCACCCGAGTCAGAAAGCATATAATCCTCGCATAAAGCACCTGGGCTCACGGGCTGGCACTCCCAACCACTTTTCCGAAAAAGAACATCCTCTTGCGGTGGCCAAACCGCTGATGTTCGTGAAATGCGTACATGCAGTGGCGATCCATGTGACATGCTCAAAACCAACCGTCAGCCACCAGCTGACAATCCGGTCCCACAGGGCTCACCGACCAACAGGTCATCCATGCAATTCAACAATCCAAATAGGTAACAACCGAAGCAAGTCAACTGAACAAGTCACGAAACAAGTACGAGAACCGACCTGGACAAGTCACTGATAGCAATGCAGATAATCCAACTCTACTTCTACGCAAAGCAGTGAACAAGGGAACAGTTAAGTAGAGTAACCACTGAATAATCACGATGCAGGCTCAACAATATATGATAAACAACATGGTAAGATGCAAGCTCAACAAACAAGTAAAGAGAGAGAGGAAGGAACGTCACCGAGCGTGCACCACTGTACCGACGACAACCTGAGATACCCACCTGTAGATCTGAGGCACTGATTCCGTCGACGAAGGAAAAGGAACAACCGAACCTACGAGAAGTCCACCGGGTTAAAACCCAACCCACTAACACAAGAATTATCACTCACAAAGCCCCACAAACGAACCCACGAGAATCGGTTCCCAAAACCCGATTGCCGAATACACCCGATAAATCCGAAAACTGCACCGGAACACACCGTCGCTCACTCGCCGCTTCCGAACCCTCAAAACGACGTGGGTGATCAGCCAACAAGGCACTGCGATGCTGTAAATAAACCCTGGACACCATCGGAAGAAAACAAACCCAAAACGACGCGTTCCGTCGGCGAATTTTGCCGAAAAACAACCCGAAACCTAACTTCCTGATTCCCGTATCGTTTGGGAACTTGGACGATCACCCGCAGGTTGCCCACAACGCGTACACGCTGTCCATAGCGACCACAATTAGTGAAATTGCATAAAAGTCCATCAAGTTACGCGAAATCGCATTATTTCATGCGATTCCGGAGCTTTTATGGCTCATCTGAACCAACCAGAGGTCAATCAACCCCACCAAGGCACCCGTTGATAGATTTTGGCGTGCCGGAGACCGTGCTCACCTTTCGGAGCGAAGCCGACCGTGGGAAGCGTACAAGCGACACAAAAATCAAGAAACAACCCGCACGGCGCAAAAGTACCAATTTTCCGCTAACCGGGGCATCAAAATCCACAACGGAGGTGACCATTGCGTTCGGCACGAAAAATCGTTGGCCGTGCTCACCTCACACGATCAGATTGCCCTAACGGATCACCCAAAAAGTGATCAAAACCCTAGACCTCATACCAGAAACAAGAAAACATTAACTCACCGACTCGGAGGCTAGGGCTCGGTCGCCGGCGGCCGGGGGTCACGCACTCCGGCCGGGGAAGGGTGCACCTGGGCCGGAGGGTGGGAGGAGGGTGATGGCAGGCGGCGGGCGGTGGCGCGGCGGCGGCGATCTAAACCTTTTATTTCCGCTCGGGTTTGGTGGCGCCGGCGGCACGGCGGCGATCGGGATCGCCGGGCGCCTTGATCCTGCGGGGATCACGGGGAGTCCGAGGCTCCCTCCGGTGGGCCGTGGAGATGCACGGCGGCCGGAGGAGCTCGGTTTCTGCGCACCGGCCGGGTGGCCGCAGAGAGCCTCCGCGGCGGCCGGCGGCGCTCCGGGACGACGGGGCTGCCGGAGGAGCGAGCCCTCGATGCTTCTTGGCCGGGGAACACCGTGCTCGGGTTGGGGAAGGTTCCTAGCTCTCGGATCAAGAAGAGGGTGAAGTGGTGGCCCGGGAGAGAGAAGGAAAGTGTTCGGGATGGTTTTCCGGCGGCCGGGGAGGTCGCTGGAGGTGAGGGTCGTGCGCACGGGGTAGGCGACGTCGAGGGAAGTCGGCTAGGGCTTAGGGTTTCCAGAGAATAGGTCTAGGTTTCGCGTTTCTCCCACGAATACCCTACTATGCATATATATACACAAGCGCACAATTGCACTTTAGCCCTCCTTAGGTCATATTCCTAATCCTAGTCCCTGTCAACATGGTTAATATCCACTTACACCCCTCCACAATCGAATTCGCGCGATTCGACGCATAAAATATCGGGGTTATCGCAAAATTTCCAATTTTTGCCCTTTTTGACCCCTCTGTGAAGATCTCGCAATTCCTGGAGATCCGTGCGTCGGATTTCCGAACGGATTGCGCCAGAGCGTTTAGCACGACTGGGGCATCAAACCTAGCATTTCGTTTTGCTGGATTTGGTCTGCGTTTCACGACGAACCCATCTCTCCATCATCCCTAAATAAACCAACTCATAAACATATATATATATTATATATGTAATTTCGTTCGGGACCCTTTTTCTCGACAACCGTACATCGAAATTCAATTCCGCCAGTGCCAACGGGTCCATAATATCCGAGCTATTAGAAACGAGCTATTGGAAGCCTATATTCAGAGTTTTGTACCCACCGGGACCCTTCTCTACTTTCCGGCTCAACGAATCGCCGGAGTTACTATTCACTTTAAGTCAAACTTCCGGGTCGCGTAACTTCTCCGTTTTAGCTCATTTTCTTCTGAAACTTGACGAGTGCTTATGTAATTAATTTACACACATAAACATCGTCAACAAAGAGTCAAATGGCACAGTCAAAATTTCAGTCCTTACACTAAGAGCAATAGGAGGGGCATGAACCGCGCTAGATTGTGACACCCCAATAGTCCCACATCGGATAGGAATGGGGTTGTCATTGGGTTTATATAAGACTTGGACACTAGTAATAATAACTGGGCTTAAGCATTTTGGGCTGGTGTTTGGGCCCAACGAGTTATTATTGCTAGTGGGCTGGGTCGTTACATTGGGTATTAGAGCCGGATTACCAGCTGGCCATGTGTGGCGAGTCTCGGTGAGCTGTGAGTCCGGATGACGGGCTAGCGAGACGAGTCTTACATCGCCTGGTGATCGTGGGCTGTGTGTTTGATTGGACTGACGATGACGTCAGTGCCTTAACAGGGGGAGTTTGTGACACCCCAATAGTCCCACATCGGATGGGAATGGGGTTGTCATTGGATTTATATAAGACTTGGACACTAGTAATAATAACTGAGCTTAAGCATTTTGGGCTGGTGTTTGGGCCCAACGAGTTATTATTGCTAGTAGGCTGGGTCGTTACATAGATTGAGGGAGTTATAGTAACCGCAAGCAATTACAAGCGGTTCTGATCGGCTGGAGGTGGTCCGAAATATCAGAAGATAGTGGCCGATCATGTAAAATCCTAACTGATCCAGTGGTGACCTATAAATAGATCAATGATGCCCTGAAAAAGGGTGGGTCTTTTTCCCTATGAACAAAAGACCACCATTATTTTCTCGCATTTTACTTTTTCGCATTTTACAGTATTTTCTTAGGAGTAGCTCGTTAAAATAGAACCCTGGAGTCTGTCTGCCCACGGGCATCACTCCGTTGTAAACTATACATCTTTTTCTGTACTTCCCATCAGTCAATTAATAGAAAGTCATTTCGGCTATTCAAGCAGACCGAATCTCGCGTTGTGTTAGTCATTCGGCTCTTCTCCCGGCTTAGTTCCCGGCCATTCCGTATATTCGGCTCATTCGACCGAACTGAAGTTTGAATAGAGTTTGCGAATCCAGCTGACTTGATCCCGCGTCAGCCAAATCGCTTTATCTGTCGAAGGGCGCAATCTTCGAGGATCACTAACCACGGCCATTCCTCATTCCGACGCGCTTTCCGAGAAGGATCTCTGACCGGGTCAAGGGTCGGGACATTCGACCACCAACAGTGGCAAAAGGAAGAAGACGGAAGAGATGAAGATGCGGCTGCGGCAGCAGGGGCGGCGGCGGTAACGTGGTGCTTCGCACTGGCCCTCTGCCTCGGCATCGCGGGAGTGGGTTTCGCATTGGGCAGATATTTATGTTGATTAGGGGTCATAAGCTTATGAGAGGATATAGAGCATCATCGTCACAAATTTGTTTACAGGATGAGGATAGGGAGAGATCAAAAGACGAAAGCAAACTTCTGTAAATGAAATATGCAGGAAGCATTTGTTGATCATATGTATTTACCAACGAGAAAGTAAAAAAAACAAATAAAGGCAAAAAAAGCAAATCTCTTCATATCGTGAGAAGTACATATTTTGCATCTCGTTTGTATGTACAGAAGGGAAATACATGTAAGCATAAAGATAGTACTAAAAAGACATTACTCCTATTATTATTATATTATAATGATATATATATAGTCCTACATCCGGATGTCTAATAACATAGTGTAAATATTATTTCTAATGTTATTTCACTAAGGCTGCATTTGGTTGGATAACTAAATTTTAAAAAATAATTTTTTTTTTGTTTTCGAGAAGAAATATTTCAGCACAAGATAGAATAATTGTAAATTTATGTTTGAACGTACTCGGAAATACTCTAGAGGATATTTTTAGTAGCTTTTGGATAAAAAGTATAGAACAATATCCAAATATATTTTTAAAAGTAAAATAATTAATTAATTTATATTAGAATATTTTATATAAAATTATTTCTTATAGTAATTTATAATATAATATTTTATGTAACAATTTAATTTAAAATAGTATATTTATTTTACTATATATAATAATAATTTATTTTATATAATTTATTCATAACATATGTAACGATATCCTTATAATTTTAATTAATAATAATATAAATTTCAATATAAATTAAAAAATATATATAATGCATAAAAAAATAATTATATATATAATAATTAATATAAAATTAAATAATTAAATATTAATATATAAATAATAAAACTTAATAAAATAAATTATATATCAAATTTAATTAATTTATATTATATAATAAAATTTAAGTATAAATATATTATTTTAAAAATAATATTTATATTAATATATTAATTTATATTTCTATTTATCTAATAAAATAAAAAGATGAACAAAGTTGTTTTCAGTTCTCCAAGAATAATTTTTAATGTGTTGCTCCATAACAACCTGTTTTAACCGGAATTTTTAATGGGTTGTTTCATAACAACCCATAACAACCTTTTTTGACCGGAACAATCCGTTCCGGTCTGTCCTCCCAGCGTTTGGCTATACTTTCGGGATATCCCGGATACGAAACGCAATCTAAGAATTGTACACAAGATCAATAAAATGAGAGATTTTACAAGAGGAAAAGGATGCCATAATAACTTCGAGAATACTCCTATTATAAAGGAGGATAGTCTACAAAAAAATATGAGCACGTTCGGTTTCACACCATGATAGTCTACAAAAAATATGAGCACGTTCGGTTTCACATAATTGCATGGTGTACCGACCTGAGATGATCGTAACAGCTGTGGCTGCAATCGAAGGACTCCAAGCACACCCAGCACAAGTGCTTACCGCACAAGCATTCTACGTGGTTGCACCCTTCCGTCTTCTCAATCGTGTGCCCGCACGAGGGGCAGTCCTTCACGAAATCCTTTTCCTCGCGCCACTCCTCTAGCGACAGATCGGGATTGACCTTGAACTCCCTGTAGCGCTCGCACGACACAGAAGGGTGGAACTCCATGTGGCACTTGGTGCAAGTCTCAACCCCGCACGCCCCACACACGAAGGGCCTGCCTGGTTCGCCATCTCGCGGGCAGACCTTGTAGACCGAAGGGCAGTCAGGGGTCGGGCAGAACCGGTAGGCCCCGCCACTGGACCCCACGAATGCGCCTAAAGAGGCTCTGAATAGCTCCTCCGACTTGTCGCAGGATAATAGAGACCTCAGGTCGACAAGCAATAGGGGCTCGCTGCACCTCTCCTTGGTACAGCATAGGGGGAACCCGTCGTGGGATCTTATGGCAGACTCGCACTGCTCAATTAAACAGTTCCGACAAAAGCTGTGGCCGCATTCTTCGAGCCTGTACGGATCTTCAAGCTTGCATAAGCAAATAGGGCATGTGGCCTCTGATGGTTGGATGGCTAAACTTGTGCTGCCAAGAGAGAGCACCAATTCGTTTACAATCTCTTGTACTTTCTGTTTCAGCTCCTTGCTTCCTCGGACTGAGAGGATATGGAAGCAGGTGTTGAGAAGTACTTCGACCCCCGGTGCCTTTTCCTTCAGCCCATGAAGGTCCGGGCCGAACCTTTGAACCACTTCTTTCATTAGATCTGTTGGGAGGCTGCGGTCTCGGAGCCGGATATCGAGTGACCGATTTTCATGAAATGATAGAAGTGACTGGACCAATTTCTCCTCCGCAACAGCCACACCATTGTGGGGTCCAAATACTTTAACATTTAGATTGTATCGGTCATAGAAAATGTATGTTTTAGTGAACCGTTCCACGTCCTTGATAAGCGTGACACCATCATGGGACAGCAGTAGCTGTAGAATAGTAGGAGTCAAGCTTTGATGGCTTATAGTCTTCCCTTTCATCAACTGCTCCAGAGGTTTCCTCAAGTCGGCTATAATCTTCGGACTGTTGGCAGATATCGTTATTCTAATGGAACCATTTTCGTTCTTATCTTGCTTATAGTATGCACCTGCAGAAATGAAAGAGCCAGGTTTTCAATTACTCATGGTCGCAAAGATAGCAATCCAGTCCATAAATGTAAGTAAATCTCAAATTCTGGGCCATGGCAATAAGCAATGGAAACATTTAACACAGTAAAACAAGAAAAGAAACACAGATAACCTATAGGAATCCTGTTAAGCTTGCAATATATCTACGTTTGACAGATGCAGCCAATGAATGGGGAAAAAAGAGCCGTTTGTCTCTTCATTAGACCTCCATTCAGCATGTCATCAAAATAGGGTATGCTCAAATACATTTCAAAGTGAAAGCAACAAAATAGGACAAGTGGAAATGCATTCCAAAGAAACTAAGGGCTTGTTTGGTTCAATAGTGGAATTGGAATGGATAATGGAATGGTAAAGAATTGGAATGGTAATCGGATTGCACCACTCCCCCAAGACGTTTGGTTCATTTCTAAATTGGAAATCGAAATAAATTATTCCTATTTCACTCTTTGGTTGATACAAAGTAAAAAATAATAGAATAACATAATACTAATTTTATTTTCAAATATAATTTTATAAAACTATCTAAAATTTATATAAAAAAATTAATACTATCAAGTTAGAGCTATGCAAAAAAAAAAAAATTTATTTTAAAAAATTTTATGCAAGAAATTACAAAAAAAAATGCATAATATTTTTGAATAAAATTATAATAAAAATAATATATCACATTTTTTTTAATGTTAAAAAAAGAGGAAAGAGAAGAAAAAGGATGGATAAGGTAGAGAAATATTGGGCTTAGCAAGAGGTAAGTGTGGGCTTGGGATTGAAACTTCAATCCGGACTTGGAGACCGGAATCAATTTGTAAGCTAATGGACCATTCCCATTCCGATTTGGAATGGGAGTCCCAAACCAATTCCTATGAACCAAACAAAATTAACAGGATTTGATCAAACCGATTTCCATTCCAGATCCAAAATATACGAACCAAACATGCTCTTAATCTATAGACTATGCAAAATATGGACCCTGAATTGTTTCCATACATCTTGAAGTTTAGCCCATTGTCAAGCTAGTGATATTTGTGTTTCCTTGTACAGAAAGACATTAGAAAACCAGGAAAGGTGAAAATGTATATACCTTACCTGAACTATACCTGAACTATAGAGTATTTTGAAATGGTTACCTAAACTTCCAAACTTTGATTCTACTTCCTAATCTCTTGCTCCATTTGATTGCAGTAAATTGTTTGATAATTTCTGTCAAGCTTCGTTGGAATTAATAGTTTCAGAATATTTCATCAAACAACATAATACTCTGTTAGCTTACATGATATCTCTCAGAAAGTATAAAACTAAAATTTCTGATAGATCAGACATTGTATCCTTTCAAAATTCACTAAAGGTAGTGATATCAACATTTCTGAAGTTCAGGTTCCATTTCAAAATTCAGTGCAGCTCAGGTAAGTCCATTCTAATTTACCAGCAAGGTATGCTCATATTCCATTAGGGGTGTAAACGAGCCGAACACGAGCGAGCTGGGGTCGGCTCGTGTTCGGCTCGTTATTAAACGAGCCGAACACGAGCTGGCTCATTAAAGTATCGAGCCGAAAAATTCGGCTCGTGTTCGGCTCGTTTAATAAACGAGCCGAACACGAGCTGGCCAACGAACAATAAATTAAAAAAAATAGATTAAATATATTAAAAAAATAAATTTATAAAATCTTATTCATTAGATTTTGATCTAATAGTTAAAATTTTATATACAAATGAGTCTTTTTATAATTAAGCTCGGATTTATATTTTTATTTTGCTAAAAATTAAATAATAAAAATATATATTACATATAATTATCTATTTATATATAAAAATATAAATTAAATAAATTATATAAATATAAAATATATGTATTCGAGCTGTTATCGAGCCGAACACGAGCGAGCTGACCCCAGCTCGTGTTCGGCTCGTTTATTAAACGAGCTGAAAAATTTAGCTCGTGTTCGGCTCGTTCACTAAACGAGCGAGCCGATCTCAAGCTTATTTCGAGCCGAACACGAGCTGGCTCGCGAACAGCGAGCTGGATTGCCACCCCTATATTCCATCAGTCATAAACTCAAACCAATGATATGCGTAAACAATGAGCCAGGAAAGCACATAAAAAATAACCAACAACAAGAAAAAGGCAATGCAACTAGGAAGAGACTCAGCTGTCACTAATCAACAAAATTTACCAGAAAAAACACCATATGCAGTTAATTTAATCATTATGCATGGCTCTAAAGAAGATAGAATCACTCACTTATTGATGGATCAAAAAAGTAATCCTTGCTATAGGTAACTAAAGGCAACAAGCATAGATACAAATACAAAAGAATGTTAGACCACATACCATCCTGATGCTTAAAACCTTCCAGTAGGTGATCCAATTGCCCCTTAATTACAAAGTAAATACAAGACGGACAAGATAAAGAGCTGGAAAAAATATGCTGGCACTGTATCTTTTGCCATGGAAAACAGCCAGAAAGTACTTTGCCTTGGATGTGATCCAAGGCATTTGCTGCCTCTGCATGTAGGCTTCCATCAAAAGTGATCATAGCTTTCACCATGTAATCCTTCGGTTGATAGTTATATACTTCAACCTTAAAATTGTAGTTTGGGAGATTCTTATTAGGCATGAAAGGCGCAATTTCTTTAACCAGAGCTTCTGCATAAGTAGAAACTGGAAGGTTATTGATGGCATCTCCTCTTAACAAACGAACACTAAGAATTCTCCTCTTTGTTGCATTCTTAAATGCATCATATACTTCTTGTTCTCCAATATCTTTTGGAATTCCTGTCACAAATAGACAATTTGGGTACTTGACACTGACATTACAATTAACATACCTGTCTCCAATAATTAACGCAAAGCAGTCTTCAGCAATAAAATCAACATCCTCCTTTGCGCATGAAACAAGTGCAACTCCCTTGCTGGGCCTATGTAACCAATAAACTTTTGCTCTGACTATAGGAAATGGTAATGTTTTATGATTGAATGCAGAAACAGGAAGCACCTTTAAAAAAGAGCCATTTAGTTCCACTTTATTCAGGTTGGCTACAGCATTTTCTGCACCTTCAGGATTAAGAAAAGTTACTTTACCCCACTTATTTGATTCTAGGCCCCCTTGTGCATTTGCTGGATGCTTGTGATAATTAGCTATTCCATTGCCACATCTATCCACAATTTTAAGAAGCTCCCTGTCATTTAGTTCATTTGCCTTTGGATGGAAAATTTCTACTGTAAGGTATCTCTTCTCAAGCTCCAGATGTTTAATTTCAGCACCTGAACCAAACAGTGCAATAGAAGGAGAACTACCAAGCCCTCCATGGTACAAGCATTTTTCAGTGCATTCATGCCTTATCCATTGTCTTTCACGCTCCAAGGCATTATTAAAAAGGCAGCAAACCTTTTCCATATCTTTTGCTAAAGCCAGTAACCGAATCTCTCTTTTATCAAAGTCAACGTCAATAGTGATATGATTATCCATGCATTCTTCCTGAATATTAGAAACAAGGCAGCGCAGGTTATGATTTGATTTGCCACATAACCTTCTAATAAGATTATAGCCAACTCCAGTAGTTACATTCATCACCATCTTCTGGCTCTCCAGCTGAAAAATGTCAAACAGAGGAGGCTGAATCTTATGCAAGCATTCAGAATCAACAGCAGTCACACAGACCAAATAACGACTCGATACACAAAAAATCTCACCAAAAACCACCCAGCTTGGCCTCTCGCCAAATATTAGCAATGAACAAGAAGGATGAAGTGGAATATATTGCCCTGTTAATGCCACTTTGTAGCCAAGAACGTCAGATCCAGAATGCATTGCTGTATTATCAGCAAGAGACAGGAGTAGAACCTTCTTTAGTGACTTGTCATGTTTGGTAGGTTCATGCCGGTCCCATAACCAATAACTCGGAACGATAACGTTCAGTTCATTCTGAAGACAATTTTCTAGCTCCAGAATAGTATCGCGGCATCGTCTCATTGATTTCGCATTGATGCTATTCTCCCAACACCATTTGTTCCTATTCTCATGTTCGCTCTCCCATTCCTTGTAAACTGAGAGCAATGTAAAAAGGTCTCCACCATGATGACAGAATGGCACTTTAAGGCGATCTGCTTTAAATTTCTCCTCGTCAGTACCAACCCTACAAAATATGCTGCTAGAATTTGCCATTACAGCAGCAAGAACTACACCCTCTTTTCTCAGCCCGCAGCTAAAGCAATCAAGAATGATCTTCCCAAGCCGTGGCTCGACACCTAACTTAACCAAGCAACGTCCAGTTCCAGTTAACTCAAACAAGCCATTTTTACGAATGACAGCGCCTATTCGGATTAAATTCTGCATCGCTGTGTCAATGGCATATGGGCTTGGGGCATCTATAAACTCAAATTCTTGTATGTCCTTTATACCTAAAGCAAGAATTCTTAAGCAGGCAATCCCCAGGTGTACTTTACGGATTTCAGGCTCTTGATGCATTTGCATTAATTGATAATCATGCTGCGAATAAAGCCTGTAGCATTTGCCTGGCCCCGTCCGACCTGCTCGACCAGCACGTTGGTTAGCGGAACTTTGGCTAGTGCGGCACACTTTAAGCACGTTCATCCCATTTTTAGGTTCAAACATGATATCTTTGACCATTCCGGAGTCGACCACATATTTCACACCTTGAATAGTAAGAGAAGTCTCTGCAACATTGGTGGAAAATATAATCTTTCTTTACGTGGGTAGTTCTGAAAAACACGGCTCTGTTCTTCACTAGAGAGCTTCCCATGCATTGGGAGTACAACTGCAGAGGGATCACTAAACCACTCACATGCCCATTCTACTTCCATTTGAGAAGTTAAGAATGCGAGTATACCGCCATCTTCCTCAGTTTTGTGGATTACACTCACCATTTTAAGCACATCAGAAACATATGAAACCAAAGTAGTGGGAAACTTCAGATTTGAAATATAAGAAATGTCAGAAGATATATCAGGAACATATTTGATTTCAACTGGGAAGTTTCTCCCCTTCACATTAAACGTGCTGCAACTATCAAAATAGTCTGAAAGCTTCCTTGCATCGGCTGTTGCAGACATTATTATAAGTCTCAAGTCAAACCTCTTGAGCAGTTTCTTCTTAAGCAATGCCAGTAACATGTCGGTGTTCAAGCTTCTCTCATGTGCCTCGTCAACAATAATATGTGAAATACCAACAAGGCTATCATCGTTCATGTAATGTTGCAGAAGACAGTGGTCAGTCATGAATATAACCTTGGAAGTGAAGCACTGTAATGAGGAGAAGGTTGGGTAAGAAGTCACAGAGTAGTCTTCGTAGCATCCATTAGTTTCCTCTGCAACCCTTTGTGCTAAAGATGTGGAAGCGATTTTTCTTGGCTGAGTACACACTATTGATCCTTCGTCAGCTAGTCCAGAATCAGCAAGAAATTGGACCAACTGTGTACTCTTCCCCGAGCCAGTCTCCCCAATTAGGACGCTAACCTAAAATTATAGTTTATAAGAATCAGAAATATTTGCGAATTAATCTACAACACAGACACGTTATACCTAAAATTACAGGTTATTCATATTGCAAAGGTGCCGCATTTTTTAGGAGATTAAATACCGCAATAGTAGAATTTTCAGAACAAATCAATTATACCATCTATTATCAAACATGTGTTGGGGGAAAAAACTGCAACGAATAATCTGATCGTGACTAAAATCTAACTAATTTGGTGATAAAAATGAATAACTCAACTTACAGATGATCGCTAAAATCCAAATAAATAGGTGAAAAAAAAAATATAATATAATAAGCTCCGGAAGTGTGCGACACACTGTCGTAAGGCGTATTTCCGTCCTTCGTGCCGGATTAATCGAAAACACTGCCCCAAGATACGACCGGAATTCCTCCTCTGTCATCTGTATGGAAAATTATATGTATATATATATATATATATATATATATATATATATATATATATATATATATATATAGATCTTATTAATAGCAATGACCTTTGTGCTCCTAAGTTTTTAACCATCCATCAATTTTGATGGGTGGTTAAGTGAGAGAGAGAAGAGAAATTGGAGAGAAATTAAGATTCTCAATTTCTCATCTTTTTGAATATCTCATCAATTTCTCTTCTCTCTCACCTTAACCACCCATCAAAATTGATTGATGGTTAAAAACTTAGGAGCATAGGGCCGGCTATTAATAGCACAAGAGTTCTCTATATATATATATATATATATATATATATATATATATATACACTTATTAAAGGAAAGGAGATGAACGTTGGGAACGTTCATATTTCCTTTAATTAGCTTTTATCAAAAGCACAACGTCCGCCAGTGATTAATTGCGCACACGGCCGCGCGCAACGTCCGCGCAAGTTGCGGATTAAAGGAATGATTAAAAAAAATAATAAATAAAATTAAGATTAAAATATAAGAATTAATAATAAAATATAATATTTTGAATTTTCATCAACAACATGTACGTGGGCAGAGGTTCTGCAATTTAGTAAATTAAATACTGCATGAGACAAAATAAAAGTTAACAAGTGTAACAAAAAGCGCCTATTTACAAAAGTAGTTTGACAGGAAAGGTACGAGCGATCATAGTTATTACATTATACCTGATTTGAAACAATATTTCTCAAAATACTTCTTCTGCATGCATAAATTGGGAGGCCCTCCTCGAGCCTTCGGCACTCTCGCAGCATCACGGCTTGGATTCGGCCCCAATTCCACTTATCCTCGAACTTGAGCGGCGTAAAAGCGCATTGCTCGCCTTCTCCAACCTCACTCTGAGGCTCTCCAAGATGAGCGAGTACACACCCCATGGCCGCTCTAAACTCCTCGAGGTTACCCTTCAACTGCTCCCTCTCGCTTTCGAGCTGCTTCCGATTCGAGCGAAGCTCTCCAAAGCTCTTCAACGGATTCCGGCGTCGGAGCATCCCGTCCAATTTCGCGATCTCGACCGTGAGCTTCTCGATCTTCTTGCTACACCTCTCCGCCGCCTCGCCCTTGAGGAGCGCGTGCGCGTGCCCGGCGAAGAGCGCGCGGAGCCTCGCCGCCTCCTCGCTGAGATCGTAGCGCGCTGCGGATGCGGCGGCAACCCTAGGGCTCAAGGGGTGGGCGCCCTGGAGGCGGCGCCGCCACAGGAAGACGACAGCGTCGAACGCGTCGACCTCGCGGCGGTAGAAGAGCCTCCCGGCGAGGGGGCCGAAGGGGTAGACGAAGAACTCGGCAGGGGGGATCGGGATGGCGGAGACGAGGGTGTCGACGTCCTTGGGGGCGGTGCCCCGCCGCTCGGTGGATCGGGCGAGGAGCACCTCGAACGGCGGCGCGGGGGGCGGGTGGGGGCGGTGGGGGCGCGAGTAGGTCGTCGCCTTCATCCTTGCGGCGGCGGCGGCGACGGCGACGGCGGATGAGGAGGAGGCGAAATCCTAGAATTTTGACGAGAGGGTCCGGGGACGAAGACGAGGGAGAACTGAGAAGGGAAAGAGGAAGCGGGAATAGTAGTAGGGAGCGGGGTCCGGGTTCGGATTGCGGTTGGAGAGCAGGGCGTGCGAGAGAGTTTCTGGTGTACTCATTATTTTATTTTATCTATATAATAATTTATAATCTATAATCTATAATCTATCGATCTATAACTTCTATGAAATCCGTTTTCTATGTCACGTGGCATTAGGTTAATTTAATTTTCTGTAGGCCCACCTGTTATCTTAATATATTTTGTTTATATTTACATGGATACCACCATAAAAATTGAAATATCATAAAAATGCCCCTCTAAATATAAAAAGGTCAATTTGCATAAAAATCAATAATTTTGGCGCTTTTTTGTCACATTTTTGTTTTGCAGATTCGAATTTTTAAAAAATGACGATACTATCCCTCTTTCAAAATGTATAAAAATTATATGCATTAAATGCCTAGAAAAATACAACTGCTAAGCCATTAAATATAAAACTTTTTGAAAGTCATAATTACATATGCTTTGTAGTGAAACAAGAAACCTCATTTAAGAAAAAATAAAAAGAAATAAAGAATAGTAAATAAGATGAAAGTGTGCAACATTCTCTCAAATAGTGTAACAAGTTCTTCAAAATAGTACAATATTTGTATAAATAGTGCAACATATGCGTTGTTAATACACATTTTGCATTGTTAATACACATTTTGTTTAATTTTTACACTAAATTACGTACAGTTTACTATATTACGTAAAAATAATATAATATATTATAATATAGTATAAAAATTATACAATATATGTACAAACGGTGCATATTTTATACTATTTGCACAGATATTTACACTATTTGTGTAAATATTGCACTATTATGAGAGGATATTACACCATTTAAATGTCTGTTGTAATTTTTTTTTGAAACTTAAATTTCATTGCATATTAAATAAATGGTCAAATTTTTTGGAAATGACAACTGCTAAGCTATAATTACATGTACTTTTCTCGTGAAACGAGAAACTTGCTTTAAGAAAAAATAAAAAGAATAAAGAATAATAAATAAGATGAAAGTGTGCAACATCCTCTCAAATAGTGCAACAAACTTTTCAAAATAGTGCAATATTTATATAAATAGTGTAACATATGCATTGTTAATACATATTTTGCATGATTTTTACACTGAATTACATACAGTTTAATATATTACGCAAAAATAATATAATATATTACAACATACTATAAAAATTATACAATATATATACAAACAGTGCATATTTTATACTATTTGCAAAGATATTTATACCATTTGTGTAAATATTGCATTATTATGAGAGAATGTTGTATCATTTAGATGTTTGTTTTGTATTTTTTTTTTTTTGAAAATTAAGTTTCATTTTATACACTACAACAAAAACGGTTTATAGCGACACTTTTAAATGTAGGTACATGTTAAAAAAATGCTGCTAGCTAAAATTACCGACACTTTTACAAAGTGTTGCTATATGTGGGGTCGCTAGGTATATAGTGATAGTTAAAGAATGTCGCTATAACCTAAAGAAGTGCTGCTAATTTACCAACACTTATTTAAACATTTAACAACCGCCGAAACTCTATCTCGTTGGCTGCAGTGGCGGAGGAGGACGGCAGGAAAGACACTTCGTCTAGAATTTTAATGAATTGAGTGAAAAGAGAATAGAAAAGATGGTAATTGATTTTTCTTTTCTTTTCTTTTTCTTTTTCTTTTTATTTGTAATCGGGCCAAATTGTGGTTGGTTGAGTAGAGTAATCTTTTATTTTTGATTGGATTGGACTTTATATTTAGGCATGAGTAGATGTTTTTTTTAAGTTTTAGCATAAATGGGACACTTACTCAAAAAGTGTCCCAAACATGTGTCCCTATAACATAATTGTTGTAGTGATATTAAATAAAGGGTCAAACTTTTTGAAAATGACAACTGTTAAATCATAATTATATGTACTTTTCTTGTGAAACGAAAAATCTTATTCGAGACAAAATAAAAAGAATAAAGAATAATTAATAAGATGAAAGAATGCAACATTCTCTCAAATAGCGCAACAAACTCTTCAAAATAGTATAATATCTGTATAAGTAGTGCAACATATGCATTGTTAATACACATTTTGCATAATTTTTATATCTCTTAGATCTGAAATATGCTTTGCATTGCGACAACTCTGCTGCAGTGTTCTTTTCAAAGAATAGTCGAATTACAGATCGCAGCAAGCGTATCGATATAAAGTTTCTTGCTGTGAAGGAATACGACAAGAAGAATGTGGATATCCAACACATTGGGACCGAGATGATGATTGCCGATCCTATGACTAAAGCATTGCCGGCAAATAAATTCAAGGGTCATATTCATCATATGGGTATCTTGAATCCATTTACAGTTTAAGTGTTTTCTTCTTGTATAAAGACTTTAAAGACTTTTTATTTGAATAAGAACATATTTTGGTTTTTGCACATACGCGCATAAAGTTATCTTTTGTACATTAAAGTATGATTGTGCACTAAAGTGAGACTCTGAGTTGAACTTATAATAAGTTCATACGGTTGTAACTCATAAAGTTATTTGATTAAGTAATTCATGCTTTTGATACATGGAAGGGAGTGTTCATCTTTTGGAGCATAACCGCTATGATTAAAGTATTGTGATTTCTTAGTCGAGTGAGAGATTTTGACTGTATAATTTAGTTGGTACCTAATAAAGTTTTGCATCGCCTATATGATAACAAATATATCACTAGGCCAAATGGGAGAATGTTGGATGTGGCCTACGTAATATATTTAAGGCGGTCCATAAAGATACGGTCAATATAATTAAGTCGATCTATAAAGATATAATAAGATCCTACGGTTAGGATGTATCCGGACACGTCCTTGATGGACGGACGTGATTTAACATCCTTACATTAAAGTTATATATAAATATGTAACATACGGGAGTCCCGGTCTAACCCTAATTCCAATTGTCCGTGACTGCTCCATCTCCGAGGATAAGGGAATTAGACTTGAAACGTCTCGTCTTCTTGCAGATCGCGAACGAGGACGAACGACGATCAAGGATCGCGAACGAAGACGAACGACGAGTAAGGATCGCCGTCAACAAATCCGGTATGGAAATCAAAATCATGGCAGAAGGTACGATTCTAGTTTCTTATAAAGTTCTAACACATGCACCACACAACCTATTAGTTATAAATAAAAAATTATTATGTATATATTTTTTATTTTATATATTATATATTATATATTATTAATATTATTAATATATAATAATTATTATATTATATATATATATATATTAATATTATAATTTATATTATTATACTATTATGAGTACGATCGTCTCGTACTCATAAGTTGTTTTCGATGATAGAGCTTTCGAATCGACGATCCGCACCATTAAATGTTATTTATAGCATTTAAAACTTCTAAAAATAAAATTTTATAACTTTTCGACATCATTTACCTTACGATCAAGAGGTCACAAATTTGACAATTTTTACGGTATGGAATAGAAGCTAGTTTAACGGTGTAAAAGAATCGCAATTTGTTGAATTTTTGATAGAAAATATATATATATACATAGATAAAGATCAATAACTTTGATCATGAATTGAAGGATCCGATCATCCTTTTCTAGGACGTCGTTCGATTTTGACCATTCATTTTATACTCGCTTGATGGACTTTATTATGATTTCGAAAATTTATGAAAATTTATTTTCTAGAAGTTTCAAATATTTTTAAGATCATATTTAACAGAGTGGATTATCGATTCGGAAGCTCCATCATCGAAAACAACTTATGAGTAGTAGGTCTCCAATACTCATAATAGTATAGTAGTCGTGGCCTTGTAAATAAAATATATTGTACAATAAGTAATAAATTTATATATAATATATATAAATAAAATATTATATATATATATATATATATATATATATATATATATATATATATATATATATATATATATATATATATATATATATATGAGAAGAAGAGTTGGAGGGCATAGAAACGGAGAAAAAGAGTTTTAAGAATTGGGCTGGCTGTTTGAATACGACGCTTTGGCTGTGAGATTTTCCGCCAAAACCTAACCCTTCCGTCAACCCGTTCCCACCAAGTAACTTTAACTCGATCAAAATAATGTGACAGTAATATTAAAGATATGGGGTAAATGACCGTTTTAAGAGTTTCCGGTAAAGAAACTCTACCAAAAGTTCAAAAGGGGTAACAAGGTACTTTAGCCTATATATATATATATATATATATATATATATATATATATATATATATATATATATATATATATATATATATATATATATATATATATATAGGGTAAATTGCACTGTTGTTCCCCGACCTTTTGGCGGAGTTTCACTTTACCCCCCAAACTCTTAAAACGATCATTTACCCCACTATACTTTAATATTGCATCTTGTTGCCCCTTCCGTCGTTAAAGTTAACGGAGTGAACGGGAGTTGACGGAAGGATTAGATTTTGGCGGAAAATCTATCGCCAAAACTATCCCTTGTTCCAACCAACTCACTTTTATTCCTTAAAAACTCTTTTTCTCCATTTCTACGCCCTCCAACTCTTCTTCTCCAACTTTTTCCTCCAAAGCTCTCTCTTCCAAAGCTCATCACCTCTTTAAAATCTCTTCTTCTCCTCCAACTCCTTCAAACTTCTTATTTTCTATACTCTTGATCTTGATTACAAGACTCCTATTATCATTTTTTAAAGAGTATTCATTTTCACTGCTCATTTTTATGTCCACTTGATGGATAAAAGAACAATATCGAAAGTGCGTGAAATTTGATTTCTAGGTAGTTTAAATAGTTTAGATCATATTTAACGAGCCGATCATCAATTTGGAAGCTCTATCATCGGTAGTAAAACGACCGTTTTACTACCGATAGTATTCTAGTTCAACTCTATATATATATATATATATATATATATATATATATATATATATATATATATATATATATATATATATATATATATATATATATATATATATATATATATATATATATATATATATATATATATGAACTAGGCTACTATGTTATTAATAGCATCAAGTTATTGGTGCTATTAAGTTTTTGGCCGTTGGATTGAGAGATGTGCGGTTAGGATGATGTGGGCCCCTTAGGGTTAAGTGGGTGGTTGGTTGAATAGTATGATCTAAATGGTGAAAATCATCAAAGGGCTGAATCTAACTGTAAAAAACTTGATAGCACCGAATACTTCGTACTATTGATAGTATAGTAGGACTATATATATATATATATATATATATATATATATATATATATATATATATATATATATATATATATATATATATATATATATATAGTGCAGGTACTATACTATATTATGAGTACGATCACCCTCGTACTCATAAGTTGTTTTCGATGATAGGATTTCCGAATCGACGATCCACACCGTTAAACGTTATTTACAGCATTTAAAACTTCTAGAAATCAAATTTTATGATTTTTCGATATCATTTACCTTACGATCAAGAGGTCACAAAATTGACAATTTTTAATGGCCGGTATGGGATACTTGCTAGTTTAACGGTGTAAAAGAATCAAAATTTGTTGAATTTTTGGTAGAAAATTCTATTCACTACATAGATAAAGATCAATAACTCCGATCTTGAATTGAAGGATCCAATCATCCTTTTTTAGGACGTTGTTCGATTTTGACCGTTCATTTTATGCACGCTTGATGGACTTTATTATGATTTCGAAAATTTACGAAAATTATTTTCTAGAAGTTTCAAGTACTCTAGATCATATTTAATGAAGTGGATCATCGATTCGGAAGCTCCATCATCGAAAACAACTTATGAGTAGTAGGGCTCCACTACTCATAATAGTATAGTAGCCATGGCCATAATGGAATAAGCAGAATGTTCTAGAATTTTATATCCAACATGATCGCCTTTATGAAAGCCATTAACCAGGTTGTTTCTCGTCATAGCTACACCCCTCCTGCTCCTATGGTCTCGAACGAGGATATATATATATAGATAGAGAGAGAGAGAGAGAGAGAGAGAGAGAGAGTCCAACTGCTATGCTATCAATAGCACGAAGCAATCGGTGCTACCAGGTTTTCCACCGTTAGATTCACCCTTTTGATGATTTTCACCCATTAGATCATACTATTCAACCAACCACCCACTTAACCCTAGGGGGCCCACATCATCCTAGCGACACATTTCTCAATCCAACGGCCAAAACTTGGTAGCACCAATGACTTTGTGCTATTAATAGCATAGTAGCATAGTTCTATATATATAATATATATATAGTATCAATAGCACGAAACACAGTGCTACCAAGTTTTCCAGATTAGATTCACCCCTTCGATGATTTTTACCTTTTAGATCATACTATTTAACCAACCACCAACTTAACCCTAGTGGGCCCACATCATCCTAACCATACATCTCTCAATCCAACGGTCAAAAACTTGATAGCACCAATGACTCGATGCTATTAATAGCATAGTAGCCTAATTCATATATATATATATATATATATATATATATATATATATATATATATATATATATATATATATATATATATATATATATATATATATATATATATATATATATATATATATATAGAACTAGGTGGAATACTATTAATAGCACCAATGACTTGGTGCTAGTAAGTTTCCGCCCTTAGATTAAAAGATGTGCGACTAGGATGATGTGGGCCTCCTAGGGTTTAGTGGGTGGTTGGTTGAATAGTATAATCTAACGGATAAAATTAATCAAAGAGGTTAATCCAAAGATAGAAAACTTACTAGCACAAGTTCGCCGCTATTAATAGCATAATTTTGCACTTGATTTCTCTCTTCGTCACACACAGACATCATTGTATATTAATAGCATTTTACTCTCTCTCTCTCTCTCTCTCTCTCTCTCTCTCTCTCTCTCTATATATATATATATATATATATATATATATATATATATATATATATATATATATATATAATTGAGCTCCTATGCTTTTAAAAGTACTAAGTCATTAGTGATTGTAAGTTTTTAGCCCTTGAATTTATAGATGTGAGGTTAGGATGATGTGGGCCCCTTGGGTTAAGGGGGTGGTTGGTTGAATAGTGTAATCTAATGGATAAAAATGATCAATGGTGTAGATCTAATGGTAAAAATTTACAAGCACCAAATGCTTGGGCTTTTACAAGCACCATAGACTCTCTCTCTCTCTCTCTCTATCTCTCTCTCTCTATATATATATATCTATATATATATATATATATATATATAGAGAGTTGAGCTAGAATACTATCAATAACACCATTGGAGTTGTGCTATTGAGTTTTTAGCCATTGGATGGAGAGATGTGAGGTTGAAATGATGGTGGTAGGTGGTGGTAGGTGGTGGTAGGTAGAATAGTGTTTAATCCAAGGACTATTAATAATCAAGAGTAGATTCAATGGTTAAAAACCTAATAGCACCATGGGGCTAATACTTCTAAAAGTATTCTAGCTCAATTATATATATATATATATATATATATATATATATATATATAATTGAGCTAGAATACTTTCAATAAAGACCATCAAAGGGGTGGTGCTATTGAGTTTTTAGCCATTGGATGGAGAGATGTGAGGTTGAGATGATGGTGGTAGGTGGAATAGTGTTTGAGATGATGATGGTAGGTGGAATAGTGTTTGATCCAAACGCTATTAATAATCATGAGTAGATCCAACGCTAAAAACCTAATAAAGATCATGAGGAGAATACTTCCAAAAGTATTCTAGCTCAATTATATATATATATATATATATATATATATATATATATATATATATATATATATATATATATATATATATATATATATATATATATATATATATATATATATAGAGTTGAGCTAGGATACTTTTACAAGTATCATTTCCATAGTGCTATTAGGTTTTTAACAATTAGATCTACTTTTTGACTATTAATAGTCCTTGTATCAAACACTATTCCACCTACCTCCACTTACCTCCACCTACCACCATCATCTCAACCTCACATCTCTCCATCAATGATACTTGTAAAAGTATTCTACCTCCACTCTATATATATATATATATATATATATATATATATATATATATATATATGGGGCAGAGAGAGAGGACCTCACACGATCCACGAGGTCGAGCGGACTTGATGGACCGCGCAATTTTTCTCCCCACGTCATGCGCAACACCGCGCAAGGTCCATCATGGACTTCACCTCACGCGGTCCACGAGGTGTAGCGGACCTCGTGGACCGTGTGCAAAAGGCATGTCGACGCGCCATGTGAGCCGCGCTTTTCGGTTTCGGCAGAGAGGAAAGTGTAAACGGGAGTTTTCTGTGTATTCGTAAAAAAAAATTTCGAATTTTTTTATAGAAAATCAAACAACAGAAAAATATTTTTCAACTGAAAAAAATTTTCGGACTGATTTTACAAGGATCCGAAGACGTCCTAATTAAACAAAAAAACTGTATGGAAAGCTAGATTAATTTTTTTTTTGTTAAAAAAAGTTAAATTAAAAATATTTATTATTAAAGAGGTTGAATTAGTCCTATATTAACGTGCTAATGATGAAAAGCAAAGATACGTAAGCTAACGAGAAAGATCTGAGCGCACTGTACGAGACGGTCTCAAAATCTTTCGACCATGGAAATGATCCTCTGGTTGGGCAAAGAAGGGAAAGGTCGTATTGCGTTGTAGAACTCTCCGCTTCGGCTAAAAGCTGAAAATAGTAAAAGTATTTGTATTCATTAATTATTCCAGTTGCATATACAATTTCAAAAAAAAAGCTAGACATTTTACTTTGCATAGAACTTTCTGCTTCGTACGGCTAAGCTAAAAATAGTACGGCTAAGCTGAAAATATTAAAAGTCTTTTGAAAAGTGGTAGGTAATTTGCAGGCAGGCAAAATTTTTTCGTGAAAGGAGTTCCTTACTTTTTTTTCTAGATTTCTTACGACTAGTCGCTATAAATATAATATGTTATATATTATAATAAATTATTTTTATTATAAAATTATTAATTATACTATATTAATACATATTATTTATATTTAAATATAATAAATTTTATAATAAATTATATTTAAATATTGTAATTTTTTTTATTAAATTCAAGTTTAAGTAGAATTTTAAAAAATTTATAAATTTTATTATAATAAATTATTTTTATTAATTGTTCCCAGTTTCCCATCACTATTCTTATTTTAAAATTTTAAAAATTAAAAATTTAAATATTTAAAATTTATAATTTGAAATCTTAAATTTAAAATTTAATTTTAAATTTTAAATTTAAATTTTGATATTTTATATTTTTTAAATTTAAAATTTGATATTTGTTATTTTTTTATTTTAAATTTGATCTTAAATTTAAAGTTTTAAATTTCAATTTTCAATTTTCAAATTTGAGATTTTAAATTTAAAATTTTAATTACAAATTTTGAAATTTCAAAGTTAGAATTTAAAATTTAAAAATATATATTTAAAAATTTTAAAATTCAAATTCAAATATAATAAAAGGGTAATATCTTTATTTTATAATAAAAGGGTAATAAAAGGGCACTTTTCTTTATTTCTTTGTATTTATTTTTTATTCCATCTTACCTGAACAAACACTATTTTTTTTTTCCAGAAATAATTCAATTTTTATTCAAACGCAAAATTGATCTAATCTTCGCTTATACCTTAATTTATAACTATCCATGGAATAGTCACTTTTTGCTTATCCCCGAACCAAACAATTCCCACTTTTTTATAAAAGTGATTTGATTTTTTCAGAAAAATATCAAACTGATGAAAATATCTGATGAAAAATATATTTTTTTTAGAAGTGGCAGTTTCACGAAAAGTGATTTGATTTTTCCGGCTCTACTTTATGAAAAAGTGGCAGTTTCATAAAAAGTGATTTGATTTTTCCAGCTCTATTTTTGAATTTTTTTTTTTTTCTGTTTTTTTGAAACTGCCACTTTTTCCCACTTTTCATTTTTTCCCACTTTCATGAAACTGCCTTATTTTTCCCCTTTTTCATAAATATAAAATTTTCCTACTTCACGAAACTCCAACTTTATGAAAAAGTGGCAGTTAAATTTTAAAATTTTCATATTTTCCATGAAAAGTGATTTGGTTAAAATTTTATATTTATGAAAAGGTGGCACTTTTCATTAAAATTTTAAAAATAAAACTGCCACTAGATTTGATTTTTTCAGTTCTTTGAAAAAGCATGTAAATATATTTTTCATCGACATTTTTCCACTTTTAAATATCAAACAGATGAAAAATATATTTTTCCGGCTCTACTTTATGAAACAGTGGCAGTTTCATGAAAAGTGATTTGATTTTTTCAGCTCTAATTTTTTTTTTTTTTTTCAGATTTTATGAAACTGCCACATTTTCCCACTTTTCAGATGTTCCCATTTTCATGAAACTGCCATATTTTTCCACTTTTTCATAAATATAAAATTTTCCAACTTCATGAAACTGGAACTTTATGAAAAAGTGGCAGTTAAATTTTAAAATTTTATTATTTTCCCTGAAAAGTGATTTGTTTAAAATTTTCTATTTATAAAAAGGTGGCACTTTTCATTAAAATTTTAAAATAAAACCGCAACTATATTTGATTTTTCCAGTTCTTTGGAAAAGCATGTAAATATATTTTGGCCTTTTTGCATAAAAAATTCACTTATTTTGGACTTTTGCAAAACCGGGCCACCTTTTTCGTTTTTGCAGATTCGGTCCGCTTTTTCAGCAAACTGACCAAAATACCCTTATACCTTTTTCTCTTTCCTCTTTTTTTTTCTCTCGTTCTTTTTTTTTCTCTCTCTAAAGAACGCAGCAGCGATGGCGGAGGCGGAAACAACCCGCCTCGCCTCCGCCCCGCACGCCCTCGCTCGTGCAACCCCGCCCTCCTCGCCTCTGACTCTACTGATCGAAGCCGCGCCGCCGTCATCAACCTCAACCTCGCCGTCATCAACCTTCTCCCCTCCCCGTCCTCGACGGCGGCTCCCTCGCCCGCTGCTCCTCGTCGAGGCCGCCGCGGCGGCCGCAAGCTCCCGCGCAAGGTCGAGCGACGGATCATGTCCTCCAGCGTCCTCGTCGTGCTCGCGCTCGGAATGTTCCTCATCGTCCGCGACATCCTCAATCTCGATTTCATCAAGGAGATGTTGTGATGGAGGGACGCCAAAACTTTTGAATTTTGGACTGAAGCATTCATTAAAAGCACGGAATGGGTGGTTCTTGCTCGCGGGATTCGAATTCGGATTCCGCGTGCGAAATTGGTGATCAAGCATTGCTCATGGTGCAGGGTGGAAGCTGCTGGAGGAAGAAGAAGAAGAAGAGAAAGAAAGAAATAGTGCAATGGTGTAAGAAGAAGAAGAAGAAGAAGAAGAAGAAGGAGAAGAAGAAAAAAAGAGGAAAAAAAATCGAGAAAGAAGAAGAAGAAGAAGATAAATAGTGTAACGTTGTAGAAAGAAATAAAAGAAAAGTGTAATGGTGTAAAAGAAGAAGAAAAAGAAGAGGAAGAGAAGAAAAATTATGCAATTTTGAGCGAAATAGTGCAAAATTGGATAAAGAGTGCAAAATTGGATAAAACTATACAATTTTTCTTCTCTTCCTCTTCTTTTTCTTTCCTTTTTTACACTATTACACTATTTTTTTTATTTTGTTTACACCGTTACACTATTTCTCTTCTTCTTTCTTCTTCTTCTTCTTTCTGATTTTTTTTCCTCTTTTTCTTCTTCTTCTTCTTCTTCTTCTTCTCAACTTTCTCTTCCTCTTTTTCTTCTTCTTCCTCATCGTCCACGAGCCCCTTGTCCGCTTCTGCATTCGCCACCCTGTGCGCCGGCCACCGCATCCGCTCCTTCTACTCGGCCGAACCGTGCGGAACCTCTTCCGAGGGAGCACGCCGCCCGGCGCCGCATGCGCCGGAGCGGCCGGGGCGGCGGGATCCGTCCGGCCGCGTGGCGCCGGTGATCTCCGGGGCGGCCGCCGCGGCGCCGTCCATCCGTCCTCGCCTCGCGGGTGTCGTCGGGGTGATGGAGGCCGATCGGCTCCGGTATGCGGCGGTGGAAGTTGCGGTGGCACCGCACGCGGCGCACTGAGGGAGGTGGGGTCGGAGGGTTCGCCGCGGGCGAGGGCATGAACTCGCCGCACCCGTCGAGTGCGTGGCCCCGAGGCTCGCCGCGTGGTTCTTCACGTCCGCCGCGAGGTGCTCGCCGTCGCGTTCTCCGACGCCCCGTTTCGCTCTCTAGGAAGAAAAAGAAAAAAAGAACGATTTAAAAAAAAAAAGAGAAAAGAGAAAAAGGTATAAGGGTATTTTGGTCCGCTTTGGAAAAGTGGACCGAATCGCAAAAACGAAAAAGGTGGCGCGGTTTTACAAAAGTCCAAAATAAGTGGATTTTTTATGCAAAAAAGCCATATATTTTTCATCCGACATTTTTCCACTTTTAAATATCAAACAGATGAAAAATATATTTTTCCATAAAAAATTGTTATTTGATTTTTTTTTTCTAAAACTGTTTCTTTGGATATATTCTCTTGTGCTAACTGTGTTGAGCTTTTTTTCGGTTAAAACTTGAAAGTGATTTCAAGAAAATGATTTATGGAAAGCTTCAGAAAAGTAATATCTCAGAAAAAGTGATTTTGATTTAGATAAGTGATTTTGGTTAAAAGTTGTAGAGCGTTTGGCGTAAATTTAAATAAAAGAAATTTTTAAATGATTTTGTAAAGTCGTTTCATAAATTTTTTTTGATGGTTGCATAAAGTAATATTTTTATTAAATTTTATTTTAAGATAATTTAAAATATAAATTAAAATTAAAATTAAAATTTTTAATTCTCAAAATTATACAAAATTTAAAATTTGATATTTTAATTTAAAAAATAATTTAAATTTTAAAATTTAAAAAAATTAAGTCGGGATAACTTATTTGAGATGGGGTTAACTAACCCCCATTTTTAAAAATGTTTGGGAATAAAATAAGGGTTAAGGAGTTATTCCACCCCTTAACCCCCAACGAAACGGAGACTTAATATATATTAAAGATATTAATTTTTTTTTAATTTAAAAAAAAAAGACTAGATGGAAAATATTTTTTAAATAAAAGTTAGATAAAAAATATTTTTTTAAAAAAAAACTAGTTAGATAAATAGTTAAAGTAGTTTACCCTTCGGTAGGTGGTGGAGGAGGCAAGAACCCCACAGTGCGAGCCTCGAGGCGCCGTCCGGTCCGACAGTTCGTCGACCGATCATACTCCTCGTTTCGTACGAGGCGAGGGTACATCATGCAGCTGGAAAGCAGGAGAAGCTAACGAGCTTGGAAATTTCAAAAATCTTTGGCATTTAATAACATTTACTTTAAAGTGATATGGGCCAACTCAATTAAATGAGAGGCAATAGTCCTTTCTCGTATGAAAGAAAGTCTCCCAAGGAGTATGGTAGATCTTAACAAATATTTGGGCGCGCGAATCGCGACCGTCCCAAGTTTTGCCGAGATAGGAAAGGGTCCGCTGGGTTGCCCGTATGGAGATTGGGTGTGCCATATCTGTTGCACTTTATATAAAGAAATACGGCCTCTCCAGTACGGCCAGATAGCAATCAAAGAAATACGGTCCTTAGGCTTTAGGCCTATATAATTCAAAGTAAATAGGCCTGGGTGAGCCAGGTCTTTATACCGATTTTAGGCCTGACTCCTAAGGTGGTAGGGACTATCTTGGCAGATTCGTACGGTGTGTGCCCAATAGTTCAACAGCTTTAAATTTTTGTTTTAAAAATTAGCATTCTTTTATTAAGAAAAAAATATATATGGAAAAGACATCTTTTGATCAAAATATCCAGAATGCCCTCGTGGACATTCAAAATTCTGACTGTAATTTGTCTATTAGATAATTTTGTCCGAGACAATAATTGAAGACATTAATCATCAAACTATTTACTCAAAGCAGGAAGTATAAGAGACCAATTTTTTATTACTCCTATTATTTCAGCCCTCAAAGAACCGAGGATTAAAGTAAATTTAGTTTTTAAAATTTTGGTTTATAGACATTTTGAATGTTGCAGAACCCATCAAATAAATTAGATCTTAACATTAAGCCAAGCAAAATAAATTTTACAATGCCCTTTATAAAATATAAAAGTGTACCGAGTGTAGCAAATAATGTTACCTTCGTGAGGTGCTCAAGAGGTCATGATCATAGTTAGTTAATTCCTGATTCGTAAAATTCGATACGGATATAATTCAGATAAAATTATATATATATATATATATATATATATATATATATATATATATATATATATATATATATATATATATATAATTGAGCTCTTATGCTTTTAAAAGTACTAAGTCATTGGTGCTTGTAAGTTTTTAGCCCTTGGATTAATAGTTGTGCGGTTAGGATGATGTGGGCCTCCTTGGGTTAAGTGGGTGGTTGGTTGAATAGTATAATCTAACGGGTGAAAATGATCAAAGGTGTAGATCTAATCGGTAAAAAAATCACAAGCACGAAAGGCTTGGTGCTTTTACAAGCACCATAGTCGACTCTCTCTCTCTCTCTCTCTCTCTCTCTCTCTCTCTCTCTCTCTCTCTCTATATATATATATATATATGAGTTGAGCTAGAATACTATCAATAGCACCATGTGGGTGGTGCTTGGAGAGATGTGAGGTTGAGATGATGGTGGCAGTGGAATAGTGTTTGAGATGATGGTGGTAGGTGGAATGATGTTTGATCCAAGGACTATTAATAATCAAGGAGTAGATCCAATGGCTAAAAACCTAATAGCACTACGGGGGGAATACTTCCAAAAGTATTCTAGCTCAATTCTCTCTCTCTCTCTCTCTCTCTCTCTCTCTCTCTCTCTCTCTCTCTCTATATATATATATATATATATATATATATATATATATATATATATATATATATATATATAGAGTTGAGCTAGAATGCTATCGATAGAAACCGCTCTTTTACCACCCATTTGTTTTCGATGATGGAGCCTCCAAATCGACGATCGGCGCCGTTGAACATTATCTATACCACTTGAAGTATTTAGAAATTAAATTTCAAATCTTTTCGATATCATTTGCCTAATGGTCAAAGGGTTTCAAAATTAGTAATTTTAATGGTCGATATGAGTCGTTTTCTCGTTTAACGCATAAAGATTTTCAAATCAATTGAATTTTTGTTAAAAAATTCTTTAAACTATTTAAAACAAGATCTAAACTCTTGATTTTGATTACAAGACTCCTATCATCATTTTTTTTAAGAATATTCATTTTCACTGCTCATTTTTATGTTCACTCGATGGATAAGAGAACAATATCGAAAATGTATGAAATATGATTTCTAAATACTTCAAATGGTATAGATCATGTTCAATCTGCCGATCATCAATTTGGAGACTCCATCATCGAAAACAAATGGGTGGCAAAAGAGCTTTTGCTATCGATAGCATTCTAGCTCAACTCTCTCTCTCTCTCTCTCTCTCTCTCTCTCTCTCTCTCTCTCTCTATATATATATATATATATATATATATATAGAGTTGAGCTAGAATACTCTTAAGAGTACCGAGCCCATTTTACTCTCGAGTTGTTTTCGATGATAGAGCTTTCAAATTGACGATCGCTCCGTTAAATATGATCTAAACCATTTAAACTACCTAGAAATCAAATTTCACGCACTTGCGATATTGTTCTTGTATCCATCTAGTGAACGGAAAATGAATGATTGAAAATAAATATTCTTTAAAAAATGATGATAGGAGTCTGGTAATCAAGATCAAGAGTATAGATCTTGTTTTAAATAGTTTGAAGAATTTTCTAACAAAAATTCAATTGATTTGGATATCTTTCCACCGTTAAACGAGAAAACGTCTCTTCTCCATCTTTAAACTTACAAATTTTGAAACCATTTGCTCATTAGGCAAATGATGTCGAATGTATTTGTACTTTGATTTCTAGACACTTTAAGTGGTATAGATCATGTTCAACGAGCCGATCATCAATTTGGAAGCTCTATCATTGAAAACAACTCGAGAGTAAAATGGGCTCAGACTCTTAAGAGTATTCTAGCTCAACTCTATATATATATATATATATATATATATATATATATATATATATATATATATATATATATATATATATATATATATATATATATATATATATATATATATATATATATATATATATAAAAGAGAGGGAGGTCCACTGTGGACCTCCCCCTCATACGGTCCACGAGGTGGAAATGACCTCGTGGACCGCGCACCATCTATTCCTCTATCGATTAATTTCTTGTTCAACTTCCCTCGCTCCACTCGCTTGCTCCCGGCGAGGACGGCGGAGCACGACGACTGTAAGAATTTATTCGGCACATAAAAATCGCAGCGAAAATAAAAACAAAACTAAAATCCATATCACATATCACATATGAACCGAAACAAAACCAAATCAATCCAATGTCGGCGGATCATTCTCATGTTACAATGTAAAATAAAATCTAATCTAAACAGATCTAAATTTAAGACTACATCACCTTGGTGTCGGATCGTTGGCGCTAACCATTAATCCCAAAAGCTCGACCTGTTAGAAATACGCAATCAATTCACTTAAAGCGTATAGAAACAGCGCCGACGGGTCTCGATTGTGACTCGGCCCACCTGGCCTCACGCCACTTCGAACATGACTCGGCCCAACTCAGCCTCACGCCATTTCGAACATGACTCGGCCCACATGGCCTCCCGCCACAGGGCAGGATGCTGGCCCATTTAAGCCAACAATCCCCCCTCCAGCACCTGGACATATTTTGCAGCATGCGGGAATCGAACCCGTGACCTCTGGCTCTGATACCACTTGAAAGATATGGATCCCAAAGATCTAAAAGGTAATCAACACCTAGAGGGGGGTGAATAGGTGTATAATAGCAAAATAATAATCCTCTATGCGTTTTAAAATAAATGCGGAAAAATAAAACGAACACAAGAAATTTTAACGTGGGAAAACTCCAAAACGGAGAGAAAAACCCACAGGACCGATCACACGAAACTCCACCAAGAATCAAATTGAGTACAAGATGATTTACCGACAACTCAACCCAACTTTACCAATTCTTCAAGGTGGATCTCTTTCGCTGGTCCTCGATCGCTTGAAATCCTTCAACCGATCACGCCGCAACTCCTTGCCGCAACAACGCCTCGAATCCTCGATGCGTCCACCGAATCCACGGTCCTTCACGCGATCTCCGCGCCAATCTCCATCCGGAGTAGAAGACGATGATTTGTGGTGATTTCACAATTAACGAACCATAACCAATGGGGGATCTCTTTTAATTAATCATCAACTTGATTCATGAAGAAACGGCGAATCAAAAACCTAGAATCAATTTGATGATCAATACCACGGAAAACTCTAACTTAGAAAAAGAATATTAGGTTAAAAAGAGTTTCTAGGGTTTTCAAAGAGTTTATAATGTAGGTATATTCATTCTATGATCCCCCATGGTCTTTATATAGTATTTAGAAGACTTAGAGATAGATTTGGATTACAACAACCAAATCTAGAAAGATTTCCCGCAGCCAAGGTCCGGACTCAGCCCCCTCAACCGGTCCTGTCTATCGTCATTGAAAAATATTAAGCTTCGGGATCCGAATCTCAGTCCAGGTCCGGATCACAATTAAAGATGCGCAGAGAACCGGCTTTCGGGATCCGAATCTTACCTCTCAGATCCGGATCTGAATCAAATTTTTCCAGCTTTGATTTTTATCAAATAACAATTAGTTTAAGTTCTCTAACTGCTATATCTTGAATTAAAATCACCATAAATGATCTTAAAATGTTACCTGAGGTGCCGAGCTTCACTGCAGAGTCTTGTAGCGTCCGTTTGCATCTTCTTTGTCCAAGTGTGCTCCTGACTCCTTCAAGACTCCAAACACCTCACGAAATACGCTAACTTATAAAATCCTTAACAATCTCCCCCTTTGGCGATTTCGTGACAAAACACAATAAGAAGCCCGTACATAACTCAAAATAAAAAAGAAGAGGATTACTGCAATCACCAAACAATAACCCCCGCATGACCGATCCAATAAAAGCAAAATTACAGACTCTAATCCTGTTACAAACTCGATGACCTAGACATTGGAGTCTTGAAGTCTTGAATGTTCCTGCAAAAACCTCTCAACACAGATTCAAGCATCAAAAGATTCCATTAAACATAAAAAAACAAATAGTCATAGTCCAGAGTCAAACAGAAACTAAAAAGCATTAGTTACAGTCCAAAGTCAAATAAAAACTAACAGTCTAATATCATAAGTTAGTCATCATCAAAAACCATCATCATCAGCCATTATCATCAGCCCATTATCATCAGCATTTCTCCCCCTTTTTGTCCGAAAGAGCCAAAACGACAAAAACGAGAGTCCGAACAACCTAGTCTGAGTCAGTGTCGGGAGGAGGCATCTCAGAACTCGTACATCCCATTTTCGCACAAAGGAGGCGCAAATACTGAGAAAATCGCCCTTGGCGCCTCTTGAGCTTGACAATATCAAGACGCATGCCCTCTAACTTGCCCGAAAACCGCTGCTGCTCACTAAAAATCGAGGACATGGAAGCAACATCATCCGGAGCAGCCTGAGGCGGAGAAGGAGGAGCAGGTGTAGGTTATAGGTCTCAAGGATCTAAAGGTAATTTACACCTAGAGGGGGGTGAATAGGTGTACAATGGCCAATTAAAAAATCTCGATGCGATTTTAAAGTAAATGCGGAAAATAAAATCAAACACACCAAGATTTACGTGGGAAAACTCCACAAGGAGTAAAAAACCCACGGGACCGATCACACGAAAATCCACTAAGAAACAATTGAGTACAAGGCGATTCACCCACGACTTTACCCAATTTACCGAATCTTCTTTGTAGATCTCTTTCGCTAGTCCTCGATCGCTTGAAGTCCTTCAACCGATCACGCCGCAACTCCTTGCCGCGTCCACGCTTCGACTCCTTAAAGCTTCCACCGAATCCTCGGCCCTCCACACGCGATTCCCGCGCAACCGCTTCGTCCAAAGAGAGAACAAGGATGATTTATGATGATTAACACGTTAAGCACCGTAGACTATGGAAATCCCTTCTAGTTGTTCATCGAGTCGATTCACAAAGAAGAATCACAAGAGCAACATCAACTCGATGATCAACTAGTATAAAACTCTCTCTTAGGATTAGGTCAAAAAGCTTAGAAGAGAGTTTTCTAGGGTTTAGAATAAAAGCATATTCAGGTATATGTCACGTCCTTGGACTTCCCATGGTCTATATATAGAGTTAGAAGACTTTGAAGTAGACTAGAAATCAAATCAGCCCTTTTTGGAAATATTTTCGGGTTCTCTGTCCTGGTCTCTAGATATCCTGTCCTGGCCCCCAACTTCCGTCATTATTTTCGCACAGAACTCTGTCCGGTCAAACCTCGGGGTGTCCGGTCCAACCTTGCGAAACAAGAAAAGATACAGCTTACTGTGTCCGGACAGGAAGGGCGGTCCGGTCAGGGTTTGCGAAAATCTCAGCTATCAAGCTTATCGAGTCGGACAGAAGTGGCGGTCCTGGCTGTGGTTTAAGCCTTCGCAAAGAAAAACACCCTTACCGGATCCTGGACAGAACCACGGTCCTGGACAGAGACCATATAAAAACCAGTTTTTGCAAAATCAATAGTTTAAGGTTTTTAAAGTCTTCTAGCTACTATATTTATAACGTAAATCACCATAAATGATCTTAAATATGTACCTGAGGTGTTGAGCTTCTCTGACGAGTTCTGGATCATCCATCTTCATCTTGATTACCTTAATCTCTTCAAGACTCCGACACGTTCACGAAATTCGCCAACTTATAAAATCCTTAACAATCTCCCCCTTTGGCGATTTCGTGACAAAACATATTACAAGCCCTTACATACCTCAAATACAAAATAAATGAGACTTATCGCAATCACCAAACGATAACTCTCAAGCATGATCGATCCAAATAAAATCAAAATTACAAGTCAAAAACTCATCCTATACAAACTCTATGACTTAGACATTGGAGTCTTGAAGTCTTGAATGTTCAAAAGAAATCTCAAAAGAAATCTTAAAAGATCAGAAAATATCTTCAAGTTCAAATCGTCCAATTCCCGTAATTCCATATCAAGTCAAGTCCAGTCACATCTCCAGTCATGTATACAGTCATATCTCGAATCGTCCAATTCCCGTAATTTCATATCAGGTCAAGTCCAGTCACATCTCCAGTCATGTATACAGTCATATCTCCATTCACATTCACATCTCCCCCTTTTTGTCCGAAACGCCAAACATCTACAAAAAGAGATCTTAGTCGCAGTCTGAAGAACAAATATCCACATCCCCCCGTAATCTCCTCCGACTTATAGAAACAACAATTGCCAACTATCCAAGAAAAACACGATGTGAAGGTTAAAAATCCTTTGTTCATACATGAGTTTATACACATTTGAACATAAACATATCATTAAGTAAAAATCTCTAGAACTTCCTTGGGCCATGTACATTAAGCATAATACTGACAATCATGCATATATGTGAAGCAAAATACAGTGAATTTTGAAAAACATAAAAATTTTCAGTCAGGACCGGACACATTTCCCAATGTCCGGATGCCACAAAGTCCTGTTCAGTTTGATTGAGTGAGGTCCGGACATTGCGGTGAAGACCGGTCTCTGAAGGCAATCCCAAAAAGAGATGAAAATTTTCGACGAAAATTGTTACCAAATGGAAGATTGTCATGAAATACATTAACAAACTTTTAGTCAATAGAATTCAAAGATGTCATACATGTTGAACCGTACATCAACCAGAAATTAATATTATATATCGTTAAATTAAGAACATCAATCTAGATCTAAACATAAATTGCACTGATTTTGCTTGATGTACGCATTGATTTAGATCAAAGATTATCACACTAAATGAAATAAGCACAAGAATATTGTCTAATTGAGTTATGCACACATCTGAATTCGAGAGTGGCTCTTTGAGCATCTTTATCATTATTTTCACCTTATACCGTTCAACGAAAAAGAGTCTCCACCAAGCACCTCAGTTTTAAGGAATATGATCATTCTTTCTAGAGATGTAATCTTATATTCATGTGGTAGCTTCACACACTTACCGGACGACCGGGGCGGTAGCTCTTTCCTACATGAGGTGGTAGTTTTCACACTCCATTGAAGAGATGTAACTCTTTCCACATCTTGTATAGGTGGTAGTTTTCACACTCCCTCGAAGGGATGTAACTCTTTCCACATCTTGTATTGGTTTTTTGAGAATACTCCCCTTCAAATAGTGCAACCCTCAATGAGAAAATAATATTGTGATTTCATAAAGTAATGACAATATATAATTTTTAGGAAAAAAAATGCAGACACTTGAATAATCTCAATACGCTTTAGAAAGTTCAAGAGAGATGTACCAATTTGACAAACATTTATAACCAATTTCTAGAAGATGTAGATGTTCAAAATAGAATGACATAAGAAAATTCTAGTGAATTGAGAAATATCAAAATAAATCATGCACCAATCCAATCAAGACAACCAAGCAAAATAACAAATGATGCATAATTGATAGTATGTACATAATGGCCCATAGAATATATCTAGAGAAGGATTCATATCGATAGCCTTTCTTAAATGTAGAAAACGTTTTTGATCTAAAGGCTTAGTCAAAATATCTGCTAATTGATCATCGGTTGAAATATATTCAAGTTTAAGAATGTTTGATTCGACCAATTCTCTTAAGAAATGATATCTTAGTTCAATGTGTTTAGTTCGAGAATGTAGAACAGGGTTTTTAGAAATGTTTATGGCACTAGTGTTGTCGCAAAGAACTGTGAGATTAGAGGAAGGGATCCGATAGTCACTAAGTAAACTCCTCATCCATACTAACTGAGTGGCACAACTACCCAGAAATATACTCACCTCGTAGACAACGTAATGCAATTCTCGTTTCTTACTATGCCAAGCCACCAAACAATGACCCGTATAGAAACATGCTCCACTAGTGCTCTTCCGTCATCTCAGATCCAAATTAGTCGCATCCGAATATCCAATAAGATCAAGTGAAGTTCCCATCGGATACCATATTCCAAAATTCGTTGTTCCTTTCACATATCTAATCACTCTTTTCACAGCCTTTAAGTGTATCTCTTTTGGATTAGCTTGATAGCGAGCACACATCCCAACGCTGAATGAAATATCCGGTCTACTCGCTGTCAAGTACAATAAGCTTCCAATCATACTCCGATACAACTTTTCATCTACACTGTTTCCTTCAATGTTTACTCCAAGTCCTTTGTTGCTTGTTCCCATTGGAGTATCAAAATGTTTCGCACCATCCAACCCGAATTTCTTGACCAGTTCCTTGGCATATTTAGTTTGGGATAAATGAATTCCCTCCTTCGTTTGTTTAATTTGAAGACCCAGGAAATAGTTGAGTTCTCCCATCATAGACATTTCAAATTCATTGGTCATTAATGTGGCAAATTCTGTAGCATCCTTATCCTTTGTCGCTCCAAAGACAATATCATCCACGTAAATTTGTGCAACTATAAAATCATCCTTTGTCACGCCCCGCAACCCGCCTATTTGGTCGGGTTCGGGCCACGTCAACAGACGCCGAACGGACAGGGCCTCCCCTGCCCGCCCAAGGCTCTAACAACAAGTACAATTTAACAAATCAAAGAGAATTTGCAATTATACAAGGCTTACACGAAGGTAAGCAACAACACAGCGGAAGAGTAAGCACTAAGCTAGAATATAAACCATACATGAACTTGATTACATTTGAACCAAATACAAGTAGACTAGTCTATTACATTCTTTTAGCATTCAATACATCATTTCTTTTTACATTTGTCATCTCCCAAAAATTACTTGAATGTTTACAACTTGACATCTATAGTTCAACAAAATAAAGTTGATACAAGTATAACAAAAAGGACATGACTAGATGCAAACTCGTGGCCACTAGCTATGGCGCTAACCCTTGCCCCGGTCCTCCGCCGCCCCGCTCGTGCTAGGACCTGTGGGGTTAGTGGTGTGAGAACTACAACGAAGTTCCCAGTGGGCTCGGCAACCGACCCCGCCGACTTACCCACTAGGTCTACCCAGGCATAAGTATTTCAACGAAAATGAAATAGTAACCAACTATATAAATGCTAATACTATGCTTGCAAGAAAGAGTCAGGTAGATAGATAATCGAATTTAAATATGTTTGCATGCATGCTCTGTACCATACTTTACTTTACTTTACTTTACTTGGCTCATTACCCAATCTTGCCGGTTAACATAGTTAACCCCAACAAACTCAAGACCCAAAATCCCTCACTGAACGGGGAGGCTCTAAGCCTACAAGACCCGAGGGACCGTCCGTCGGGGCCACGATCCCCTAGGTGCCTGTTCCGGAACTCACCGCTTGAGGAGGAGCGACCTCCCTCAAGCCAAGACTTGTCAAGAGTATCGATCTAATCCTCACATTGAGGATTCATAGCCACTAGTTACCATGCCATTGTCAATGTTAGGTTTTCTACCTAATCATGTATATCATTCTTGCCATAATGCCACTAAGTTAAACTATGTTTAACTAAGGTTATCCCAATGCCAATCTTGTCTCTATGTTCAATATCACCTTTGTTGACTAAGATCAAGTCCATTCTAGATTCACACAAGTAGGGTTCTAATTTTCATGCCTCTATGGTTCCATCTCATTTGCTAAGTTCCATAACATATATAACGAAGTAATGAAGTTCAACCATTGCATAAATAACCTCTACCCTACCATGCATGAATTTCTATACACATAATATGCTCAAAAAGGTGAAATAGACATAGAAGGGAATTCGATGATTCCGGAATGCACCCCCCACCTTAAAATAATTTTGTGAGGATGCCCAAGAAGTTTCACGACCTACCGGGGCCTAGGTAAAACCTCAGCTTTAAAAGTGAACCTAATCGTGCCATTTTACATAGTAGCCCCCATATCGGATTTTCGTTTAATTAAACGGAGTTGTCCCACGCGTCGAATACCCCCAATTAGGTTTCTACAAGGTCAATTTGACCCAAGAACCCCTATGTTCAAAAGCCCCAAATTTGGGTGCTCCAACAATGCCCTATGTCAAACCTAGGGTTTGATCTCATTCACAAGCAAAATATAGCTTTAGATCAACCTAGAAGCCCTCTAAAACCATCCTTGACCCATTAGAACCATCTATTTGGGGTTTACAACAAACTCTAAGAAATCACCATGAGAGCACTTGAGCTTTCATGGAGCTTTCATGGTGTTCATAGCCCTAGCATGCCTCTAACACTAGCAAGAAGCTAGAAACTCCAAATCTCAAGCTAAAATCGAAACCCTAGAGTTAAACTTGTAGAACTCTTACCTCTAGTGCAATGCTCTTCCAACTACTCCTTGTAGGAGAGCTTCAAGACCTCCAAGAAGCCTTCCCAAAGCTCCAAAGTCCTCTCCTCCAACTTCTTCTCCTTCTTCTTCCCTTGCCCTAGAGCTCCTCTAGAGAGAGAAAGTGAGAGAAAAGAGAGTGAGTGTGTGTGTGCTGTGAAGTGAGTGAAGGGAGAGCTTATTGTGTTGTAACAATAGCCAAAAAGCCCCTCAACTTCTTTTTATTTCGCGCTTCACAACCGTCGGTTGACCATCCCATACCGGTATGGGAGAAATCTGTACCGGTATGGGGTGCTACAGTGGCAGAAACCCGAGAGCAGCTTCCCTCGGTTTCGCAGCATCTATACCGGTATGGGGCGACTGCACTCTGGTATGGGCCAAAGAAAACTATCAAACCCGAGAGCTCTCTCCTTCTGCGATGGCTATACCTGCAAGACAGACACCCGGCCGTACTCTGTATGGGCCATAAAATTCTCAAACCCGAGAGCTCTTCCTCTCATTAAAGATACACCAGATAAAGAACCTTGCCCGCACTACGTAATGCCTGCTTGTGTTTTTCGCGCTGTTTCGACTCCACTCCGCGCCGAACAACGCCAAAACCCTTTTAACTCGTTTAGATTATCTTCTAACCTTCCCAAGAAGTTTGGAATGGCAATTGAAACATGTCCAACTATTTTGTTTTCGTACTTTAGTCAATTTGGCCAAAGTCCGATCTTATCGTCGAATTTTTCGATATGCTACATTCTCCACCCCTTAAAATTAGTTTCGTCCGCGAAACTTAACGCATACCTTAGCTTGTCGACTCGAACAAGTGAGGGTACTCCTTCCTCATTGCGTCTCCTCGAGTTCCCAAGTGGCTTCACGCACCGCATGATTGCTCCACCGGACCTTGACGTAGGAAATCTTGCGATTCCTAAGCTTCTTTTCGCCTTTCCCAAGAATACAAACCGGTACTCTTCATAGGTCATGTCCTCGTTTAACTCCACCGGTTCATACTCCAATGCATGAGCCGAATGGTGGATATACTTGCGAAGGTTCGAAACGTGAAACACATTGTGCACCCCCGCAAGTCTCGGTGGTAACGCCAACTTGTATGCTACCGCACCGATCCGCTCCAATATCTCAAAAGGTCCGATATATCGGGGACTTAGCTTCCCCCGAACTCCAAACCTTTTTATGCCGCGCATAGGTGATACTTTCAAAAACACACGGTCTCCAACCGCAAACTCTAGATCCTTTCTCCGCTTATCGGCATAACTCTTTTGCCGAGATTGCGCCGTCGTGAGTCTTTGTCGGGCTAGGCGGACCTTCTCCTCCGCCTCCCGCACAACATCGGGGCCAAGAGTCGCTCTCCCGCCCACGTCGCTCCAACGAATTGGAGAACGACACTTCTTACCATAAAGGGCCTCGAATGGCGCCATCGCAATACTCTCTTGGTAGCTATTGTTGTATGCGAATTCCGCCATTGGTAGGAAATCGTGCCATCCGCCTTTATAGTCGAGTACACAAACCCGAAGCATATCCTCAAGTATCTGAATAGTCCTCTCCGATTGACCGTCACTTTGAGGATGAAATGCCGTGCTAAAATTGAGCCGTGTACCCAAAGCATCTTGCAAGCTCTTCCAAAAATGAGAGGTGAACCTCGGGTCCCGATCCGATACAATTGACACCGAACCCCGTGTAACCTCACGACCTCGTCGAGATACACTTGAGCTAGCTTGTCTCCCGACCAAGTAGTGTGGATCGGCAAAAAGTGAGCCGATTTTGTCAACCGGTCCACAACTACCCAAATCGCGTCGTGCCCGCCTTGCGACCTAGGCAAACCCGTCACAAAGTCCATAGCAATGTCTTCCCACTTCCACACGGGTATTGGTAGACTTTGCAATTTCCCCGCTGGAAAGCGACGCTCCGCTTTCACTTGTTGGCACGTGAGACATTGTGCCACGAACTCTCCAATGTCCCTTTTCATCCCCGCCACCAATAATGGAGTTTCAAGTCTTGATACATCTTGGTGCCGCCCGGGTGAATGCTATAGGGTGATTGGTGCGCTTCTTGCATAATCGCCCTCCGAAGATCATCGTCCTTGGGCACACACCAACGGTTTCGATACCGTAGTATTCCGTCGGTCCCAATGCCAAAATCTTCGGCACTACCGCTCTCTACTTCGCCCCGCACCTTTTGGAGATAAGGATCGGAAACTTGCAATTCCTTTATCTTCTCCAACAAGGTGGGTTGCACAATCAACATAGCAATTGTTGCCGGCACTCCCGCGCCACCACTTCAAGCCCTAACCGCCGCATCTCCTTGTGCAATGCGTTGAGGTGTAATCGCCGTCGCCAAATTCTCCGCCGACTTACTCCACGATGCATTGGCCAAGACATTTGCTTTCCCGGGTTGATATAGAATAGTAACATCATAGTCTTTAAGCAATTCTAACCACCGCCGTTGTCGCATATTCAACTCTTTCTGGGTGAACAAATACTTGAGACTCTTATGATCCGTGTAAATCTCACAATGTTCCCCGTACAAGTAATGCCTCCAAAGCTTTAGCGCGAAAATGACCGCCGCTAATTCCAAGTCGTGAATCGGGTAGTTCTTCTCATATGTCTTTAATTGGCGCGAAGCATAAGCGATAACTCGGCCATTTTGCATCAGAACGCACCCAAGACCAACGTAAGAAGCATCACTATACACGACATAACTCTCCCCTGCGTCGCAAAGCAAGCACCGGAGTCGTCGTCAATCTTTTCTTAAGCTCCTCAAAGCTTCGCTCACATTCGGGGCCCCAAACATACTTCACCCCTTTGTGCGTAAGGCGCGTTAGTGGAGTTGTTATTTTAGCGCACCCCTCCACGAACCGCCGTAGTAGCCCGCAAGCCCCAAAAAGCTTCGAATTTCCGTTGCATTTGTCGGGCGAGGCCAATCCTTAATTGCCTCAACTTTTCTTGGGTCCACAGAGACGCCGCCTCCAGATATAACGTGACCCAAGAAAGTTACCTCCGGTAGCCAAAACTCACATTTCTTCAATTTGGCATAAAGCTTCTCTCGCCGGAGTGTCTCCAACACGATTCTCAAGTGCTCCTCGTGTTCTTCCTCGGTCCGAGAATATACCAATACGTCGTCAATGAATACCACGACGCACCGGTCCAATAGCGGACGGAAGACTCTATTCATTAAGTCCATAAATGCCGCCGGGGCATTAGTAAGCCCGAAAGGCATAACCGTGAACTCATAATGGCCATACCGCGTACGGTACGCCGTTTTGTGCACATCCTTGGGCCGTATCTTCAACTGATGATACCCCGATTGAAGGTCAATCTTCGAATACACCCTTGACCCTTGCAACTGATCGAATAAATCGTCAATCCTCGAACGGTACTTGTTCTTGATCGTGACCTTATTCAACTCGCCATAGTCAAAGCAAAGTCGAAGTGTGCCGTCCTTCTTTTTCACAAACAGCACGGGAGCTCCCCACGGAGACACGCTCGGCCGCACAAAGCCTTTATCGAGCAAGTCTTGTTGGGCTTTAAGTTCCTTAAGCTCCACCTGCCATTCTATACGGAGCCTTCGAGATTGGCGCCGCCCGGGATTAAGTCAATGACGAACTCAACTTCCCGGTCCGGTGGCAATCCCAGAACTCCGCCGGAAACACATCCGGTACTCGCACACCACCCGAATGCTACTCAATTCCGGTGCTCCCTTTGGGTATCCACGATGGTCGCTAAATAAGCCTTGCAACCACCCTTGATCATCCTCTTCGCCTCACCGACGATATGGTCGCCGCAAAACGTGCGCCCTTACACGCTTGGTAGACCATTTCTTCTCGTCCAGGTTCACGAAATGTGATAACCTTCCTCTCACAATCGATGACGGCGTAGTATTTAGAGAGCCAGTTGATCCCTAAGACCACGTCGAAGCCCGATAACCGCTCGACCACTAGGAGATTGATTGGCATAATCCAATCCCCAATTTGCACCGGGCAATTTTCGCACTCCTCGTCCACAAAGAAAAGAGTGCTCGATAGAGTTGACCCACCAATGGTCATCATGACGCCCTATCTCTACCCCACGAGCCTCGGCGAATGATGCACGTATGAATGAATGAGATGCACCTGTATCAAATAATGCTTTAGCTCGAGTGCCTTGGATCAGAATAATACCTGCCACCACATCATCTGGAACTAGTGCTGGAGTCGACTGCTCCTCCACCTGAGTGGCAAAAACCCGCCCACTAGGTGCTCGAGGTGCCTCCTGCTGACGTGGTGCTGACGATCGTCCAGCAGACATAGCGGGTGGCAGTCCCGCCAACTGTCGCGTGAGTGTACCGCATCGAAGCCGCCGAGGGTGCAGTGAGATGAGCCGCCCGAACACTCGCGACCAATGTGGCCCGCCCGGCCACACCGAAACATCGCCTCCCGCCGAGGGCAAGTAACAACTCGGTGGTTCCCGCCGCAGATAACACACGGCAGGAGGTCCGACTCGAGTCCGACTCCGATCGCCGCGCCATTGCGACCGCCGAGGTCGAGGGGGCCGCTTAGAGCTCGACTGCCCCGCGGATCCACCCGATGCCCGTTTCTTGGACTTCTCCCTGTCCTTGTCCCTCTCAAAAGCCTCGCGCTCCTCTCGCGCAATAGCATTGCCGCGCTCCACCCAAAGTGCGCGGTCCAATACCTCTCCATAGGTCGTCAGCCGAAAAGAATCAACTGTCTTAAAAATATCCGGCCTCAACCCACGCCCGAACTTCTTTGCCCGGTCCACGTCGCCATGGACCAAGCTCGGCACGCAATGGATCATGTGCGTGAACTCCCTCTCGTACTCGCACCGAGCGACTCCCCGTCTTAGCTTGCGAAATCCTCTTCGATCTTTCTTTTATCGCTTTCGGGAAAATACTCCATCAATAGCATCTCCCGAAACGTCTCCTGCCATGGTGGTATCGTTCAAAGAACGATCCTCCTTCACTTGCCTCCACCAAAGGCGCGCCGACCCTCGAAGCAATGGGCCGCCAAATGCACCTTGTCCCGCTCGAGGGTATAGAAGTCCTCGAACAAGGATTGCATAGCGATCAACCACGTCTCGACCATCCACGGGTCCTTGTCTTCCCCGTTGAAGGTTGGTGGCTTTAACCGCTTGAAAGCCGTCAACACCGCTACCGCCCGTTCCCGCTCCGCCTGGGATGTCGTGATCCAAGCCGACGAACCCGAACCGGCGTGGTACAACCGTCATCGGTACCGCCGCCGCCACAGAGGTGGTGCCGCAGCTCACGTGGGCGTCGGTCCCGAGGCATGTGCGCCGCCGCCGCCTGCTGGTCCACCAAGTCGTGGAGCCTACTAAGTTGCTCCGCCGTCGCTTCATAGCCCCGCCAACGCCGCTACTTGGGCTTGCGCCGCGTACATCGCCCGATCCCGATCGCTCGGCACCTCAGAGGTGGTGCCGCAGCGATCGCGTCTTGAGGGCGTCCCCGTGGTGCCATCACGTCCTGAAACGTAGCACACACATTAATACTCAATCCACGTGACTCTTACACGTTCCAAAATAACTACCCAATTAAGCGAAAGCAAATAAGTAAATTATTTCCCACTCTAGGTGTCATGTGGTCGGCCGCCCCACAAGGTTCCTTAAGCAGAAATAAATACTTAAATTCATCTCTAATTCCTTCTAGAGAAGTCTTAATGTCAACCCAATCCACTAGCTTTCGCGTTTACCAAATCCACGTTAAACGTTTCCTAAGTCCCTAAGGTCTCCAATCCTATGGTTCTTAAGTCAATCCTAGACCTTTGCTTACTTCCATTTACGCTCTGATACCACTTTATCGTCACGCCCGCAACCCGCCTATTTGGTCGGGTTCGGGCCACGTCAACAGACGCCGAACCCGACAGTGGCTCCCCCCGCCCGCCCAAGGCTCTAACAACAAGTACAATTTAACAAATCAAAGAGAATTTGCAATTATACAAGGCTTACACGAAGGTAACAACACAACAAGAGTAAGCACTAAGCTAGAATATAAACCATACATGAACTTGATTACATTTGAACCAAATACAAGTAGACTAGTCTATTACATTCTTTTAGCATTCAATACATCATTTCTTTTTACATTTGTCATCTCCCAAAAATTACTTGAATGTTTACAACTTGACATCTATAGTTCAACAAAATAAAGTTGATACAAGTATAACAAAAAGGAAATGACTAGATGCAAACTCGGTGGCCACTAGCTATGGCGCTAACCCTTGCCCGGGCCTCCGCCGCCCCGCTCGTGCCAGGACCTGTGGGGTTAGTGGTGTGAGAGCTACAACGAAGTTCCCAGTGGGCTCGGCAACCGACCCCGCCGACTTACCCACTAGGTCTACCTGCATAAGTATTTCAACGAAAATGAAATAGTAACCAACTATATAAATGCTAATACTATGCAAGAAAGAGTAGATAGATAATCGAATTTAAATATGTTTGCATGCATGCTCGTACCATACTTTACTTTACTTTACTTTACTTGGCTCATTACCCAATCTTGCTTGCTTAACATAGTTAACCCCAACAAACTCAAGACCCAAAATCCCTCATCGAACGGGGAGGCTCTAAGCCTACAAGACCCGAGGGACCGTCCGTCTGGGCCACGATCCCCTAGGTGACTCGTTTCCGAACTCACCGCTGAGGAGGAGCGACCTCCCTCAAGCCAAGACTTGTCAAGAGTATCGATCTAATCCTCACATTGAGGATTCATAGCCACTAGTTACCATGCCATTGTCAATGTTAGGTTTTCTACCTAATCATGTATATCATTCTTGCCATAATGCCACTAAGTTAAACTATGTTTAACTAAGGTTATCCCAATGCCAATCTTGTCTCTATGTTCAATATCACCTTTGTTGACTAAGATCAAGTCCATTCTAGATTCACACAAGTAGGGTTCTAATTTTCATGCCTCTATGGTTCCATCTCATTTGCTAAGTTCCATAACATATATAACGAAGTAATGAAGTTCAACCATTGCATAAATAACCTCTACCCTACCATGCATGAATTTCTATACACATAATATGCTCAAAAAGGTGAAATAGACATAGAAGGGAATTCGATGATTCCGGAATGCACCCCCCACCTTAAAATAATTTTGTGAGGATGCCCAAGAAGTTTCACGACCTACCGGGGCCTAGGTAAAAACCTGCAGTTTAAAAGTGAACCTAATCAGGCCATTTTACATAGTAGCCCCCATATCGGATTTTCGTTTAATTAAACGGAGTTGTCCCACGCGTCGGGAATACCCCCAATTAGGTTTCTACAAGGTCAATTTGACCCAAGAACCCCTATGTTCAAAAGCCCCAAATTTGGGTGCTCCAACAATGCCCTATGTCAAACCTAGGGTTTGATCTCATTCACAAGCAAAATATAGCTTTAGATCAACCTAGAAGCCCTCTAAAACCATCCTTGACCCATTAGAACCATCTATTTGGGGTTTACAACAAACCCTAAGAAATCACCATGAGAGCACTTGAGCTCTCATGGAGCTTTCATGGTGTTCATAGCCCTAGCATGCCTCTAACACTAGCAAGAAGCTAGAAACTCCAAATCTCAAGCTAAAATCGAAACCCTAGAGTTAAACTTGTAGAACTCTTACCTCTAGTGCAATGCTCTTCCAACTACTCCTTGTAGGAGAGCTTCAAGACCTCCAAGAAGCCTTCCCAAAGCTCCAAAGTCCTCTCCTCCAACTTCTTCTCCTTCTTCTTCCCTTGCCCTAGAGCTCCTCTAGAGAGAGAAAGTGAGAGAAAAGAGAGTGAGTGTGTGTGTGCTGTGAAGTGAGTGAAGGGAGAGCTTATTGTGTTGTAACAATAGCCAAAAAGCCCCTCAACTTCTTTTATTTCGCGCTCACAACCGTCGTCGACCATCCCATACCGGTACGGGAGAAATCAGACGCATGTGCTACAAAGGCAGAAACCCGAGAGCAGCCTTCCCTCGGTTTCGCAAAGATCTATACCGGTACGGGGCGACGTACTGGTACGTGGGCCAAAGAAAACTATCAAACCCGAGAGCTCTCTCCTTCTGCAAGGATGGCTATACCGCATGTACACCCGGCCGTACCTGCATGGGCCATAAAATTTTCAAACCCGAGAGCTCTTCCCTCTCGGTCAAAGTTGCTATACCGGTACAGCAACCTTGCCTGTACCGGTACAGAATGCCCAGACTTGTGTTTTTCGCGCTGTTTCGACTCCACTCCGCGCCGAACAACGCCAAAACCCTTTTAATTCGTTTAGATTATCTTCTAACCTTCCCAAGAAGTTTGGAATGGCAATTGGAACATGTCCAACTATTTTGTTTTCGTACTTTAGTCAATTTGGCCAAAGTCCGATCTTATCGTCGAATTTTTCGATATGCTACATCCTTTGTGTGCTTGACAAACAACGTTCTATCCGCTCCCCCTCGGTTGTATCCCTTTTCCAAAAGATACTTAGTGAGTCGTTCATACCATGCACGTGGTGCTTGCTTTAAACCATAAAGAGCCTTTTTAAGATAATAAACATGGTTTGAAAATTTAGAGTCTACAAAGCCTTTTGGTTGTTCAACATAGACCTCTTCTTTTAGAAAACCATTCAGAAATGCGCTCTTTACGTCCATTTGAAAGAGAGTTATTTTAAAATGACACGCGATAGCAAAAAGAATTCGAATCGACTCAAGTCCTGCAACCGGGGCGAAGGTTTCCTCAAAATCGATACCTTCAACTTGAGAGTAACCTTGTGCAACCAATTTTGCCTTGTTTCGAACTATGGTACCATCCTCACTTTTCTTATTCTTAAATATCCATTTGGTACCAATGATGTGTTGATTTACCGGGCGTGGCACGAGTTCCCACACATCATTCCTCACAAATTGTGTGAGCTCTTCTTGCATTGCGTTAATCCAATATTCATCTAGAAGAGCTTCGTCCACAGTTTTGGGTTCCACCAAGGAAACATAACATGAAAATTCACATTGTAATTGACTCCTTGTTTTCACTCCAACTTGTGGATCTCCTATCACGTTTGTCAATGGATGATCCTTCGCGACTCTCATAGGGGTACTCTCAAAAGATGTAGTTGGAGAGATGGAAGTGTCAATTTGTGGCTCGGATGAGTCATTTGATGCATTTACGTTAGATGAAGTAAAAAAATCGAAAGTAGTATTCTCATCATTCAAAGGCAATATAAAAGGTGAATCATTATCATCATCATTAAGATAAGCATTTGAAGTGTCAATCACAGAAGGAGTAGGTAAAGAAGCCTCATCTACTTTTATATTGATTGATTCTGCCACCGTCTTTGTTTTTAAATTGTACGCTCTATAAGCTCTACTTGAGGTAGAATAACCAAGAAAAATCCCTTCGTCACTTCGGGAGTCAAATTTTCCAAGATTTTCACGATCCCGAAGGATAAAGCATCTACTCCCAAAGATACGAAAATATTTGATGTTTGGTTTTCTACCTACCCACAACTCATATGGAGTATTCAAAGTACCCGGTCTAACATAGATTCGGTTGATAACATAGACAGCCGTGTTAACCGCTTCAGCCCAAAAATGTAAAGCAACCTTTCTACTATGAAGCATAACACGTGCCATCTCTTGTACCACACGATTCTTTCGTTCTACGACTCTATTTTGTTGTGGTGTGTAGGGAGCGGAGAATTCGTGTTTAATTCCATTCGAGACACAAAAATCAATAAATTTAGAGTTCACGAATTCTCCTCCTTGATCACTTCTTATACGTACAATTTTGTCATCACGTTCATTCATAAGACGGAGACAAATTTCAGAAAAGAAATCAAAAGTATCGGCTTTTTCACGTAAAAATGCACTCCAAGCGTAACGAGAAAAATCATCAACAATCAACAAGATATAACGTTTTCCACCCAAGCTTTGAATTCTAGAAGGTCCCATTAAGTCCATATGAAGTAATTCTAGAGGTCGAGAAGTTCCTAAATGATTCAAATTCTTATGAGCGGATCTAGTTTGCTTTCCCAATTGACAACCACCGCACACAACGTTCTCTTTGAAATCAATCTGAGGAACACCTATCACAATCTCTTTCTTGGTGATCTTAGATAGCTCCTTAAAATTTATGTGACCTAGCCGTTCATGCCAAAGAGTTTCGGTCTCTAAAGTTGCTAGGTTACAAGATTCGGATTGAGAACTAGGGACTATGTAGCAATTGTTTTGGGATCTAACACCTTTTAGAAAAAAAGAGGCATCATCTAGAGTAACCAAACATTCTTTGGAAGAAAACTTCACATCGTAACCATCATCACATGATTGGCTAATGCTAACGAGATTTGATTTAAGCCCCTCGACATAAAAGACATCATTCAATGTGGGGCCTTCCGAGATAGTGATTGTTCCCTTTCCCATGATCTTTGAAGACCGACCATCTCCAAACATTACACTTCCACCGGAGAGTTCATGAAAGGAAGTGAACCAATGTTTGTCTCCGGTCATGTGTCGGGAACAACCACTATCAAGGTATCAAGATGTATTATCGTAAGCATGTAGGGATGTATGAATAACAAGACAAGGGTAGATTTCACCTTTGCGCACCCAAACCTTACGAGTTTTGGATTGCGTTGGCCGATTTGATTGCATCTTGAAAAACTTGTCGACGATTTTGATTTGCTTGTTCTTAAGATCTTCCACCTTGGGCCTCCAAGTTTGTTTGGTTTGCGTTATGTGCTAGCTTGGTAGATTTCAATGAGCTCCTTGGGTTGGTGAACGTTGTGTAGTTCTTCTTGAGGTTGCAAAATTTCTTCACGTCACCTAGGACTCCACAAACATGACAAACCTTGTTAGTAAAGAAAGATTTTGTAGGACGATTGAATTTACCTTGGACCTTGGGTAATGATTTAGTCAAGTTTGCGTTCCCTTGCTTAGTGACTTGATCAACATACGTCCGTTCATATCCTAACCCAAGTTTGGATGTTTGACCTAGTCCTAGCATCTTATCGAGTTTAGTCGATCCGGAGGAGAACTTGTTCAAGTCTGACTTCAGTTGAATAATCGTCTTTGAGAACTCCAAGTTAGCCTCCTTTGCTTCCACGAGTTGCTCGTTGAGATACTTTAAGTTTTCTTCACTCGTCTCTCTTTCGTTCTCAAGTATTGCAACCTTCTCTACTAAGAAATTATAGGCCTTTAACAAACCATCCTTTTCTTGCTCCAAGGAATTCAATAAAGCAGTCAATTTGGTGTTTTCTTCTCCTACGTCAAATACCCTTCTTCTCAGTCTCTTGTTATGCTTTGCCATCTTTTTCGATTCGACGACCAATTGGTGGTACGCGGTTGCCATCTCATCTACATCCGTTTTTCCTTCCGAGGAATATTCCGATTCGGATTGTTCATTCAAAAAACCGTCCTTGGCCATTAATAACAACCTATACCCTCTCTGATACCAATTGTAGGTTATAGGTCTCAAGGATCTAAAGGTAATCTACACCTAGAGGGGGGTGAATAGGTGTACAATGGCCAATTAAAAAATCTCGATGCGATTTTAAAGTAAATGCGGAAAATAAAATCAAACACACCAAGATTTACGTGGGAAAACTCCACAAGGAGGAAAAGACCCACGGACCGATCACACGAAAATCCACTAAGAAACAATTGAGTACAAGGCGATTCACCCACGACTTTACCCAATTTACCGAATCTTCTATGTAGATCTCTTTCGCTGGTCCTCGATCGCTTGAAGTCCTTCAACCGATCACGCCGCAACTCCTTGCCGCGTCCACGCTTCGACTCCTTAAAGCTTCCACCGAATCCTCGGCCCCCCTCACGCGATTCCCGCGCAACCGCTTCGTCCAAAGAGAGAACAAGGATGATTTATGATGATTAACACGTTAAGCACCGTAGACTATGGAAATCCCTTCTAGTTGTTCATCGAGTCGATTCACAAAGAAGAATCACAAGAGCAACATCAACTCGATGATCAACTAGTATAAAACTCTCTCTTAGGATTAGGTCAAAAAGCTTAGAAGAGAGTTTTCTAGGGTTTAGAATAAAAGCATATTCAGGTATATGTCACGTCCTTGGACTTCCCATGGTCTATATATAGAGTTAGAAGACTTTGAAGTAGACTAGAAATCAAATCAGCCCTTTTTGGAAATATTTTCGGGTTCTCTATCCGGTCTCTAGATATCTGTCCGGTCCCCAACTTCCGTCATTATTTTCGCACAGAACTCTGTCCGGTCAAACCTCGAGGTGTCCGGTCCAACCTTGCGAAACAAGAAAAGATACAACTTACTGTGTCCGGACAGGAAGGGCGGTCCGGTCAGGGTTTGCGAAAATCTCAGCTATCAAGCTTACTGAGTCCGGACAGGAAGGGCGGTTCGGTCAGGGTTTAAGCCTTCGCAGCAAAAACACGCCATCGGATCGGACAGAACCACGGTCCGGACAGAGACCATATAAAAACCAGTTTTTGCAAAATCAATAGTTTAAGGTTTTTAAACTTCTAGCTACTATATTTATAACGTAAATCACCATAAATGATCTTAAATATGTACCTGAGGTGTTGAGCTTCTCTGACGAGTCCTGAATCATCCATCTTCATCTTGATTACCTTGATCTTTTCAAGACTCCGACACGTTCACGAAATTCGCCAACTTATAAAATCCTTAACAGCAGGTGGATGAACAGGAGGCGGAGCGCCTGGATGTAGCTGAGCGCGAGACTTAACCATCGTCGACTCGCTAATTGGTCCAAGGGAAAACTCATATGAGGAACAGTCAATGTTAACCTCATGTAGTCGGAGAATCCTCATGATCAACAGTGGATAAGGGAGGCGATCCTTCTTACTCGTAGTTTTCATCTCACGCGCCATTCTCTTCCAAATCAGAAAAGGTACATTCAAGTTCAGGTTCCGCTGTCGAACAATCTCGGGATGACCAAGGAGATAGAGATACAATACACGATCCCACCTTATAATCTTCGAGTTTGCTAATGGCATTAGATTGTAGCAAACTACAAAATTAAGGAACCTGTATTCCAGCCTTAAATCCTTAGGCAAGATCGCGTTTCCGTTGTTCTCCGCGCCGGGAACACAAAGAAATCGAAGCATCCGCGTCCAATCTCCAATGGCACCATAACCCGACTGAAGATAATCAATACCATCTGTTCGTGCCTCCATACCAAGGACCGTCCCAATGGTGGCCGGGGTAATAGACATCTCAACTCCCCGAACCGAAGTCGTGAAAACATGAGGTCCATCATCTGATTCCAGTAGATGCCCCGCTCTCATATAGAATTCCATGATAAGTTCGAGACCATAACCCGTCTGCTCGACGAAGTTACAAACTTCGTGTAAGTCACCGTGCCAAAAAAGAGCTTGAAACCCCGGGATCTTCTCAAAAAAATTTGCCACGCCGACAAACCGTTCTCCAATGCATGTCTTGGTCAAATACATGTCTCGCGATCATCAACGGAAGATCACGAGCACGGTCAGCATCACGCTCATGAAGAGATATACCGCCTGAGCCTCGATGACCACGAACATAGGTAGTAGGTGACTGAGGCGATTCCAAGTCCCTAGTCTCAATTACTTTCTCCTTTCCCTTTCCTGTAGCTTTTCCCTTGCCTTTTCCTTTTTCTTTCCCCCTTTCTTTTCCTTTCCCTTTCTCTTGTTCTTTCTTCTTTGAGCGAATCTCAGTGGCTATGGCTTCCCAATCCTCCCCCTGAGATTCTGCCCCCGAATCATCTCCCGGGTTATACTCACTACCCGCGTCGTCGGCCGGCTCTTGTGTCGAGCGGCGTCTGCGCTTTCCTCCCGGACCCCGCGCGCCATCAGGAACACAAGTACCAAAAACGACGAATGCATTTTGTAAAAAGAACAACCGCTGTTCATATTGAGAAAAAAAACACAAATATCGATCATAAAAACATCATTAATTAAGCACAATTGGTCAAAAATCTGAAAAATTATCCAGAGCATCCTAGGGCCATTAGGAATAAGATTAACACTGAGAATATGCATGAAAAACAGGACAAAAAAATCACTAATGTTTGAAAAAAACAAAGAAATCGTGAAAACCCTAGTGATTTAGCCAATGCACTCACAGATCTGAAGTGAACCAGTGAAATAGAGTTTGTAGAAATGTTTGCTAAGTAAGTATAAGTACAAAAGAAGCAACAAACTCAGTTCAAAACAAAGAAAAAAAAGATCAAACAAGCTAAAACCCCGAAATCCTACAAATTAGGGCACAAATGGCAAAATGTAGATGAAAAGCAAGATCTTCCCAAAAATCTGAAGTTCCAAAGTGCAAAAGCCACCAAAGAGTGTCAGGGGGTTTTAGAGAGAGAAGCTCCAGAGAAAAAACAACTTTTGAACACCAAAAAACAAAAACCCTTGTCGGGCGGTTTATAAGCCCGCCACTCCAGCTGGGTCCGAATCTGGCTGGGCAGGTCCGGATGCCACGCCACGAAACGCACAGACTGTGCGTGCGGTCCGGACCTGGCTTCTCGATCCGGATCCCGAAGGCAGCATAAGCAAAAATAATTTTTTTTTTAAAAAAAATAAAAAAATAAAGCCGCTTTTCGATTGACATGTAACGAGTTTGTATGAAATATATTAACAGAATTCTATTCAATAAAATTCAAAAATGTCATAAAAATTGAACCGTACATCAACCAGGAATTAAGAAAATATACCGTGAAGTTAAGCACATCCATCGAGCTCTAAACAATAGATGCATCGAATTGAGTCATCAAATTCGCATATATAAAGATTCAAGTAGATCATATTAACTGAAATAAACACAAGAATATCGTTCAATTGAGATATGCACTTATCGAAACTAAGGAGTGGCTCTTTGAGCATCTTTTTAAACATTGTTCAACTAATCTTCGCACTATCCACCATATATCACCGAAAATTCTAAATATTTATATTTTTCTCAACCTTTTCGGTTACTCAATAAATCGCTCATGTGGTAGCTTCACACACGTACCGGACTACCGGGGTGGTAGCTCTTTCCTACATGTGGTGGTAGTTTTCACACTCCCGCAAGGGATGTAACGCTTTCCACATCTTTTGTTGGTGGTAGTTTTCACACTTCCATGAAGGGATGTAACTCTTTCCACATCCTTTATATTTAAAGTTACTCCCCCTCAAATAGTGCAACCCTCAATGGGAAAATAGTATAGAGATTTTAAAAATAATGAAATAATTTATCTCATAGCGCAAATAATCAAACAAAAACTCAAATACTCCTTTGATAGTCCAAGAGAGAGGTACTTAATTTAACAAGTATATAAACATAATTCATAGAAGATGTGGAGGGTCAAATTCAATGACACAAAAGAATTTAAAAGAACAGAGCAATGTTAAAAGAAATCATGCAAACGTTATAAACAAGTCAAAGAGATCATAGAAAAATCACGCCAAAACAATAACATCGCAAAAGAAGTTCATGCATGAAAATGAATGATGCACAATTTACAGTTTTATTAAGTATGGCCCATAGAATATATCTAGATTGAAAGATTCATACCGATAGCCTTTCTCAAATGTAAAAATCGTTTTTGATCTAAAGGCTTAGTTAAAATATCCGCAAGTTGATCATCGGTAGAAACATATTAAAGATGAAGAACATTTGAATCGACCAATTCTCTTAAAAAATGATATCTTAGTTCAATATGTTTTGTTCGAGAGTGAAGAACAGGGTTTTTAGAAATATTTATGGCACTCGTATTATCACAAAGAATAGTAAGAGAGGTGGAAGGAATCCGATAGTCACTCAGTAAACTTTTCATCCATAATAACTGAGTAGCGCAACTACCCGCAGTAAATATACTCGCCTCAAAGAGAGAGTGCTATACGCTTTGTTTCTTATCGTGCCAAGCCACTAAACAAGGACCCAAATAAAAACACGCTCCACTTGTACTCTTTCTCGTCATCCGCCGATCCGGCCCACGCATCCGAGTAGCCAATAATGTCAAGAGATGTTCCCATCGGATACCAAATACCATAATCTGTTGTTCCCTTGACATATCTAATCACTCTTTTCACAACCTTCAAATGAATCTCCTTTGGATTTGCTTGATAGCGAGCACAAATTCCAACACTAAAAGCTATATCCGGTCTACTCGCTGTTAAATACAAAAGACTGCCAATCATACTTCGATAAGATTTTTCATCAACACTATTTCCTTCAGTATTTATTCCAACCCCTTTGTTAGTTGTTCCCATCGGAGTGTCAAAATGTTTTGCATTGTCTATTCCAAACTTTTTAACCGGTTCCTTTGCGTACTTGGATTGGCTTACATTAATCCCGGCCTTTGTTTGTTTTACTTGAAGTCCAAGGAAATATGTGAGTTCACCCATCATAGACATTTCAAACTCTTCCGTCATCAATTTGGCAAACTCCGTGGAATCTTTATCTTTTGTTGCTCCAAATACAATGTCATCCACATAAATTTGTGCCACTATAAAACCATCAGTCGAGTGCTTAACAAACAAAGTCCGATCCGCTCCCCCTCGGTTATATCCCTTCTCCAAAAGATATTTCGTGAGTCGTTCATACCAAGCTCGTGGTGCTTGTTTCAAACCGTAAAGTGCCTTTTTGAGATGAAAAACATGATTTGAACATTTTGAGTCTATAAACCCTTTCGGTTGTTCAACATAGACTTCTTCTTTTAAAAATCCATTTAAAAATGCACTCTTTACGTCCATTTGAAAGAGTTTTATTTTAAAATGACAATCAATCGCGAACAAAATTCGAATCGACTCTAATCGGGCGACCGGGGCGAACGATTCATCAAAATCGATGCCTTCAACCTGAGAATACCCCTGAGCAACTAATCTTGCCTTGTTCCGTACAATGGTACCATCCTCATTTTTCTTATTCTTGAAAATCCACTTGGTACCAATGATATGTTGATTCTCAGGACGAGGTACTAGTTCCCACACATCGTTTCTAATAAATTGACCAAGGTCTTCTTGCATGGCATTTATCCAATATTCATCTTGAAGAGCTTCGTCCACATTTTTCGGTTCTATCAAGGAAACATAACAAGCAAATTCACATAAAAGTTGTCTCCTTGTCCTTACACCAGTAAGTGGGTCTCCAATAATATTCGACAAAGGATGATCTCTTACGGGTGTCAATTCAGGAATACTAGTAGATGGTTCAGATGATTCATGTGATGCAATGACATTAGGTGAAGCAGGAATTTCAGCACAAGCAACATCATCAAGTGAAGGAAAAATAAAAGGAGAATCATTATCATCATCATTACGCGAATCACTAGATGTATCAAGCACAGGAGAATATGAAAAAGCTTCATCTACTTTAATATTAATTGATTCTACCACCGTCTTAGATTTTAAATTGTACGCTCTATATGCTCGACTAGAAGTAGAATAGCCGAGAAAAATTCCCTCGTCGCTTCGGGAGTCAAAATTTCCAAGATTTTCACGATCCCGAAGGATAAAACATCTACTCCCGAAGATACGAAAATATTTGACATTAGGTTTTCTACCCATCCACAATTCATATGGAGTGTTTAATGTACCCGGACGTACATAAATTCGGTTGATGACATAGACGGCCGTGTTTACCGCTTCGGCCCAAAAATGTAAAGCAATCTTTTTACTGTGAAGCATAACACGAGCCATCTCTTGTACCACCCGATTTTTACGTTCAACAACTCCATTTTGTTGTGGTGTGTAAGGAGCGGAGAATTCATGTTTTATTCCATTAGAAGCACAAAAATTAGTAAATTTAAAATTTATGAACTCTCCTCCTTGATCACTTCTTATTCGTACAATTTTATCATTACGTTCATTCATAAGACGGAGGCAAATTTCAGAAAATAGGTTAAAAGTATCCGCTTTTTCACGCAAAAATCCACTCCAAGAATAACGAGAGAAATCATCAACAATCAAAAGAATACCGTTTTCCACCCAAATTTTGAATTCTAGATGGTCCCATTAAGTCCATGTGAAGTAACTCTAAAGGTCGTGATGTCCCTAAATGATTCAAGTTCTTATGTGCGGATCTAGTTTGCTTACCCAATTGACAACCCCCGCACAAAACATTCTTTTCGAAATCAATCTTGGGTACTCCTAACACAATATCCCTTTTTGTGATCCTAGATAGCTCCTTAAAATTTATGTGACCTAGTCGTTCATGCCATAAAGTCTCGGTTTCTAAAGATACTAGGTTACAAGTTTCGTTTCGGCTACAAGAAACTATATAACAATTGTTTTGGGATCTCACACCTTTTAAGAAAAGAGAGTCATCATCTAGAGTTACCAAACACTCTTTTGAAGAAAATTTCACACAGTATCCATCATCACATAATTGGCTTATGCTAACGAGATTCGATTTAAGCCCCTCAACATAAAAGACATCATTCAACGTGGGGCCTTCCGAGATAGTGATTGTTCCCAATCCAATGATCTCAGAGGATCGACCATCTCCAAAAACAACATATCCACCGGAGATTTCTTGAAAAGAAGTAAACCAATTTTTATCTCCGGTCATGTGTCGAGAACATCCACTATCAAGGTACCATGAATTATTATCGTAAGCATGAAGCGAAGTATGAATAACTAAACAAGGATAGAATTCACCTTTGCGCACCCAAACCTTACGTGTTTTGGGGTGCGATAGCCGACTTGTTTGCGTCTTGGAAGCTTGTCGACGAATTGATTTCTCTTTCCATTTGAGACGTCTAACTTAGGCCTCCACGATTGTTTAGCCTTCACGTTTGGAACTTGCTTTGAAGGCTTTGTCGACATCCGTTGGTTCATTGATTTTGTCAGGTTCTTCTTTTGTGCACAAAATCTCTTTATATGGCCTAGAACTCCACAAGCATGACAAATTTTGTTAGTTAAAAATTTGGTAGGTGAAAAGGATTTACCTTTAACCTTCGGAGTAGTTTTAGTTGAGGTGGCGCCCACTTTCTTGGAAACTTGGTCAATGTATGTCCTCTCATATCCAAGTCCCAACTTATTGGTTTGACCAATTCCAAGCATCCGATCTAGTTTAGTCGTTCCGGAGGAGAACTTGCTCAAGTCCGATCTAAGTTGTATAATTGTCTTCGTGAACTCCAAGTTTGCCTCCTTTGCCTCCGAAAATTGCTTGTTGAGATACATTGAATTTTCTTCGTACAATTCCTTCTCATTCTCAAGTATAGCAACCTTCTCTACTAGAGTGTTGTAGGCCCTCGACAATCCATCCTTCTCTTGCTCCAAACTACTTGTCAAGGTGCTCAATTTTTTGTTTTCTCCTTCAAGATCGATGATTCGACGTCGAAGTTTCTTGTTGTGTTTAGCCATCTTTTTCGACTCAACCACCAATTGATGATATGCGGCGACCATATCATCTCCATCCGATTCTTCATCCGTTGAGTTCTCCGTCGTAGAATGTTCATGCAAAGACGAAATAGAAAGTGAATCGGATGAAGCTAAACACATAATAGAAGATTCACATGTAAGTAATGCCGTAGCATTAACGTCCTCATCACTTGCGGTAGACTCATCCGAAGAGGAAGAGTCATCCCAAGTGATGGCTTGCATAGCCTTCTTTTTCAAAGACTTCTTATTCGGACAATCCGATGCTATATGTCCAAACCCCCGACATTTATAGCATTGAATTTGTCCTTCCCACTTTTCTTGTCCTTTGAAGAATCTTTATTGAAATTTTTAACGTTTAAATTTAGAGGATGAAGAAAGAGTACTCCTTTCGATTTATTCACTTTTGAAAAAGACTTTTGAGGAAATCTCTTCTTAAAATTCCGCGAACTTCTTCGTTAAGAGTGCAAGTCGTTTTTCAAATCCTCCAACGTCGTATCCGAATCCGTCTCGGAAGTAGATGATTCCGCATTGCCTCCTTTGGAAGATTTGAGCGCCATTCCTGTGGACTTAGAAGACAACTTGGAAAAAGATGAGTTAGCAGGGAAAGTCATCTCATATGTTTGAAGAGCATTTACTAATTCATCTACTTTCATCTCATCTGGGTGTTTCACCGTTTCAATAGCCGCGACTTTCGGACGAAAATGTTCGGGAAGAGTTCTTAAAATCTTACGAATGATCTTGGTTTCGGGAATTTTCTCACCCAAGTTAGAACAAGTGTTGACTATGTCCTGAAGTCGTGTATAATAATCAGTAAAATTTTCGTTTTCTTCCATATGAATTGAATCAAAACGACTAGTCAACATTTGTAACTTTTGTACTTTTACGAGGCTTGTTCCCTCATGGGTGGTTTTAAGAGTATCCCAAATTTCCTTGGCGGTCTCACACGCCGAAACTCTAGAAAATTCGGTTTGATTTAAAGCATTAAATAGGGCATTGATACCCTTCCCGTTAAATGAAGAAAGCTCGTTTTCGTCTTTAGTCCACTTAGTTCTCTGTTTTGGAACGGTGACATTATCGACTACTTCGGTAGGGTTTTTCCAACCAAATTCCACCGCTTGCCAAACCCTCTCATCAATGGCAATAAGGAACGCCCTCATGCGGACTTTCCAATAGGCATAATTAGTGCCATCAAAGAGAGGAGGTCGATTAACGTTACCGCCCTCGGCCATTATCTACAACCTATACCCGCTCTGATACCACTCGTAAGATATGGATCCCAAAGATCTAAAAGGTAATCGACACCTAGAGGGGGGTGAATAGGTGTACAATGGCAAAATAATAATCCTCTATGCGTTTTAAAATAAATGCGGAAAAATAAAACGAACACAAGAGATTTTAACGTGGGAAAACTCCAAAACGGAGAGAAAAACCCACAGGACCGATCACACGAAACTCCACCAAGAATCAAATTGAGTACAAGATGATTTACCGACAACTCAACCCAACTTTACCAATTCTTCAAGGTGGATCTCTTTCGCTGGTCCTCGATCGCTTGAAATCCTTCAACCGATCACGCCGCAACTCCTTGCCGCAACAATGCCTCGAATCCTCGATGCGTCCACCGAATCCACGGTCCTTCACGCGATCTCCGCGCCAATCTCCATCCGGAGTAGAAGACGATGATTTGTGGTGATTTCACAATTAACGAACCATAACCAATGGGGGATCTCTTTTAATTAATCATCAACTTGATTCATGAAGAAACGACGAATCAAAAACCAAGAATCAATTTGATGATCAATACCATGGAAAACTCAAACTTAGAAAAAGAACATTAGGTTAAAAAGAGTTTCTAGGATTTTCAAAGAGTTTATAATGTAGGTATATTCATTCTATGATCCCCCATGGTCTTTATATTGTTACGGATTTTATGTTGGCATATTTCGTGAAGTTAGTTCGGAGTCTTGAAGGTTTAGAGAAGATGAGACGAAGATCGAAGACTCGCAGACTCGAAACGTAAATCCACAATGCTCGATAAGTTCAAATACTGATGATGATGATTTATATACATTAACAAGTGTTTAGAAGACATTAGGATTGTTGAAATTGAGTTTTTAACTAATTTGGTTCTTCACTCTGCATATCTGATTGAGAGGACCGGTCTCCACATTGAGAGGACCGGTCCCAGTAAGCACCTTCTGCGCAATTTTGCACAGAGGACCGGTCTCCACATTTAGAGGACCGGTCCCAGTAACTGGAAATTTACATGACGCAGAGTGAGACCGGTCTCCTACCTCTGAAGACCGGTCCCAATAACCTGATATTCTCTTGACGCAACAGAGGACCGGTCCCCTGAGTTGTGAGACCGGTCCCTCGGTGATTAATTTCTTATTGCGCAAGGGAGGACCGGTCTCTGACTTCGAGGACCGGTCCCTCGATACGAAATCTGTTTTAAAGATTTATTTTTCTAATCTAAATCTATCTAGAAGTCTTCTAAACCTATAAATAAGATGTAGAGGTGTTTCTAAAACATGTCTAAGCATAGAATATCTTCTTGAAACCCTAGAAACTTGTTGGGTGCTTTCTTTCTTTCTTCAACAACAAGTTTCTATCGGATCAATTCTCGAAACCCTAATTTCTCGTTCTTAATAGAAAATTGATCCGGCTATTGCTTAGAAACATCGTCTACGGTTCTTTAATGATTGTCTAAGCAATAAATCATCACCGATCGTATGGTTCTTGCTCGGACGGAGTGCGCTCGTGGATTCGAGTGGGCGTCGTGGATTCGGCGTGATCAAGGCTTCGTGGATTCGAAGTGGAGGCGTTTCGTGGATTCGGGACGTGGCGTTCGTGGACTCGGACGTGGACAACGCGGCGGCGTGCGCGGATATTCATAGGAGGTTAAGAGAGGTTAAGTCCGTGGAGTCGGTAATCACCTTGTAATCTTTTCTCTTAGTGGATTGTTATTCGCGTGTTGGTCCCGTGGGTTTTTTACTCCGAGTTGGAGTTTTTCCCACGTTAAATCTCGGTGTGTTTTTATTTTCCGCATTTACTTTTTATTGCATCGAGATTTGTGGTTTTCGGCCTTTACACCTATTCACCCCCCTCTAGGTGATTAGATACGATCTAGATAGATCCTTGGGGCATCCCCATAACTAACAATTGGTATCAGAGCGGGATCTAGATATATTGATATCTAATGGCCGAAGGCGGAAACATTAATCGACCACCGTTCTTCGACGGCACGAATTATGCCTATTGGAAAGTTCGCATGAGAGCTTTTCTAATAGCGATCGATGAGCGGGTTTGGCAAGCGATTGAATTCGGATGGAAACATCCAATCGAAAAGGTCGATAATGTTGAAACGCCGAAACCACGAAATAAGTGGACGAAAGATGAAAACAAGTCATCTTCGTTTAACGGTAAAGGAATTAATGCTTTATTCAATTCTTTATCGCAAACGGAGTTTACTCGTGTGTCGGCTTGTAACACCGCGAAGGAAATTTGGGATACTCTACAAATTACACATGAGGGTACAAGTCTAGTAAAAATTCAAAAGCTCCAGATGTTGACTAGTAAATTTGATTCTATTCGAATGGAGGAGCATGAATCGTTTACCGATTATTATACTAGACTTCAAGACATTATCAATACATGTGCTAATTTGGGAGAGAAAATCCCGGAGTCTAAAGTAGTTAGAAAAATTCTTCGAACTCTACCGGAACGCTTTAGGGCAAAAGTTGCTGCAATTGAAACGGTAAAGCATCCGGATGAGATGAAATTCGAAGAGTTAGTAGGTGCTTTACAAACGTATGAGATGACTTTTCCTACTAATCAATCTTCTTCCAAGTCTTTCTCTAAAAGTACAGGAATTGCATTGAAATCTACGAAGGAAGAAGACGACGACACGGATTCCGATGGAGAGATCTCTATTGCGGATTTTGAACAACAATTGGCGCTCCTCACGAAGAAATTCCGACGGAACTTCCGAAAGAACAATGCTTCATCTTCGAAGCGAAAATCTTTTTCTAATCATTCTTCTAATTCTAAATCTAAAGATAAAAAACTTGCAAGATCTTTAAAAGAGAAAGATGAATTTGAAGGGGAGATCCAATGCTTCAAGTGCAAAGGCTACGGCCATGTAGCAACGGATTGTCCTTCAAAGAAGATATATATAAAGGCTTTGCAAGCGAAAACTTGGGTTGATTCTACTTCAAGTGAATCATCGTCAAGTGAATCATCGTCAAGTGATGAAGAAAAGGATCATCTTGCGTTAATTTCTAATACGTCTTTGCCTTCATCTAACGTTATATCCTTGTCCTCTATTGTTACTAATCCCAATGTTTCTCCTTCCTTGCATGGGTCTTCAAGCGACAACGGCGAAAGCGAGGAAGAGTCAAACGACGAAGATTTGGAGGAGGCATACAATCAACTTCTTATCGAGTCGAAAAAGATGGCCAAATTTAATAAGAAGTTGAGAAGTCGTTTGTTGGAGCTTGAAGAAGAGAACAACAATTTGAAGACGATGAATAAAGCTCTTGAGGAGGAACGGGAATCAATTCTAAACAATAATTCAACCCTCCAAGAGAAGTTTGATGAAGCGGATTTAACGGTCAAATCACATCAAGATAAGATTGGATTTTTGGAGCAACAATTTAAGGAATCGTTTACATCCAATCAAGAGCTAACCAAGCAAGTTCATCAACTTAAGTCCGACATACAACAATTTTCTTCTGGATCGAAGAAATTGGATCAGATGCTCGGATTGGGTCAATCGAACAAGTTGGGTCTCGGATATGAAAGAACCTATGTTGAGAAGAGTTCAAAGCCAATTTCAAGAGTCTCAACTACATTAAAGGAAAAGGTGTGTCATAAGTGCGGCATAAAAGGACACATCAAAAGGAGTTGCCCGAAGAAGGATAAGAAAAAACAATCGGCAACTTCGAAACAACAAGTGGCACCCTATACTACTCGGCTTCCCCCACGGAATCAAAAGAAGAATCAAGCTAGTCGAGTACCTCAACCAAACCGGTGTTCTAAATCAAAGTCTCAAGCGGTTTGGGTTTCTAAGCCTCAACGACAACATCAACCGAAGAAGCAATCATCGAAACGACCAACGGTTGATCCAAAATCAAAGCAATTACAAAGTAACGTCGACAAGCCAAGACCACGAAAGATCCGACAAGTTTGGATCCGAAAAGGTGATATCTTTTCTTGCTCTTCGTCTTAGCTTTATTGATTATATAATGTTTTGATTGGTGCATATTGCATATTTTTCTTTCATTGCATTACATGATTAAACGAAGTTTGATGTTTAAAATTTATTTTTAAAATCGTTTTGAGGAAAGGTAATTGGGGAGTTTTTAAATTTGATTGAAAATTCGTGAGAAAGGAGATGTTTGAAAATCATTATTTTGGAGAGATTGAAGGTTTTTCAAAGAGCTTTGACCGATAGTTAAAGTCGATTCAAATTGAACTAAATTCATATTATTTATCGATTTTACTTCATTTTTTATTATTTTGACGATAATTTAATATGTGATTTCTTCTTACATACATTCATCAAAATTTTGAAATTAATTTTAATCCCTTGGTAATTAATTCATCTTGGTAGTGAATGTTGAATATAATTGATGAATATTTACTAATTGACTATGATTCGTCAAAATTATTTTCAATTATGAGATTGTCTAATTTAGGGGGAGTTTTGGATATTTAAAAAAAAAAGGAAAAACTCCTATGATAAAAGATGTGGAAAGAGTTACATCCGAAAGGAGTGTGAAACCTACCACCACATGTAGGAAAGAGCTACCACCTGGTCGTCCGGTAAGTGTGTGAAGCTACCATATGAGAAATTTATTGATTAACCGAAAAGGTTGAGAAAATATGAATATTTTAGAAATTTTCGGTGATATAAGGTGATAGGTTGAAAAAGATGCTCAAAGAGCCACCCGGTGCTTATTAGTTAAATCTCTATCTTGAACGAGTTGCGACAAATTGGTGTCAATTTTGTTAAATTTCTAAAAATTATTTTTCATCAATTTGCATCTTGATGTTTTTGAAAACATTAGATTATTCTTAATATCAAATTTTGATGTTTTGATGTGTTTTGAAATCAAATAATATTTTATTTTCATTATAATGATTTTTGGAGTAAAATCATAAATTTTTATGAAATTATTTTGATTTTGGAGGATTTTTAAATGAAAAAAACTGCTATTTTCGAAATTCTTAATTTTTATGACTTTGATGTGGATTGAACGAAATCTATATGAATTTATCGTGTTCATGCACAAATATTATTGATACTCTCTTTGTTTTGTTACTTTCTTTTGGCAATTTTTGAGAAAAAGGGGGAGATGAAAAGAAAAACTTGAATTGAAGTTCAAAGGGGGAGAGCATGATAAGATGCATGAACAAAGGGGGAGAGATTGTTATTTTCATATATTTTCTTTACTACTGACTTTGTTTATGAACTTTGTTCGTGGAGAAAATTGTCTTTTTGCAGGTCTTTGAAATTAAGACTTCAAGACTCCTTGTGTCTAAGTCATAGAGTTTGTTTAGGAGTTGCAAAATTGTAATTTTGTACTTCTTTGGTTCTTTCACGCGAGAAGTTTATTGTTTTGGTGATGGCAATGAATTTCATTTTTTTTGAGTTGAGCGTTGTGAGTATTTTAATGTAATTTTGGGTTTTGTCACGAAATTGCCAAAGGGGGAGATTGTTACGGATTTTATGTTGGCATATTTCGTGAAGTTAGTTCGGAGTCTTGAAGGTTTAGAGAAGATGAGACGAAGATCGAAGACTCGCAGACTCGAAACATAAATCCACAATGCTCGATAAGTTCAAATACTGATGATGATGATTTATATACATTAACAAGTGTTTAGAAGACATTAGGATTGTTGAAATTGAGTTTTTAACTAATTTGGTTCTTCACTCGCATATCGATTGAGAGGACCGGTCTCCACATTGAGAGGACCGGTCCCGAAGCACCTTCTGCGCAATTTTACGAGAGGACCGGTCTCCACATTTAGAGGACCGGTCCCGAATCGGAAATTTACATGACGCAGAGTGAGACCTGGTCTCCTACTCGAAGACCGGTCCCCAAGAATCCGATATTCTCTTGACGCAACAGGACCGGTCCCCCGAGTTGTGAGACCGGTCCCTCGGTAATTAATTTCTTATTGCGCAAGGGAGGACCGGTCCCTGCCTTGGAGGACCGGTCCCTCGATACGAAATCTGTTTTAAAGATTTATTTTTCTAATCTAAATCTATCTAGAAGTCTTCTAAACCTATAAATAAGATGTAGGGGTGTTTCTAAAACATGTCTAAGCATAGAATATCTTCTTGAAACCCTAGAAACTTGTTGGGTGCTTTCTTTCTTTCTTCAACAACAAGTTTCTATCGGATCAATTCTCGAAACCCTAATTTCTCGTTCTTAATAGAGAATTGATCCGGCTATTGCTTAGAAACATCGTCTACGGTTCTTTAATGATTGTCTAAGCAATAAATCATCACCGATCGTATGGTTCTTGCTCCGGACGGAGTGTGCTCGTGGATTCGAGTGGGCGTCGTGGATTCGGCGTGATCAAGGCTTCGTGGATTCGAAGTGGAGGCGTTTCGTGGATTCGGGACGTGGCGTTCGTGGACTCGGACGTGGACAACGCGGCGGCGTGCGCGGATATTCATAGGAGGTTAAGAGAGGTTAAGTCCGTGGAGTCGGTAATCACATTGTAATCTTTTCTCTTAGTGGATTGTTATTCGCGTGTTGGTCCCGTGGGTTTTTTACTACGAGTTGGAGTTTTTCCCACGTTAAATCTCTGTGTGTTTTTATTTTCCGCATTTACTTTTTATTGCATCGAGATTTGTGGTTTTCGGCCTTTACACCTATTCACCCCCCTCTAGGTGATTAGATACGATCTAGATAGATCCTTGGGGCATCCCCATAACTAACATATATAGTATTTAGAAGACTTAGAGATAGATTTGGATTACAACAACCAAATATGGAAAGATTTCCCGCAGCCAAGGTCCGGACTCAGCCCCCTCAACCGGTCCTGTCTATCGTCATTGAAAAATATTAAGCTTCGGGATCCGAATCTCAGTCCAGGTCCGGATCACAATTAAAGATGCGCAGAGAACCGGCTTTCGGGATCCGAATCTCAGTCTAGGTCCGGATCACAATTAAATATGCGCAGAGAACCGGCTTTCGGGATCCGAATCTTACCTCTCAGATCCGGATCTGAATCAAATTTTTTCAGCTTTGATTTTTATCAAATAACAATTAGTTTAAGTCCTCTAACTGCTATATCTTGAATTAAAATCACCATAAATGATCTTAGAATGTTACCTGAGGTGCCGAGCTTCACTGCAGAGTCTTGTAGCGTCCGTTTGCATCTTCTTTGTCCAAGTGTGCTCCTGACTCTTTCAAGACTCCAAACACCTCACGAAATACGCCAACTTATAAAATCCTTAACACTTGGACCAGTTAAGGCCTCTTGATCTACTGTACGGTTGAAATTGATCTTCCGATTAGCCGCGCACGTGCTCGGCCTCTACACGTATCCACACAGAATTGATCCAGATCCAACACCTTCCGTCGCACGGAATAGATGAGTCGTAAATTACAAGACGATGTTAGCAGTCTTGTGATATCCACGATCCCTTTTGTGAGATGTACTGATTTTATGAAATATAAAGAGAGAGACGTAGGGATTATCTGCTTCTTCTCAAGAGGCTAATTAATTATATATATCCTCGTAAAGATACATGTGTGTGTGTGTGTATATATATATATATATATATATATATATATATATATATAGAGTTGAGCTAGAATTCTATCAATAGCACCATTGGGTTGGTGCTATTGAGTTTTTAGCCCTTGGATGAAGAGATCCGAGGTTGAGATGATGGTGGTAGGTGGAATAGTGTTTGAGATGATGGTGATAGGTGGTGGTAGGTGGAATAGTATTTGATCCAAGGGCTATTAATAATCAAGGAGTAGATCCAATGGCTAAAAACCTAATAGCACCATGAGAGGAATACTTCCAAAAGTATTCTAGCTCAATTTTATATATATATATATATATATATATATATATATATATATATATATATATATATATATATATATATATATATATATATATATATATATATCTTCTCCTTGGCTACATAATTAACTACAACCTCAACCGCACTGTACACGGGCAACTTAATTAACAACTTCAACCCGACATCCAAAATGATGATGAAAAATGAATCTTTCCGCTAACAGTTATCGTGTGATTAATTCCTTCCAACACACAACATCCCGATCGAACCAAAATTATGGTTACTCGCCAAATCTTATTATTCAATCATATGACTAGAGTATCTAAGACCGACCCAATATGGTAACACAGCTGGAAACTCTTTCCACACACCACGTACCCTGGCCAGGGTTTTCCGAGTCGAGTCTGATAGTCTATATAGGACGTTATCTCTTAATATTGAGAGTGTTGAATTCCTTATTGCGCACTCACATGCCTCCCCATATAAATCACTATAGCCAATCAGTACCGAATATAAATCCGTGTCTAAAGTCTAAGTATTAGTACTGTCAAACTGTAGCAACCTATACGTGAAGCAACTATGATGCCTCAGGTCCAAGGAGTACTTTACACAACTGTAGCAATGAACTTGTCACTGGCGAGTATAGAACCATGTGACCGTTCAACCAAATAGTCACGTTCAGTGTACTTGTTCTCTAACAAGCACCTGTATGCTTACTTTAGTGTCCCTACACTAGTGACTTGATACTCGTCACCTCATTGAACTGCCCAGACTGGGCGTTTTTCGAGCACGGGGACCGGTCTCTCTAGTGGGGACCAGTCCCTGAGAACAGCTCCTGCCAATTTACACACATGGGGACCGGTCTCTCCCTCTAGGGACCGGTTCCCGTGAGCTGGTCTCCAGGGACTTAGCCAAACTTTCCTCTTCTGAAATTTTTGCGCGTACGGAGACCGGTCTTCCTTTGAAGAACCGGACCCACGGGGATTGGTCTTCCCTTGAGGGGCCGGACCCCGAGAGCCTAACTCCACTACTTAGCCATTTTCTCGATTTTGCGCTTACGGGGACCGATCTGTCCCACTAGGGACCGATTCCCGTGAGCATACAATTTGGGACATAGCTGCTAGGCGATTTTCTCAGCTACGAGGGCCGGTCTCTCACTCAGGGACCAGTCCCCGAGAGCCCAAAAATTGCAACTTGCAAATTTTGATTCCCAAGCTCTCGAAGATCCCTTACAATGCACTTTCTGTATTTTTGATGCCTTCGGCCCTTCTGAAGAATTCCAATATCGCACTTTGGTCATTTTGACAAAAGTTTGATATTCGCTTACCGAGATTTTAGTATATTACAGATTGGCCCTCTCACATGGGGCAATCATACTTTTCGACGCTGTAGAGAGCGAGCGAAAATTGAGGCATTTATGGAAGCCGCCTTGGTTGGCACCAGGATGAGGTCATTAATCAGACCGCGTACGAATAGTCCCATAATTTGTATGGTTTGTATATTAAGAGCCGGATGTGAGCTCACCGTTTGGCGCTTGAGATAGCGAGCGAATGGAGAACTCAAGCTAAACACTCCGGGAGTGACTGAAGTAAGATTCGTATGACATTGAGAAATACATAAGTTTATTAAGATTCTCTATCATAGCATGTTTTTCATACTACATGTGTTGGGCGACCAAATAAAGAAGATGAGTGAATGGATCCCTGCTTCCTCATCGTGTGAGTTCTTATGGACATTATTTTGAGACAATGTCCTATATATGTTAGATTCCCTTAGTGACTTTTGACTATGTCATAAAGTGAAAGAATTGATATTGTTACTTTGGCATGTTTCCTACGGCTATAAGTGATGCGGCTTTACGGGGCATTGTTGGGAAAGCAATCAGTTTTCAACTCGTGGCACGAGGGCTCAAGGAAGACTAGTTGAATCACATTCAGACACTTTGACTCATTGTCGACAGGTTGTGTCGCTTCAGTATAGCGAAACAATCATGAGTATAGTGTCATAATGTGCGCAATAGAGGTTAGCATAGCTCTTTGAGGGATTAGAGATGCTGAACCTGATGTAATTCAATTGTCTAGGGCATTACGAGTCTAATATTTTCTTTTTTGAGGTTTGATGTCTCTATGTTGGTCGTATGCGGTTTGTAAGGAAGTGAATTCTTGAAATTCGAAAGTTGTACTTCGTCCAGAATCGACTAATTGTCGAGTGGGTATGCTTCGGAAAAGCCGAAGATGTCTAAAATCCAAAAAGTGAATTGGAGTTGGAGTCCACGAGAGCAAATAGTGCAGAAATTTGCACTTGGCAGATTCAGCTCTTGGGGACCGGTCCTTGGTATGAGGGACCGGTTCCCGTAAGCTGGGTGCGTGGGGAAAACCCTTTGCTCACCATTGTTGCTCTCGGGGACCAGTCCCTAGCGCGAATGACTGGTTCCCGTAGGTGGTATATGTGACAGGCAGCCCCTGCGCGCATGAGAAGCTCTCAGGGACTGGTCTTTGGTGGACGGACCGGTCTTCGGGGACCAGACCCTCAGGGGTAGACCGGTTCCCGTAAGGTCCTGCGAGAGCGCTACTCTCAGGGACAGGTCCTTGGTGGGAGGGACCGGTCCCCGTACGCAAAAATGACTGGTAGAGAGCCTCTGCCGGCATGAGATGCTCTCGGGGATCGGTCCTCGAGCACGAAAAAGGCCCAGTCTGGGCAGTGTGAGAGAAGCAAAGTGGATGGGTTCTAATGCGATTGTTATATTAGTTGAGGGGTATAGCTAGGAGATCCCTTTCTCCCACCCTCATTTCTTACCCTCACACCCTCATTTCTCTTCCTCTCTCTCTCTAGAAAAGAAGAAAGAGAAGAAGAGAAGAAGAAGAAGAAGAAGGAGAAGAAAAAGAAAAGGTGGAGAGCTTGGAGGAGAACTTGAAGGGGATCCTGACCATCTTTTTCTCTCCCTCTCCACCCCATAGGAGTAGCTTAAGAGGTAAGCTACTAAACCCTAAAGGTAGAAACCTAGGGTTTTGAGTTTGTTGCTTTGTAAATAGGTCAAATAGACTTGTAGCATGCTTCTAAATAGATCAATGCTAGAATCTAGGATTTTGAAAGAGTAGTTTTGCTAGAGTGCAACCTAGGGCTCCAAATTGGAGCTTTGTTTAATAGTGAGGTTTGATCTCATTTATTGACATCTAAACCTAATTGATAGGTGTTTAAACGCGTTGGCGAAGTCGAAAATTTGATTCATCGAGCGGGTGGAAAGTTATTGGCAAAACAAGACCGTCTGAGCTTCGTTTCGACCTAGGTGCCTGAGACATCGAGGAAGCAAGTGCTGAGGAGTGTTCTTAGGACCTTTACAATGTCGGGAACCTTCGAAAGGTGGGGGGTGTCATCCCGAAGCAACCGGGTTCCTTACAAAGTCTTAAAACATCATGTAATTTCATCTCTTGCATATATGCATTGTAGGGTTGCATTGATACTCCTTTTCCTTATGATTTCTAAATGATAACGTAGTGTGAGTTGAATACTCGGTATATGGATAGGTAAGGATTGGTTCGGAAAATGAACCTATAGTGCTAAGGAAAAAGGTGAACTTGATGTTAATTGGTGTCATAACGAGTGGCATATAACTGATAAGTGAACAAAACGAGTGGCATCCAATGTAGTGTATTTGACACTAGAGGTTTGTGAACTTACAGATAGGTGGATTCCCTAGTAAATAACTCGTGAACAAAGAACTTAGTATGGCTAAACAATTATGCATTAATGTCGGAATAAGTGAGTTCCGAGAGAGATGTTGGCCCTAGTTCATAGGGTATCGTCGTGCGGAGAGGATAGATCATGTCACGCCTCGAGCCCGATCCATTTGGCCGGTTCGAGCGCGTCAAACAGACGCCGAACGAATAGAGCTTCCCCTGCCCGCCCAAGGCTCCACAAGTACTGATAGAGTATAAAATTTCACACATGCGGAAGCATACATAAAAGGCTTGCACAAAGACAAGCAGCAGCCAAAGTGAAAGTACTAAGTGAACATACAAGTACTATGATTAATTTCAATCACATACAAGTAAATATCTTTACAACTTTGAGTTCTTTAAAACATTACATCATTTCTTTCTTACATCATGTTTACCTCAAAATGGAATTGATTACATTGAGAGTTATACAACTATAATCATCAAATACAAAAGATGATATATAGAAGGGAATGCAACTACCAAAAGTAAGATACTTGGTGGTCCCTATCTAAGGCGCGATGCCCTTACCGCAATCCTCAGCCGGCTCGCTCGGTCCCGGCTCTGTGGAAATAATGGGGTGAGAACTACAACAAAGTTCCCAGTGGGTTCGGCAACCAATGTCACAATCATTGTCATAATCTCCAAGTACATGTCCAATGTCACACTCATTCGTCAAGTACACTAAATTCTTTTCGGTTCTCAACATGCATACATAGGGTTCTTTACTGCTACTATATCATACAAATATTTCTCATGCATTTGAACTCACAAATTGCAATGTAAAACTCATTTTTACCCTACTATGCATTATGCTCAACATGTATAAGAATGCTCAATCGTGACACTTAGACATAAAGAGAATTCCGGTGTCCTTGGAATGCGCGCACCACCCACCTCTAAAATTATGGATGGGTTGTGGTTCGAATTTCGTACTCAACCGACACCTATCTTACGACCTGCGCGTTAAACAGAGCCTAAATCAGGCTAGCTTACATAGTAACTCATAGATAGGCTTTTCGTTTAAACGAACGGAGTTGTCCTACGTGACGGGGATACTCCCAATTAGGTTTCTACAAGGTCAATTTGACCTTAGAACCTCTATGGCCAAAAGACCCAAATTTGGGTGCTCTATCAAGCCCTATGTAAAATTCTAGGTTTTGATCTCTAAAACAAGCAAAAGAAAGCTTATTAATCCTCTTAGAGTTCATCTAGAACCATCTAAACCACTTCTAGGGTTTCTCCTTGAAACCCTAATGATCCACCATGAGAGGACCTTGAGCTTCCATAGATTTTCATGGAGCTCAAGCCTCTACTAGGTTTCTACACCAAAGAGAAGACCAAAACCCCAAGTTTCATGGGGGAAAATCCAAACCCTAGTCTAGGTTTACCATGAAACCATACCTTGGTCCAAGCTCCACCTTGTAGGAGAGCTTCTAGAACCTCTAAAGCCTCCAAATTAAATCTCCTCCTTGGGCTTCTTCTTCTTCTTCTCCAAGCTCTAGGAGCAAATCTCTAGAGAGAGAGAAAGAGGGAAATGAGAAGGAGAGGGTTGGGAGTGAAATGGTTGTGAGAGAGGGGGCCCTTGGGTGCATATAGTGTTGTTACAATTGCATTTAGACCCTTCAAATCTCAAAAATTGCATTCTGCCCAGACTGGGCATTTTTCGTGCTCTGAGACCGGTCTCAGTCCTAGGGACCGGTCTTGGGTGGTCCGGTCTTCATCTTAAGACCGGGTCCCGTACGTGGGATCTTCAGGACTTAGCCGATTACATGCCATTACGCAAGCTAAGACCGGTCTTCGACCTCAGGGTCCGGTCTCGGGAGGTCCGGTCTTCACTTCAAGTCCGGATCCCGTACGCTGGGATTTCAGGACTTAGCCATTTTTCTGGCTGTTGCGGCTGCTGAGCTTGTGGCATCCGGTCTCCACGCATGGAGACCGGTCTCCAGCTGCTCCAAGTCTGGGATTTTCTCCAGACTTGCAGTTTTACTTGCTCTGGTCCCGTTTTCACATCTCATGAGTTCTAATACACCTAGAACCCATAAATACTCGCTCTACTCTGGGTCCCACTCAGTTCGACAGAACTCGGCACGTTTTTCGAGGAAGTGGTTGTTACATTCTCTACCCCTTAAAATTAGTTTCGTCCGCGAAACTAATTTTTTGCATGTCACTTCCTTATTATCACTCTTTCTGTAACTTTCACTTCGTAATTTTTTTTTCCTACTATCACTCCTATAATTTTTTTAGTTCTTAGATGTCGATGTTTTAAAATAGAACATATTATTTTTATTTTATTATTTAAATACGAAGCAAGTATTAATTTTTTTCTTGGATGTCTTATTGTTCTCAAGATATGACACTTGGGTATGATTCTATACATGACATCACTCCTCTTGGAGACAAATGGAAGATCAAAGTCAGAGTGATTTGTCAGAGATGGTCAATAGTCTAGAGTTAGTTTTTCTGATCAAAATGTAAGATATGACTTTCATTTTCAAATGGAACATACGTTTGCTTTGATTTTACTAAAAGATACTACATAATTTGTTTATTTTCTATTTTAGGGAGATAGGATACGTGCAACGATAAGAAAAACTTTTCTGAACAAATTTAAAAGCCTTTTTACGAAAGAAAAAGTTTATGTGATCAACCAGTTTGGAGTGGGGCAGAGCAATGGCTCCTACAGGACCACTATACATTATAACAAAATCAATTTTCAATATTCTATGGTTGTACTTGAGATGGAAGATGTTTTGAGAATATCAAAGTATGGATTTATATTTACCCCTTTTGATGAAATACTTACTAATGTCGCTGATGACAAATATTTAGTAGGTAAGAGTTGTTACATGCATCAAATATTTGATTTTTAAAATTTAATTTTTAATATGTGTACATACTATATTGATTCTTACATTTCATTTTTCTAATGTATCATATGTCATTGAAAAGCTTTCTGGAATTAGTAGAATGGAATAAAGCTGCAAGGACGGTAAAGAAACAAAAAATATTACGATACTATTTGAGGATGACAAGTAGGTGCTTATAATTATAAATATATCTTTTGAATATTTATATGTTTTTTTTTAGTTAGCTGCTTATTATTATAAATAGATGACTAGATTATATTGACACTTATATTCTAAACAAATTTTATTGTATTTATCAATCTTATAACTTTATAATACGACATTTATGTCTACATTTTAAATAACGGTACTTTACGTTCTTTGAGTTTTCTTACTAATATAAATATAATATGTAAATGTAAATTGTTTTGTACACCAATTCATAAATAATAGAGTAGGGTTGAATTTTGCTTTTTACTTGAGTATTTACTTTGGTCCATAATTTTTTTCCTCTAGTTTTTGTACTTTAATATGTACTATAATTAAGATTGATAGTATATTTCTTTTTTTATTAAAAAATATAATATTAATTAGAATATTTTTTTTATCATCACATAATAATTTTTGTTATTTGATATTATTATATTATCCGTGCATCGTGCGCAAAGCAAGAGAGGCTGCTTGGATTGGCAATTGTCGGAGCAGTATGAGAGGGACATGCTCATGAGCGGCTACGTCCTCTCCGCCCACCCCGTCCCCGACCTCCTCCAGAACTGCGACCTCTCCCTCCCCTCAAGCTCTTTTCGCCCGTCACCGACGACGAGGAGAAGAAGAGAAAGCCCCAGCCCGGTTATCGCGTCCCTCTCGGGCAACAGAGATGGGGAGATTACGGTGAATTGGGGCCGAATCGCGGCGGCAGGGACAAACCCAGCCTGCTGAGGGCTCGCACTGTCGTAGACGCGACGAGGAGGCCGAGAAGCAGTGCCCCGCTCGCGAGGACGACGACCGGCGGATGGCCGAGCCGCTCTCGAGGATTCGTTGCGGCTCTTGGCTCATCGCGGGATCGCGATGCTCGAGATCGAGATTCTATGCTGCAGAGAAAGGGATTGTGGCTTTTGAGCCAATTAGGCGCGGACAGCTGGCACGCCCGGTCCAGGCTAGGGCAACGGTTTCAGTAATGCACCGGGAGTGCACTGAGTGTCACGCCCCGAGGTCCCGTTTAAGTTAAAAAAACACAAATGAAAAATGGGTAGATTTTTTTAAACAACCCCAGAGTATGCCAGATCCGCCACAAATACAAGGAATCCGCTGTCCACACGGACAGAGTCTCCCCTGTATTTGTACGGCGTCGCGCAAGTACAAGAACAACCAGGATCACAACCACACAACATGAACATACAATCATTCCACAGATCCAATGTTCATTCACCATTCACCACAACTTACATTACAAAGTACATAAATCCAATCTATCAGTTTAAAACGTTCCCTACCCGGAAATTGGTTTTGAAACACTACTTTCATTAAAACCACAGAAAATCTCTTTTCTTTTAAAACGCTACCTCAAAGGGCAGAAGACCACTTTATTTTATAAAACCAATTATTATATCCAAAACCAATTATAAATCTCAACATCCATAACTTATAATAAATCCAAATCCATTTTAAATATGAACTGAACCATAAATAACATCTAAGTCATGCAAAGGAAAAGTATAGAAGAACCGGACGGGTACGGTACTTTGTCGCGACGCTAGACCCGCTGTCCCACTAGGACCTGCTATATCACCTGAAAAAGAAGGCGGGGAGTAAGAACATGTAAACATGTCTCCCCTCCCAGTGGGTACCCCAAACTGACGTGGGCGAGGGGTACTCACTAGTCACGGAGATAAACAAAGGAGATATGGATAATAACAACGTATAGTAGCTATGATAAACCAGTAACAGAGGACATAGATACACAAGTACAGTAGCTATGAAAACAAGTATAACGAACAAAGTATAGCACACAAGCAAACGAGAGATATAAAGATAATATACTACAGCTACTGTATGCATGCGTCAACTGTATATGAAACCAAATATAACCCAATCTGAAAAACCACTGTATTGGTCCGCAGACCTCAGGCCTGTGCCACAACTGCTCAACCTATACGTGACTCTCGCATAAAGCACCCGAGTCCGAAAGGCATATGACCCTCGCATAAGCACCTGGTCCGAACGTACCTGACTCTCGCATAAGCACCCGAGTCAGAAAGCATATAATCCTCGCATAAAGCACCTGGGCTCACGGGCTGGCACTCCCAACCACTTTTCCGAAAAAGAACATCCTCTTGTGGCCAAACCGCCGATGTTCGTGAAATGCGTACATGCGTGGCGATCCATGTGACATGCTCAAAACCAACCGTCGCCCACCACCGACAATCCGGTCCCACAGGGCTCACCGACCAACAGGTCATCCATGCAATTCAACAATCCAAATAGGTAACAACCGAAGCAAGTCAACTGAACAAGTCACGAAACAAGTACGAGAACCGACCGGACAAGTCACTGATAGCAATGCAGATAATCCAACTCTACTTCTACGCAAAGCAGTGAACAAGGGAACAGCTAAGTAGAGTAACCACTGAATAATCACGATGCAGGCTCAACAATATATGATAAACAACATGGTAAGATGCAAGCTCAACAAACAAGTAAAGAGAGAGAGGAAGGAACGTCACCGAGCGTGCACCACTGTACCGACGACAACCTGAGATACCCACCTGTAGATCTGAGGCACTGATTCCGTCGACGAAGGAAAAGGAACAACCGAACCTACGAGAAGTCCACCGGGTTAAAACCCAACCCACTAACACAAGAATTATCACTCACAAAGCCCCACAAACGAACCCACGAGAATCGGTTCCCAAAACCCGATTGCCGAATACACCCGATAAATCCGAAAACTGCACCGGAACACACCGTCGCTCACTCGCCGCTTCCGAACCCTCAAAACGACGTGGGTGATCAGCCAACAAGGCACTGCGATGCTGTAAATAAACCCTGGACACCATCGGAAGAAAACAAACCCAAAACGACGCGTTCCGGCGAATTTTGCCGAAAAACAACCCGAAACCTAACTTCCTGATTCCCGTATCGTTTGGGAACTTGGACGATCAGTCCAGAGGTTGCCCACAACGCGTACACGCTGTCCATAGCGACCACAATTAGTGAAATTGCATAAAAGTCCATCAAGTTACGCGAAATCGCATTATTTCATGCGATTCCGGAGCTTTTATGGCTCATCTGAACCAACCAGAGGTCAATCAACCCCACCAAGGCACCCGTTGATAGATTTTGGCGTGCCGGAGACCGTGCTCACCTTTCGGAGCGAAGCCGACCGCTGTGGGAAGCGTACAAGCGACACAAAAATCAAGAAACAACCCGCACAGCGCAAAAAGTACCAATTTTCCGCTAACCAGGGCATCAAAATCCACAACGGAGGTGACCATTGCGTTCGGCACGAAAAATCGTTGGCCGTGCTCACCTCACACGATCAGATTGCCCTAACGGATCACCCAAAAAGTGATCAAAACCCTAGACCCTGCACTTAAACAAGAAAACATTAACTCACCGAGAGGAGGCTAGGGCTCATCGGCGGCGCGGGGGTCGCGCGCTCCGGCCGGGAAGGGGTGCACCGGGGTCGGAGGGTCGGAGGAGGGTGATGTCCGGCGGCGGCGGCGGGCGGTGGCGCGGCGGCGGCGATCTAAACCTTTTATTTCCGCTCGGGTTTGGTGGCGCCGGCGGCACGGCGGCGACCGGGGATCGCCGGGCGCCTTGATCCGGTCGCGGGGATCACGGGGAGTCCGAGGCTCCCTCCGGTGGGCCGTGGAGATGCACGGCGGCTGGAGGAGGCTGGCTTCGGTCTGCACCAGCCCGGGGTGGCCGCAGAGAGCCTCCGCGGGCCGGCGGCGCTCCGGACGACGGGGCCGCCGGAGGAGCGAGCCCTCGATGCTTCTTGGCCGGGGAACACCGTGCTCGGGTTGGGGAAGGTTCCTAGCTCTCGGATCAAGAAGAGGGTGAAGTGGTGGCCCGGGAGAGAGAAGGAAAGTGTTCGGGATGGTTTTCCGGCGGCCGGGGAGATCGCTGGAGGTGAGGGTCGTGCGCACGGGGTAGGCGACGTCGAGGGAAGTCGGCTAGGGCTTAGGGTTTCCAGAGAATAGGTCTAGGTTTCGCGTTTTTCCCACGAATACCCTACTATGCATATATATACACAAGCGCACAATTGCACTTTAGCCCTCCTTAGGTCATATTCCTAATCCTAGTCCCTGTCAACATGGTTAATATCCACTTACACCCCTCCACAATCGAATTCGCGCGATTCGACGCATAAAATATCGGGGTTATCGCAAAATTTCCAATTTTTGCCTTTTTGACCCCTCTGTGAAGATCTCGCAATTCCTGGAGATCCGTGCGTCGGATTTCCGAACGGATTGCGCCAGAGCGTTTAGCACGACTGGGGCATCAAACCTAGCATTTCGTTTTGCTGGATTTGGTCTGCGTTTCACGACGAACCCATCTCTCCATCATCCCTAAATAAACCAACTCATAAACATATATATATTATATATGTAATTTCGTTCGGGACCCTTTTTCTCGACAACCGTACATCGAAATTCAATTCCGCCTGCCAACGGGTCCATAATATCCGAGCTATTAGAAACGAGCTATTGGAAGCCTATATTCAGAGTTTTGTACCCACCGGGACCCTTCTCTACTTTCCGGCTCAACGAATCGCCGGAGTTACTATTCACTTTAAGTCAAACTTCCGGGTCGCGTAACTTCTCCGTTTTAGCTCATTTTCTTCTGAAACTTGACGAGTGCTTATGTAATTAATTTACACACATAAACATCGTCAACAAAGAGTCAAATGGCACAGTCAAAATTTCAGTCCTTACACTAAGAGCAATAGGAGGGGCATGAACCGCGCTAGATTGTGACACCCCAATAGTCCCACATCGGATAGGAATGGGGTTGTCATTGGGTTTATATAAGACTTGGACACTAGTAATAATAACTGGGCTTAAGCATTTTGGGCTGGTGTTTGGGCCCAACGAGTTATTATTGCTAGTGGGCTGGGTCGTTACATTTGGTATTAGAGCCGGTTTACCAGCTGGACATGTGTGGCGAGTCTCGGCTGAGCCAGGGTCTGGATGACGGGCTAGCGAGACGAGTCTTACATCGCCTGGTGATCGTGGGCTGTGTGTTTGATTGGACTGACGATGACGTCAGTGCCTTAACAGGGGGAGTTTGTGACACCCCAATAGTCCCACATCGGATGGGAATGGGGTTGTCATTGGATTTATATAAGACTTGGACACTAGTAATAATAACTGAGCTTAAGCATTTTGGGCTGGTGTTTGGGCCCAACGAGTTATTATTGCTAGTAGGCTGGGTCGTTACATAGATTGAGGGAGTTATAGTAACCGCAAGCAATTACAAGCGGTTCTGATCGGCTGGAGGTGGTCCGAAATATCAGAAGATAGTGGCCGATCATGTAAAATCCTAACTGATCCAGTGGTGACCTATAAATAGATCAATGATGCCCTAAAAAAGGGTGGGTCTTTTTCCCTATGAACAAAAGACCACCATTATTTTCTCGCATTTTACTTTTTCGCATTTTACAGTATTTTCTTAGGAGTAGCTCGTTAAAATAGAACCCTGGAGTCTGTCTGCCCACGGGCATCACTCCGTTGTAAACTATACATCTTTTTCTGTACTTCCCATCAGTCAATTAATAGAAAGTCATTTCGGCTATTCAAGCAGACCGAATCTCGCGTTGTGTTAGTCATTCGGCTCTTCTCCCGGCTTAGTTCCCGGCCATTCCGTATATTCGGCTCATTCGACCGAACTGAAGTTTGAATAGAGTTTGCGAATCCAGCTGACTTGATCCCGCGTCAGCCAAATCGCTTTATCTGTCGAAGGGCGCAATCTTCGAGGATCACTAACCACGGCCATTCCTCATTCCGACGCGCTTTCCGAGAAGGATCTCTGACCGGGTCAAGGGTCGGGACATTCGACCACCAACAGTGGCAAAAGGAAGAAGACGGAAGAGATGAAGATGCGGCTGCGGCAGGCGGCGGCGGTAACGTGGTGCTTCGCACTGGCCCTCTGCCTCGGCATCGCGGGAGTGGGTTTCGCATTGGGCAGATATTTATGTTGATTAGGGGTCATAAGCTTATGAGAGGATATAGAGCATCATCGTCACAAATTTGTTTACAGGATGAGGATAGGGAGAGATCAAAAGACGAAAGCAAACTTCTGTAAATGAAATATGCAGGAAGCATTTGTTGATCATATGTATTTACCAACGAGAAAGGAAAAAAAACAAATAAAGGCAAAAAAAGCAAATCTCTTCATATCGTGAGAAGTACATATTTTGCATCTCGTTTGTATGTACAGAAGGGAAATACATGTAAGCATAAAGATAGTACTAAAAAGACATTACTCCTATTATTATTATATTATAATGATATATATATAGTCCTACATCCGGATGTCTAATAACATAGTGTAAATATTATTTCTAATGTTATTTCACTAAGGCTGCATTTGGTTGGATAACTAAATTTTAAAAAATAATTTTTTTTTGTTTTCGAGAAGAAATATTTCAGCACAAGATAGAATAATTGTAAATTTATGTTTGAACGTACTCGGAAATACTCTAGAGGATATTTTTAGTAGCTTTTGGATAAAAAGTATAGAACAATATCCAAATATATTTTTAAAAGTAAAATAATTAATTAATTTATATTAGAATATTTTATATAAAATTATTTCTTATAGTAATTTATAATATAATATTTTATGTAACAATTTAATTTAAAATAGTATATTTATTTTACTATATATAATAATAATTTATTTTATATAATTTATTCATAACATATGTAACGATATCCTTATAATTTTAATTAATAATAATATAAATTTCAATATAAATAAAAAAATATATATAATGCATAAAAAAATAATTATATATATAATAATTAATATAAAATTAAATAATTAAATATTAATATATAAATAATAAAACTTAATAAAATAAATTATATATCAAATTTAATTAATTTATATTATATAATAAAATTTAAGTATAAATATATTATTATAAAAATAATATTTATATTAATATATTTATTTATATATCTATTTATCTAATAAAATAAAAAGAAGAACAAAGTTGTTTTCAGTTCTCCAAGAATAATTTTTAATGTGTTGCTCCATAACAACCTGTTTTAACCGGAATTTTTAATGGGTTGTTTCATAACAACCCATAACAACCTTTTTTGACCGGAACAATCCGTTCCGGTCTGTCCTCCCAGCGTTTGGCTATACTTTCGGGATATCCCGGATACGAAACGCAATCTAAGAATTGTACACAAGATCAATAAAATGAGAGATTTTACAAGAGGAAAAGGATGCCATAATAACTTCGAGAATACTCCTATTATAAAGGAGGATAGTCTACAAAAAAATATGAGCACGTTCGGTTTCACACCATGATAGTCTACAAAAAATATGAGCACGTTCGGTTTCACATAATTGCATGGTGTACCGACCTGAGATGATCGTAACAGCTGTGGCTGCAATCGAAGGACTCCAAGCACACCCAGCACAAGTGCTTACCGCACAAGCATTCTACGTGGTTGCACCCTTCCGTCTTCTCAATCGTGTGCCCGCACGAGGGGCAGTCCTTCACGAAATCCTTTTCCTCGCGCCACTCCTCTAGCGACAGATCGGGATTGACCTTGAACTCCCTGTAGCGCTCGCACGACACAGAAGGGTGGAACTCCATGTGGCACTTGGTGCAAGTCTCAACCCCGCACGCCCCACACACGAAGGGCCTGCCTGGTTCGCCATCTCGCGGGCAGACCTTGTAGACCGAAGGGCAGTCAGGGGTCGGGCAGAACCGGTAGGCCCCGCCACTGGACCCCACGAATGCGCCTAAAGAGGCTCTGAATAGCTCCTCCGACTTGTCGCAGGATAATAGAGACCTCAGGTCGACAAGCAATAGGGGCTCGCTGCACCTCTCCTTGGTACAGCATAGGGGGAACCCGTCGTGGGATCTTATGGCAGACTCGCACTGCTCAATTAAACAGTTCCGACAAAAGCTGTGGCCGCATTCTTCGAGCCTGTACGGATCTTCAAGCTTGCATAAGCAAATAGGGCATGTGGCCTCTGATGGTTGGATGGCTAAACTTGTGCTGCCAAGAGAGAGCACCAATTCGTTTACAATCTCTTGTACTTTCTGTTTCAGCTCCTTGCTTCCTCGGACTGAGAGGATATGGAAGCAGGTGTTGAGAAGTACTTCGACCCCGGTGCCTTTTCCTTCAGCCCATGAAGGTCCGGGCCGAACCTTTGAACCACTTCTTTCATTAGATCTGTTGGGAGGCTGCGGTCTCGGAGCCGGATATCGAGTGACCGATTTTCATGAAATGATAGAAGTGACTGGACCAATTTCTCCTCCGCAACAGCCACACCATTGTGGGGTCCAAATACTTTAACATTTAGATTGTATCGGTCATAGAAAATGTATGTTTTAGTGAACCGTTCCACGTCCTTGATAAGCGTGACACCATCATGGGACAGCAGTAGCTGTAGAATAGTAGGAGTCAAGCTTTGATGGCTTATAGTCTTCCCTTTCATCAACTGCTCCAGAGGTTTCCTCAAGTCGGCTATAATCTTCGGACTGTTGGCAGATATCGTTATTCTAATGGAACCATTTTCGTTCTTATCTTGCTTATAGTATGCACCTGCAGAAATGAAAGAGCCAGGTTTTCAATTACTCATGGTCGCAAAGATAGCAATCCAGTCCATAAATGTAAGTAAATCTCAAATTCTGGGCCATGGCAATAAGCAATGGAAACATTTAACACAGTAAAACAAGAAAAGAAACACAGATAACCTATAGGAATCCTGTTAAGCTTGCAATATATCTACGTTTGACAGATGCAGCCAATGAATGGGGAAAAAAAAACCGTTTGTCTCTTCATTAGACCTCCATTCAGCATGTCATCAAAATAGGGTATGCTCAAATACATTTCAAAGTGAAAGCAACAAAATAGGACAAGTGGAAATGCATTCCAAAGAAACTAAGGGCTTGTTTGGTTCAATAGTGGAATTGGAATGGATAATGGAATGGTAAAGAATTGGAATGGTAATCGGATTGCACCACTCCCCCAAGACGTTTGGTTCATTTCTAAATTGGAAATCGAAATAAATTATTCCTATTTCACTCTTTGGTTGATACAAAGTAAAAAATAATAGAATAACATAATACTAATTTTATTTTCAAATATAATTTTATAAAACTATCTAAAATTTATATAAAAAAAAATTAATACTATCAAGTTAGAGCTATGAAAAAAAAAAAAAAAAAATTATTTTAAAAAATTTTATGCAAGAAATTACAAAAAAAAATGCATAATATTTTTGAATAAAATTATAATAAAAATAATATATCACATTTTTTTTTAATGTTAAAAAAAGAGGAAAGAGAAGAAAAAGGATGGATAAGGTAGAGAAATATTGGGCTTAGCAAGAGGTAAGTGTGGGCTTGGGATTGAAACTTCAATCCGGACTTGGAGACCGGAATCAATTTGTAAGCTAATGGACCATTCCCATTCCGATTTGGAATGGGAGTCCCAAACCAATTCCTATGAACCAAACAAAATTAACAGGATTTGATCAAACCGATTTCCATTCCAGATCCAAAATATACGAACCAAACATGCTCTTAATCTATAGACTATGCAAAATATGGACCCTGAATTGTTTCCATACATCTTGAAGTTTAGCCCATTGTCAAGCTAGTGATATTTGTGTTTCCTTGTACAGAAAGACATTAGAAAACCAGGAAAGGTGAAAATGTATATACCTTACCTGAACTATACCTGAACTATAGAGTATTTTGAAATGGTTACCTAAACTTCCAAACTTTGATTCTACTTCCTAATCTCTTGCTCCATTTGATTGCAGTAAATTGTTTGATAATTTCTGTCAAGCTTCGTTGGAATTAATAGTTTCAGAATATTTCATCAAACAACATAATACTCTGTTAGCTTACATGATATCTCTCAGAAAGTATAAAACTAAAATTTCTGATAGATCAGACATTGTATCCTTTCAAAATTCACTAAAGGTAGTGATATCAACATTTCTGAAGTTCAGGTTCCATTTCAAAATTCAGTGCAGCTCAGGTAAGTCCATTCTAATTTACCAGCAAGGTATGCTCATATTCCATCAGTCATAAACTCAAACCAATGATATGCGTAAACAATGAGCCAGGAAAGCACATAAAAAATAACCAACAACAAGAAAAAGGCAATGCAACTAGGAAGAGACTCAGCTGTCACTAATCAACAAAATTTACCAGAAAAAACACCATATGCAGTTAATTTAATCATTATGCATGGCTCTAAAGAAGATAGAATCACTCACTTATTGATGGATCAAAAAAGTAATCCTTGCTATAGGTAACTAAAGGCAACAAGCATAGATACAAATACAAAAGAATGTTAGACCACATACCATCCTGATGCTTAAAACCTTCCAGTAGGTGATCCAATTGCCCCTTAATTACAAAGTAAATACAAGACGGACAAGATAAAGAGCTGGAAAAAATATGCTGGCACTGTATCTTTTGCCATGGAAAACAGCCAGAAAGTACTTTGCCTTGGATGTGATCCAAGGCATTTGCTGCCTCTGCATGTAGGCTTCCATCAAAAGTGATCATAGCTTTCACCATGTAATCCTTCGGTTGATAGTTATATACTTCAACCTTAAAATTGTAGTTTGGGAGATTCTTATTAGGCATGAAAGGCGCAATTTCTTTAACCAGAGCTTCTGCATAAGTAGAAACTGGAAGGTTATTGATGGCATCTCCTCTTAACAAACGAACACTAAGAATTCTCCTCTTTGTTGCATTCTTAAATGCATCATATACTTCTTGTTCTCCAATATCTTTTGGAATTCCTGTCACAAATAGACAATTTGGGTACTTGACACTGACATTACAATTAACATACCTGTCTCCAATAATTAACGCAAAGCAGTCTTCAGCAATAAAATCAACATCCTCCTTTGCGCATGAAACAAGTGCAACTCCCTTGCTGGGCCTATGTAACCAATAAACTTTTGCTCTGACTATAGGAAATGGTAATGTTTTATGATTGAATGCAGAAACAGGAAGCACCTTTAAAAAAGAGCCATTTAGTTCCACTTTATTCAGGTTGGCTACAGCATTTTCTGCACCTTCAGGATTAAGAAAAGTTACTTTACCCCACTTATTTGATTCTAGGCCCCCTTGTGCATTTGCTGGATGCTTGTGATAATTAGCTATTCCATTGCCACATCTATCCACAATTTTAAGAAGCTCCCTGTCATTTAGTTCATTTGCCTTTGGATGGAAAATTTCTACTGTAAGGTATCTCTTCTCAAGCTCCAGATGTTTAATTTCAGCACCTGAACCAAACAGTGCAATAGAAGGAGAACTACCAAGCCCTCCATGGTACAAGCATTTTTCAGTGCATTCATGCCTTATCCATTGTCTTTCACGCTCCAAGGCATTATTAAAAAGGCAGCAAACCTTTTCCATATCTTTTGCTAAAGCCAGTAACCGAATCTCTTTTTATCAAAGTCAACGTCAATAGTGATATGATTATCCATGCATTCTTCCTGAATATTAGAAACAAGGCAGCGCAGGTTATGATTTGATTTGCCACATAACCTTCTAATAAGATTATAGCCAACTCCAGTAGTTACATTCATCACCATCTTCTGGCTCTCCAGCTGAAAAATGTCAAACAGAGGAGGCTGAATCTTATGCAAGCATTCAGAATCAACAGCAGTCACACAGACCAAATAACGACTCGATACACAAAAAATCTCACCAAAAACCACCCAGCTTGGCCTCTCGCCAAATATTAGCAATGAACAAGAAGGATGAAGTGGAATATATTGCCCTGTTAATGCCACTTTGTAGCCAAGAACGTCAGATCCAGAATGCATTGCTGTATTATCAGCAAGAGACAGGAGTAGAACCTTCTTTAGTGACTTGTCATGTTTGGTAGGTTCATGCCGGTCCCATAACCAATAACTCGGAACGATAACGTTCAGTTCATTCTGAAGACAATTTTCTAGCTCCAGAATAGTATCGCGGCATCGTCTCATTGATTTCGCATTGATGCTATTCTCCCAACACCATTTGTTCCTATTCTCATGTTCGCTCTCCCATTCCTTGTAAACTGAGAGCAATGTAAAAGGTCTCCACCATGATGACAGAATGGCACTTTAAGGCGATCTGCTTTAAATTTCTCCTCGTCAGTACCAACCCTACAAAATATGCTGCTAGAATTTGCCATTACAGCAGCAAGAACTACACCCTCTTTTCTCAGCCCGCAGCTAAAGCAATCAAGAATGATCTTCCCAAGCCGTGGCTCGACACCTAACTTAACCAAGCAACGTCCAGTTCCAGTTAACTCAAACAAGCCATTTTTACGAATGACAGCGCCTATTCGGATTAAATTCTGCATCGCTGTGTCAATGGCATATGGGCTTGGGGCATCTATAAACTCAAATTCTTGTATGTCCTTTATACCTAAAGCAAGAATTCTTAAGCAGGCAATCCCCAGGTGTACTTTACGGATTTCAGGCTCTTGATGCATTTGCATTAATTGATAATCATGCTGCGAATAAAGCCTGTAGCATTTGCCTGGCCCCGTCCGACCTGCTCGACCAGCACGTTGGTTAGCGGAACTTTGGCTAGTGCGGCACACTTTAAGCACGTTCATCCCATTTTTAGGTTCAAACATGATATCTTTGACCATTCCGGAGTCGACCACATATTTCACACCTTGAATAGTAAGAGAAGTCTCTGCAACATTGGTGGAAAATATAATCTTTCTTTTACGTGGGTAGTTCTGAAAAACACGGCTCTGTTCTTCACTAGAGAGCTTCCCATGCATTGGGAGTACAACTGCAGAGGGATCACTAAACCACTCACATGCCCATTCTACTTCCATTTGAGAAGTTAAGAATGCGAGTATACCGCCATCTTCCTCAGTTTTGTGGATTACACTCACCATTTTAAGCACATCAGAAACATATGAAACCAAAGTAGTGGGAAACTTCAGATTTGAAATATAAGAAATGTCAGAAGATATATCAGGAACATATTTGATTTCAACTGGGAAGTTTCTCCCCTTCACATTAAACGTGCTGCAACTATCAAAATAGTCTGAAAGCTTCCTTGCATCGGCTGTTGCAGACATTATTATAAGTCTCAAGTCAAACCTCTTGAGCAGTTTCTTCTTAAGCAATGCCAGTAACATGTCGGTGTTCAAGCTTCTCTCATGTGCCTCGTCAACAATAATATGTGAAATACCAACAAGGCTATCATCGTTCATGTAATGTTGCAGAAGACAGTGGTCAGTCATGAATATAACCTTGGAAGTGAAGCACTGTAATGAGGAGAAGGTTGGGTAAGAAGTCACAGAGTAGTCTTCGTAGCATCCATTAGTTTCCTCTGCAACCCTTTGTGCTAAAGATGTGGAAGCGATTTTTCTTGGCTGAGTACACACTATTGATCCTTCGTCAGCTAGTCCAGAATCAGCAAGAAATTGGACCAACTGTGTACTCTTCCCGAGCCAGTCTCCCCAATTAGGACGCTAACCTAAAATTATAGTTTATAAGAATCAGAAATATTTGCGAATTAATCTACAACACAGACACGTTATACCTAAAATTACAGGTTATTCATATTGCAAAGGTGCCGCATTTTTTAGGAGATTAAATACCGCAATAGTAGAATTTTCAGAACAAATCAATTATACCATCTATTATCAAACATGTGTTGGGGGAAAAAACTGCGAATAATCGATCGTGACTAAAATCTAACTAATTTGGTGATAAAAATGAATAACTCAACTTACGTATGATCGCTAAAATCCAAATAAATAGGTGAAAAAAAAATATAATATAATAAGCTCCGGAAGTGTGCGACACACTGTCGTAAGGCGTATTTCCGTCCTTCGTGCCGGATTAATCGAAAACACTGCCCCAAGATACGACCGGAATTCCTCCTCTGTCATCTGTATGGAAAATTATATGTATATATATATATATATATATATATATATATATAGAGTAGAGTATTAATAATTAATAGCTTTTGTGCTCCTAAGTTTTTAATTCCATCAATTTTGATGGGTGGTTAAGGTGAAGAGAGAAGAGAAATTGGAGAGAAATTAAGATTCTCAATTTCTCATCTTTTTGAATATCTCATCAATTTCTCTTTTCTCTCTCACCTTAACCACCCATCAAAATTGATTGATGGATGGTTAAAAACTTAGGAGCACAAGGGCCATTGCTATTAATAGCACAGTAGTCTCCTCTATATATATATATATATATATATATATATATATATACACTTATTAAAGGAAAGGAGATGAACGTTGGGAACGTTCATATTTCCTTTAATTAGCTTTTATCAAAAGCACAACGTCCGCCAGTGATTAATTGCGCACACGGCCGCGCGCAACGTCCGCGCAAGTTGCGGATTAAAGGAATGATTAAAAAAAATAATAAATAAAATTAAGATTAAAATATAAGAATTAATAATAAAATATAATATTTTGAATTTTCATCAACAACATGTACGTGGGCAGAGGTTCTGCAATTTAGTAAATTAAATACTGCATGAGACAAAATAAAAGTTAACAAGTGTAACAAAAAGCGCCTATTTACAAAAGTAGTTTGACAGGAAAGGTACGAGCGATCATAGTTATTACATTATACCTGATTTGAAACAATATTTCTCAAAATACTTCTTCTGCATGCATAAATTGGGAGGCCCTCCTCGAGCCTTCGGCACTCTCGCAGCATCACGGCTTGGATTCGGCCCCAATTCCACTTATCCTCGAACTTGAGCGGCGTAAAAGCGCATTGCTCGCCTTCTCCAACCTCACTCTGAGGCTCTCCAAGATGAGCGAGTACACACCCCATGGCCGCTCTAAACTCCTCGAGGTTACCCTTCAACTGCTCCTCTCGCTTTCGAGCTGCTTCCGATTCGAGCGAAGCTCTCCAAAGCTCTTCAACGGATTCCGGCGTCGGAGCATCCCGTCCAATTTCGCGATCTCGACCGTGAGCTTCTCGATCTTCTTGCTACACCTCTCCGCCGCCTCGCCCTTGAGGAGCGCGTGCGCGTGCCCGGCGAAGAGCGCGCGGAGCCTCGCCGCCTCCTCGCTGAGATCGTAGCGCGCTGCGGATGCGGCGGCAACCCTAGGGCTCAAGGGGTGGGCGCCCTGGAGGCGGCGCCGCCACAGGAAGACGACAGCGTCGAACGCGTCGACCTCGCGGCGGTAGAAGAGCCTCCCGGCGAGGGGGCCGAAGGGGTAGACGAAGAACTCGGCAGGGGGGATCGGGATGGCGGAGACGAGGGTGTCGACGTCCTTGGGGCGGTGCCCCGCCGCTCGGTGGATCGGGCGGGGAGCACCTCGAACGGGGGCGCGGGGGGCGGGGGGGGGCGGTGGGGGCGCGAGTAGGTCGTCGCCTTCATCCTTGCGGCGGCGGCGGCGACGGCGACGGCGGATGAGGAGGAGGCGAAATCCTAGAATTTTGACGAGAGGGTCCGGGGACGAAGACGAGGGAGAACTGAGAAGGGAAAGAGGAAGCGGGAATAGTAGTAGGGAGCGGGGTCCGGGTTCGGATTGCGGTTGGAGAGCAGGGCGTGCGAGAGAGTTTCTGGTGTACTCATTATTTTATTTTATCTATATAATAATTTATAATCTATAATCTATAATCTATCGATCTATAACTTCTATGAAATCCGTTTTCTATGTCACGTGGCATTAGGTTAATTTAATTTTCTGTAGGCCCACCTGTTATCTTAATATATTTTGTTTATATTTACATGGATACCACCATAAAAATTGAAATATCCTAAAAATGCCCCTCTAAATATAAAAAGGTCAATTTGCATAAAAAATTCAATAATTTTGCGCTTTTGCAAAAGTAGGTCACATTTTTTGTTTTTGCAGATTCGGACCGAATTTTTTTAAAAAATGACGATACTATCCCTCTTTCAAAATGTATAAAAATTATATGCATTAAATGCCTAGAAAAATACAACTGCTAAGCCATTAAATATAAAACTTTTTGAAAGTCATAATTACATATGCTTTGTAGTGAAACAAGAAACCTCATTTAAGAAAAAATAAAAAGAAATAAAGAATAGTAAATAAGATGAAAGTGTGCAACATTCTCTCAAATAGTGTAACAAGTTCTTCAAAATAGTACAATATTTGTATAAATAGTGCAACATATGCGTTGTTAATACACATTTTGCATTGTTAATACACATTTTGTTTAATTTTTACACTAAATTACGTACGCTTTACTATATTACGTAAAAATAATATAATATATTATAATATAGTATAAAAATTATACAATATATGTACAAACGGTGCATATTTTATACTATTTGCACAGATATTTACACTATTTGTGTAAATATTGCACTATTATGAGAGGATATTACACCATTTAAATGTCTCGTTGTAATTGTTTTTTGAAACTTAAATTTCATTGCATATTAAATAAATGGTCAAATTTTTTGGAAATGACAACTGCTAAGCTATAATTACATGTACTTTTCTCGTGAAACGAGAAACTTGATTTAAGAAAAAATAAAAAGAATAAAGAATAATAAATAAGATGAAAGTGTGCAACATCCTCTCAAATAGTGCAACAAACTTTTCAAAATAGTGCAATATTTATATAAATAGTGTAACATATGCATTGTTAATACATATTTTGCATGATTTTTACACTGAATTACATACAGTTTAATATATTACGCAAAAATAATATAATATATTACAACATACTATAAAAATTATACAATATATATACAAACAGTGCATATTTTATACTATTTGCAAAGATATTTATACCATTTGTGTAAATATTGCATTATTATGAGAGAATGTTGTATCATTTAGATGTTTGTTTTGTATTTTTTGAAAAATAAGTTTCATTTTATACACTACAACAAAAACGGTTTATAGCGACACTTTTAAATGTAGGTACATGTTAAAAAAATGCTGCTAGCTAAAATTACCGACACTTTTACAAAGTGTTGCTATATGTGGGGTCGCTAGGTATACAGTGATAGTTAAAGAATGTCGCTATAACCTAAAGAAGTGCTGCTAATTTACCAACACTTATTTAAACATTTAACAACCGCCGAAACTCTATCTCGTTGGCTGCAGTGGCGGAGGAGGACGGCAGGAAAGACACTTCGTCTAGAATTTTAATGAATTGAGTGAAAAGAGAATAGAAAAGATGGTAATTGATTTTTCTTTTCTTTTCTTTTTTCTTTTTTCTTTTTTATTTGTAATCGGGCCAAATGGACTGGGTGTGGTTGGTTGAGTAGAGTAATCTTTTATTTTTGATTGGATTGGGCTTTATATTTAGGCATGAGTAGATGTTTTTTTTAAGTTTTAGCATAAATGGGACACTTACTCAAAAGTGTCCCAAACATGTGTCCCTATAACATAATTCTGTTGTAGTGATATTAAATAAAGGGTCAAACTTTTTGAAAATGACAACTGTTAAATCATAATTATATGTACTTTTCTTGTGAAACGAAAAATCTTATTCGAGACAAAATAAAAAGAATAAAGAATAATTAATAAGATGAAAGAATGCAACATTCTCTCAAATAGCGCAACAAACTCTTCAAAATAGTATAATATTTATATAAGTAGTGCAACATATGCATTGTTAATACACATTTTGCATAATTTTTATATCTCTTAGATCTGAAATATGCTTTGCATTGCGACAACTCTGCTGCAGTGTTCTTTTCAAAGAATAGTCGAATTACAGATCGCAGCAAGCGTATCGATATAAAGTTTCTTGCTGTGAAGGAATACGACAAGAAGAATGTGGATATCCAACACATTGGGACCGAGATGATGATTGCCGATCCTATGACTAAAGCATTGCCGGCAAATAAATTCAAGGGTCATATTCATCATATGGGTATCTTGAATCCATTTACAGTTTAAGTGTTTTCTTCTTGTATAAAGACTTTAAAGACTTTTTATTTGAATAAGAACATATTTTGGTTTTTGCACATACGCGCATAAAGTTATCTTTTGTACATTAAAGTATGATTGTGCACTAAAGTGAGACTCTGAGTTGAACTTATAATAAGTTCATACGGTTGTAACTCATAAAGTTATTTGATTAAGTAATTCATGCTTTTGATACATGGAAGTGGAGTGTTCATCTTTTGGAGCATAACCGCTATGATTAAAGTATTGTGATTTCTTAGTCGAGTGAGAGATTTTGACTGTATAATTTAGTTGGTACCTAATAAAGTTTTGTATCGCCTATATGATAACAAATATATCACTAGGCCAAATGGGAGAATGTTGGATGTGGCCTACGTAATATATTTAAGGCGGTCCATAAAGATACTCAATATAATTAAGTCGATCTATAAAGATATAATAAGATCCTACGGTTAGGATGTATCCAGGACACGTCCTTGATGGACGGACGTGATTTAACATCCTTACATTAAAGTTATATATAAATATGTAACATACGGGAGTCCCGGTCTAACCCTAATTCCAATTGTCCGTGACTGCTCCATCTCCGAGGATAAGGGAATTAGACTTGAAACGTCTCGTCTTCTTGCAGATCGCGAACGAGGACGAACGACGATCAAGGATCGCGAACGAAGACGAACGACGAGTAAGGATCGCCGTCAACAAATCCGGTATGGAAATCAAAATCATGGCAGAAGGTACGATTCTAGTTTCTTATAAAGTTCTAACACATGCACCACAACCTATTAGTTATAAATAAAAAATTATTATGTATATATTTTTTATTTTATATATTATATATTATATATTATTAATATTATTAATATATAATAATTATTATATTATATATATATATATATATATATATATATATATATATATATATATATATATATATATATATTAATATTATAATTTATATTTGTAAATAATTATTACTATACTATTATGAGTACGATCGTCCTCGTACTCATAAGTTGTTTTCGATGATAGAGCTTTCGAATCGACGATCCGCACCATTAAATGTTATTTATAGCATTTAAAACTTCTAAAAATAAAATTTTATAACTTTTCGACATCATTTACCTTACGATCAAGAGGTCACAAATTTGACAATTTTAACGTAGGTATGGAATACGGCTAGTTTAACGGTGTAAAAGAATCGCAATTTGTTGAATTTTTGATAGAAAATTCTATTCAAGATATAGATAAAGATCAATAACTTTGATCATGAATTGAAGGATCCGATCATCCTTTTCTAGGACGTCGTTCGATTTTGACCATTCATTTTATACTCGCTTGATGGACTTTATTATGATTTCGAAAATTTATGAAAATTTATTTTCTAGAAGTTTCAAATATTTTTAAGATCATATTTCATATATGGATTATCGATTCGGAAGCTCCATCATCGAAAACAACTTATGAGTAGTAGGTCTCCAATACTCATAATAGTATAGTAGTCGTGGCCTTGTAAATAAAATATATTGTACAATAAGTAATAAATTTATATATAATATATATAAATAAAATATTATATATATATATATATATATATATATATATATATATATATATGATATTATTATTAGCACAAATTTCTTGTGCTCCTAAGTTTTTAATTCCATCAATTTTGATGTAGTTAAGATGAGAGAGAGAAGAGAAATTGATGAGATATTAAGGTTCTCAATTTCTCATCTTTTTGAATATCTCATCAATTTCTCTTCTCTCTTCATCTTAACCACCCATCAAAATTGATGGATGGTTAAAAACTTAGAGCACAAGGTCTTATTAATAGCACCTATTTATATATATATATATATATATATATATATATATATATAATAAATTACCTTTGTCTGAACTTTGGCGGAGTTTCACTTTACCCCCCAAACTCTTAAAACGATCATTTACCCCACTATACTTTAATATTGCATCTTGTTGCCCCTTCCGTCGATTAAAGTTAATCTAGTAACGGGAGTTGACGGAAGGATTAGATTTTGGCGGAAAATCTATCGCCAAAACTATCCCTTGTTCCAACCAACTCACTTTTATTCCTTAAAAACTCTTTTTCTCCATTTCTACGCCCTCCAACTCTTCTTCTCCAACTTTTTCCTCCAAAGCTCTCTCTTCCAAAGCTCATCACCTCTTTAAAATCTCTTCTCCTCCAACTCCTTCAAAATTCTTATTTTCTTATAAACTACGCCATGGATGCCTCACAATTCATGATCCCGAAATGTTTTTGCGGTGAATCTGCACAAATTAAGACGTCTTGACTCGATTCAAATCTAGGAGGCGGTTTTTGGGATGCAAAAACTATGAGAAGAAGAGTTGGAGGGCATAGAAATGGAGAAAAAGAGTTTTTAAGAATTAAAGTGAGTTGGTTGGAACAAGACGATTTTGGCGGTAGATTTTCCGCCAAAACCTAACCCTTCCGTCAACTCCCGTTCAACTTTAACTCACTGGGCAATAAGATGCAATATTAAAGTATAGGGGGTAAATGACCGTTTTAAGAGTTTGGGGGTAAAGTGAAACTCTACCAAAAGTTCGTGTAATACAATTTAGCCTATATATATATATATATATATATATATATATATATATATATATATATATATATATATATATATATATATATATATATATATATATATATATATATATATATATATATATATATAGAGTTGAACTAGAATACTATCGGTAGTAGTAAACGGTCGTTTTACTACCGATTTGTTTTCGATGATAGAGCTTCCAAATTGACGATCGACTCCGTTGAACATGATCTATATCATTTGAAGTGTTTAGAAATCAAATTTCAAATCTTTCGACTTCATTTGCCTAATGATCAAACGGTTTCAAAATTTATAATTTTAATGGTCGATAAGAGGCGTTTTCTCGTTTAACGGCGTAAAGATATCCAAATCAATTGAATTTTTGTTAGAAAATTCTTTAAACTATTTAAAACAAGATCTATACTCTTGATCTTGATTACAAGACTCCTATTATCATTTTTTAAAGAGTATTCATTTTCACTGCTCATTTTTATGTCCACTTGATGGATAAAAGAACAATATCGAAAGTGCGTGAAATTTGATTTCTAGGTAGTTTAAATAGTTTAGATCATATTTAACTGAGCCGATCATCAATTTGGAAGCTCTATCATCGAAAACAAATCGGTAGTAAAACGACCGTTTTACTACCGATAGTATTCTAGTTCAACTCTATATATATATATATATATATATATATATATATATATATATATATATATATATATATATATATATATATATATATATATATATATATATATATATATATATATATATATATATATATGCTACTATGCTATTAATAGCACCAAGTCATTGGTGCTACAAAGTTTTTGGCCGTTGGATTGAGAGATGTGCGGTTAGGATGATATGGGCCCTTAGGGTTAAGTGGGTGGTTGGTTGAATAGTATGATCTAAAGGGTGAAAATCATCGAGGGGTGGATCTAACGGTAAAAAACTTGATAGCACCGAGTGCTTCGTGTTATTGATAGCATAATATATATATATATATATATATATATATATATATATATATATATATATATATATATATATATATATATATAGGGTCTGGGTACTATACTATTATGAGTACGATCACCCTCGTACTCATAAGTTGTTTTCGATGATAGGATTTCCGAATCGACGATCCACACCGTTAAACGTTATTTACAGCATTTAGATCTTCTAGAAATCAAATTTTATGATTTTTCGATATCATTTACCTTACGATCAAGATGTCACAAATTTGATAATTTTTAATGGTAGATGGGATACTTGCTAGTTTAACGGTGTAAAAGAATCAAAATTTGTTGAATTTTTGATAGAAAATTCTATTCACTACATAGATAAAGATCAATAACTCCGATCTTGAATTGAAGGATCCAATCATCCTTTTTTAGGACGTTGTTCGATTTTGACCGTTCATTTTATGCACGCTTGATGGACTTTATTATGATTTCAAAAATTTACGAAAATTATTTTCTAGAAGTTTCAAGTACTCTAGATCATATTTAATGAAGTGGATCATCGATTCGGAAGCTCCATCATCGAAACAACTTATGAGTAGTAGGGCTCCACTACTCATAATAAAGATAAGTAGCCATGGCCATAATGGAATAAGCAGAATGTTCTAGAATTTTATATCCAACATGATCGCCTTTATGAAAGCCATTAACCAGGTTGGTTCTCGTCATAGCTACACCCCTCCTGCTCCTATGGTCTCGAACGAGGATATATATATATATAGATAGAGAGAGAGAGAGAGAGAGAGAGAGAGAGAGAGAGAGAGTCCAACTGCTATGCTATCAATAGCACGAAGCAATCGGTGCTACCAGGTTTTCCACCGTTAGATTCACCCTTTTGATGATTTTCACCCATTAGATTATACTATTCAACCAACCACCCACTTAACCCTAGGGGGCCCACATCATCCTAGCGACACATTTCTCAATCCAACGGTCAAAACTTGGTAACACCAATGACTTTGTGCTATTAATAGCATAGTAGCATAGTTCTATATATATATAGAGTCCGGCTGCTATGCTATCAATAGCACGAAACACTCGGTGCTACCAAGTTTTCCACCGTTAGATTCACCCCTTCGATGATTTTTACCTTTTAGATCATACTATTTAACCAACCACCAACTTAACCCTAGTGGGCCCACATCATCCTAACCATACATCTCTCAATCCAAAAACTTGATAGCACCAATGACTGCTATTAATAGCATAGTAGCCTAATTCATATATATATATATATATATATATATATATATATATATATATATATATATATATATATATATATATATATATATATATATATATATATATATATATATATATATATATATATAGAACTAGGTGGAATACTATTAATAGCACCAATGACTTGGTGCTAGTAAGTTTCCGCCCTTAGATTAAAAGATGTGCGACTAGGATGATGTGTGCCTCCTAGGGTTTAGTGGGTGGTTGGTTGAATAGTATAATCTAACGGATAAAATTAATCAAAGAGGTTAATCCAAAGATAGAAAACTTACTAGCACCAAGTTCGTCGTGCTATTAATAACATACCAAATCTCTCTCTCTCTCTCTCTCTCTCTCTCTCTCTCTCTCTCTATATATATATATATATATATATATATATATATATATATATATATATATATATATATAATTGAGCTCCTATGCTTTTAAAAGTACTAAGTCATTGGTGTTTGTAAGTTTTTAGCCCTTGAATTTATAGATGTGAGGTTAGGATGATGTGGGCCCCTTGGGTTAAGGGGGTGGTTGGTTGAATAGTATAATCTAACGGGTAAAAATAATCAAAGGTGTAGATCTAACGGTAAAAATTTACAAGCACCAAATGCTTGGGCTTTTACAAGCACTCTCTCTCTCTCTCTCTCTCTCTCTCTCTCTCTCTCTCTATATATATATATATATATATATATATATATATATATATATAGAGTTGAGCTAGAATACTATCAATAACACCATTGGAGTTGTGCTATTGAGTTTTTAGCCAATTGGATGGAGAGATGTGAGGTTGAAATGATGGTGGTAGGTGGTGGTAGGTAGAATAGTGTTTAATCCAAGGACTATTAATAATCGAGTAGATTCAATGGTTAAAAACCTAATAGCACCATGGGGCTAATACTTCTAAAAGTATTCTAGCTCAATTATATATATATATATATATATATATATATATATATATATATATATATATATAATTTAGAATACTTTCAATAGCACCATTGGGTGGTGCTATTGAGTTTTTAGCCATTGGATGGAGAGATGTGAGGTTGAGATGATGGTGGTAGGTGGAATAGTGTTTGAGATGATGATGGTAGGTGGAATAGTGTTTGATCCAAATGCTATTAATAATCGAGTGAATCCATTAGCTAAAAACCTAATAGCATCATGAGGGAATACTTCCAAAAGTATTCTAGCTCAATTATATATATATATATATATATATATATATATATATATATATATATATATATATATATATATATAGAGAGAGAGAGAGTTGAGCTAGGATACTTTTACAAGTATCATTTCCATAGTGCTATTAGGTTTTTAACCATTAGATCTACTTTTTGACTATTAATAGTCCTTGTATCAAACACTATTCCACCTACCTCCACTTACCTCCACCTACCACCATCATCTCAACCTCACATCTCTCCATCCAAAATAACAATAAAGCATTGTTATTTATTGATCTTGTAAAGTATTATTTACACTATATATATATATATATATATATATATATATATATATATATATATATATATATATATATATATATATATATATGGGGCAGAGAGAGAGGACCTCACACGATCCACGAGGTCGAGCGGACTTGATGGACCGCGCAATTTTTTCTCCCCACGTCATGCGCAACACCGCGCAAGGTCCATCATGGACTTCACCTCACGCGGTCCACGAGGTGTAGCGGACCTCGTGGACCGTGTGCAAAAGGCATGTCGACGCGCCATGTGAGCCGCGCTTTTCGGTTTCGGCAGAGAGGAAAGTGTAAACGGGAGTTTTCTGTGTATTCGTAAAAAAAAATTTCGAATTTTTTTATAGAAAATCAAACAACAGAAAAATATTTTTCAACTGAAAAAAATTTTCGGACTGATTTTACAAGGATCCGAAGACGTCCTAATTAAACAAAAAAACTGTATGGAAAGCTAGATTAATTTTTTTTTTGTTAAAAAAAGTTAAATTAAAAATATTTATTATTAAAGAGGTTGAATTAGTCCTATATTAACGTGCTAATGATGAAAAGCAAAGATACGTAAGCTAACGAGAAAGATCTGAGCGCACTGTACGAGACGGTCTCAAAATCTTTCGACCATGGAAATGATCCTCTGGTTGGGCAAAGAAGGGAAAGGTCGTATTGCGTTGTAGAACTCTCCGCTTCGGCTAAAAGCTGAAAATAGTAAAAGTATTTGTATTCATTAATTATTCCAGTTGCATATACAATTTCAAAAAAAAAGCTAGACATTTTACTTTGCATAGAACTTTCTGCTTCGTACGGCTAAGCTAAAAATAGTACGGCTAAGCTGAAAATATTAAAAGTCTTTTGAAAAGTGGTAGGTAATTTGCAGGCAGGCAAAATTTTTTCGTGAAAGGAGTTCCTTACTTTTTTTCTAGATTTCTTAACGACTAGTCGCTATAAATATAATATGTTATATATTATAATAAATTATTTTTATTATAAAATTATTAATTATACTATATTAATACATATTATTTATATTTAAATATAATAAATTTTATAATAAATTATATTTAAATATTGTAATTTTTTTTATTAAATTCAAGTTTAAGTAGAATTTTAAAAAATTTATAAATTTTATTATAATAAATTATTTTTATTAATTGTTCCCAGTTTCCCACCACTATTCTTATTTTAAAATTTTAAAAATTAAAAATTTAAATTATTTAAAATTTATAATTTGAAATCTTAAATTTAAAATTTAATTTTAAATTTTAAATTTAAATTTTGATATTTTATATTTTTTAAATTTAAAATTTGATATTTGTTATTTTTTTATTTTAAATTTTATCTTAAATTTAAAGTTTTAAATTTCAATTTTCAAATTTTCAAATTTGAGATTTTAAATTTAAAATTTTAATTACAAATTTTGAAATTTCAAAGTTAGAATTTAAAATTTAAAAATATATATTTAAAAATTTTAAAATTCAAATTCAAATATAATAAAAGGGTAATATCTTTATTTTATAATAAAAGGGTAATAAAAGGGCACTTTTCTTTATTTCTTTGTATTTATTTTTTATTCCATCTTACCTGAACAAACACTATTTTTTTTTTTTCCAGAAATAACTCAATTTTTATTCAAACGCAAAATTGTTCTAATCTTCGCTTATACCTTAATTTATAACTATCCATGGAATAGTCACTTTTTGCTTATCCCCGAACCAAAAAATTCCCACTTTTTTATAAAAGTGATTTGATTTTTCCAGAAAAATATCAAACTGATGAAAATATCTGATGAAAAATATATTTTTTTTAGAAGTGGCAGTTTCACGAAAAGTGATTTGATTTTTCCGGCTCTACTTTATGAAAAAGTGGCAGTTTCATAAAAAGTGATTTGATTTTTCCAACTCTATTTTTGAATTTTTTTTTTTTTTTGATTTTATGAAACTGTCACATTTTCCCACTTTTCAGATTTTCCCACTTTCATGAAACTGCCATATTTTTCCACTTTTTCATAAATATAAAATTTTCCTACTTCATGAAACTCCAACTTTATGAAAAAGTGGCAGTTAAATTTTAAAATTTTCATATTTTCCATGAAAAGTGATTTGGTTAAAATTTTATATTTATGAAAAGGTGGCACTTTTCATTAAAATTTTAAAAATAAAACTGCCACTAGATTTGATTTTTTCAGTTCTTTGAAAAAGCATGTAAATATATTTTTCATCTGACATTTTTCCACTTTTAAATATCAAACAGATGAAAAATATATTTTTCCGGCTCTACTTTATGAAACAGTGGCAGTTTCATGAAAAGTGATTTGATTTTTTCAGCTCTAATTTTTTTTTTTTTCAGATTTTATGAAACTGCCACATTTTCCCACTTTTCAGATGTTCCCATTTTCATGAAACTGCCATATTTTTCCACTTTTTCATAAATATAAAATTTTCCAACTTCATGAAACTGCAACTTTATGAAAAAGTGGCAGTTAAATTTTAAAATTTTCATATTTTCCATGAAAAGTGATTTGATTAAAATTTTATATTTATAAAAAGGTGGCACTTTTCATTAAAATTTTAAAATAAAACTGCCACTAGATTTGATTTTTCCAGTTCTTTGGAAAAGCATGTAAATATATTTTGGCCTTTTTGCATAAAAAATTCACTTATTTTGGACTTTTGCAAAACCGGGCCATCTTTTTCGTTTTTGCAGATTCGGTCCGCTTTTTCAGCAAACTGACCAAAATACCCTTATACCTTTTTCTCTTTCCTCTTTTTTTTTTCTCTCGTTCTTTTTTTTTCTCTCTCTAAAGAACGCGAAATAGCGCGAGGCGGAAACAACCCGCCTCGCCTCCGCCCCGCACGCCTCGCTCGTGCAACCCCCGCCTCTCGCCTCGACTCTCTTGATCGCGCGCCGTCATCAACCTCAACCTCGCCGTCATCAACTGTAATAACTGGCATTTTTCCATAATAAGAAATAAAATATTTGGAGACGGTGAATGTGTGCGTAATTGTATTATAAGAGTACACGTCAAATTTCAGGCGAAATCGAGCTAAAACGGAAAAGTTACGCGACCCGTAAGATTCGACTTAAGTGAATAGTAACTCCGGAGTTTCGAGAAATCGCGGAGTAAAGATGGGTCCAGGAGCGTACCGGACTCCGAACATAGGCTTCCAATAGCTCGTTTCGAACGGCTCGACTATTCTGGAACCAATAATGCCACTGACGGAATTCGATTCTGAATCACGATTGTCGAGGAAAAGGGGTTCGAACGATTTTACTTAAAGACTTAGCAAATTGGAGATATTGGAGGAAAAGGAAGAGAATGGATACTTCGCGAATCCGAGACCAAATCAAACAGAGTAAAAGGCTAGATTAGATGTTCTCGACGCGCCCGAACGCGTTGGCGCGATCCGATCGTAGATCTGACGGACGGATCTTCGGGAATCGCGAAAAGAACGCAAAGGGGTCGAAATCGCAAAACGGCAAAATGCGAAAAGTCCTAGTATTTTATGCGCCGAAATGCGAGGTTTTGAACATGGAGGGACTTACGCGCATGATTCAACTAATGGCAGGGACTAGAACCTAAATTGAGGATTGTGGAGGGTTTAGAAATGACGGGTGAGCGACGGTTGGTTCCGGTGTCGAAATAGACACTTTCGGGAACCCATATTCGTACAATTATCCGACGATAATTATATTGTAGTGTTATCTTGTGTTTGCTGCCAAAACATCCAATTAGGAGTGTTTTATGGCAGCGGGTGACTCGTGACACGAGTCGTTGTATTTCGGGACAGTTCGTGGGTCCGGCGGAGTCCCGGTGTGGTTTACGGGACTTCCGGTGAGTTACGGTAATTGGTTCGGAAAACCAATCTCCGTGGGATTAGTTGTGAGTTGTGCTATTAGTGTTTTGTGTTAGTGGGTTAGATACTAACCCGGTGGACCCTCTCGTAGGTCCAGTCGCTTTACTTCCACAGTCGACAGATTCTTCTACAGTCTTACAGGTGGGTACTTCGACTCGTTGTCCGTTAAGTGGTGCACGCTGGTGACGTTCCTTCCACCCTTACTGCTTATCGTTTATCCTTGATATATCTTGCACCTGTTTCTTACAGTTTTACTTTACTCAGTGTTTCCATGCTTAGTACCATGTGTAGGAGTAGAGTAGTTTGCTTCTTGTCAGCCTATGACATCAGTGACCTGAGTGGTCGGCCTCGTGTTTCCTTCGCAGTACTTGCATACGCTTGAGAGGATGTTGAGTTGTTCCATCCTAGTTGACCCGAGTGGTCGCTCTTGTTTCCTTGAGTAGTACTCGCCGCTGAGAGGATGATGAGTGGTTCCATCCTAGTTGACCCGATTGGCCTCGGTTCCGGTACTTTCTGCTTTTTCGCTGACCTATTCGGTCCGGCTTGTTTCGCTTTCTCCGTGACCCGTTCGGTCGCTTGTTTCACTCTGACCCGTTCTTCGGCTTTGCTTCGCTTTAAAGGACTGTTCGGCCGGTTTGTTTCAAGGCTTCTGTGACCTACGTGGTCGGCGAGTTTACTTAATGACCCAAAGGGGTCGATGTCCCTTTAGGGACGGGATTGTCAGCCAGTTGCTGACGTATGGTTTTTGAGCATAACAGAGATCGATTGCCCAGATTTGAGCGCAGCTCACGAACACGGCGGTCCGATCCACCGTACCATGATGTGTTCTTTTTATGAAAGGTGGTTGGACGAGCCAACCCGTGAGCCCATAGGCGACCATTGGTTGATATGGGTAGAATGCGGTTTTGAGATACGGGGCACAGTGTGCTTGAGGTCCGAGGACCAACAGAGCAAGAGATTCCGATTGGGTTTTTTACTTTATCAGCTTTTCGATGCATACTTACAGTAGCTGTTGTTTCATATCTATATATCTCTCTCCATTTACTTGTTTATCATAGCTACTGTACTACTACTATTATCTCCTATTGTGTCTATCTCCGCGTGGTATCCATCGGGAGGGGAGACATGTTTACATGTTCTCACCCCTCGCCTTCTTTTTCATGTGACGTTGCAGGTCTTAGTGGGACAGCTGGTGAGAGGCGAGTCTAGTGCGCGTGTAGCTCCTACCCGTATCGGTTACTTCTCTACTTTAGTTGTTTTATTTACTTAGAGTATATTCTGGTTCGCTCGATTATACTTTGGAAATACTTACCGTGGTGGTTTGAAACTTATGATGTTTTTGGGAATGTGATAAAGGACTTATATTTTGTGAAATAAACCGTTTTCTACCCTCGTGGTAGCTTCTCAAAGGAAGTGGTTTTAAAAAGGTTTTCGGTGGTTTTTGAATAAGTAAAAGTGATGAATGTGGTGAATGGTGAATGAACTCGTGTATCCGATTATTACTTATTGTTCATCCGTTGTGGTTGTGTTCCCCGGATGATTGTATATACTCTGTACTTGTGCGATGCCGTGCAAATACAGGGGAAACTCTGTCCGTGTGTACAGTGGCCTCCCTGTATTTGTGGCAGGTCTGTCATGTCTTTGGGGGTCAAGGTTTAAAAAAAAAAAAAATTTCCGCTGTTTTTATACTCTAAAATGACCCGGGGCGTGACATCAACCTTCTCCCCCTCCCCGTCCTCGACGGCGGCTCCCTCGCCCTGCTCCTCGTCGAGGCCGCCCGCGGCGGCCGCAAGCTCCCGCGCAAGGTCGAGCAGCGGATCATGTCCTCCAGCGTCCTCGTCGTGCTCGCGCTCGGAATGTTCCTCATCGTCCGCGACATCCTCAATCTCGATTTCATCAAGGAGATGTTGTGATGGAGGGACGCCAAAACTTTTGAATTTTGGACCGAAGCATTCATTAAAAGCACGGAATGGGGTGGTTCTTGCTCGCGGGATTCGACGGATTCCGCGTGCGAAATTGGTGATCAAGCAGCTGGAGGATAAGAAGAAGAGAAAGAAAGAAATAGTGCAATGGTAAAAAAAAAGAAAAAGGAAGAGAAGAGAAAGAAGAAGAAGAAGGAGAAGAAGAAGGAGAAGAAGAAGAAGAGGAAAAAAAATCGAGAAGAAGAAGAAGAAGAAGATAAATAGTGTAACGTTGTAAAAAGAAATAAAAGAAAAGTGTAATGGTGTAAAAGAAGAAGAAAAAGAAGAGGAAGAGAAGAAAAATTATGCAATTTTGAGCGAAATAGTGCAAAATTGGATAAAAGAGTGCAAAATTGGATAAAACTATACAATTTTTCTTCTCTTCCTCTTCTTTTTCTTTCCTTTTTTTACACCATTACACTATTTTTTTTATTTTGTTTACACCGTTACACTATTTCTCTTCTTCTTTCTTCTTCTTCTTCTTCCTGATTTTTTTTCCTCTTTTTCTTCTTCTTCTTCTTCTTCTTCTTCTCAACTTTCTCTTCCTCTTTTTCTTCTTCTTCCTCATCGTCCACGAGCCCCTTGTCCGCTTCTCGCATTCGCCACCCTGTGCGCCCGGGCCCCTCGCATCCGCTCCTTCGCTCGGGGCCGAACCGTGCGGAACCTCTTCCGAGGGAGCAGCGTCGCCCCGGCCGCATGCGCGCCGGAAAGCGGGGGCGGCGGGATCCGTCCGGCCGCGTGGCGCCGGTGATCTCCGGCCGGGGCCGCGCGGCGCCGTCCATCCGTCCTCGCCTCGCGGGTGTCGTCGGGGTGATGGAGGCCGATCGGCTCCGGTATGCGGCGGTGGAAGTTGCGGTGGCACCCGCACGCGGCGCACTTGAGGGAGGTGGGGTCGGAGGGTTCGCCGCGGGCGAGGGCATGAACTCGCCGCACCCGTCGAGTGCGTGGCCCCCGAGGCTCGCCGCGTGGTTCTTCACGTCCGCCGCGAGGTGCTCGCTGTCGCGTTCTCCGACGCCTCTGTTTCTGCTCTCTAGGAAGAAAAAGAAAAAAAAGAACGACAGAAAAAAAAAGAGAAAAGAGAAAAAGGTATAGGGTATTTTGGTCAGTTTGCTGGAAAAGTGGACCGAATCTGCAAAAACGAAAAAGGTGGCGCGGTTTTACAAAAGTCCAAAATAAGTGGATTTTTTATGCAAAAAAGCCATATATTTTTCATCTGACATTTTTCCACTTTTAAATATCAAACAGATGAAAAATATATTTTTCCAGCTAAAAAATTGTTATTTGATTTTTTTTTTCGGAAAACTGCTTTCTTTGGATATATTCTCTTGTGCTAACTGTGTTGAGCTTTTTTGGTTAAAACTTGAAAGTGATTTCAAGAAAAATGATTTATGGAAAGCTTCAGAAAAGTAATATCTCAGAAAAGTGATTTTGATTTAGATAAGTGATTTTGGTTAAAAGTTGTAGAGCGTTTGGCGAAATTTAAATAAAAGAAATTTTTAAATGATTTTGTAAAGTGTTTCATAAATTTTTTTGATGGTTGCATAAAGTAATATTTTTATTAAATTTTATTTTAAGATAATTTAAAATATAAATTAAAATTAAAATTAAAATTTTTAATTCTCAAAATTATACAAAATTTAAAATTTGATATTTTAATTTAAAAAATAATTTAAATTTTAAAATTTAAAAAAATTAAGTCGGGATAACTTATTTGAGATGGGGTTAACTAACCCCATTTTTAAAAATGTTTGGGAATAAAATAAGCAAGTTAATGAGTTATTCCACCCCTTAACCCCCAAGGAAACGGAGACTTAATATATATTAAAGATATTAATTTTTTTTAATTTAAAAAAAAAGACTAGATGGAAAATATTTTTTAAATAAAAGTTAGATAAAAAATATTTTTTTTAAAAAAAAACTAGTTAGATAAATAGTTAAAGTAGTTTACCCTTCGGTAGGTGGTGGAGGAGGCAAGAACCCCACAGTGCGAGCCTCGAGGCGCCGTCCGGTCCGACAGTTCGTCGACCGATCATACTCCTCGTTTCGTACGAGGCGAGGGTACATCATGCAGCTGGAAAGCAGGAGAAGCTAACGAGTTTGGAAATTTCAAAAATCTTTGGCATTTAATAACATTTACTTTAAAGTGATATGGGCCAACTCAATTAAATGAGAGGCAATAGTCCTTTCTCGTATGAAAGAAAGTCTCCCAAGGAGTATGGTAGATCTTAACAAATATTTGGGCGCGCGAATCGCGACCGTCCCAAGTTTTGCCGAGATAGGAAAGGGTCCGCTGGGTTGCCCGTATGGAGATTGGGTGTGCCATATCTGTTGCACTTTATATAAAGAAATACGGCCTCTCCAGTACGGCCCAGATAGCAATCAAAGAAATACGGTCCTTAGGCTTTAGGCCTATATAATTCAAAGTAAATAGGCCTGGGCCTGACTCCTAAGGTGGTAGGGACTATCTTGGCAGATTCGTACGGTGTGTGCCCAATAGTTCAACAACTTTAAATTTTTGTTTTAAAAATTAGCATTCTTTTATTAAGAAAAAAAATATATATGGAAAAGACATCTTTTGATCAAAATATATGGAAAAGGCATCTTCTGACTGTAATTTGTCTATTAGATAATTTTGTCTGAGACATTAATTGAAGACATTAATCATCAAACTATTTATTCAAAGCAGGAAGTATAAGAGACCAATTTTTTATTACTCCTATTATTTCAGCCCTCAAAGAACCGAGGATTAAAGTAAATTTAGTTTTTAAAATTTTGGTTTATAGACATTTTGAATGTTGCAGAACCCATCAAATAAATTAGATCTTAACATTAAGCCAAGCAAAATAAATTTTACAATGCCCTTTATAAAATATAAAAGTGTACCGAGTGTAGCAAATAATGTTACCTTCGTGAGGTGCTCAAGAGGTCATGATCATAGTTAGTTAATTCGGATTCTGTAAAAATTCGATACGGATATAATTCAGATAAAATTATATATATATATATATATATATATATATATATATATATATATATATATATATATATATATAATTGAGCTTTATGCTTTTAAAAGTATCAAGTCATTGGTGCTCGTAAGATTTTAGCCCTTGGATTAAGAAATGTGCGGTTAGGATGATACGGGCCCCCATGGGCTAAGTGGGTGGTTGGTTGAATAGTATAATCTAACGGTGAAAATGATCAAATGTGTAGATCTAACGGTAAAAATCACAAAGCTGACGAGCTTTGCTTTACAAGCACCATAATGACTTCTCTCTCTCTCTCTCTTTCTCTCTCTCTCTCTCTCTCTCTCTCTCTCTCTCTCTCTCTCTCTCTCTCTCTCTCTCTCTCTCTCTCTCTCTATATATATATATATATATATATATGAGTTGAGCTAGAATACTATCAATAGCACCATGTGGGTGGTGCTTGGAGAGATGTGAGGTTGAGATGATGGTGGCAGGTGGAATAGTGTTTGAGATGATGGTGGTAGGTGGAATGATGTTTGATCCAAGGACTATTAATAATCAAGGAGTAGATCCAATGGCTAAAAACCTAATAGCACTACGGGGGGAATACTTCCAAAAGTATTCTAGCTCAATTCTCTCTCTCTCTCTCTCTCTCTCTCTCTCTCTCTCTCTCTCTATATATATATATATATATATATATATATATATATATATATAGAGTTGAGCTAGAATGCTATCGATAAAGAAACCGCTCTTTTACCACCCATTTGTTTTCGATGATGGAGCCTCCAAATCGACGATCGGCGCCGTTGAACATTATCTATACCACTTGAAGTATTTAGAAATTAAATTTCAAATCTTTTCGATATCATTTGCCTAATGGTCAAAGGGTTTCAAAATTAGTAATTTTAATGGTCGATATGAGGCGTTTTCTCGTTTAACGGCATAAAGATTTTCAAATCAATTGAATTTTTGTTAAAAAATTCTTTAAACTATTTAAAACAAGATCTAAACTCTTGATTTTGATTACAAGACTCCTATCATCATTTTTTTAAGAATATTCATTTTCACTGCTCATTTTTATGTTCACTCGATGGATAAGAGAATAATATCGAAAATGTATGAAATATGATTTCTAAATACTTCAAATGGTATAGATCATGTTCAACTGCCGATCATCAATTTGGAGACTCCATCATCGAAACAAACGCGGCAAAAGAGTTGCTATCGATAGCATTCTAGCTCAACTCTCTCTCTCTCTCTCTCTCTCTCTCTCTCTCTCTCTATATATATATATATATATATATAGAGTTGAGCTAGAATACTCTTAAGAGTACCGAGCCCATTTTACTCTCGAGTTGTTTTCGATGATAGCTTTCAAATTGACGATCGCTCCGTTAAATATGATCTAAACCATTTAAACTACCTAGAAATCAAATTTCACGCACTTTCGATATTGTTCTTGTATCCATCTAGTGAACGGAAAATGAATGATTGAAAATAAATATTCTTTAAAAAATGATGATAGGAGTCTTGTAATCAAGATCAAGAGTATAGATCTTGTTTTAAATAGTTTAAAGAATTTTCTAACAAAAATTCAATTGATTTGGATATCTTTCCACCGTTAAACGAGAAAACGTCTCTTATCCACCATTAAAATTACAAATTTTGAAATCCTTTGATCATTAGGCAAATGATGTCGAAAATATTTGAAATTTGATTTCTAAACACTTTAAGTGGTATAGATCATGTTCAACTGAGCCGATCATCAATTTGGAAGCTCTATCATTGAAAACAACTCGAGAGTAAAATGGGCTCAGATTTTAAGAGTATTCTAGCTCAACTCTATATATATATATATATATATATATATATATATATATATATATATATATATATATATATAGATATATAAAAGAGAGGGAGGTCCACTGTGGACCTCCCCCTCATACGGTCCACGAGGTGGAAATGACCTCGTGGACCGCGCACCATCTATTCCTCTATCGATTAATTTCTTGTTCAACTTCCACTTTTCCGCAGCCACGGCCCTTGCTCCCAGCGTCGGCGAGGACGGCGGAGCACGACGACTGTAAGAATTTATTCGGCACATAAAAATCGCAGCGAAAATAAAAACAAAACTAAAATCCATATCACATATCACATATGAACCGAAACAAAACCAAATCAATCCAATGTCGGCGGATCATTCTCATGTTACAATGTAAAATAAAATCTAATCTAAACAGATCTAAATTTAAGACTACATCACCTTGGTGTCGGATCGTTGGCGCTAACCATTAATCCCAAAAGCTCGACCTGTTAGAAATACGCAATCAATTCACTTAAATTGATCTCGATTGTGACTCGCCCACCCGGCCTCACGCCACTTCGAATACGACTCGCCCAACTCACCACGCCATTTCGAACATGACTCGGCCCACATGGCCTCCCGCCACAGGCGTGATGCCGGCCCATTTAAGCCAACAATCCCTCCAAAGACTGGACATATTTTGCAGCATGCGGGAATCGAACCTGTGACCTCTGGCTCTGATACCACTTGTAAGATATGGATCCCAAAGATCTAAAAGGTAATCGACACCTAGAGGGGGGTGAATAGGTGTACAATGGCAAAATAATAATCCTCTATGCGTTTTAAAATAAATGCGGAAAAATAAAACGAACACAAGAAATTTTAACGTGGGAAAACTCCAAAACGGAGAGAAAAACCCACGGGATCGATCACACGAAACTCCACTAAGAATCAAATTGAGTACAAGATGATTTACCGACAACTCAACCCAACTTTACCAATTCTTCAAGGTGGATCTCTTTCGCTGGTCCTCGATCGCTTGAAATCCTTCAACCGATCACGCCGCAACTCCTTGCCGCAACAACGCCTCGAATCCTCGATGCGTCCACCGAATCCACGGTCCTTCACGCGATCTCCGCCCCAATCTCCTTCCGGAGTAGAAGACGCTGATTTGTGGAGATTCCACAATTAACGAACCATAACCAATGGGGATCTCTTTTAATTAATCATCAACTTGATTCATGAAGAAACGGCGAATCAAAAACCTAGAATCAATTTGATGATCAATACCACGGAAAACTCTAACTTAGAAAAAGAATATTAGGTTAAAAAGAGTTTCTAGGGTTTTCAAAGAGTTTATAATGTAGGTATATTCATTCTATGATCCCCCATGGTCTTTATATAGTATTTAGAAGACTTAGAGATAGATTTGGATTACAACAACCAAATCTAGAAAGATTTCCCGCAGCCAAGGTCCGGACTCAGCCCCCTCAACCGGTCCTGTCTATCGTCATTGAAAAATATTAAGCTTCGGGATCCGAATCTCAGTCCAGGTCCGGATCACAATTAAAGATGCGCAGAGAACCGGCTTTCGGGATCCGAATCTTACCTCGCAGATCCGGATCTGAATCAAATTTTTCCAGCTTTGATTTTTATCAAATAACAATTAGTTTAAGTTCTCTAACTGCTATATCTTGAATTAAAATCACCATAAATGATCTTAAAATGTTACCTGAGGTGCCGAGCTTCACTGCAGAGTCTTGTAGCGTCCGTTTGCATCTTCTTTGTCCAAGTGTGCTCCTGACTCCTTCAAGACTCCAAACACCTCACGAAATACGCTAACTTATAAAATCCTTAACAATCTCCCCCTTTGGCGATTTCGTGACAAAACACAATAAGAAGCCCGTACATAACTCAAAATAAAAAAGAAGAGGATTACTGCAATCACCAAACAATAACCCCCGCATGACCGATCCAATAAAAGCAAAATTACAGACTCTAATCCTGTTACAAACTCGATGACCTAGACATTGGAGTCTTGAAGTCTTGAATGTTCCTGCAAAAACCTCTCAACACAGATTCAAGCATCAAAAGATTCCATTAAACATAAAAAAACAAATAGTCATAGTCCAGAGTCAAACAGAAACTAAAAAGCATTAGTTACAGTCCAAAGTCAAATAAAAACTAACAGTCTAATATCATAAGTTAGTCATCATCAAAAACCATCATCATCAGCCATTATCATCAGCCCATTATCATCAGCATTTCTCCCCCTTTTTGTCCGAAAGAGCCAAAACGACAAAAACGAGAGTCCGAACAACCTAGTCTGAGTCAGTGTCGGGAGGAGGCATCTCAGAACTCGTACATCCCATTTTCGCACAAAGGAGGCGCAAATACTGAGAAAATCGCCCTTGGCGCCTCTTGAGCTTGACAATATCAAGACGCATGCCCTCTAACTTGCCCGAAAACCGCTGCTGCTCACTAAAAATCGAGGACATGGAAGCAACATCATCCGGAGCAGCCTGAGGCGGAGAAGGAGGAGCAGGTGTAGGTTATAGGTCTCAAGGATCTAAAGGTAATTTACACCTAGAGGGGGGTGAATAGGTGTACAATGGCCAATTAAAAAATCTCGATGCGATTTTAAAGTAAATGCGGAAAATAAAATCAAACACACCAAGATTTACGTGGGAAAACTCCACAAGGAGTAAAAAACCCACGGGACCGATCACACGAAAATCCACTAAGAAACAATTGAGTACAAGGCGATTCACCCACGACTTTACCCAATTTACCGAATCTTCTTTGTAGATCTCTTTCGCTAGTCCTCGATCGCTTGAAGTCCTTCAACCGATCACGCCGCAACTCCTTGCCGCGTCCACGCTTCGACTCCTTAAAGCTTCCACCGAATCCTCGGCCCTCCACACGCGATTCCCGCGCAACCGCTTCGTCCAAAGAGAGAACAAGGATGATTTATGATGATTAACACGTTAAGCACCGTAGACTATGGAAATCCCCTCTAGTTGTTCATCGAGTCGATTCACAAAGAAGAATCACAAGAGCAACATCAACTCGATGATCAACTAGTATAAAACTCTCTCTTAGGATTAGGTCAAAAAGCTTAGAAGAGAGTTTTCTAGGGTTTAGAATAAAAGCATATTCAGGTATATGTCACGTCCTTGGACTTCCCATGGTCTATATATAGAGTTAGAAGACTTTGAAGTAGACTAGAAATCAAATCAGCCCTTTTTGGAAATATTTTCGGGTTCTCTGTCCGGTCTCTAGATATCCATCCTGGTCCCCCAACTTCCGTCATTATTTTCGCACGTAACTCGTCCGTCAAACCTCGGGTGTCCGGTCCAACCTTGCGAAACAAGAAAAGATATACGATCGTGTCGGACAGAAGCGGCGGTCGGGTTTGCGAAAATCTCACTATCAAGCTTACCGAGTCGGACAGGGAAGGGCGGTCCGGTCAGGGTTTAAGCCTTCGCAGCAAAAACACGCTTACTGGATCCGGACAGGAACCACGGTCCGGACAGAGACCATATAAAAACCAGTTTTTGCAAAATCAATAGTTTAAGGTTTTTAAAGTCTTCTAGCTACTATATTTATAACGTAAATCACCATAAATGATCTTAAATATGTACCTGAGGTGTTGAGCTTCTCTGACGAGTTCTGGATCATCCATCTTCATCTTGATTACCTTAATCTCTTCAAGACTCCGACACGTTCACGAAATTCGCCAACTTATAAAATCCTTAACAATCTCCCCCTTTGGCGATTTCGTGACAAAACATATTACAAGCCCTTACATACCTCAAATACAAAATAAATGAGACTTATCGCAATCACCAAACGATAACTCTCAAGCATGATCGATCCAAATAAAATCAAAATTACAAGTCAAAAACTCATCCTATACAAACTCTATGACTTAGACATTGGAGTCTTGAAGTCTTGAATGTTCCTGCAAAAGAAATCTCAAAAGAAATCTTAAAAGATCAGAAAATATCTTCAAGTTCAAATCGTCCAATTCCCGTAATTCCATATCAAGTCAAGTCCAGTCACATCTCCAGTCATGTATACAGTCATATCTCGAATCGTCCAATTCCCGTAATTTCATATCAGGTCAAGTCCAGTCACATCTCCAGTCATGTATACAGTCATATCTCCATTCACATTCACATCTCCCCCTTTTTGTCCGAAAACGCCAAACATCTACAAAAAGAGATCTCAGTCGCAGTCTGAAGAACAAATATCCACATCCCCCCGTAATCTCCTCCGACTTATAGAAACAACAATTGCCAACTATCCAAGAAAAACACGATGTGAAGGTTAAAAATCCTTTGTTCATACATGAGTTTATACACATTTGAACATAAACATATCATTAAGTAAAAATCTCTAGAACTTCCTTGGGCCATGTACATTAAGCATAATACTGACAATCATGCATATATGTGAAGCAAAATACAGTGAATTTTGAAAAACATAAAAATTTTCAGTCAGGACCGGACACATTTCCCAATGTCCGGATGCCACAAAGTCCTGTTCAGTTTGATTGAGTGAGGTCCGGACATTGCGGTGAAGACCGGTCTCTGAAGGCAATCCCAAAAAGAGATGAAAATTTTCGACGAAAATTGTTACCAAATGGAAGATTGTCATGAAATACATTAACAAACTTTTAGTCAATAGAATTCAAAGATGTCATACATGTTGAACCGTACATCAACCAGAAATTAATATTATATATCGTTAAATTAAGAACATCAATCTAGATCTAAACATAAATTGCACTGATTTTACTTGATATGTACGCATTGATTTAGATCAAAGATTATCACACTAAATGAAATAAGCACAAGAATATTGTCTAATTGAGTTATGCACACATCTGAATTCGAGAGTGGCTCTTTGAGCATCTTTATCATTATTTTCACCTTATACCGTTCAACGAAAAAGAGTCTCCACCAAGCACCTCAGTTTTAAGGAATATGATCATTCTTTCTAGAGATGTAATCTTATATTCATGTGGTAGCTTCACACACTTACCGGACGACCGGGGCGGTAGCTCTTTCCTACATGAGGTGGTAGTTTTCACACTCCATTGAAGAGATGTAACTCTTTCCACATCTTGTATAGGTGGTAGTTTTCACACTCCCCGAAGGGATGTAACTCTTTCCACATCTTGTATTGGTTTTTTGAGAATACTCCCCTTCAAATAGTGCAACCCTCAATGAGAAAATAATATTGTGATTTCATAAAGTAATGACAATATATAATTTTTAGGAAAAAAAATGCAGACACTTGAATAATCTCAATACGCTTTAGAAAGTTCAAGAGAGATGTACCAATTTGACAAACATTTATAACCAATTTCTAGAAGATGTAGATGTTCAAAATAGAATGACATAAGAAAATTCTAGTGAATTGAGAAATATCAAAATAAATCATGCACCAATCCAATCAAGACAACCAAGCAAAATAACAAATGATGCATAATTGATAGTATGTACATAATGGCCCATAGAATATATCTAGACCGAAGGATTCATATCGATAGCCTTTCTTAAATGTAGAAAACGTTTTTGATCTAAAGGCTTAGTCAAAATATCTGCTAATTGATCATCGGTTGAAATATATTCAAGTTTAAGAATGTTTGATTCGACCAATTCTCTTAAGAAATGATATCTTAGTTCAATGTGTTTAGTTCGAGAATGTAGAACAGGGTTTTTAGAAATGTTTATGGCACTAGTGTTGTCGCAAAGAACTATGAGATTAGAGGAAGGATCCGATAGTCACTAAGTAAACTCCTCATCCATACTAACCGAGTGGCACAACTACCAGAAATATACTCACCTCAGAGACGTAATGCAATTCTGTTTCTTACTATGCCAAGCCACCAAACAATGACCCAGATAGAAACATGCTCCACTAGTGCTCTTCCTGTCATCTGCAGATCCAGCCTAGTCGGCATCCGAATATCCAATAAGATCAAGTGAAGTTCCCATCGGATACCATATTCCAAAATTCGTTGTTCCTTTCACATATCTAATCACTCTTTTCACAGCCTTTAAGTGTATCTCTTTTGGATTAGCTTGATAGCGAGCACACATCCCAACGCTAAATGAAATATCCGGTCTACGCGCTGTCAAGTACAATAAGCTTCCAATCATACTCCGATACAACTTTTCATCTACACTGTTTCCTTCAATGTTTACTCCAAGTCCTTTGTTGCTTGTTCCCATTGGAGTATCAAAATGTTTCGCACCATCCAACCCGAATTTCTTGACCAGTTCCTTGGCATATTTAGTTTGGGATAAATGAATTCCCTCCTTCGTTTGTTTAATTTGAAGACCCAGGAAATAGTTGAGTTCTCCCATCATAGACATTTCAAATTCATTGGTCATTAATGTGGCAAATTCTGTAGCATCCTTATCCTTTGTCGCTCCAAAGACAATATCATCCACGTAAATTTGTGCAACTATAAAATCATCCTTTGTGTGCTTGACAAACAACGTTCTATCCGCTCCCCCTCGGTTGTATCCCTTTTCCAAAAGATACTTAGTGAGTCGTTCATACCATGCACGTGGTGCTTGCTTTAAACCATAAAGAGCCTTTTTAAGATAATAAACATGGTTTGAAAATTTAGAGTCTACAAAGCCTTTTGGTTGTTCAACATAGACCTCTTCTCTTAGAAAACCATTAAATGCGCTCTTTACGTCCATTTGAAAGAGAGTTATTTTAAAATGACACGCGATAGCAAAAAGAATTCGAATCGACTCAAGTCCTCGCAACCGCGAAGGTTTCCTCAAAATCGATACCTTCAACTTGAGAGTAACCTTGTGCAACCAATTTTGCCTTGTTTCGAACTATGGTACCATCCTCACTTTTCTTATTCTTAAATATCCATTTGGTACCAATGATGTGTTGATTTACCGGGCGTGGCACGAGTTCCCACACATCATTCCTCACAAATTGTGCGAGCTCTTCTTGCATTGCGTTAATCCAATATTCATCTAGAAGAGCTTCGTCCACAGTTTTGGGTTCCACCAAGGAAACATAACATGAAAATTCACATTGTAATTGACTCCTTGTTTTCACTCCAACTTGTGGATCTCCTATCACGTTTGTCAATGGATGATCCTTCGCGACTCTCATAGGGGTACTCTCAAAAGATGTAGTTGGAGAGATGAAAGTGTCAATTTGTGGCTCGGATGAGTCATTTGATGCATTTACGTTAGATGAAGTAAAAAAATCGAAAGTAGTATTCTCATCATTCAAAGGCAATATAAAAGGTGAATCATTATCATCATCATTAAGATAAGCATTTGAAGTGTCAATCACAGAAGACGTAGGTAAAGAAGCCTCATCTACTTTTATATTGATTGATTCTACCACCGTCTTTGTTTTTAAATTGTACGCTCTATAAGCTCTACTTGAGGTAGAATAACCAAGAAAAATCCCTTCGTCACTTCGGGAGTCAAATTTTCCAAGATTTTCACGATCCCGAAGGATAAAACATCTACTCCCAAAGATACGAAAATATTTGATGTTTGGTTTTCTACCTACCCACAACTCATATGGAGTATTCAAAGTACCCGGTCTAACATAGATTCGGTTGATAACATAGACGGCCGTGTTAACCGCTTCAGCCCAAAAATGTAAAGCAACCTTTCTACTATGAAGCATAACACGTGCCATCTCTTGTACCACACGATTCTTTCGTTCTACGACTCTATTTTGTTGTGGTGTGTAGGGAGCGGAGAATTCGTGTTTAATTCCATTCGAGACACAAAAATCAATAAATTTAGAGTTCACGAATTCTCCTCCTTGATCACTTCTTATACGTACAATTTTGTCATCACGTTCATTCATAAGACGGAGACAAATTTCAGAAAAGAAATCAAAAGTATCGGCTTTTTCACGTAAAAATGCACTCCAAGCGTAACGAGAAAAATCATCAACAATCAACAAGATATAACGTTTTCCACCCAAGCTTTGAATTCTAGAAGGTCCCATTAAGTCCATATGAAGTAATTCTAGAGGTCGAGAAGTTCCTAAATGATTCAAATTCTTATGAGCGGATCTAGTTTGCTTTCCCAATTGACAACCACCGCACACAACGTTCTCTTTGAAATCAATCGAGGAACACCTATCACAATCTCTTTCTTGGTGATCTTAGATAGCTCCTTAAAATTTATGTGACCTAGCCGTTCATGCCAAAGAGTTTCGGTCTCTAAAGTTGCTAGGTTACAAGATTCGGATTGAGAACTAGGGACTATGTAGCAATTGTTTTGGGATCTAACACCTTTTAGAAAAAAAGAGGCATCATCTAGAGTAACCAAACATTCTTTGGAAGAAAACTTCACATCGTAACCATCATCACATGATTGGCTAATGCTAACGAGATTTGATTTAAGCCCCTCGACATAAAAGACATCATTCAATGTGGGGCCTTTCGAGATAGTGATTGTTCCCTTTCCCATGATCTTTGAAGACCGACCATCTCCAAACATTACACTTCCACCGGAGAGTTCATGAAAGGAAGTGAACCAATGTTTGTCTCCGGTTATGTGTCGGGAACAACCACTATCAAGGTATCAAGATGTATTATCGTAAGCATGTAGGGATGTATGAATAACAAGACAAGGGTAGATTTCACCTTTGCGCACCCAAACCTTACGAGTTTTGGATTGCGTTGGCCGATTTGATTGCGTATTGAAAAACTTGTCGACGATTTTGATTTGCTTGTTCTTAAGATCTTCCACCTTGGGCCTCCAAGTTTGTTTGGTTTGCGTTATGTGCTAGCTTGGTAGATTTCAATGAGCTCCTTGGGTTGGTGAACGTTGTGTAGTTCTTCTTGAGGTTGCAAAATTTCTTCACGTCACCTAGGACTCCACAAACATGACAAACCTTGTTAGTAAAGAAAGATTTTGTAGGACGATTGAATTTACCTTGGACCTTGGGTAATGATTTAGTTAAGTTCGCGTGTCCTTGCTTAGTGACTTGATCAACATACGTCCGTTCATATCCTAACCCAAGTTTGGATGTTTGACCTAGTCCTAGCATCTTATCGAGTTTAGTCGATCCGGAGGAGAACTTGTTCAAGTCTGACTTCAGTTGAATAATCGTCTTTGAGAACTCCAAGTTAGCCTCCTTTGCTTCCACGAGTTGCTCGTTGAGATACTTTAAGTTTTCTTCGCTCGTCTCTCTTTCGTTCTCAAGTATTGCAACCTTCTCTACTAAGAAATTATAGGCCTTTAACAAACCATCCTTTTCTTGCTCCAAGGAATTCAATAAAGCAGTCAATTTGGTGTTTTCTTCTCCTACGTCAAATACCCTTCTTCTCAGTCTCTTGTTATGCTTTGCCATCTTTTTCGATTCGACGACCAATTGGTGGTACGCGGTTGCCATCTCATCTACATCCGTTTTTCCTTCCGAGGAATATTCCGATTCGGATTGTTCATTCAAAAAACCGTCCTTGGCCATTAATAACAACCTATACCCTCTCTGATACCAATTGTAGGTTATAGGTCTCAAGGATCTAAAGGTAATCTACACCTAGAGGGGGGTGAATAGGTGTACAATGGCCAATTAAAAAATCTCGATGCGATTTTAAAGTAAATGCGGAAAATAAAATCAAACACACCAAGATTTACGTGGGAAAACTCCACAAGGAGTAAAAAACCCACGTGACCGATCACACGAAAATCCACTAAGAAACAATTGAGTACAAGGCGATTCACCCACGACTTTACCCAATTTACCGAATCTTCTATGTAGATCTCTTTCGCTGGTCCTCGATCGCTTGAAGTCCTTCAACCGATCACGCCGCAACTCCTTGCCGCGTCCACGCTTCGACTCCTTAAAGCTTCCACCGAATCCTCGGCCCTCCACACGCGATTCCCGCGCAACCGCTTCGTCCAAAGAGAGAACAAGGATGATTTATGATGATTAACACGTTAAGCACCGTAGACTATGGAAATCCCTTCTAGTTGTTCATCGAGTCGATTCACAAAGAAGAATCACAAGAGCAACATCAACTCGATGATCAACTAGTATAATACTCACTCATAGAATTAGGTCTAAAAACTTAGAAGAGAGTTTTCTAGGGTTTAGAATAAAAGCATATTCAGGTATATGTCACGTCCTTGGACTTCCCATGGTCTATATATAGAGTTAGAAGACTTTGAAGTAGACTAGAAATCAAATCAGCCCTTTTTGGAAATATTTTCTGTTCTCCGTCCTGGCCTCTAGATATCCGTCCTGGCCCCAACTTCCGTCATTATTTTCGCACGAACTCGTCCGTCAAACCTCGGGGTGTCCTGGTCCCAACCTTGCGAAACAAGAAAAGATACAACTTATCGTGTCGGACAGAAGGGCGGTCCGGTCGTGGTTTGCGAAAATCTCACTATCAAGCTTTATCGAGTCCGGACAGAAGGCGGTTCGGTCGTGTTTAAGCCTTCGCAAAGAAAAACACGCCATCGGATCCGGACAGGAACCACGGTCCGGACAGAGACCATATAAAAACCAGTTTTTGCAAAATCAATAGTTTAAGGATTTTAAAGTCTTCTAGCTACTATATTTATAACGTAAATCACCATAAATGATCTTAAATATGTACCTGAGGTGTTGAGCTTCTCTGACGAGTCCTGGATCATCCATCTTCATCTTGATTACCTTGATCTTTTCAAGACTCCGACACGTTCACGAAATTCGCCAACTTATAAAATCCTTAACAGCAGGTGGATGAACAGGAGGCGGAGCGCCTGGATGTAGCTGAGCGCGAGACTTAACCATCGTCGACTCGCTAATTGGTCCAAGGGAAAACTCATATGAGGAACAGTCAATGTTAACCTCATGTAGTCGGAGAATCCTCATGATCAACAGTGGATAAGGGAGGCGATCCTTCTTACTCGTAGTTTTCATCTCACGCGCCATTCTCTTCCAAATCAGAAAAGGTACATTCAAGTTCTGTGTTCATTGCCGAACAATCTCGGATGACCAAGGAGATAGAGATACAATACACGATCCCACCTTATAATCTTCGAGTTTGCTAATGGCATTAGATTGTAGCAAACTACAAAATTAAGGAACCCGTATTCCACCTTAAATCCTTAGGCAAGATCGCGTTTCCGTTGTTCTCCGCGCCGGGAACACAAAGAAATCGAAGCATCCGCGTCCAATCTCCAATGGCACCATAACCCGACTGAAGATAATCAATACCATCTGTTCGTGCCTCCATACCAAGGACCGTCCCACTGGTGGCCGGGGTCATAGACATCTCAACTCCCGAACCGAAGTCGTGAAAACACGAGGTCCATCATCCGATTCCGAGATGCCCCGCTCATATAGAATTCCATGATAAGTTCGAGACCATAACCCGTCTGCTCGACGAAGTTACAAACTTCGTGTAAGTCACCGTGCCAAAAAAGAGCTTGAAACCCCGGGATCTTCTCAAAAAAATTTGCCACGCCGACAAACCGTTCTCCAATGCATGTCTTGGTCAAATACATGTCTCGCCGGCGATCATCAACAGGAAGATCACGAGCACGGTCAGCATCACGCTCATGAAGAGATATACCGCCTGAGCCTCGATGACCACGAACATAGGTAGTAGGTGACTGAGGCGATTCCAAGTCCCTAGTCTCAATTACTTTCTCCTTTCCCTTTCCTGTAGCTTTTCCCTTGCCTTTTCCTTTTTCTTTCCCCTTTCTTTTCCTTTCCCTTTCTCTTGTTCTTTCTTCTTTGAGCGAATCTCGGTGGCTATGGCTTCCCAATCCTCCCCCGAGATTCTCGCCCCGAATCATCTCCCGGTTATACTCACTACCCGCTGCCGCCGTCACGCTCTTGTGTCGAGCGGCGTCTGCGCTTTCCTCCCGCACCCCGCGCGCCATCAGGAACACAAGTACCAAAAACGACGAATGCATTTTGTAAAAAGAACAACCGCTGTTCATATTGAGAAAAAAAACACAAATATCGATCATAAAAACATCATTAATTAAGCACAATTGGTCAAAAATCTGAAAAATTATCCAGAGCATCCTAGGGCCATTAGGAATAAGATTAACACTGAGAATATGCATGAAAAACAGGACAAAAAAATCACTAATTTTTGAAAAATTGCTGCTGTGAATAGTAAAACAGCAAAAACTGTGAAAACCCTAGTGATTTAGCCAATGCACTCACAGATCTGAAGTGAACCAGTGAAATAGAGTTTGTAGAAATGTTTGCTAAGTAAGTATAAGTACAAAAGAAGCAACAAACTCAGTTCAAAACAAAGAAAAAAAAGATCAAACAAGCTAAAACCCCGAAATCCTACAAATTAGGGCACAAATGGCAAAATGTAGATGAAAAGCAAGATCTTACCAAAAATCTGAAGTTCCAAAGTGCAAAAGCCACCAAAGAGTGTCAGGGGGTTTTAGAGAGAGAAGCTCCAGAGAAAAAACAACTTTTGAACACCAAAAAACAAAAACCCTTGTCGGGCGGTTTATAAGCCCGCCACTCCAGCTGGGTCCGAATCTGGCTGGGCAGGTCCGGATGCCACGCCACGAAACGCACAGACTGTGCGTGCGGTCCGGACCTGGCTTCTCGATCCGGATCCCGAAGCGCAAAGATAAGCAAAAATAATTTTTTTTTAAAAAAAATAAAAAAATAAAGCCGCTTTTCGATTGACATGTAACGAGTTTGTATGAAATATATTAACAGAATTCTATTCAATAAAATTCAAAAATGTCATAAAAATTGAACCGTACATCAACCAGGAATTAAGAAAATATACCGTGAAGTTAAGCACATCCATCGAGCTCTAAACAATAGATGCATCGAATTGAGTCATCAAATTCGCATATATAAAGATTCAAGTAGATCATATTAACTGAAATAAACACAAGAATATCGTTCAATTGAGATATGCACTTATCGAAACTAAGGAGTGGCTCTTTGAGCATCTTTTTAAACATTGTTCAACTAATCTTCGCACTATCCACCATATATCACCGAAAATTCTAAATATTTATATTTTTCTCAACCTTTTCGGTTACTCAATAAATCGCTCATGTGGTAGCTTCACACACGTACCGGACTACCGGGGTGGTAGCTCTTTCCTACATGTGGTGGTAGTTTTCACACTCCCGCAAGGGATGTAACTCTTTCCACATCTTTTGTTGGTGGTAGTTTTCACACTTCCATGAAGGGATGTAACTCTTTCCACATCCTTTATATTTAAAGTTACTCCCCCTCAAATAGTGCAACCCTCAATGGGAAAATAGTATAGAGATTTCAGAAAATAATGAAATAATTTATCTCATAGCGCAAATAATCAAACAAAAACTCAAATACTCCTTTGATAGTCCAAGAGAGAGGTACTTAATTTAACAAGTATATAAACATAATTCATAGAAGATGTGGAGGGTCAAATTCAATGACACAAAAGAATTTAAAAGAACAGAGCAATGTTAAAAGAAATCATGCAAACGTTATAAACAAGTCAAAGAGATCATAGAAAAATCACGCCAAAACAATAACATCGCAAAAGAAGTTCATGCATGAAAATGAATGATGCACAATTTACAGTTTTATTAAGTATGGCCCATAGAATATATCTAGATTGAAAGATTCATACCGATAGCCTTTCTCAAATGTAAAAATCGTTTTTGATCTAAAGGCTTAGTTAAAATATCCGCAAGTTGATCATCGGTAGAAACATATTAAAGATGAAGAACATTTGAATCGACCAATTCTCTTAAAAAATGATATCTTAGTTCAATATGTTTTGTTCGAGAGTGAAGAACAGGGTTTTTAGAAATATTTATGGCACTCGTATTATCACAAAGAATAGTAAGAGAGGTGGAAGGAATCCGATAGTCACTCAGTAAACTTTTCATCCATAATAACTGAGTAGCGCAACTACCCGCAGAAATATACTCGGCCTCAGCAGTAGAGAGTGCTATACAGTTTTGCTTCTTACTGTGCCAAGCCAGTAAACAGTGACCCAAATAAAAACACGCTCCACTTGTACTCTTTCTGTCATCCGCTGATCCGGCCCAGTCGGCATCCGAGTAGCCAATAATGTCAAGAGATGTTCCCATCGGATACCAAATACCATAATCTGTTGTTCCCTTGACATATCTAATCACTCTTTTCACAACCTTCAAATGAATCTCCTTTGGATTTGCTTGATAGCGAGCACAAATTCCAACACTAAAAGTTATCTCCGGTCTCCTCGCTGTTAAATACAAAAGACTGCCAATCATACTTCGATAAGATTTTTCATCAACACTATTTCCTTCAGTATTTATTCCAACCCCTTTGTTAGTTGTTCCCATCGGAGTGTCAAAATGTTTTGCATTGTCTAGTCCAAACTTTTTAACCAGTTCCTTTGCGTACTTGGATTGGCTTACATGAATCCCGTCCTTTGTTTGTTTTACTTGAAGTCCAAGGAAATATGTGAGTTCACCCATCATAGACATTTCAAACTCTTCCGTCATCAATTTGGCAAACTCCGTGGAATCTTTATCTTTTGTTGCTCCAAATACAATGTCATCCACATAAATTTGTGCCACTATAAAACCATCAGTCGAGTGCTTAACAAACAAAGTCCGATCCGCTCCCCCTCGGTTATATCCCTTCTCCAAAAGATATTTCGTGAGTCGTTCATACCAAGCTCGTGGTGCTTGTTTCAAACCGTAAAGTGCCTTTTTGAGATGAAAAACATGATTTGAACATTTTGAGTCTATAAACCCTTTCGGTTGTTCAACATAGACTTCTTCTTTTAAAAATCCATTTAAAAATGCACTCTTTACGTCCATTTGAAAGAGTTTTATTTTAAAATGACAAGCAATCGCGAACAAAATTCGAATCGACTCTAATCGGGCGACCGGGGCGAACGATTCATCAAAATCGATGCCTTCAACCTGAGAATACCCCTGAGCAACTAATCTTGCCTTGTTCCGTACAATGGTACCATCCTCATTTTTCTTATTCTTGAAAATCCACTTGGTACCAATGATATGTTGATTCTCAGGACGAGGTACTAGTTCCCACACATCGTTTCTAATAAATTGACCAAGGTCTTCTTGCATGGCATTTATCCAATATTCATCTTGAAGAGCTTCGTCCACATTTTTCGGTTCTATCAAGGAAACATAACAAGCAAATTCACATAAAAGTTGTCTCCTTGTCCTTACACCAGTAAGTGGGTCTCCAATAATATTCGACAAAGGATGATCTCTTACGGGTGTCAATTCAGGAATACTAGTAGATGGTTCAGATGATTCATGTGATGCAATGACATTAGGTGAAGCAGGAATTTCAGCACAAGCAACATCATCAAGTGAAGGAAAAATAAAAGGAGAATCATTATCATCATCATTACGCAAATCACTAGATGTATCAAGCACAGGAGAATATGAAAAAGCTTCATCTACTTTAATATTAATTGATTCTACCACCGTCTTAGATTTTAAATTGTACGCTCTATATGCTCGACTAGAAGTAGAATAGCCGAGAAAAATTCCCTCGTCGCTTCGGGAGTCAAATTTTCCAAGATTTTCACGATCCCGAAGGATAAAACATCTACTCCCGAAGATACGAAAATATTTGACATTAGGTTTTCTACCCATCCACAATTCATATGGAGTGTTTAATGTACCCGGACGTACATAAATTCGGTTGATCACATAGACGGCCGTGTTTACCGCTTCGGCCCAAAAATGTAAAGCAATCTTTTTACTATGAAGCATAACACGAGCCATCTCTTGTACCACTCGATTTTTACGTTCAACAACTCCATTTTGTTGTGGTGTGTAAGGAGCGGAGAATTCATGTTTTATTCCATTAGAAGCACAAAAATTAGTAAATTTAAAATTTATGAACTCTCCTCCTTGATCACTTCTAATTCGTACAATTTTATCATTACGTTCATTCATAAGACGGAGGCAAATTTCAGAAAATAAGTCAAAAGTATCCGCTTTTTCACGCAAAAATCCACTCCAAGAATAACGAGAGAAATCATCAACAATCAAAAGAATATACCGTTTTCCACCCAAACTTTGAATTCTAGATGGTCCCATTAAGTCCATGTGAAGTAACTCCAAAGGTCGTGATGTCCCTAAATGATTCAAGTTCTTATGTGCGGATCTAGTTTGCTTACCCAATTGACAACCCCCGCACAAAACATTCTTTTCGAAATCAATCTTGGGTACTCCTAACACAATATCCCTTTTTGTGATCCTAGATAGCTCCTTAAAATTTATGTGACCTAGTCGTTCATGCCATAAAGTCTCGGTTTCTAAAGATACTAGGTTACAAGTTTCGGCTACAAGAAACTATATAACAATTGTTTTGGGATCTCACACCTTTTAAGAAAAGAGAGTCATCATCTAGAGTTACCAAACACTCTTTTGAAGAAAATTTCACACAGTATCCATCATCACATAATTGGCTTATGCTAACGAGATTCGATTTAAGCCCCTCAACATAAAAGACATCATTCAACGTGGGGCCTTCCGAGATAGTGATTGTTCCCAATCCAATGATCTCAGAGGATCGACCATCTCCAAAAACAACATATCCACCGGAGATTTCTTGAAAAGAAGTAAACCAATTTTTATCTCCGGTCATGTGTCGAGAACATCCACTATCAAGGTACCATGAATTATTATCGTAAGCATGAAGCGAAGTATGAATAACTAAACAAGGATAGAATTCACCTTTGCGCACCCAAACCTTACGTGTTTTGGGGTGCGATAGCCGACTTGTTTGCGTCTTGGAAGCTTGTCGACGAATTGATTTCTCTTTCCATTTGAGACGTCTAACTTAGGCCTCCACGATTGTTTAGCCTTCACGTTTGGAACTTGCTTTGAAGGCTTTGTCGACATCCGTTGGTTCATTGATTTTGTCAGGTTCTTCTTTTGTGCACAAAATCTCTTTATATGGCCTAGAACTCCACAAGCATGACAAATTTTGTTAGTTAAAAATTTGGTAGGTGAAAAGGATTTACCTTTAACCTTCGGAGTAGTTTTAGTTGAGGTGGCGCCCACTTTCTTGGAAACTTGGTCAATGTATGTCCTCTCATATCCAAGTCCCAACTTATTGGTTTGACCAATTCCAAGCATCCGATCTAGTTTAGTCGTTCCGGAGGAGAACTTGCTCAAGTCCGATCTAAGTTGTATAATTGTCTTCGTGAACTCCAAGTTTGCCTCCTTTGCCTCCGAAAATTGCTTGTTGAGATACATTGAATTTTCTTCGTACAATTCCTTCTCATTCTCAAGTATAGCAACCTTCTCTACTAGAGTGTTGTAGGCCCTCAACAATCCATCCTTCTCTTGCTCCAAACTACTTGTCAAGGTGCTCAATTTTTTGTTTTCTCCTTCAAGATCGATGATTCGACGTCGAAGTTTCTTGTTGTGTTTAGCCATCTTTTTCGACTCAACCACCAATTGATGATATGCGGCGACCATATCATCTCCATCCGATTCTTCATCTGTTGAGTTCTCCGTCGTAGAATGTTCATGCAAAGACGAAATAGAAAGTGAATCGGATGAAGCTAAACACATAATAGAAGATTCACATGTAAGTAATGCCGTAGCATTAACGTCCTCATCACTTGCGGTAGACTCATCCGAAGAGGAAGAGTCATCCCAAGTGATGGCTTGCATAGCCTTCTTTTTCAAAGACTTCTTATTCGGACAATCCGATGCTATATGTCCAAACCCCCGACATTTATAGCATTGAATTTGTCCTTCCCCACTTTTCTTGTCCTTTGAAGAATCTTTATTGAAATTTTCGGAACGTTTAAATTTAGAGGATGAAGAAAGAGTACTCCCTTTCGATTTATTCACTTTTGAAAAAGACTTTTGAGGAAATCTCTTCTTAAAATTCCGCCGGAACTTCTTCGTTAAGAGTGCAAGCTGTTTTTCGAAATCCTCCAACGTCGTATCCGAATCCGTCTCGGAAGTAGATGATTCCGCATTGCCTCCTTTGGAAGATTTGAGCGCCATTCCTGTGGACTTAGAAGACAACTTGGAAAAAGATGAGTTAGCAGGGAAAGTCATCTCATATGTTTGAAGAGCATCTACTAATTCATCTACTTTCATCTCATCTGGGTGTTTCACCGTTTCAATAGCCGCGACTTTCGGACGAAAATGTTCGGGAAGAGTTCTTAAAATCTTACGAATGATCTTGGTTTCGGGAATTTTCTCACCCAAGTTAGAACAAGTGTTGACTATATCTTGAAGTCGTGTATAATAATCAGTAAAATTTTCGTTTTCTTCCATATGAATTGAATCAAAACGACTAGTCAACATTTGTAACTTTTGTACTTTTACGAGGCTTGTTCCCTCATGGGTGGTTTTAAGAGTATCCCAAATTTCCTTGGCGGTCTCACACGCCGAAACTCTAGAAAATTCGGTTTGATTTAAAGCATTAAATAGGGCATTGATACCCTTCCCGTTAAAGGAAGAAAGCTCGTTTTCGTCTTTAGTCCACTTAGTTCTCTGTTTTGGAACGGTGACATTATCGACTACTTCGGTAGGGTTTTTCCAACCAAATTCCACCGCTTGCCAAACCCTCTCATCAATGGCAATAAGGAACGCCCTCATGCGGACTTTCCAATAGGCATAATTAGTGCCATCAAAGAGAGGAGGTCGATTAACGTTACCGCCCTCGGCCATTATCTACAACCTATACCCGCTCTGATACCACTCGTAAGATATGGATCCCAAAGATCTAAAAGGTAATCGACACCTAGAGGGGGGTGAATAGGTGTACAATGGCAAAATAATAATCCTCTATGCGTTTTAAAATAAATGCGGAAAAATAAAACGAACACAAGAGATTTTAACGTGGGAAAACTCCAAAACGGAGAGAAAAACCCACAGGACCGATCACACGAAACTCCACCAAGAATCAAATTGAGTACAAGATGATTTACCGACAACTCAACCCAACTTTACCAATTCTTCAAGGTGGATCTCTTTCGCTGGTCCTCGATCGCTTGAAATCCTTCAACCGATCACGCCGCAACTCCTTGCCGCAACAACGCCTCGAATCCTCGATGCGTCCACCGAATCCACGGTCCTTCACGCGATCTCCGCGCCAATCTCCATCCGGAGTAGAAGACGATGATTTGTGGTGATTTCACAATTAACGAACCATAACCAATGGGGGATCTCTTTTAATTAATCATCAACTTGATTCATGAAGAAACGACGAATCAAAAACCAAGAATCAATTTGATGATCAATACCATGGAAAACTCAAACTTAGAAAAAGAACATTAGGTTAAAAAGAGTTTCTAGGATTTTCAAAGAGTTTATAATGTAGGTATATTCATTCTATGATCCCCCATGGTCTTTATATTGTTACGGATTTTATGTTGGCATATTTCGTGAAGTTAGTTCGGAGTCTTGAAGGTTTAGAGAAGATGAGACGAAGATCGAAGACTCGCAGACTCGAAACGTAAATCCACAATGCTCGATAAGTTCAAATACTGATGATGATGATTTATATACATTAACAAGTGTTTAGAAGACATTAGGATTGTTGAAATTGAGTTTTTAACTAATTTGGTTCTTCACTCTGCATATCTGATTGAGAGGACCGGTCTCCACATTGAGAGGACCGGTCCCGATAGCACCTTCTCGCGCAATTTTGCACGAGAGGACCGGTCTCCACATTTAGAGGACCGGTCCCGATCGGAAATTTACATGACGAGTGAGACCGGTCTCCTACCTCTCAAGACCGGTCCCAATAACCTGATATTCTCTTGACGCAACAGAGGACCGGTCCCCTGAGTTGTGAGACCGGTCCCTCGGTGATTAATTTCTTATTGCGCAAGGGAGGACCGGTCTCTGACTTGGAGGACCGGTCCCTCGATACGAAATCTGTTTTAAAGATTTATTTTTCTAATCTAAATCTATCTAGAAGTCTTCTAAACCTATAAATAAGATGTAGAGGTGTTTCTAAAACATGTCTAAGCATAGAATATCTTCTTGAAACCCTAGAAACTTGTTGGGTGCTTTCTTTCTTTCTTCAACAACAAGTTTCTATCGGATCAATTCTCGAAACCCTAATTTCTCGTTCTTAATAGAAAATTGATCCGGCTATTGCTTAGAAACATCGTCTACGGTTCTTTAATGATTGTCTAAGCAATAAATCATCACCGATCGTATGGTTCTTGCTCGGACGGAGTGCGCTCGTGGATTCGAGTGGGCGTCGTGGATTCGGCGTGATCAAGGCTTCGTGGATTCGAAGTGGAGGCGTTTCGTGGATTCGGGACGTGGCGTTCGTGGACTCGGACGTGGACAACGCGGCGGCGTGCGCGGATATTCATAGGAGGTTAAGAGAGGTTAAGTCCGTGGAGTCGGTAATCACCTTGTAATCTTTTCTCTTAGTGGATTGTTATTCGCGTGTTGGTCCCGTGGGTTTTTTACTCCGAGTTGGAGTTTTTCCCACGTTAAATCTCGGTGTGTTTTTATTTTCCGCATTTACTTTTTATTGCATCGAGATTTGTGGTTTTCGGCCTTTACACCTATTCACCCCCCTCTAGGTGATTAGATACGATCTAGATAGATCCTTGGGGCATCCCCATAACTAACAATTGGTATCAGAGCGGGATCTAGATATATTGATATCTAATGGCCGAAGGCGGAAACATTAATCGACCACCGTTCTTCGACGGCACGAATTATGCCTATTGGAAAGTTCGCATGAGAGCTTTTCTAATAGCGATCGATGAGCGGGTTTGGCAAGCGATTGAATTCGGATGGAAACATCCAATCGAAAAGGTCGATAATGTTGAAACGCCGAAACCACGAAATAAGTGGACGAAAGATGAAAACGAGTCATCTTCGTTTAACGGTAAAGGAATTAATGCTTTATTCAATTCTTTATCGCAAACGGAGTTTACTCGTGTTTCGGCTTGTAACACCGCGAAGGAAATTTGGGATACTCTACAAATTACACATGAGGGTACAAGTCTAGTAAAAATTCAAAAGCTCCAGATGTTGACTAGTAAATTTGATTCTATTCGAATGGAGGAGCATGAATCGTTTACCGATTATTATACTAGACTTCAAGACATTATCAATACATGTGCTAATTTGGGAGAGAAAATCCCGGAGTCTAAAGTAGTTAGAAAAATTCTTCGAACTCTACCGGAACGCTTTAGGGCAAAAGTTGCCGCAATTGAAACGGTAAAGCATCCGGATGAGATGAAAGTCGAAGAGTTAGTAGGTGCTTTACAAACGTATGAGATGACTTTTCCTACTAATCAATCTTCTTCCAAGTCTTTTTCTAAAAGCACGGGGATTGCACTCAAATCAACGAAGGAAGAAGACGACGACACGGATTCCGATGGAGAGATCTCTATTGCGGATTTTGAACAACAATTGGCGCTCCTCACGAAGAAATTCCGACGGAACTTCCGAAAGAACAATGCTTCATCTTCGAAGCGAAAATCTTTTTCTAATCATTCTTCTAATTCTAAATCTAAAGATAAAAAACTTGCAAGATCTTTAAAAGAGAAAGATGAATTTGAAGGGGAGATCCAATGCTTCAAGTGCAAAGGCTACGGCCATGTAGCAACGGATTGTCCTTCAAAGAAGATATATATAAAGGCTTTGCAAGCGAAAACTTGGGATGATTCTACTTCAAGTGAATCATCGTCAAGTGAATCATCGTCAAGTGATGAAGAAAAGGATCATCTTGCGTTAATTTCTAATACGTCTTTGCCTTCATCTAACGTTATATCCTTGTCCTCTATTGTTACTAATCCCAATGTTTCTCCTTCCTTGCATGGGTCTTCAAGCGACAACGGCGAAAGCGAGGAAGAGTCAAACGACGAAGATTTGGAGGAGGCATACAATCAACTTCTTATCGAGTCGAAAAAGATGGCCAAATTTAATAAGAAGTTGAGAAGTCGTTTGTTGGAGCTTGAAGAAGAGAACAACAATTTGAAGACGATGAATAAAGCTCTTGAGGAGGAACGGGAATCAATTCTAAACAATAATTCAACCCTCCAAGAGAAGTTTGATGAAGCGGATTTAACGGTCAAATCACATCAAGATAAGATTGGATTTTTGGAGCAACAATTTAAGGAATCGTTTACATCCAATCAAGAGCTAACCAAGCAAGTTCATCAACTTAAGTCCGACATACAACAATTTTCTTCTGGATCGAAGAAATTGGATCAGATGCTCGGATTGGGTCAATCGAACAAGTTGGGTCTCGGATATGAAAGAACCTATGTTGAGAAGATTTCAAAGCCAATTTCAAGAGTCTCAACTACATTAAAGGAAAAGGTGTGTCATAAGTGTGGCATAAAAGGACACATCAAAAGGAGTTGCCCGAAGAAGGATAAGAAAAAACAATCGGCAACTTCGAAACAACAAGTGGCACCCTATACTACTCTGCCTCACTAATCAAAAGAAGAATCAAGCTAGTCGAGTACCTCACCCAAACCGGTGTTCTAAATCAAAGTCTCAAGCGGTTTGGGTTTCTAAGCCTCAACGACAACATCAACCGAAGAAGCAATCATCGAAACGACCAACTTGATCCAAAATCAAAGCAATTACAAAGTAACGTCGACAAGCCAAGACCACGAAAGATCCGACAAGTTTGGATCCGAAAAGGTGATATCTTTTCTTGCTCTTCGTCTTAGCTTTATTGATTATATAATGTTTTGATTGGTGCATATTGCATATTTTTCTTTCATTGCATTTAATGATTAAACGAAGTTTGATGTTTAAAATTTATTTTTAAAATCGTTTTGAGGAAAGGTAATTGGGGAGTTTTTAAATTTGATTGAAAATTCGTGAGAAAGGAGATGTTTGAAAATCATTATTTTGGAGAGATTGAAGGTTTTTCAAAGAGCTTTGACCGATAGTTAAAGTCGATTCAAATTGAACTAAATTCATATTATTTATCGATTTTACTTCATTTTTTATTATTTTGACGATAATTTAATATGTGATTTCTTCTTACATACATTCATCAAAATTTTGAAATTAATTTTAATCCCTTGGTAATTAATTCATCTTGGTAGTGAATGTTGAATATAATTGATGAATATTTACTAATTGACTATGATTCGTCAAAATTATTTTCAATTATGAGATTGTCTAATTTAGGGGGAGTTTTGGATATTTAAAAAAAAAAGGAAAAACTCCTATGATAAAAGATGTGGAAAGAGTTACATCCGAAAGGAGTGTGAAAACTACCACCACATGTAGGAAAGAGCTACCACCCCGGTCGTCCGGTAAGTGTGTGAAGCTACCATATGAGAAATTTATTGATTAACCGAAAAGGTTGAGAAAATATGAATATTTTAGAAATTTTCGGTGATATAAGGTGATAGGTTGAAAAGATGCTCAAAGAGCCACCCTGCTTATTAGTTAAATCTCTATCTTGAACGAGTTGCGACAAATTGGTGTCAATTTTGTTAAATTTCTAAAAATTATTTTTCATCAATTTGCATCTTGATGTTTTTGAAAACATTAGATTATTCTTAATATCAAATTTTGATGTTTTGATGTGTTTTGAAATCAAATAATATTTTATTTTCATTATAATGATTTTTGGAGTAAAATCATAAATTTTTATGAAATTATTTTGATTTTGGAGGATTTTTAAATGAAAAAAACTGCTATTTTCGAAATTCTTAATTTTTATGACTTTGATGTGGATTGAACGAAATCTATATGAATTTATCGTGTTCATGCACAAATATTATTGATACTCTCTTTGTTTTGTTACTTTCTTTTGGCAATTTTTGAGAAAAAGGGGGAGATGAAAAGAAAAACTTGAATTGAAGTTCAAAGGGGGAGAGCATGATAAGATGCATGAACAAAGGGGGAGAGATTGTTATTTTCATATATTTTCTTTACTACTGACTTTGTTTATGAACTTTGTTCGTGGAGAAAATTGTCTTTTGTGTCTTTGAAATTAAGACTTCAAGACTCCTTGTGTCTAAGTCATAGAGTTTGTTTAGGAGTTGCAAAATTGTAATTTTGTACTTCTTTGGTTCTTTCACGCGAGAAGTTTATTGTTTTGGTGATGGCAATGAATTTCATTTTTTTTGTGAATTGAGCGTTGTGAGTATTTTAATGTAATTTTGGGTTTTGTCACGAAATTGCCAAAGGGGGAGATTGTTAAGGATTTTATGTTGGCATATTTCGTGAAGTTAGTTCGGAGTCTTGAAGGTTTAAAGAAGAAGAAACGAAGATCGAAGACTCGCAGATTCGAAACATAAATCCACAATGCTCGATAAGTTCAAATACTGATGATGATGATTTATATACATTAACAAGTGTTTAGAAGACATTAGGATTGTTGAAATTGAGTTTTTAACTAATTTGGTTCTTCACTCTGCATATCTGATTGAGAGGACCTGCCTCCACATTGAGAGGACCTGGTCCCAAGAAGCACCTTCGCGCAATTTTGTACGCAGGACCGGTCTCCACATTTAGAGGACCGGTCCCAAAGAATCGGAAATTTACATGACGCAGTGAGACCGCCTCCTACCTCAAGACCTGGTCCCGAACCCGATATTCTCTTGACGCAACAGAGGACCGGTCCCCTGAGTTGTGAGACCGGTCCCTCGGTGATTAATTTCTTATTGCGCAAGGGAGGACCGGTCTCTGACTTGGAGGACCGGTCCCTCGATACGAAATCTGTTTTAAAGATTTATTTTTCTAATCTAAATCTATCTAGAAGTCTTCTAAACCTATAAATAAGATGTAGGGGTGTTTCTAAAACATGTCTAAGCATAGAATATCTTCTTGAAACCCTAGACACTTGTTGAGTGCTTTCTTCCTTTCTTCAACAACAAGTTTCTATCGGATCGATTCTCGAAACCCTAATTTCTCATTCTTAATAGAGAATTGATCCGGCTTATTGCTTAGAAACATCGTCTACGGTTCTTTAATGATTGTCTAAGCAATAAATCATCACCGATCGTATGGTTCTTGCTCCGGACGGAATGTGCTCGTGGATTCGAGTGGGCGTAGTGGATTCGGCGTGATCAAGGCTTCGTGGATTCGAAGTGGAGGCGTTTCGTGGATTCGGGACGTGGCGTTCGTGGACTCGGACGTGGACAACGCGGCGGCGTGCGCGGATATTCATAGGAGGTTAAGAGAGGTTAAGTCCGTGGAGCTCGGTAATCACATTGTAATCTTTTCTCTTAGTGGATTGTTATTCGCGTGTTGGTCCCGTGGGTTTTTTACTACGAGTTGGAGTTTTTCCCACGTTAAATCTCGGTGTGTTTTTATTTTCCGCATTTACTTTTTATTGCATCGAGATTTGTGGTTTTCGGCCTTTACACCTATTCACCCCCCTCTAGGTGATTAGATACGATCTAGATAGATCCTTGGGGCATCCCCGTAACTAACATATATAGTATTTAGAAGACTTAGAGATAGATTTGGATTACAACAACCAAATATGGAAAGATTTCCCGCAGCCAAGGTCCGGACTCAGCCCCCTCAACCGGTCCTGTCTATCGTCATTGAAAAATATTAAGCTTCGGATCCGAATCTCACCTGTGTCCGGATCACAATTAAAGATGCGCAGAGAACCGGCTTGCGGGATCCGAATCTCAGTCTAGGTCCGGATCACAATTAAATATGCGCAGAGAACCGGCTTTCGGGATCCGAATCTTACCTCTCAGATCCGGATCTGAATCAAATTTTTTCAGCTTTGATTTTTATCAAATAACAATTAGTTTAAGTCCTCTAACTGCTATATCTTGAATTAAAATCACCATAAATGATCTTAGAATGTTACCTGAGGCGCCGAGCTTCACTGCAGAGTCTTGTAGCGTCCGTTTGCATCTTCTTTGTCCAAGTGTGCTCCTGACTCTTTCAAGACTCCAAACACCTCACGAAATACGCCAACTTATAAAATCCTTAACACTTGGACCAGTTAAGGCCTCTTGATCTACTGTACGGTTGAAATTGATCTTCCGATTAGCCGCGCACGTGCTCGCCTCTACACGTATCCACACGTAATTGATCCGTATCCAACACCTTCCGTCGCACGGAATAGATGAGTCGTAAATTACCAGCCGCTGCTAGCAGTCTTGTGATAGCCCCGATCCCTTTTGTGAGATGTACTGATTTTATGAAATATAAAGAGAGAGACGTAGGGATTATCTGCTTCTTCTCAAGAGGCTAATTAATTATATATATCCTCGTAAAGATACATGTGTGTGTGTGTATATATATATATATATATATATATATAGAGTTGAGCTAGAATTCTATCAATAGCACCATTGGGTTGGTGCTATTGAGTTTTTAGCCCTTGGATGAAGAGATCTGAGGTTGAGATGATGGTGGTAGGTGGAATAGTGTTTGAGATGATGGTGGTAGGTGGTGGTAGGTGGAATAGTATTTGATCCAAGGGCTATTAATAATCAAGGAGTAGATCCAATGGCTAAAAACCTAATAGCACCATGAGAGGAATACTTCCAAAAGTATTCTAAATTAATTTTTTATATATATATATATATATATATATATATATATATATATATATATATATATATATATATATATATATATATATATATATATATATATCTTCTCCTTGGCTACATAATTAACTACAACCTCAACCGCACGGTACACGGGCAACTTAATTAACAACTTCAACCCGACATCCAAAATGATGATGAAAAATGAATCTTTCCGCTAACAGTTATCGTGTGATTAATTCCTTCCAACACACAACATCCCGATCGAACCAAAATTATGGTTACTCGCCAAATCTTATTATTCAATCATATGACTAGAGTATCTAAGCCCGACCCAATATGGTAACACAGCTGGAAACTCTTTCCACACACCACGTCCCCTGGCCAGGGCTTTCCGAGTCGAGTCTGCTAGTCTATATAGGACGTTATCTCTTAATATTGAGAGTGTTGAATTCCTTATTGCGCACTCACATGCCTCCCCATATAAATCACTATAGCCAATCAGTACCGAATATAAATCCGTGTCTAAAGTCTAAGTATTAGTACTGTCAAACTGTAGCAACCTATACGTGAAGCAACTATGATGCCTCAGGTCCAAGGAGTACTTTACACAACTGTAGCAATGAACTTGTCACTGGCGAGTATAGAACCATGTGACCGTTCAACCAAATAGTCACGTTCGGTACTTGTTCTCTAACAAGCACCCGTATGCTTACTTTAGTGTCCCTACACTAGTGACTTGATACTCGTCACCTCATTGAACCGCCCGTATCGGGCGTTTTTCGAGCACGGGACCGGTCTCTAGGGACCCCCCGAGAACAGCCTCCCCGCCACTTTACGCACATGGGGACCGGTCTCTCCCTCTAGGGACCGGTTCCCGTGAGCTGGTCTCCAGGGACTTAGCCAAACTTTCCTCTTCTGAAATTTTTGCGCGTACGGAGACCGGTCTTCCTTTGAAGAACCGGACCCACGGGGATTGGTCTTCCCTTGAGGGGCCGGACCCCGAGAGCCTAACTCCACTACTTAGCCATTTTCTCGATTTTGCGCTTACGGGGACCGATCTGTCCCACTAGGGACCGATTCCCGTGAGCATACAATTTGGGACATAGCCGCTTAGGCGATTTTCTCACTACGAGGGCTCTCTCACTCAGGGACTGGGCCTCGAGAGCCCAAAAATTGCAACTTGCAAATTTTGATTCCCAAGCTCTCGAAGATCCCTTACAATGCACTTTCTGTATTTTTGATGCCTTCGGCCCTTCTGAAGAATTCCAATATCGCACTTTGGTCATTTTGACAAAAGTTTGATATTCGCTTACCGAGATTTTAGTATATTACGTATTGGCCCTCTCACATGGGGCAATCATACTTTCGACGCTCGTAGAGAGCGAGCGAAATCGAGGCATTTATGGAAGCCGCCTTGGTTGGCACTGTGACGAGGTCATTAATCGACCGCGTACGAATAGTCCCATAATTTGTATGGTTTGTATATTAAGAGCCGGATGTGAGCTCACCGTTTGGCGCTTGAGATAGCGAGCGAATGGAGAACTCAAGCTAAACACTCCGGGAGTGACTGAAGTAAGATTCGTATGACATTGAGAAATACATAAGTTTATTAAGATTCTCTATCATAGCATGTTTTTCATACTACATGTGTTGGGCGACCAAATAAAGAAGATGAGTGAATGGATCCCTGCTTCCTCATCGTGTGAGTTCTTATGGACATTATTTTGAGACAATGTCCTATATATGTTAGATTCCCTTAGTGACTTTTGACTATGTCATAAAGTGAAAGAATTGATATTGTTACTTTGGCATGTTTCCTACGGCTATAAGTGATGCGGCTTTACGGGGCATTGTTGGGAAAGCAATCAGTTTTCAACTCGTGGCACGAGGGCTCAAGGAAGACTAGTTGAATCACATTCGTACACTTTGACTCATTGTCGACAAAGTTGTGTCGCTCAAAGATAGCGAAACAATCATGAGTATAGTGTCATAATGTAATAGAGGGTAGCATAGCTCTTTGAGGGTTTCGAGCTGATGCACCTGATGTACTTCAATTGTCTAGGGCATTACGAGTCTAATATTTTCTTTTTTGAGGTTTGATGTCTCTATGTTGGTCGTATGCGGTTTGTAAGGAAGTGAATTCTTGAAATTCGAAAGTTGTACTTCGTCCAGAATCGACTAATTGTCGAGTGGGTATGCTTCGGAAAAGCCGAAGATGTCTAAAATCCAAAAAGTGAATTGGAGTTGGAGTCCACGAGAACAAATAGTGCAGAAATTTGCACTTGGCAGATTCAGCTCTTGGGGACCGGTCCTTGGTATGAGGGACCGGTTCCCGTAAGCTGGGTGCGTGGGGAAAACCCTTTGCTCACCATTGTTGCTCTCGGGGACCAGTCCCTAGCGCGAATGACTGGTTCCCGTAGGTGGTATATGTGACAGGCAGCCCCTGCGCGCATGAGAAGCTCTCAGGGACTGGTCTTTGGTGGACGGACCGGTCTTCGGGGACCAGACCCTCAGGGGTAGACCGGTTCCCGTAAGGTCCTGCGAGAGCGCTACTCTCAGGGACAGGTCCTTGGTGGGAGGGACCGGTCCCCGTACGCAAAAATGACTGGTAGAGAGCCTCTGCCGGCATGAGATGCTCTCGGGGATCGGTCCTCGAGCACGAAAAAGGCCCAGTCTGGGCAGTGTGAGAGAAGCAAAGTGGATGGGTTCTAATGCGATTGTTATATTAGTTGAGGGGTATAGCTAGGAGATCCCTTTCTCCCACCCTCATTTCTTACCCTCACACCCTCATTTCTCTTCCTCTCTCTCTCTAGAAAAGAAGAAAGAGAAGAAGAAAAAGAGAAGAAGAAGAAGAAGAAGGAGAAGAAAAAGAAAAGGTGGAGAGCTTGGAGGAGAACTTGAAGGGGATCCTGACCATCTTTTTCTCTCCCTCTCCACCCCATAGGAGTAGCTTAAGAGGTAAGCTACTAAACCCTAAAGGTAGAAACCTAGGGTTTTGAGTTTGTTGCTTTGTAAATAGGTCAAATAGACTTGTAGCATGCTTCTAAATAGATCAATGCTAGAATCTAGGATTTTGAAAGAGTAGTTTTGCTAGAGTGCAACCTAGGGCTCCAAATTGGAGCTTTGTTTAATAGTGAGGTTTGATCTCATTTATTGACATCTAAACCTAATTGATAGGTGTTTAAACGCGTTGGCGAAGTCGAAAATTTGATTCATCGAGCGGGTGGAAAGTTATTGGCAAAACAAGACCGTCTGAGCTTCGTTTCGACCTAGGTGCCTGAGACATCGAGGAAGCAAGTGCTGAGGAGTGTTCTTAGGACCTTTACAATGCCTGAACCTTCGAAAGGTGGGGGGTGTCATCCCGAAGCAACCGGGTTCCTTACAAAGTCTTAAAACATCATGTAATTTCATCTCTTGCATATATGCATTGTAGGGTTGCATTGATACTCCTTTTCCTTATGATTTCTAAATGATAACGTAGTGTGAGTTGAATACTCGGTATATGGATAGGTAAGGATTGGTTCTGGAAAATGAACCTATAGTGCTAAGGAAAAAGGTGAACTTGATGTTAATTGGTGTCATAACGAGTGGCATATAACTGATAAGTGAACAAAACGAGTGGCATCCAATGTAGTGTATTTGACACTAGAGGTTTGTGAACTTACAGATAGGTGGATTCCCTAGTAAATAACTCGTGAACAAAGAACTTAGTATGGCTAAACAATTATGCATTAATGTCGGAATAAGTGAGTTCCGAGAGAGATGTTGGCCCTAGTTCATAGGGTATCGTCGTGCGGAGAGGATAGATCATGTCACGCCTCGAGCCCGATCCATTTGGCCGGTTCGAGCGCGTCAAACAGACGCCGAACGAATAGAGCTTCCCCTGCCCGCCCAAGGCTCCACAAGTACTGATAGAGTATAAAATTTCACACATGCGGAAGCATACATAAAAGGCTTGCACAAAGACAAGCAGCAGCCAAAGTGAAAGTACTAAGTGAACATACAAGTACTATGATTAATTTCAATCACATACAAGTAAATATCTTTACAACTTTGAGTTCTTTAAAACATTACATCATTTCTTTCTTACATCATGTTTACCTCAAAATGGAATTGATTACATTGAGAGTTATACAACTATAATCATCAAATACAAAAGATGATATATAGAAGGGAATGCAACTACCAAAAGTAAGATACTTGGTGGTCCCTATCTAAGGCGCGATGCCCTTACCGCAATCCTCACTCGCTCGGTCCGGCTCTGTGGAAATAATGGGGTGAGAACTACAACAAAGTTCCCAGTGGGTTCGGCAACCAATGTCACAATCATTGTCATAATCTCCAAGTACATGTCCAATGTCACACTCATTCGTCAAGTACACTAAATTCTTTTCTGGTTCTCAACATGCATACATAGGGTTCTTTACTACTGCTACTATATCATACAAATATTTCTCATGCATTTGAACTCACAAATTGCAATGTAAAACTCATTTTTACCCTACTATGCATTATGCTCAACATGTATAAGAATGCTCAATCGTGACACTTAGACATAAAGAGAATTCCGGTGTCCTTGGAATGCGCGCACCACCCACCTCTAAAATTATGGATGGGTTGTGGTTCGAATTTCGTACTCAACCGACACCTATCTTACGACCAGCGCGTTAGACAGAGCCTAAGTCAGGCTAGCTTACATAGTAGCTCATAGATGGGCTTTTCGTTTAAACGAACGAGTTGTCCTACGTGACGGGATACTCCCAATTAGGTTTCTACAAGGTCAATTTGACCTTAGAACCTCTATGGCCAAAAGACCCAAATTTGGGTGCTCTATCAAGCCCTATGTAAAATTCTAGGTTTTGATCTCTAAAACAAGCAAAAGAAAGCTTATTAATCCTCTTAGAGTTCATCTAGAACCATCTAAACCACTTCTAGGGTTTCTCCTTGAAACCCTAATGATCCACCATGAGAGGACCTTGAGCTTCCATAGATTTTCATGGAGCTCAAGCCTCTACTAGGTTTCTACACCAAAGAGAAGACCAAAACCCCAAGTTTCATGGGGGAAAATCCAAACCCTAGTCTAGGTTTACCATGAAACCATACCTTGGTCCAAGCTCCACCTTGTAGGAGAGCTTCTAGAACCTCTAAAGCCTCCAAATTAAATCTCCTCCTTGGGCTTCTTCTTCTTCTTCTCCAAGCTCTAGGAGCAAATCTCTAGAGAGAGAGAAAGAGGGAAATGAGAAGGAGAGGGTTGGGAGTGAAATGGTTGTGAGAGAGGGGCCCTTGGGTGCATATAGTGTTGTTACAATTGCATTTAGACCCTTCAAATCTCAAAATTGCATTCTCGCCCGCACCGGGCATTTTTCGTGCTCGAGACCTGGCCTCTCCTAGTGGACCTGGTTTGGGTGGTCCTCTTCATCTTAAGACCGGTCCCGTACGTGGGATCTTCAGACTTAGCCGATTACATGCCATTACGCAGCTAAGACCTGCCTTCGACCTCGTGGTCCTGGTTCCTGGAGGTCCGGTCTTCACTTCAAGTCCGATCCCGTACGCCGGGATTTCGTGACTTAGCCATTTTTCTCGTCGTTGCGGCCGCCGAGCTTGTGGCATCCTGGTCTCCACGCATGGAGACCGGTCTCCAGCTGCTCCAAGTCTGGGATTTTCTCCAGACTTGCAGTTTTACTTGCTCTGGTCCCGTTTTCACATCTCATGAGTTCTAATACACCTAGAACCCATAAATACTCGCTCTACTCTGGGTCCCGCTCAGTTCGACAGAACTCGGCACGTTTTTCGAGGAAGTGGTTGTTACATTCTCTACCCCTTAAAATTAGTTTCGTCCGCGAAACTAACTTACTTATAATCTAGGTTCATACCTCAATACAGATTTTCGAAGAGATGGGGATAGTGCTCCCGCATCACGCTTTCGAACTCCCACGTAGCCTCCCGGTCGTTGTGTTTGCTCCAACGGACTTTTACATACGGAATCTTCCGGCTCCGTAGCTTTCTTTCTTCTCGATTGATTATGTACGCCGGGAACTCGTCATAAGTCATATCTTCTTGAATCTCCGACGGTATGAACGAGAGAATATGATCAGGATCATGAACATACTTGCGGAGATTGGATACATGGAATACATCATGAACTCCCGGAAGCCTCGGTGGTAATGCTAGCTTGTAAGCCACCGCTCCTATTCGTTCCAAAATCTCAAACGGTCCAATGTACCGACGACTTAATTTCCCCCGGATTTCAAACCGTTTAACTCCCCGTGTTGGCGATACCTTTAGAAATACATGGTCGCCAACATCAAACTCTATGTCTTTTCTTCGCTTATCGGCATAACTCTTATGCCGCGATTGCGCCGTCGCGAGTCGTTGGCGGGCAAGGCGAACTTTCTCCTCCGCCTCCCGCACTACATTCGGGCTGAGAGCGGCTCTCTCGCCACGTCGCTCCAATGAATTGGAGAACGACACTTCCTTTCATAAAGGGCCTCAAATGGCGCCATCGCGATACTTTCTTGATAATTGTTATTGTACGCAAATTCCGCCATTGGTAGATGATCATGCCAACTGCCCTTGTAGTCAAATACACACGCTCGAAGCATGTCCTCGAGTATTTGGATCGTCCTCTCCGATTGTCCGTCACTTTGAGAATGAAATGTCGTGCTAAAGTCGACACGTGTGCCTAAAGCTTCTTGTAGGCTCCTCCAAAAATGAGAGGTGAACCTCGGGTCCGGATCCGATACGATAGACGCCGGAACCCCGTGAAGTCTCACAATCCCGTCAATATAGACTTGAGCCAACTTGTCCCCCGACCAAGTAATATGAATCGGTAGGAAATGTGCCGACTTCGTTAGCCGGTCCATGACCACCCAGATTGCGTCGTGTCCTCCTTGAGATCGAGGCAACCCGGTTACAAATTCCATTGCAACATTCTCCCATTTTCAAACCGGTATAGGTAAACTTTGCAGTTTCCCCGCCGGAAATCGCCGCTCCGGCTTCACTTGTTGGCAAGTAAGGCATTGCGCAACAAAGTCCCCAATGTCTTTCTTCATGCCCGGCCACCAATATTGCAACTTTAAATCTTGATACATTTTGGTGCCGCCCGGGTGGATACTATAAGGAGATTGATGCGCCTCTTGCATAATCGCCTTACGGAGATCCTCGTTCTTGGGTACATACCAACGGTTTCGAAATCGTAGTGTGTCGTCGGTCCCAATGCCGAATTCCTTGGCACTACCGCTCTCTACTTCACTGCGCACCTTTTGGAGATACTCATCTGAGGTTTGCAACTCCTTAATTCTCTCCAATAAAGTTGGGTTGTACCACTAAGGTAGCAAGTGTAGCCGGCACTCCCGGCGCTACTACTTCCAATCCCAGCCGTTGCATCTCCTTTTGCAACAACGGTTGGGGTGTGATTGCCGAAGCTAAGTTTTGTCCTGATTTTCTACTTAGCGCATCGGCTACGACATTAGCTTTCCCGGGGTGGTATAAGATCGTGACATCATAGTCCTTTAATAGCTCTAACCACCTCCGTTGTCGCATATTCAGCTCCTTTTGGGTGAACAAATACTTAAGACTTTTGTGGTCCGTGTAGATCTCATAATGTTCATCGTACAAGTAATGCCTCCATAATTTTAGCGCGAAGATCACTGCGGCTAGCTCCAAATCGTGAATCGGGTAGTTCTTCTCATAAGGTTTCAGTTGGCGCGAAGCATATGCTTTGACTCGCCCATTTTGCATTAGAACACACCCCAGACCGATGTAGGAAGCATCACCGTACACGACATATGTCTCCCCCGGCGTCGGTAGAGCCAGCACCGGGGTCGTCGTCAACCTTTCCTTTAACTCCTTGACTCCGATCACAATCTTCGCTCCAAACATACTTGACTCCTTTGTGTGTAAGGCGCGTTAGCGGAGTGGTTATTTTGGAGAACCCCTCCACAAACCGCCGATAGTAACCCGCAAGCCCAAGAAAATTGCGGATTTTTGTTACGCTCGTCGGGCGAGGCCAATCTTTTATTGCCTCAACTTTCTTCGGATCCACCGAGATATCCTCGCCCGAAATCACATGTCCTAGGAACGTGACCTCCGAAAGCCAAAATTCGTATTTCTTCAATTTGGCGTACAATTTCTCTTTTCGGAGTATTTCTAAGACGAGCCTTAGATGCTCCTCGTGTTCTTCCTCGGTCCGAGAATATACCAACATGTCGTCAATGAAAACCACGACGCATCGGTCCAATAGCGGACGGAAGACTCGATTCATTAAGTCCATAAATGCCGCCGGGGCATTGGTAAGCCCAAATGGCATTACCATGAATTCATAATGGCCATACCGCGTACGGTACGCCGTCTTGCGCACATCCTTGGGCCATATCTTCAATTGATGATACCCCGATTGAAGGTCTATCTTCGAATACACCTTTGACCCTTGCAACTGATCGAATAAGTCGTCAATTCTTGACATTGGGTACTTGTTCTTCACGGTGACCTTGTTCAACTCGCGGTAATCCACGTAGAGTCGAAGCGTGCCATCATTCTTCTTGACGAATAGCACAGGAGCTCCCCACGGAGACACGCTCGGCCTCACGAAGCCTTTATCGAGCAAGTCTTCCAACTGTGCCTTAAGCTCTTTTAGCTCCACCGGTGCCATTCTATAGGGAGCCTTCGAAACTGGCGCCGCCCCGGGAACTAAGTCAATGACGAACTCAACTTCACGGTCCGGTGGCAATCCCGGTAACTCCGCCGGAAATACATCCGGGTACTCGTACACCACCCGAATGCCTCCAAGGTCTGGGTGTTCCTTCTGGCCATCCACGATGGTCGCCAAATAGGCTTTACAACCACCCTTTATCATTTCCCTAACCGTGGATATGGTCGCCGCAAAGCGCGCACCCTTACAGGCTCGGTACACCATTTTTTCTTGATTCGGCTCACGGAAAGTGATCACCTTACTTTCACAGTCGATGACCGCGAAGTATTTGGAAAGCCAATCAAGCCCCAAGATTACATCAAACGACCACAGCTGGGTTAACACCAGCATATCGATCGGCATGACCCAATCGCCTATCCGAACTGGACACGCCGGACACTCGTCATAGACTTTATATGAATGCCCGGGTGATTTAATATCCCAACCTTCTTCATCATGTATAATCTCTATGTCATGGGTTCTAGCGAATGATGCACTTATAAATGAATGCGATGCACCTGTGTCGAATATAGCCTGAGCTCTAGCACCGTTGATAGAGATAATACCTGCCACGATATCGTCGGGAGCTGGAGTCGGCTCCTCCACCTGAGTGGCAAAAACCCGCCCACTCGGTGCTCTCGACGTCTCCGGCTGACGCGATGACGATGAGAGCCCAGCCGCTATAGGTGGGGGCAGCCCCATCAGCTGCCTCGGGGTAGAAGGGGCTGATGCTGCTGACGGCGCAGATGATCCCTAGCTCGGGCACTCCCGTATGATGTGCCCAGGCTGGCCGCACTTGTAGCACTTTCCCTCACGTTGCGAGCATGCCGGCAGCTGATGGTTACCGCTGCAAATGACGCAACGGTAAGTCCTCCCGCTCTTCGTCTGCTGTCGGGGATACCGAGGGGTTTCTTAGCGTTCGGCCGGCCCCCGGCACCGCCCGCCGCTCGCTTTTTACCTTTCTCCTTACTCTCCGCCATGGCCTCGCGCTCCTCCCGCGCGTAGGCGCTGCCGTGCTCCGTAGATAAATCTCGGTCAAAGACCTCCGCAAAGGTCGTGAGGTAGAAAAGTTGCACTGCTTCATAAATTCTCGGCCGGAGTCCTCGCAAGAACCAATCGGCCCCATCCCGGTCGTCACGTGCGTACAACGTCCGGGACACAGTCAATAATGTAGGAGAACTCTAGCTCGTAGTCCGCCACAGAACGGTCTCCCTGCCTCAACTTGCAGAATTTCTCTTGCATCTTCCGCTTTACTGAGTCGGGGAAGTAGTTCGAAAATACTGCCCTCTTGAACTCCTCCCACATCATAGGCGGTAGATCGGGTGACCGATCCCGCTTGATTCGCTTCCACCACGCCTTCGCCGCCTTCTTTATGCAATGGGAGGCGAAATGTACTTTGTCTTTCTCCGGGGTGTTGAAATCCTCGAAGAGCGTCTCAAGTGTGACACCCCAATAGTCCCACATCGGATGGGAAAGGGGCTGTCATTGGGTTTATAATAGACTTAGACACTAGTAATAATAACTGGGCTTAAGTATTTTGGACCGGTGGTTGGGCCCAACGAGTTATTGTTACTAGTGGGCTGGGTCGTTATATTTGGTATCAGAGCCGGTTTACCAGCTAGACATGTGTGGCGAGTCTCGGCAGAGCCAGGGTCTGGATGACGGGCTAGCGAGACGAGTCTTACATTGCCTGGTGATCGTGGGCTGTGTGTGTGTGTTATTGGACTGACGAGGACGTCAGGGCCTTAACGGGGGGAGTCTGTGACACCCCAATAGTCCCACATCGGATGGAAAAAGGGCTGTCATTGGGTTTATAATAGACTTAGACACTAGTAATAATAACTGGGCTTAAGCATTTTGGACCGGTGGTTGGGCCCAACGAGTTATTGTTACTAGTGGGCTGGGTCGTTACATCAAGGGAGTCAATCCATGACTCCACTACCGCCGGTTCCACCACTCCTCCCTCGAAGATAGGTGGCTTGAACTTCATGAACTTAATGAGCGCCGCCAACACGTGCTCCCGTTCCTCGTCGTCCGCCGCGCTACCGGGGTTTGAAGTCCCCAATCCGACCGGAATCACCGTAACTGGCACGGCCGCGACTGGGTCTGCCGCCGCCGCACCATCGACTACGGTCGGCATTCTAGCAGGGGGCGGAGGGGGCTCGGCCCCTGCCTGCGCCACCGCCTGCTGCTGCTCCAAGGTCTCCTGGAGTAGTCGGATTTGCTCGCCTTGAGCCCTTAAGGACTCAGCCTGCTATCGCACTACACCAATAAGCGCGGCCATCTGATCTCGCAGCTCCCCGCCACCGCCCGCTCCGGGTTGTGCAGGAGCCGCACTCGGTTCCTCAGGCATCGACCTTGTTCAGGGTCGACCACGAGGTGGCATTGCTTTCTGAAATGAAGCAACTTACGTTAACACCTTAGACTCATACCCAATTCGGCGAAAGCAAACAAGTGCATTTATTCTCATTCCAAGATATCATGTCGTCGACCGCCGACCACAACACAAGGAATAGAAAATAAATAGCAACTTAAAGTTATTCCCTAATCATATTAGAGACATAATAACATTAACCCAATCACATGCTTTCGCTATACTTGCTCCACGTCACTCACGTTTCCTAGGTCCTTAGGGTCTTTCCATTCCTAATAGCCCCTAAGTCTATCCTAGCTTTCATTTTTTTGCTTTTATACGCTCTGATACCATTATATCTGTCACGCCCCGAGCCCGATCCATTTGGCCGGTTCGAGTGCGTCAAACAGATGCCGAACGAACAGAGCTTCCCCTGCTCGCCCAAGGCTCAACAAGTACTGATAGAGTACAAAATTTCACACATGCGGAAGCATACATAAAAGGCTTGCACAAAGACAAGCAACAGCCAAAGTGAAAGTACTAACTGAACATACAAGTACTATGATTAATTTCAATCACATACAAGTAAATATCTTTACAACTTTGAGTTCTTTAAAATATTACACCATTTCTTTCTTATATCACGTTTACCTCAAAATGGAATTGATTACATTGAGAGTTATACAACTATAATCATCAAATACAAAAGATGATATATAAAAGGGAATGCAACTACCAAAAGTAAGATACTTGGTGGTCCCTATCTAGGGCGCGATGCCCTTACCGCGATCCTCAGCTGGCTCGTTCGGTCCCGGCTCTGTGGAAATAGTGGGGTGAGAACTACAACAAAGTTTCCAGTGGGTTCGGCAACCAACCACGCCGACTTTCCCACTAGGTCTAACTCAGGCCTAATAGAAGAAAGGTAATGTCACGCCCCGAGCCCGATCCATTTGGCCGGTTCGAGCGCGTCAAACAGACGCCGAACGGACAGAGCTTCCCCTGTCCGCCCTATGCTCAACAAGTACAGATAGAGTATAAAATTTTTACACATGCGGAAGCATACATAACATCTTGCACGAGGGCAAGCCATAGCCAAAGTGAAATGCTATACTAAAACATACAAGTACTATGATTAATTTCAATCACACACATGCATAATTCTCACAACTTTGAATTCTTTAAAGTCTTTACATACTATGCATCATCTCTTTCTTACATCACATTTTTCTCAAAATGAAAGTTGATTACATTAAAGTTAAACAACTAGAATCATCAAATACAAAAGATGATATAAAGGGAATGCGACTATAACAAAAATAAAGTAACTCGGGCGGTCTCTACCTAGGGCGCAACGCCCTTACCGCGATCCTCGGCCGGCTCGCTCGGTCCCGGCTCTGTGGAAATAGTGGGGTGAGAACTACAACAAAGTTTCAGTGGGTTCGGCAACCAACCACGCCGACTTTCCCACTAGGTCTAATTCAAGCGTAATAGAAAGAAAGGTAAGATAATAACCAACTAACAAATGCAACTAATACGCTTGAAAGTAAACGATAATATGCTCAAAATAAAAGGCATGCAAGATCATAAGTCCAATACCCAATCTCTTGGCTAACCCGTGGGTTCGCCCTCAACAAGACTCGACCAAACTCAAAATCCCAAAGTAAAACCGGGGAGACTCAATCGACCCGTTGGGACCGTCCTCTGGGGAGACTCAATCGACCCAGTGATGACCAACTCCGGAGCGCATCGCCCGAGGGGGAGCTACCGCCCTCGAGCAAGGACTATATGGTGAGTACGATCAATCCTTAACTATAAGGATTCCAAATCTCAATCTATTCCTTGCCTTCAAGGAGAACTTATGTTCATATGACCCTTAGCTCTAAGGTTGTTGTCATGATATCAATCTCTCAATTATACTAATGTCAAGTAATCTACTTGTTCATGTTCTTGTTCTTTGATGCCACACATGTTGTCTAAACATTCTAGACTCATCAATGTCACACTTGCTCTCTAATCACATGTCCAATGTCATATTGTTGTCTAGGTACACTAGGTTCTCATTCTTTAGCATGCATACATAGGGTTCTTGGTTCTCTATCAATACAATATCATACAATCATTCTCCTGCATTTTGAACTCACAAAATAAAATAATAGCTCATAATTAACCCTACTATACATTATGCTCAATTAAAAGTATGCTCAAATATGACACTTAGACATAAAGGGAAGTTCGATGTCCTTGGAATGCACCGCCCACCTCTAAATATTCAAGATGGGTTGTCCGACAAGTTTCGTGCCCAACCGAACTCTAGTCTATCACCTGCGTGTTAAACAGAGCCTTAATTAGGCTAGTTTACATAGTAGCTCATAGATAGGTTTTTCGTTTAAATAAACGGAGTTGTCCCACGCGTCGGGGATACTCCCAATTAGGTTTCTACAAGGTCAATTTGACCCTAGAACCTCTATAATCAAAAGCCCCAAATTTGGGTGCTCTACCATGCCCTATGTGAAACCCTAGGTTTTGATCTCCTAAACAAGCAAAAGAGAGCTTGTTGATCTTCTTGGAACTCATCTAAGACCATTTGAACTCATTTCTAGGGCATGCATTGACACCCTAATGATCCACCATGAGAGCACCTTGAGCTTCCATGGATTTTCATGGAGCTCAAGCCTCTACTAGTCCTCTATTTCGAAGAGAAGCTCCAAAACCTTACTTTCTAGGAATAAAACCCAAACCCTAGCTTAGGTTCCATGAAAACTCACCTTGGCCCAAGCTCCACCTTGTAGGAGAGCTTCTAGGTCTTCTTCAACCTTCAAAACCACCAAGATCACCTTCTCCAAGCCTCCAAGCCTTCTCTCATTGCCCTAGGTCAAGCTCTCTAGAGAGAGAAAGAGGAGAATGAGTGAGAGATGGTGTGGGGGTGAAGTGGCTGTGAGAGAGGAGTGTTTTAGATCATATTGTGTTGCAACAATAGCAACTAGACCCCTCCAAACTTAAATTTGAGCCAATCAAAGTTCTCAGACGACTCAATCTGCGCAGACTCGTACGGTATGGTCGCTCCATAGGCAAACCCGAGAGCTGCCTCTCGGTTTCGTAGCACTTGTACCGGTACAGCTTGGCTTGTACCGGTATAAGCACAAAAATTTCCTCCAACCCGAGAGCCTTCATCCTCTCGGTAAAGGTGGCTATACCGGTACAGCAACTTTGCTTGTACCGGTACAGCAGCTCCAGACTTGTATTGTTCGCGTCGTTTAAACTCTACATAGCGCCGAACAACGCCAAAACCTCTTAAACTCTTTTAGATCCTCTTTTAACTCTTCCAAGATATTTGGAATGGTAAAAAATTGGAACTTGTCCAATTATTCGTTCGCGCACTTTAGCCAATTTGGTTAAAGTTCGGTTTGTTACATTCTCCACCCCTTAAGATTAGTTTCGTCCGCGAAACTATCTCATTTACAATCTAGATTCATACCTTAATCCAGATTTTCAAATAGGTGGGGATAATGCTCCCGCATCACGCTCTCGAGCTCCCACGTAGCCTCCCGGTCGTCGTGGTTGCACCAACGAACCTTGACATAAGGAATTCTCCGGCTCCAAAGCTTTCTTTCTTCTCGGTCGATGATGTACGCCGGGAACTCCTCATAAGTCATGTCCTCTCGATTCTCCGACGGTTCAAATGAGAGAACATGATCGGGATCGTGCACATACTTGCGGAGATTTGATACATGGAATACATCATGAACTCCCGCAAGCCTCGGTGGTAATGCTATCTTGTAGGCCACCGCTCCAATTCGCTCCAAGATCTCAAACGGTCCAATATACCGAGGACTCAATTTCCCCCGGATTCCAAACCGTTGAACTCCTCTCGTTGGCGATACCTTTAAGAACACATGGTCGCCAACCTCGAACTCAATATCTTTCCTCCGCTTGTCGGCGTAGCTTTTATGCCGAGATTGCGCCGTAGCAAGCCGTTGGCGGGCAAGGCGAACTTTCTCCTCCGCCTCCCACACTACATCCGGGTCGAGAGCAGATTTCTCGCCCACGTCGCTCCAATGAATTGGAGAACGACACTTTCTTCCATAAAGGGCCTCGAATAGCGCCATCTCAATACTTTCTTGATAGCTATTGTTGTATGCGAATTCCGCCATCGGTAGATGATCATGCCAACTGTCCTTATAGTCGAGTACACACGCTCGAAGCATATCCTCAAGTATTTGAATCGTCCTCTCCGATTGTCGGTCGCTTTGAGGATGAAATACGCCCGGATGCTCCAAGTGTACGTGAGATGTTTTTGAGATGGATCAGAGAGAGGTGTTTAATCTGCTTGTATCAATTGAGCCTTTGAATGTTATTTTGCCTTGGATGACTGAGGAATAGTTTTTATTTTTTTTTCTTTAAATTGAATTTTTGTTGTGAGTTGGCAACTTGATGGATTTTTGTTTTGTTTCTTTATTTTTGTTGATATTATTGGAGAAACTAATGTATGACATTATTTAAAAATGATTTGAATGTGTTTTTGCTTATAATTTCTGTTATCTTACTAATATATATATGTATATGAACATTTGGTATAAAAAAATAACACTATCGAATGTGAATATAATTTGTCGCCACTAAATATAGCCACATTTAGTGGCGACAAATTTTTGCCACCAAATGTTATGTTTAGTGGCGACATGTGTTTGCCATCAAATTGACACTTTTTATGGCGATAAATATTTGCCACCAAATGAAACACATTTAGTGGCGACAAGTATTTGCCATTAAATGATATATTTAGTGGCGATTAATATTTGCCATCAATTGTCTCCTTTAGTGGCGACAAATATTTGCCACATAAGGTTGAACATTGGTGGCAATAAGTAGGTGCCACCAAATCCTAGCAATTGGTGGCGACATTTTGTCGTCACCAAATGATACCCTTTAGTGGCGACTTTTGTCACCACCGAAAGTTACATATAAAGTGGCAAAATACATATTTCGCCACTGATTCATCCGCCGACGGGCTCTATTGCGGCAACATGTGGCGACAATTTTTGTCGCCATTATAGACATTCGGTGGCGATATTTTGTATATTCAGTGGCGACTAAAGTCGCCACCGAATGATAGTTATCTTGTAGTGCACCCACTTAACCCTAGGGGTCCCACATCATCTATCACGCCCCGAGCCCGATCCTTTTTGGCCGGTTCGAGAGCGTCAAACAGACGCCAAACGGACAGGGTCTCCCCTATCCGCCCAAGGCTCAACAAGTACAGATAGAGTATAAAAATTATACACATGCGGAACATACATAACATCTTGCATGAGGGCAAGCCATAGCCATAGTGAAATGCTAAACTAAAACATACAAGTACTATGATTCATTTCAATCACATACATGTAAATATCTTGCAACTTTGAATTCTTTGAAACATTACATTCCATACATCATTTGCATCATTTCTTTTTACATCTCATTTCCTCAAAATATAAACCTTTAATACATGTAAAGATAACAACTATAATCATCAAGTACAAACGATGATATAAAGGGAATGCAACTACAAAAGGAAATACTTGGCGGCCTCTATCTAGGGCGCGATGCCCTTACCGCGATCCTCCGCCGGCTCACTCGGTCCCGGCTCTGTGGAAATAGTGGGGTGAGAACTATAACAAAGTTTCCAGTGGGTTCGGCAACCAACCACGCCGACTTTCCCACTAGGTCTAATTCAAGCGTAATAGAAAGAAAGGTAAGATAATAACCAACTAACAAATGCAACTAATACGCTTGAAAGTAAACGATAATATGCTCAAAATAAAAGCATGCAAGATCATAAGTCCAATACCCAATCTCTTGGCTAACCCATGGGTTCGCCCTCAACAAGACTCAACCAAACTCAAATCCCTATTGTCGGGGAGGATACACCACTACGACCCGACAGGACCGTCCTCTGGGGAGGATATACCACTACGACCTAGTGATGACAACTCCGGAGCACATCGCCCGAGGGGAAGCTACCGCGCCTCGAGCAAGGACTATATGGTGAGTACGATCAATCCTTAACTCTAAGGATTCCAAATCTCAAATCATTCCTTGACTTCAAGGAGAACTATGTTCATATGACCCTTAACTCTAAGGTTGTTGTCATAATGTCAATCTCAAAACTCTACTACCGTCAAGTACTCTACTTGTTCTTTGTTCTTTGATGCCACACTTGTTGTCTAAACATTCTAGACTTATCAATGACACACTTGTTCTCTAAACACATGTCCAATGTCATATTGTTGTCTAAGTACACTAGGTTCTCGTTCTTTAGCATGCATACATAGGGTTCTTTGTTCTTTACCATTACAATATCATTCAATCGTTCTCATGCATTTTGAACTCACAAAATACAATAATAGCTCATAATTAACCCTACTATGCATTATGCTCAATATATAAAGTATGCTCAAATATGACACTTAGACATAAAGAGAAGTTCGATATCTTTGGAATGCACCACCCACCTTCTAAAATTATGGATGGGTTGCCCGTCGAATTTCGTAGCTAACCGAGGCCTATTTTACAATCTGCGCAGTTATCAGATTCTACATCAGGCTAGCTTACATAGCAACTCATAGATAGGCTTTTCGTTTAAATAAACGGAGTTGTCCCACGTGTCGGGGATACTCCCAATTAGGTTTATACAATGTCAATTTGACCCTAGAACCTCTATAGTCAAAAGCTCCAAATTTGGGTGCTCTACCAAGCCCTATGTGAAACCCTAGGTTTTGATCTCTTAAACAAGCAAAAGAGAGCTTGTTGATCTTCTAGGAACTCATTTAAGACCATTTAAACTCTTTTCTAGCGCATGCATTGATACCCTAGCAATCCACCATGAGAGCACATGAAAGAACTAGGATTTTCATGTGTTCTATGTGCATAGAATGTTTCTGCACTTGTAGAAACTCCTATACTCGAAAATCTAAGGAAAAATCCCAAACCCTAGCCTAGGTTTTCCATGAAACCTCACCTTAGCCCAAGCTATCCCAATGTCCACCTTGTAGGAGAGCTCTAGTTCCACCAAAGCTACCAAATCCACCTTCTCTAAGCTTCTCCTTCTTCTCCTCCAAGCTCTAGGGTTAGGTTTCTAGAGAGAGAAAGGGAGAAATGAGTGAGAGAGAGTGTTGGCTGTGAATGAGGGTGAGAGGGGGGTGTTTGGGAGTGTATTGTGTTGCAACAATAGCAACTAAGCCCCTCAAAATATTTTATTTCGAAGCAGTCCAAAATTGCTGTCAGGGCCACTCTGTACCGGTACAAGGCTATTTGTACCGGTATAAATTATTCCAGAGGCAAACCCGAGAGCTGCCTCTCGGTTTCGTAGCATTTGTACCGGTACAGAATGGCTTGTACCGGTACAAACACGAAAATTCCACAAACCCGAGAGCTCCCTCATCTCGGTCAAAGTTGCAGACAAAGAACCATGCTTGTACTGACAGCTTGCTCCAGACTTAGGTTTTTCGCGTCGTTTCGACTCTACTTCGCGCCGAACAACGCCGAAACCCTTCTAACTCTTTTAGATCCTCTTTTAACCCTTCCAAGATATTTGGAATGGTAATTGGAACTTGTCCAATTATTTCGTTCGCGCACTTTAGCCAATTTGGTTAAAGTTCGGTTTGTTACATCATCCTAACTGCACATCTCAGAAACCGGGACATTATCCTAACCGCACATCATCCTAACCCTAGATCATATATATTTAACGTAGTGGATCGTCGATTCGAAAACTCCATCATCGAAAACAACTTATGAGTAGTAGGGCTCCACTACTCATAATAGTATAGTATAGTATATGGCCTATATATATATATATATATATATATATATATATATATATATATATATATATATATATATATATATATAGAGTCCTACTATGCTATCAATAGCACGAAGACTCTGCTACCAAGTTTTCTAGTTAGATCCACCCTTTTGATGATTTTCACCCGTTAGATCATACTATTCAACCAACCACTCACTCAATCCTAGGGTGCTCACATCATCCTAACCTCACATCTTTCAATCCAATGGCTAAAAACTTGGTAGCACCAACGACTTGGTGCTATTAATAGCGTAGTAGCCTAGTTCTATATATATATATATAGTCACATTAAGTACTAGTAATAACTAATAAGTACTAGTAGCAATAATAAAAAAATATATAATTTAGTAATAATATTATATATTATTATTAAATAAATAAATATTTTACTAATATTATAATAAAAATTAATTATTATTAAATAAATATTGAAGAGAGAGAGAGAGAGTGTGTGTGTACATGCATGTGTGTGTTGGTGGGGAGAGAGGAGAAAGGATATGCTAGGGAGGGTCTGAGAGAGAGAAAGAGAGAGATACAAGTATGAGGTTGGGGAGGAGAGAGAAAGAGAGTGAGAAAGAATCACGAGAAATGAGAGAGAGAGAGAAAAGATAATCTTCCATACTTAACCTCTTAACATATGTTAAAGATATTAAATTTTTTTTCTCTAATTTATAAAAATGAGACTAGATGAAAAATATTTTCCAAAATAAGACTAAATAGCAAATATATTTCTGTAAAGAGGCTAGTTATGTAAATAGTTCAACTTTTGCTGTCCGGTAGATACGGTCGTCTAGGTTGGTTGTCAGTATTTATTGCACTCCCCACGACTTTGTGGGGGGGTGGGGGTCCTGTAAATAACTTCTGCATATCGAATGCTAACTATACTTATAGTTGCATGATATATAAAATTGTAATTATAACTTAAATTTTAAATACAAATTTGAAAAAATATTTATTGGAAATGGTGCCTAGTGAGGCTTAAAGTAACTTCAGTAGATTGGGATGCAATTGTTATGTGATTCTACATGCAAGCCAATTGTTATGTGATTCTACATGCAAACCATTAAGGCGACACCTCACTCCGGCGAATCTTTTCTTACCAACGAATCTCCTCTCCGGCAAACCTCGAAAGAATTTACTCTCTTCTCTATGTTTTTTTTTTTTTTTTTTTACAGCTTTCTCTCTTTCCCTCTCTGTTTTCCCCCATCACTCGTTCTTGCCAAATCTGGGATCCGCACTGGATCTACGCCGGCAAATCCAACAAAGAAGACCAAGTGTTGTGACTCTGCGGAAGCCATGAGCACAAGCCGGCAAATCCATGAGCACAAGCCGACGGGATCCGTTCTTGCCTGATCCGAGATCCGCACCGGATCCACGCCGGCAAATCCACGCAAGCAAATTCGAAAAATTTTCCATTCATTTTTTATCTTCTCATAGCAGCCATTGAAAGATATGGATCCCAAAGATCTAAAAGGTAATCGACACCTAGAGGGGGGTGAATAGGTGTATAATGGCAAAACAAAGAATCTCTATGCGTTTTAAAAATAAATGCGGAAAATAGAACGAACACACGAGATTTTAACGTGGGAAAACTCCAAGACGGAGAGAAAAACCCACGGGACCGATCACACGAAAATCCACTAAGAATCAAATTGAGTACAAGGTGATTTACCGATAACCTAACCCAACTTTACCAATTCTCCAATGTGGATCTCTTTCGCTAGTCCTCGATCGCTTGAAATCCTTCAATCGACCACGCTGCAAATCCTTGCCGCAACAACGCTCCGAATCCACGATGCGTCCACCGAATCCACGGTCCTTCACGCGATCTCCGCGCCAATCTCCATCCGGAGTAGAAGACGATGATTTATGGTGATTTTAGTAATTAAAAACCATAACCAATGGGGATCTCTTTTTAATTGATCATCAACTTGATTCAAAAAGAATAATCAAAAACTAGAATCAATTTGATGAACAATCCTCCGAAACTCTAATTTTGAAAAGCATTAGGTTAGAAAGAGTTTCTAGGGTTTTTTAAAGAGATTAAGATTGTAAGTATATAACATTCTGAACCCCCATGGTCCTTATATAATGTTTAGGAGACTTAGAGATAGATTAGGATTAAAACTACCAAATCTGGAAAGATTTCCCGCAGCCAAGGTCCGGACCTGACCCCCTCAACCGGTTTTCTCTTCCGTTATACAAAAATAATTTTTCATTGGGTCCGGTCCTAAACCATAGGATCCGGTCCTAGGATGCGCAACATCAAAATACAAGGCTTTGGGATCCGGATCACAACCCAGGTCCGGATCTCAATTAAAGTTGCGCAGAAACCTTGCTTACGGGATCCGGATCACACCCTTCAGATCCGGATCTGAATCAGAATTTTCCAGCTTTGAATTTTTATTAATTAGAAATAAATCTAAGTCTTCTAACTACTACATCTTTGATTAAAAACACCATAAATGATCTTATTATCATACCTGAGGCGCCGAGCTTCACTGAGAGTCTTGTAACGTCCGTTTGCATCTTCCTTATCCAAGTGTGCTCCTGACTCCTTCAAGACTCCAAACACCTCACGAAATACGCCAACTTATAAAATCCTTAACAATCTCCCCCTTTGGCGATTTCGTGACAAAACTCAAAAAGAAGCCCGTACATATCTCAAAACCAAAAAGAAAAGAATTACTGCAATCACCAAACAGTAACTCTCGCATGACCGATCCAATAAAAACAAAATTACAGACTCTTGTTTCAAACCCTATGACCTAGACATTGGAGTCTTGAAGTCTTGAATATTTCCTGCAAAAACTTCTCAACACAAATTCAAGCATCAAAGATTCCATTAAGCATTAAAATTAAGCAAAGTCATAATTACAAGTCATAGCATCATCTCCTAGCATAAGCAAGCAAAGCAAAAACAAACATAAGCAAAAGTAAGTCAAAGTAAGTCCTAGTCCTAGGCTAAACACCATCATCATCACACACACACCATCATCATCACACATCTCCCCCTTTTTGTCCGAAAGAGCCAAAACGACAAAATGAGGGCCCGAACACCCTAGTCGGAGTCAGTGTCGGGAGGAGGCATCTCAGCACTCGTACAACCCATCTTCGAACATAGTAGCCTGAAATACTGAGTGAAACGCCCTTGACGTCTTTTTATCGTAGCAATATCTTGACGCATATCAGCTTGAACAGAGCCAAGGCGCTCTAACTCCCCCGACAAACGCTGCTGCTCACGCAATACCGAGGAATAAGCCGAACCACCAGTGGGACCCGCCTGTGCCCGAGGTGCAGGTGCGGGAGCAGGCGGCTCATCCTCCACATGAAGCTGAGCTCGAGACTTCACCATCGTCGTTTCACCAATCGGTCCAAGTGAGTGGTCATAAGAAGAACAATCGATGTTTACCTCATGAAGTCGAAGAATCCGCATGATCAACAGTGGATAAGGAAGCCGATCTTTCTTACTCGAAGTCTTTATCTCCCGAGCCATTCTCTTCCAGATAAGAAACGGTACGTTCAAATTGATGCGCTTCTCAGCAACAATCTCGGGATTGCCAAGTAGATAAAGATATAAAACTCTATCCCATCTGATTACCTTGGTGTTTGCTAAGGGCAAGACATTGTAGCAAACTACAAAATTCAGAAATCTATACTCCAACTTCAAGTCTTTCGACAGAATCGCATTACCGTTGTTTTGTTCACGGAACACAAAGAAATCTGAGCATCCTCGTCCAGTCCCCAATAGCACCATAACCGGCATGGAGATAGTCAATACCATCCGTACGCGCCTCCATACCAAGTACCAACCCAATAGTGCCTGGGGTAATAGACATCTCAACTCCCCGAACCCTAGTTGTGAAAACGTGAGGCCCGTCATCAGATTCCAGTAAGTGTCCCGCTCGCATATAAAATTCCCTGATAAGCTCAAGACCATACCCAGTCTGCTCTGCGAAGTTGCAGACTTCGTGTAAATCACCGAACTCAAAAGGAGCTTGAAATCCCGGGACTTTGTCAAAAAGGTTCCCTACGCCAACAAACCGCTCTCCAATGCATGTCTTTGTAGCATACATGTCCCGGCGACGAGCATCAATAGGAGGGTCACGAGCACGATCCTCATCACGCTCCTGAATAGAGATACCTCCTAATCCTCGGCGACCACGTACATAAGTATGTTGCGTCTGGGGTGAATCTGTCTCCTGTGTCTCAATAACCTTTTCTTTCCCTTTGCCTTTAGCCTTCCCTTTGTCCTTTCTCTTCACTGTTTCTTTCTCCTTAGCCTTTCCTTTCCCTTTTGCTAGCTCTCTCTGCTTAGAACGAATCTCAGTAGTAACCTCTTCCCAAACTTCCTCCTGAGATTCCTCTCCCGAATCATCTCCCGGGTTGTATTCACTACCCGCCTCATCGGCCCGTTCCTGTGTCGAACGGAGTTTGCGCTTTGCACCTGGACCTCCACGCGCCATCAAGAACACAAACACCAAAAACCACGAACGTATTTTGAAAAAGAAGTCACTGTCCACATAAAGTATCATTAATTTAGTAAAATTGGTCTAAAAATTTAAAAAACATCTAGAGTATCCTAGGGCCTTTAGGAACAAGTTTAATATTAGGAATATGCATGAAAAACAAACCAAAAAATCACAAATTTTCGAAAATACCCTGCTGTGAACAGTAAAACAGCAAGAACAACAAAAACCCTAGTGATTTAGTCAATGCATTCACAGATCTAAGGAAAAACAACGAAGGAAAGCTTGTAGAAATGATTGCTAGGCAATAATAAGTAAAAACCAAGCTACAAACCCAGTTCAAAACAAAGAAAATGAGATCAAAACCTCAAAATCCCGAAATCCTACTTATTAGGGCACAAAAAGAAAAAATGGAGATCAAACCAAAGATCTTACCAAAAATCCCAAGAGAATGAGTCCAGAAGTGTTTAGAAGTCCTCAGAGGTTTCTAGAGAGAGAAACACCAAATAAAAACCCAGTTTGAAACACAAACACAGACCCTCCTGTCGAGCGGCTTATATGCCTGCCGCTCTAGCTGGGTCCGGACCGGGGTGGCCTGGTCCGGATGCCACACAAGTCTACGCACAGAGCGTACGTGCGATCCGGACCAGGCTTCCGGATCCGGATCCCGAGGCCAGCAAAGATTTTAAAAAAAATATTTTTTAAAAAATAAAAATAAAAATAGAACCTTGCCTCGATCGTCGTGAAATAAAATTGTATGAGATTTATTAACACAATTCCATGCAATAAAATTCAAAAATGTTATGCAAGTTGAACCGTACATCAACCAAGAATGAATAATATATATTGTGAAATTAAGCATATCAAACAAGCTCTAACAAGAGATGTATCGAATCTAGTCATCAAATTTGTAAATATAATGAGTCAAATATATCACATTAACTGAAACAAACACAAGAATATCGTCCAATTGAGTTATGCACACATCAAAACTAAGGAGTGGCTCTTTAAGCATCTTTTGAAGCATTTTTCAACTAGTCTTCGCACTATCCACCGTATATCACCGAAAATTTAAAATATTTATATTTTCCTTAACCTTTTCGGTTGTTCAATAAAACGCTCATGTGGTAGCTTCACACACTTACCGGACGACCGGGGTGGTAGCTCTTTCCTACATGTGGTGGTAGTTTTCACACTCCCGCAAGGGATGTAACTCTTTCCACATCTTATGTTGGTGGTAGTTTTCACACTCCCATATAGGGATGTAACTCTTTCCACTTCTTTTAAAGTTACTCCCCCTCAAATAGGGCAACCCTCAATGGGAAAATAGTATTGAGATTTCAGAAAATTATGAAATAAATTATCTCATAGGACAAATAATCAGACAAACTCAAATACTCCTTTGAAAGTACAAGAGAGAGATACCAATTTAACAAGTATATAGAAATAATTCATAGATGATGTTGAAGTTCAGATTGAATGACAAAGAAGAATTTAAAAGAATAGAGCAATGTTAAGAAAAATCATGCCAACATTATTACCAAGTCATAAAGTTCATAGTAAACGAAACAATTCTCGAAAGAAGCTCATGCAAAAAAAATGATGCACAATTCACATAATCACTAAGTAAGGCCCATAGAATATATCTAGATTGAAGGATTCATACCGATAGCCTTTCTCAAATGTAAAAAACGTTTTTGATCCAAAGGCTTAGTTAAAATATCCGCAAGTTGATCATCGGTAGAAACATATTCAAGTTGAAGAACATTTGAATCGACCAATTCTCTTAAAAAATGATATCTTAATTCAATATGTTTTGTTCGAGAATGAAGAACAGGGTTTTTAGAAATATTTATTGCACTCGTGTTATCACAAAGAATAGTAAGAGAGGCTGAAGGAATCCGGTAGTCACTCAGTAAACTTCTCATCCATAATAACTGAGTAGCGCAACTACCCGCAGAAATATACTCGACCTCAGCAGTAGAGAGTGCTATACAGTTTTGCTTCTTACTGTGCCAAGCCACTAAACAATGACCCAAGTAAAAACACGCCCCACTTGTACTCTTTCGATCATCCGCTGATCCGGCCCAGTCGGCATCTGAGAACCCGATAATGTCAAGAGATGTTCCCATCGGATACCAAATCCCATAATCCGTCGTTCCCTTGACATATCTAATCACTCTCTTCACAACCTTTAAATGAATCTCCTTTGGATTTGCTTGATAACGAGCACATATACCAACACTAAAAGCTATATCCGGTCTACTCGCCGTTAAATACAGAAGGCTTCCAATCATGCTTCGATAAGATTTCTCATCAACACTATTTCCTTCAATATTCGATCTAAGCCCTTTGTTCGTTGATCCCATAGGAGTGTCAAAGTGCTTTGCATTGTCCAATCCAAACTTTTTAACTAGTTCCTTTGCATACTTGGTTTGGCTTACATGAATCCCATCCTTTGTTTGTTTTACTTGAAGTCCAAGGAAGTATGTAAGTTCCCCCATCATTGACATTTCAAACTCATCCGTCATCAACTTAGCAAACTCTGTGGAATCGTCATCTTTTGTTGCTCCAAATACTATGTCATCCACATAAATTTGTGCGACAATAAAACCATCATCCGAGTGCTTAACAAACAAAGTCCGATCCGCTCCCCTGCTATATCCCTTCACCAAAAGATATCTCGTGAGTCGTTCATACCAAGCTCGCGGTGCTTGTTTCAAACCGTAAAGAGCCTTTTTGAGATGAAACACATGATTTGAAAATTTTGAATCTATAAAACCTTTCGGTTGTTCAACATACACTTCTTCTTTTAAAAATCCATTTAAAAATGCACTCTCCACATCCATTTGGAAAAGTTTTATTTTAAAGTGACAAGCAATCGCAAACAAAATCCGAATCGACTCTAATCGGGCAACCGGGGCGAACGACTCATCAAAATCGATGCCTTCAACCTGAGAATATCCCTGAGCTACCAATCTCGCCTTATTTCGTACAATAGTACCATCTTCACTTTTCTTATTCTTGAAAATCCATTTGGTACCAATGATATGTTGATTCTCAGGACGAGGAACAAGTTCCCACACATCGTTTCTAATAAATTGACCAAGCTCTTCTTGCATGGCAATTGTCCAATATTCATCTTGAAGAGCTTCGTCCACATTTTTCGGCTCAATCAAAGAGACATAACACGCAAATTCACATAAGAGTTGTCTCCTAGTTCTTACACCAGTAAGAGGATCTCCAATAATATTCGTCAAAGGGTGATCCCTTACGGGTGTCAATTCAGGAAAATTAGTAGATGGTTCAGATGAATCATGTGATGCAACAACATTAGGTGAAGCAGGAATTTCAGCACAAGCATTATCATCAAGTGAAGGAAAAATAAAAGGAGAATCATTATCATCATCGTTATGCGAAGCATGTGAAGTATCGACTGAAAGTGAAGAAGCCTCATCTACTTTTATATTAATTGATTCTACCACCGTCTTAGTTTGTAAATTATACGCTCTATATGCTCTACTAGTTGTAGAATAACCGAGAAATATTCCTTCGTCACTCCGGGAGTCAAACTTTCCAAGACTTTCTCGATCCCGAAGGATAAAACATTTACTCCCGAAGACACGAAAGTATTTTATATTAGGTTTTCTACCCTTCCACAACTCATATGAAGTATTTAAAGTACCCGAACGTACATAAATTCGATTGATAACATAGACCGCCGTGTTAACCGCTTCCGCCCAAAAATGTAAGGCAATTTTCTTACTATGAAGCATAACACGGGCCATCTCTTGCACCACTCGATTTTGTCTTTCAACTACTCCATTTTGTTGTGGAGTGTAAGGAGCGGAGAATTCATGTTTAATACCATTAGAAGTACAAAAATCAACAAATTTAGAGTTTATGAATTCTCCTCCTCGATCACTTCTTATACGTATAATTTTATCGTTTCGTTCATTCATAAGACGGAGGCAAATTTCAGAAAATAAATCAAAAGTATCGGCTTTTTCACGAAGAAAACCACTCCAAACAAAACGAGAAAAATCATCCACAATAAAAAAGATGTAACGTTTTCCACCCATGCTTTGGATTCTAGAAGGTCACATTAAATCCATGTGAAGTAATTCTAAAGGTCTAGATGTCCCTAAATGTTTCAAATTCTTATGTGCCGACCTATTTTGTTTACCCAATTGGCAACCCCCGCACACAACATTTTCCTTGAAGTCAATTTTGGGAACACCTAACACAATTTCCTTCTTAGATATCTTAGATAGCTCCTTAAAATTAATGTGACCTAGTCGTTCATGCCATAGAGTCCCAGTCTCTAAAAATGCTAGGTTACATGATTCGGATTGGGCAAAAGGAACTATATAGCAATTGTTTCGAGATCTAAGACCTTTCATAAATATAGAGTCATCATCAAGAGTTACCAAGCATTCTTTAGACGTGAATTTTACGGAATACCCGTCATCACATAGTTGACTTATGCTTACAAGATTGGACTTGAGCCCCTCGACATAGAAAACCTCATTCAACATAGGGCCATCCGAGATAGTGATTGTCCCCTTTCCAACAATTTCAGATGAACGACCATCTCCAAAAACTACACATCTACCGGAGACTTCGCTTAAGGAAGTAAACCAATTCTTGTCTCCGGTCATGTGTCGGGAGCAACCACTATCAAGGTACCACGAGGTGTTGTCGTAAGCATGAAGTGAAGTATGGACAACAAAACAGGGAAAGAGTTCACCTTTGCGCACCCAAACCTTGTGGGTTTTAAGATGCGTCGGTTGGCTTGTGTGCGTCTTGTGTAGCTTGTCGACGAATTGTGTTCTCCTTTTGGTTGGCTCAACCGATTTTGGTTTCCATGCTAGCTTGGTCTTCACTTTCAGAGCTTTTCTCTTGGGCATAGCTTGCACCCCTCGGTTCATGTTAGCCCCGGAGTTCTTCTTTTGTGTACAACGTTTCTTCACATGTCCTAGAACTCCACAAAAATGACAAACTTTATTAGCAAAAGGGTTAGTAGGACGAGAATAATTACCTTGAACCTTAGGAGTAGGTTTGGTCGAAGTAGTGTCCACTTGCTTGGAAAGTTGGTCAATGTATGTCCTTTCATATCCAAGTCCCAACTTATTAGTTTGACCAATTCCAAGCATCCTATTAAGTTTGGCCGTTCCGGAGGAGAACTTGTTCAAGTCCGATCTGAGTTGTATGATAGTCTTCGTGAATTCCAAGTTCGCCTCTTTTGACTCCTTCAATTGCTTATTGAGAAACTTCAAGTTATCTTCATACATCTCATTTTCTTTCTCAAGAATTGCCACCTTTTCCACTATTGAATTGTAGGCTCGTGACAATCCATCCTTCTCTTGTTCCAAGCTTTTGGTAGATGAAATCAAGTTAGAGTTCTCTCCTTCTAGGTCAATGATTCTCCGCCGTAACCTTTTGTTGAGCTTTGCCATCTTCCTTGACTCATCAACCAATTGATGATATGCGGCGGCCATATCATCTCCATTCGATCCTTCATCCACAGAGTTCTCCGGAGTGGTATTTTCATGCAAAGAAGAGTTAGAAAGTGAGTCGGATGAAGCTAAGCAAATAATTGATGAAAGAGCTATGGCATTAAGGTCTTCATCACTTGAGGTGGACTCATCCGATGTCGAGTCGTCCCAAGTGACGGCTTGCATGGCTTTCTTTTTCAAAGCCTTTTTGTTTGGACAATCCGATGCTATATGTCCGAAGCCACGACATTTATAACATTGGATTTGTCCTTCTTCTTTCTTCTTATCTTTAGAAGAATCTTTAGAAAAATTTTCGTTACGTTTTGACTTAGAAGATGAAGAAGAAGAACTCCCTTTTGGTTTGTTTGATTGTGATGATGAAAAAGACTTTGTAGGGAATTTCTTCTTAAAATTCCGACGAAACTTTCTTGTAAGAAGAGCAAGTTGCTTCTCGAACTCCTCCAATGTCGTGTCCGCGTCCGAGTCGGAGGAAGTAGAGTCCTCGTTGCCTCCTTTAGTAGATTTAAGCGCCATCCCTGTGGACTTAGAAGACAACTTGGAAGAAGATGAATTAGAAGGAAACGTCATCTCATAAGTTTGAAGTGCACCAACAAGTTCATCTACTTTCATCTCATCCGGGTGTTTCACGGTTTCAATAGCCGCGACTTTCGCACGGAAACGCTCGGGAAGAGTTCTTAGAATCTTACGAATGATCTTGGTTTCGGGAATCTTCTCACCCAAATTGGAACATGTGTTGACTATGTCTTGAAAACGAGTGTAATAATCGGTGAAGTTTTCATTCTCTTCCATATGAATAGAATCAAAACGACTAGTCAACATTTGTAATTTTTAAACTTTGACAAGACTTGTTCCCTCGTGGGTGGTTTTAAGAGTGTCCCAAATTTCTTTGGCGGTTTCACACGCCGAAACCCGAGAAAATTTGGTTTGATTTAAAGAGTTAAACAAGGCATTAATCCCCTTCCCGTTACAAGATGAAAGATCGTTTTCGTCCTTAGTCCACTTAGTTCGAGGCTTGGGGACGGTAATATTATCAACCACTTCGGTGGGGTGTTTCCAACCAAATCCCACCGATTGCCAAACTCTTTCATCGATGGTAATTAAAAACGCCCTCATGCGGACTTTCCAGTAAGCATAGTTAGTGCCATCGAAGAAAGGAGGTCGATTAACATTACCGCCCTCGGCCATTATCTATAACCTATACCCGCTCTGATACCACTTGAAAGATATGGATCCCAAAGATCTAAAAGGTAATCGACACCTAGAGGGGAGTGAATAGGTGTATAATGGCAAAACAAAGAATCTCTATGCGTTTTAAAAATAAATACGGAAAATAGAACGAACACACGAGATTTTAACGTGGGAAAACTCCAAGACGAAGAGAAAAACCCACGGGACCGATCACACGAAAATCCACTAAGAATCAAATTGAGTACAAGGTGATTTACCGATAACCTAACCCAACTTTACCAATTCTCCAATGTGGATCTCTTTCGCTAGTCCTCGATCGCTTGAAATCCTTCAATCGACCACGCTGCAAATCCTTGCCGCAACAACGCTCCGAATCCACGATGCGTCCACCGAATCCACGGTCCTTCACGCGATCTCCGCGCCAATCTCCATCCGGAGTAGAAGACGATGATTTATGGTGATTTTAGTAATTAAAAACCATAACCAATGGGGATCTCTTTTTAATTGATCATCAACTTGATTCAAAAAGAATAATCAAAAACTAGAATCAATTTGATGAACAATCCTCCGAAACTCTAATTTTGAAAAGCATTAGGTTAGAAAGAGTTTCTAGGGTTTTTTAAAGAGATTAAGATTGTAAGTATATAACATTCTGAACCCCCATGGTCCTTATATAATGTTTAGGAGACTTAGAGATAGATTAGGATTAAAACTACCAAATCTGGAAAGATTTCCCGCAGCCAAGGTCCGGACCTGACCCCCTCAACCGGTTCTCTCTTCCGTTATACAAAAGCAATTTTTCATTGGGTCCGGTCCTAAACCATAGGATTCGGTCCTAGGATGCGCAACATCAAAATACAAGGCTTCGGGATCTGGATCACAACCCAGGTCCGGATCTCAATTAAAGTTGCGCAGAAACCTTGCTTACGGGATCCGGATCACACCCTTCAGATCCGGATCTGAATCAGAATTTTCCAGCTTTGAATTTTTATTAATTAGAAATAAATCTAAGTCTTCTAACTACTACATCTTTGATTAAAAACACCATAAATGATCTTATTATCATACCTGAGGCGCCGAGCTTCACTGAGAGTCTTGTAACGTCCGTTTGTATCTTCCTTATCCAAGTGTGCTCCTGACTCCTTCAAGACTCCAAACACCTCACGAAATACGCCAACTTATAAAATCCTTAACAGCCATGAGCACAAAATTTTTCATTCATTTTTTACTTTCAGAAAAATCAAGTTGCAAGAAGACCAAGCATTGTTACAACCTTTTTTGATGTTTAAATTTAGTACGTGTGTTTGGTTAGTTTGTAATACGTAATGTTTCAAAATTTTATTTAATTTACAGTATTGTGTAGTTTGTATGCTATATTTTGATTATTTATTTTGCATTTATGTTGTTTGTATTTTTTTTAATACATATTTTGTTTACTAAAAAGTTGATAAATCAATCACAAAGAGAACCATCTAAATATCCACTTTTGTTATATTAAATAGTTACTGATAACCTGAAATATTTGTATGTAATATTAATTAGTTTTAAAAATAACTATTGTGAAACAGTATTACAAAATCACTTCAGCATAAAAATTTGCCAAACAATTTTCTAAAATCACTTCAGCAAAATCACTTTTATATCAGACTCACTAAACGCTCTACAATTTTTAACAGAAATCACTTTTCCAAATCAAAATTACTATTTCAGAAATCACTTTTTCAAAAACTAGTCCAAATAGGCCCTAAGTATTGCAATTCTGGATTGTGATTCTACAGTGGTTTGTGATGCAATAGTATTATGTGATTCTACATGTTGCGCTTTAAAGTAGCTTTCCATCCATTACAAGGCAATTGCATGGAGAAGGGAATGCTAGATTTGGTTACAGATAGCCAGCCATATTGACCTGTAAGGCACAATTTTCCTTTCAACTCCAAGGTAAATTTATAAAAAAATAACAACCAAGTATCATGCAAAACTGATCCGAAACCCTCGAATTTCATCAACCTCGAATTTCATCAACAAGCAGTTTAACACAAATAAAAACTAAAAATAAAAAAATAAAAAGAATAAAAAAAAATTACAAACATAAGAGTAAACAAAGTAGAGCTGAGCTCGCCTGCTCGCAAAAAAATTCTAAACTTATCCCAACTGTACGTGGTCATGGCAAGTATAAGAATGCTAAGTAAAGAATGTTGCAAGAACATAGGCTTAGCATAATAGAAACATGCATGTAAATGAACTGGTAGACATAAGAGAGCCAAGTATGAGAATGTTAAATAAAGAATGTGAGTCATGGACTAAATACACATATAGATCGAGTGGCATCTAACCTAGTGTAAAGAACATAGGTTATAGTAAACCTAGAGTCAATGGACCTAGGAGTGTGGCAACTTAACCTAGTGTAAAGAACATAGGTTATGGCAACCTAGAGTCAATGGATCTAGGTGAGTGGCATTGAACCTAGTGTCGAGGACATAGGTTAAACAATGATGACAATGGACCTAGTGTGAGTAAACATAGGTCGAGGTGAAATGACGTTGAACCTAGAGTTAAGTCAACCTAGGTTGTGTGACAAAGGGTGAGCCCTAGTGTCAAGTGGACCTAGGAGGTAAAGAACAATGGACCTAGAGGGTCGTCACTTGAGGGCCTAGCTAACCCTCAAGCTAAGTGGAACGGATTCATGGAATCCCGAGATTTGGGCATCGAGACGGGTGCCGGGCGTGTGCGACGATTTCGCCGTCCAGGGCTATACCACCGACGTGGCGTTTGTGCGACGATTTCGCCGCCGGGTGAGGGAGCCGAGTTGAGTTCTATACCGGTTGAGCCGGTTGAGGATCAGACCGCCGTGAGTGTGACTAATACCATTGCTGGGTAAGTACGATACGTGCGCCGCCAGGTGGCTGAGACATGACTCGAACTATTGTTGGGTGAGGTGCGATTAGTTCGCCGCCAGATGGTTAGGTCATGACTCTCATCCACGCTGGGTAAGTACGCCGTGTTCGCCGCCAGAATGGCTATGTCAGGTGACTCGAGCCGTGTTCAGCGTGTGCGACGATTTCGCCGCTATGAGGCTGAGTCACAGAGGGCGGCAGGCTGTTGACAGCTGGGGTAGTTGTGAGACGTCCAACACCTTGGGCTAGACAGCGGGCGGATTATCCGCATTTGATTGACTCAAGACCGAGTCGGGTGGTATAGTGAGCTAAGGTAAAGTGGACCTTAGAAGTATTTGCTATATAGCATATGTGCCAAGAGTAAAGAGTAAGAATGTAAATAGCTAGCTTAATAAATAGCTAATGAGGATAGAGAATAGCTAACTTGATGAATAGCTAAGTATGAATGGAAAAGCTAAAGTAAAGAATAGCAATAAAGTAAAGAAAAGCTAAAGAATGTTTGCATATCGCATATTGTGAGGCAGGTTTTTATGTTAGTTGCAAATTATATATCTCTATATGTTTTTGGACTAACATATCTGCAGTGCCTCCTTGGACCTATTGGTCGAGCTTTTTTCTTGGGTGGCCGTACCCACTGGGAACTATATTTATATAGTTCTCACCCCCGTGTGGTTTGGGGGTATTTCCCAGGTACGCACGTGAGCGGCGCAGCAGCAGCGCGAGGCAAGGGCGTAGCTGAGTAGATAGCGCCCTACCAGGAGACCAGAGATAGAAGTACCCCAGTCGCCATAACTAGGGGTATAGCATGAAAGGAAAGAACAAGTTGTAATCAAATTTGTAATAACTAGATTGTATTAGGAAGTTTCTATTTTAAATGTAATCAGTGTAAAAGTTAAACTGGGACGAATGGTTGTAATAGCAAGTAGCTGCATTTATGTTTTTGATACTTCCTTATGCAATCTGATTGATATCAGTTCCTGGTTGGAACGTTCTTGTAATTGTATTGATTGCGACGCCTTGAACGTACAGGAAAAACTCTGTCCGTTCGGCGGTCTGTCGGCGCGCCCGAAACCGACCAAATTGGCGGGCACGGGGTGTGACACACTCTCTCTCTCTCCCCTCCCCACCTAGGGGTGTAATGTGGGCCGTGCCGGGCCGGCACGGCCCACATTTTTCGGGCCAAGTCGGGCTGGGGCCTGGCCCGGCCCGGCCCGAATTTAAATTCGGGCCGGGTCGTGCCGGGCCCATTTTTCCTATCGTCTGGCCCGGCACGGCCCTTGGCCCGAAGGACACGGGCCGTGCCGGGCCGGCCGCTTCGCCGCCTCTATAAAATATTTATTTTTTAAATTTTTTTAAAAAATTTACTATGAAATTTAAAAATATAACAATAAATATATTTATTTAAATGAATATTTTGATTAAAACTTTAAAAATTATAAAAATGATTATACTAAAATAAATATTTAATTTTTTAAAAAATAAATAAATTTGTATTATTTATTTTAAAAAAAAAATCATATAAACTTTTGGTCCAATGGACCAAAAAGTCTTTGGTCCATTGGACCAAAGTCCTTCCCAAGGTCCGCCTCAGCGGACCTTGGGAAGGAGCTCCTGGGAAGGAGGGCTCGGCCCTCCTCGGCCCTCCTCCCCAGGAGCTTAGACCCCATGGCCCAAGGCAATTGCCTTGGGCCATGGGGTGCGGGCCGGGCTGGCCCGGCTGGCACGGCCCAAGCGGGCCGTGCCGGGCCGGGCCGCCCGTCTACCCTCGGCCCGGCACGGCCCAGGCCCGAATCGGGCCGTGCCGTGCCGGGCCGTCGGGCTGCAAAATGCTAGCCCAGCACGGCCCAGGGCTTCGGGCCGGCCCGGCACGGCACGGGTGCTACAGTATCCGTGTCGTGCTTTGGCCCGGCCCGAGGCCGTGCCGGGCCGGGCGGCCCACGTGCCGCCCGGCCCGTTTTACATCCCGGACCCCACCCATACGCACTCTCTCTCTCTACTTATTATTAAAAATTTAGCATGGGGGATAGAGAGAGGGTGTGCGCGCGTGTGCGCGGTAGGGAGAAAAGAGTGGAGAGGGGTAGAGAGAAAGAATGGGGTTCTGGGGTGGAGGGACAGAGAGGCCTGAGGGTGGGGAATGGGGGAAGAGAGAGAGAGAAAGAGAAGGGTGGAGTTAGGGAGAGAGGAAAAAAATTTTCTTTCAGAAGAAGAATTTTCTTTCTCCTAATTAATACTAAATATTCTTAATTTAACAAAAATGGGATTAGATAGAAATTTTTTTTTCCAAATAAGACTCGATTGATATTTTTTTTTCTTCTTTCAACTCCAAGGTAAGATAAATTTATAAAAAAATAACAACGATGCATCATGCCAAAACTGATCCGAACACTCCAATTTCATTAATAAGCAGTATAACACCAAAAACACTAAAAATAAAAATTAAAAAAAAAACCAAAATCTTAAGAATAAACAAAGTGGAGCTGAGCCAATCTTTCAGCACCGACTGCTTGAGCAGTTGAGCCCTCAAAAAAATCTAAAAAATATACCTTCCCCCCTACTGTCGGATACTACAGTCTCCTTCGGCCTCGTCGCAAAATCATCCGCCGCTAAAGACTCCTCGGCGCCAGACTCCTCGGCGCCCTCAGGAATGCGCGGAGCTCCCCACTACGCCCGATCACGAGATGCGCTGCGAGGCGGCAGAGGTTGCATCACTGCTCCACAAACTTGTGCTTCTGCACCTCCTGCCCCACCACCACGCTGTTGTCGGGGGGGTGCCGGCAAGAAGAGAGCGTGGTAGGCCTCCGCAAGGCTGTCAGCGAGCGCCACCACGTTGCAGAAGCGTCGCCGCATGCGGAACTCGCCGCCGCCCTCCGCGGCGCAGGGCGTGAAGAGATAGGTCACGAAGGCGACCGACCCGGAGATCAACAACGCAGCTTTATCGGGTTCGGAGATCGTGGTCGTGCGCGTTATTGGGTTCGGAGCTCCGTTGCAACGAACGCACAGCGGGACGACTTAGGCCACGTCCCCTGCCGCCAACACCTTTCTGTGACACGAAAAGGGCAGCAGAGGCCACGGTAGGGAGGATAGGAGGCGGCGGTAGTGTCAGAGAAAGTTCAAAATCCCTTAATCATTATTAATTCTACTTAATTTTCTTAATCATTATTAAATTATTTATTCTCATTTATTTAATTAGTGAAACGGCCACAATTGATTGCGGCCACTCCAACGTTGGGCATTGGAACGTTGGAATTGTGCTAATTAAAACCTTAATTATTGCATGTACATTGGAACGTTGGGCATTGGAACGTTGGGCTTCAACCGTTACCATGCTTTATACCTCTATATAATTACCTCTCTACAGTACTGTGGGTAATAGATATATGTGAGGTAAAACAACTACAGTGTAAAAGTATTTTTTGAGAGATTTGTTAATTTTATTTTATTCTATTATTTTATCAAGCGTTGAAAGAATCTTCGTCAATCTCTTCCGCGATCGCGCTTTCGTAGGAGGAGGAATTCGGTCGATATCTTGAGGTGTTATTCTGCTTAATCCAAAGACGTAAGCGAAATACGCCTTAGTTAAAGGCAAGACGCTCCTGAGCTTATTATATTGAATTTCTTTTTTCTATAATTATTTGGGAATTTAGCGTTTAATTATCGGTAAGTCGATTTATTTATTTTCATAATAAGATTCAGTTAGATTCAAATCACAATCAGATTTATGTGCAGATTTTGTTCTAACAATCTAAGGCGTAATCTCGATTTGATTGTGATTAAAATCTACCCGGTGCTAATCCGTATTAAATCAATTTTAATTTTATATGTATATAATTTGTTTGATAACTTGATTGTATGGTTGACATACAAAATTAATTTAAGTTGGGATTAGCAGTTTCAAATTTTTAATTGCATATAGTTTATTTGCAATTTTTATTTGTTATTTACTGTTATTAAAAAAAAATACATATATATATTTTACTGTTTTGAGTTCGCTACAGTTAAATTATTTGTGAGCTTTCGCAAAACTTTTTTGAGATTTGAAAAGTTACAGGAAAAGAATTTGCTGCACTTAAAGAGGTAAAAGTGTTTGCTAAAGTAAATTATTTTTTAAGTGTATTGCTTCTTCTTAAAGTTTACTTTATAAATATATTATTAAAAAAAAACAATACTGTAGCATTACATTGCACGATTTAAAAAAAAAAATTTGCTTCAATAAACTAATTGGTAAATATAAACCACTCCGTTTTTATATATATATGTATATAATCTGTTTGTCAATTTATTTGTATGATTAACATACAAATTTAAATAAATTGGAGCTAGCTCGTGCTCATCTTATTTATTATCGAATTGAGCATAGCCAGCTTATTTGTGATCGGTTCGTTGACAGCCCTAAGCAGGCAATAATTTTCTTATCTCAGCTGCCTATAGTAGCTTTCAATTGGAAGGTCTGCTATTTTGCGGGCAACCTTGTTCTGTAGCTTGTCTTAAGATGCATAAGACTATGTGATGCCACTTGATATGATTGAATAGCAGGTCGAAGCTTCTCTGTTCGATCTCCTCCTTTTCAACTATTAATTTTTTTTTGCTTGTTGACAGTATGCTTTAATCTCACAGCCCTTAATGTTTTATGCAATGCCAAGAAGCGAATGTCCTTCATTTTACTTATGAAAGGATTCTATTATGATTGACAGTTGGGGTGGTAACCTGAATTTATTATCTTGGTTTTTTATTCTTGGTTTTTTATTCTTGGTATAGTGTGCAGAAGTTGATTGAAATAATAGGTATATAAGAGGCACTATAGTCTATTTCTAAATTTCTTATTATCTATTATTTCAACAATTTTTAAAGTTTGTTTGCTGCATAAATGTTATTTGATTGTATATGGTATTTGCTCGAAAATACCTAATTTGAAATCAATTTTTTAATTGTTTAGAGTGTCTATTTGTTGTTGAACAGAACCCTATTTGACACATGATTAATATCATGATCTTAAATTTTAGTATATCTCATAAATTGTGGGGGTGCTCTTTTATCAGTTTAATAAATTTTGATATTATAATTGCTTTCGTGATTTTATCCTAGTGTTCATCTGAGAAGCGAATTTTGTAAATTCTAAGATTGGCAGGTAAATTATTTTTTGTGACATAAATTTATTAGATGGTTAGCTTTGTATGATATTATTATTTGAGTTTTATCAGATCTAACCAGAATATTGCAGATTGCATGACAAGCGGCCTGAATAGGACTGAGGTCCTAGAGTCATCGAGGGGGATGTGGATTTGCCCGTAAAGGGCCTTCCTGCAGTGGGAACCCAACCTTTGTGATAGGAGATCCTTTGAAGAAGGTTCAATGTAGTAAAAACAAGCTGTCAAGTTGGCTAAGAGCACTTTCTACAAATTTTACAAAGGAGCTTTAGCTCCAATCCCATCCCTATGGTGAGTAGTGCTCTATGTAGTGGATTAGGTTGAGCTGAGAACTCTTAATGGGATCCAAGGCGATAATTTTTGCGAGATGTGACTCTACACACATCCCTGGAGGAAACCACCTATATAAGAGTATCCGTATGTGGCCGCGGCTATGTGAATGGGTTATACATAGAAGCTCTTATGAAAAATCAAGATACTGTGCATGGCCATTAACGCACAAACCCGCGACGGAGATTTCTGTACTATGTGTGTGGTAGTTGAAGTCAAGGCCAAAGAAACGTAGTTCAAGACCTGATTCACTCCGATTCCTTCTGATGAAAACTATTTACACTAAGTGAGGTTAAGTCTCTTAAAGACACCTTACCGATTGCATAGTATAAACACCCGGTGATCTATTCATTTATTTTGTTTTTTTGAGTTTAATTCTTATTTCGAAAATTTGAATTTTTGTGGGGGATTGTTGGAGAAAATTCAAAATCCCTTAATCATTATTATTACTACTTAATTTTCTTAATCATTATTAAATTATTTATTCTCATTTATTTAATTAGTGAAACTGCCGCAATTGATTGCGTCCACCCCAACGTTGGGCATTGGAACGTTGGGATTGTGCTAATTAAAACCTTAATTATTGCATGTACATTGGAACGTTGCGCATTGGAACGTTGGGCTTCAACCGTTACCATGCTTTATACCTCTATATAATTACCTCTCTACAGTACTATGGGTAATAGATATATGTGAGGTAAAACAACTACAGTGTAAAAGTATTTTTTGAGAGAATTGTTAATTTTATTTTATTCCATTATTTTATCACCGAGTGTTGAAATAAAATCCTTTTTATATGCTTTCTATAGTAAATAGATTTTTTTTCGAAAATAATAATTAGGGTATAAATAGTAATAAATTATTCTATATTATAATTAATTATGAAATAAAATTTATATCTATCTATTACTATATACTAAAGTAGAACCCTAAATGAACCCTATGTGAAAGCTTGACACGTGGCCAGGGCTAGCAAATGAGCGAGCCGGCTCGTGTTCAACTCGCGTTCGGCTCGATATTCGGCTCGCTCAAGCTCGGCTCGAATTAATTTCAAACCAAACTTGAGCCTAAATTTAGGGTCGAAATTAATTTCAAGCCAAGCTTAAGTATTACCGGGTTCGCTCGAATTAGGCTCGAAAAACTCGAAAGCTAGCTCGATATATATATATATATATATATATATATATATATAGAGAGAGAGAGAGAGAGAGAGAGAGAGAGAGAGAGAGAGAGAGAGAGAGAGAGAGAGAGTCGGAGAGCTACTATTAGTAATAAAATCCTATTGTTGCTACTAGTTTTTTAACCTTTGGATCAGCTCTTATTATTATTTCTAACTATTGGATTAAATACTATAACCCATTGGGGACCACTCAACCCTAAGGGGATCACTCAACGCTAACTACCTAATATCATCCTGACCATACAAATTTTCATCCGAGGGTTAAAAACTTAGTAGTAAAAAGGACGTTTTACTATACTAATAGTATTCCAGCCTAATTATATATATATATATATATATATATATATATATATATATATATATATATAAAACCAATCACTTGCTATTAGGTATTTAGTTCTTGGATGCATGAAGGGATGTGCGGTTAGAATGATAGTGATCTCCTAGGATCGGATAGTAGAAATGGTCAAAGATGTAGATCTAACAGCACAAAATTTGATACACTAAGCATTTAGTACTATCGATAATATAGTAGCCGGACTCTATCTCTCTCTCTATATAGTACAGCTATTATATTATCTATAGTACCAATCATTTTGTACTATAGAGTTTTCTACCTTAGATCTACCTATTTATAAAGCGTCCGTTACTATACTATTGATAGTACCAAGTGTTTGGTGCTATCGAGTTTTATGCTGTTAGATCTATCCTTTTGGCTATTCTCATTCGTTGGATCAGGCTATTCAACTTGCCACCTCCTCAACCCTAGGGGCTACTATCATCCTACCCGCACATTCCTTCATTCAAGGACCGAAACCTAATAGTAAGCAGTTGATACTATTAATAGTATAGTAGCCTAATTATATATATATAGGCTAGGGCTACTATACTCTTATAAGTATCGACTCCTTTATACTCATAAATTTTCGATCGTTGGATGTGCAATTAGGATTATACTGATTCCCTAGGAATGAATTGGTGGTTAGTTGAATAGTATGATTTACAGATGGAAATTGTCAAAAGTATAGATCTAACAATCGAAAATTTATGAGTATAAAGAGGTCTATACTAATGGTAGTTGTTGGTGGCCGATTGCCCCGACCCTTGACTCAGTCAAAGATCTTACTCGGAAAACGCGTCGGGGTGTCAAACGGCTGTAATCAATGACCCTCGAGAAGTGCGCCTTTCTGATCTTCAAACGATTCGATCGGCGAGGGATCAAACCGATCGGATTCGAAACTCTATTCTCTCTTCGGTTCGGCCGAACGAGCCGAATGGCCAGCACAAGTAAGAGGTTAAGCAAGGGAAGAGTCGAATGGCTAGAAAAACACTTAGCCAGTCGGCCCGGATCAGCCGAGAAAACACACTGGAGAATACAAAGGACAGACCGCAACCCTCAAAAGTGATGCCCAAAAGGCAGACAGATTCCAAGGATTACAACAGAGAGCGGAGTGATGCCACTCAAGGCAAACAGACTCCAGGAGTGATGCTACCTAATTTTAAATATTTCCGACCATCAAATATCCAAACAAATTTAAAATAAACGTGCCCTACAGCATAATCCAAATATAATCAGAACACAGTTATGTTTAAATAAAAAAAATTATACTAATAAAAGTCCATAAAATAAAACAAAAACACAAAAAAGTCTACAAAATAAAACCAAAAACATCTCCAACTCCATCTTCGCCGCATAATAATACTGTTATTTATCCCTGCCGTTTGTTTTTCGAATTTGACAAGGCCTCGGAACCGGCCACCTAAAGAATTAAAAAACAAATAAAATGTTAAATACAAAACAAATAAAATGCAAAATACATAACAAAAATAAATATAAAATATTATTTTTATGTAATTTTATTTTAATATTTTAAATTAAAAAATTTTTATTCAAATATTCAAAATATATAGGTAGAAGAGGGTACAAAAATTTTACTTGTTCATTCGCGGAGCCACGTCGACAAGGATCGAAACAGTCAGATAAGCACCATCAGGTCTTATTACCCCAAGCTCAACTTTTTCTCCAATCTTGTGATAAATTTTTTTAAAAAACTAGAAAAAACATTAAAAAAACATAAACCAACAAAAAAAAATATTTAGACAAGTTTTAAAAAATTTAAGAATTCCACATAGAATTCCACATAAATAAAAATAGACATAACGAATTAATAACAACAACAAAAATATATCACCCCTAGAAAGCTTTTAACTTTTTTCCCGTCACATCGAACAATAACATCGTTAGGGATAATTCCTGCAACATAAGCGGGAGAACCACGCTTAACCTGTAACAAATTCAGCATATACTATTTACAAAAATTATTTTTTTATATATATATGACTCCTCTATAATTATGCAATTTCTTATATGAAAGAAAATTTGACAAGTTCTAGTCGATTAGTAAATTTTCATACATCAAATTCAACACACACAACCGAGATAGGTTAAGTGCCAATAGATTACACATGATTACTCAAATTTGATGAATATAACAATTAAGATATTCTATTATAAATTATCTTCATCAATAGTGAAAATGAAGTGAAATCGATAATTAATATAAAATTAATCCAAAATGAATGAATGTAAATTATTGACGTTCAACACACTATTTAAAATTAAACCACCCAATTATTCTCAAAAATTCGAAGCACATGTATGATCAAAAAATATTCAATAAAATCGATCATAGCAAAACATAAAGTCAAAAGAAATTAAGACTTGGGACAAGAAAAGATATAACCTTTTCGAATCCAAACTTATCGGATTTTGTGTTGTCTTAGTCTGCCGACATTAGGTATGGTTTGTTTCGGTTTAACTTGAGATTGTGCCTTAGAATTCCGGTTTCCTTGTGACTTCGGTTGATATTGTCGTTGATACTTTGAATTCCGATTTGTATGAGGTACTCGACTCAATTGATTTTGCTTTTGAATCCGTGGGGGAAGTAGAGTAGATGCTACCAATTGTTTTGTAGAAGTTGCCGAATGAATATTTTTTTCTTTGTTCGGGCAATTCTTTTTGATGTGTCCTTTGATACCACATCGATGACACACTTTTTCCTTCAAAGTTGTTGAGACTTTTGATGTCAACTTTAAATCCTTCTCAACTGTAACGACCCAGCCTACTAGCAACAATAACTTGTTGGTCCCAACCACCGGCCCAAAATACTTAAGCCCAGTTATTACTACTAGTGTCTAAGTCTATTATAAACCCAATGACAATCCCTTTCCCATCCGATGTGGGACTATTGGGGTGTCACAGACTCCCCCCGTTAAGGCCCTGACGTCCTCGTCAGTCCAATCACACATACAGCCCAAGATCACCAGGCTATGTGAGACTCGTCTCGCTAGCCCGTCATCCAGACCCTGGCTCAGCCGAGACTCGCCACACATGTCCAACTGGTGAACCGGCTCTGATACCAAATGTAACGACCCAGCCCACTAGCAATAATAACTCGTTGGGCCCAACCACCGGCCCAATATGCTTAACCATAGTTATTATTACTAGTGTCTAAGTCTATTATAAACCCAATGACAATCCCTTTCCCATCCGATGTGGGACTATTGGGTGTCACGCGCACCCCCGTTAAGGCCCCGACGTTCTCGTCACCAATCACACACACCCAAGATCACTGTGCTATGTGAGACTCGTCTCGCTAGCCCGTCATCCGCACTGCTCACCGAGACTACGCCACACATGTCCAAATGAACCGGCTCTGATACCAAATGTAATGGCCTAGCCTACTAGCAACAATAACTCGTTGGGCCCAACCACCGGCCCAAAATGCTTAAGCCCAGTTATTATTACTAGTGTCTAAGTCTATTATAAACCCAATGACAATCCCTTTCCCATCCGATGTGGTACTATTGGGGTGTCACAAAAAATTCAAAATTTTCAATTTAAATCAAGAATTAATCTTAAAAGTGAAATTTTGAATTAATTAGTAATTAAAATTTTGAATTATAATTTGAATTCAAATTTTAAATTGAATTAAATTTAAATTTTGATTTCAAACTTAAATTTTGTAAATTTTGATTTCAAATTTTATTTTTTTTTGGTTTGATTTTGCTATTTAAATGTACATTCAAAATTAAAATTTTAATTTAAAATGATATTCATAGCAATAATAATTTACTATTGTATTAGTTTTTTACCGTATATTAATATATAATAAAAAAATAATATTATTATTAATATTTATAATAATTTATTATTGTTTTTTTTTTTCGTCGCGCGGGTCCGTAACATTAACGTGAAATACGTGGAGGCAGCGAAGAAATGAAAGACAGGAAGAAAGTCCGGCACACCCACTGAGGCGCTATCAAAGTCTTGCTGCGAGCGAAAGGCTCCTCAGGGTTGGGTAGCCAGCTCTTATTATCCCACAAAAGCCAAATAAGCGTGGGAAGCAAGGAAAATTCGAGTTAATGTCATGTCTAGTCTTATCAATTTTTTTTTTTCAATCTAGCTTTTTGTTTTATAATAAATTTTCTAATCTCATTTTTGGAAGAGCTTGCAAGATGCATTGGGTACACGGCTCGATTTCAGCACGGCATTCCATTCTCAGAGTGACGGTCAATCAGAGAGTACTATTCAGATACTCGAGGATATGTTTCGGGCATGTGTGCTTGACTACAAGGGCGGATGGCATGATTTTCTACCGATGGCGGAATTCGCATACAACAATAGCTATCAAGAAAGTATTGCGATGACGACATTCGAGGCCCTGTATGGAAAGAAGTGTCGCTCTCCAATACATTGGAGTGACGTGGGCGAGAGTACTGCTCTTGGCCCTGATGTAGTGCGGGAGGCGGAGGAGAAAGTCCGCCAAGCCCGACAGAAACTCACGACGGCGCAGTCTCGGCAAAAGAGTTATGCCGACAAGCGGAGAAAGGACTTAGAGTTCGCGGTTGGAGACCACGTATTTTTGAAGGTATCATCGATGCGCGGTGTGAAAAGGTTTGGCGTTCGGGGGAAGCTAAGTCCCCGATATGTTGGACCTTTCGAGATTTTGGAGCGGGTCGGTTCGGTAGCATACAAGTTGGCGTTACCACCGAGGCTTGCAGGATTGCACAACGTATTCCACGTATCAAATCTCCGCAAGTACATCCGCAACCCGACATACGTGCTAGAGTATGAACCGGTGGAATTAAACGAGGACATGACTTACGAAGAGTACCCGATTTGTATTCTTGGAAAAGGGGAGAAGAAGCTTATGAATCGCAAGATTTCCTATGTCAAGGTCCAGTGGAGTAATCATGCAGTGCGTGAAGCCACTTGGGAGCTTGAAGACACGATGAGGAAGGAGTATCCTCACTTTTTCGAATCGACGAGCTAAAGTATGAATTGAGTTTCACGGACGAAACTGATTTTAAGGGGTGGGGAATGTAGCATATCGTTTTCCCGTAGAGCGTGCCGAGTTCCGTCGAAATGAGCGGAACCCGAGGTAGAGCGAATATGTGTGGGTTCTAAGCGCATTAGAACCCATGTGAAGTGAAACGAGATCCGAGGAAGCGAAACTGCAATTCTGAAAAAGTTTCAGACTTGGTGCCCTCGGAGACCGGACCTCACGGGTCAAGACCGGACCGCACGCACGAGGTGGCTGAGCGGGGGAAAATTTGGCTAAGTCCTGGAAACATCCCTTACGGGATCCGGTCTTGGTGGCGGGGACCGGTCTCTCGAGACCGGTCTTGGTGGCCGAGTCCGGACCTGGCTCGCGTAGCTTGCAGAAAATTGGCTAAGTCCTGATAGCCTACCTACGGGGACCGGTCTCGAAGGTCAAGACCGGTCTTTATGCCCAAAAACTGCCCAGTCTGGCAGGTTGCAAATAAAAGGAATTGGGGGGCTTTGGTGCAAATGTAGCAACATGTAATATACCCTTTTGCCCTCTATTCACAGCACACTCTTTCTTTCTCATTCCCTCTCTCTTTTGCTCTCTTTCTCTCTCTAGAAAAGCTCTAGGGTTTGGAGAAGAAGGAGAAGAAGGAGCTCTTGAAGGCTTTGGAGCTTTTTGGAGGATCTTAGAGCTCTCCCACAATAAGGTTTTTGGAGGAGCTTCGCACAGGAGGTGAGTTTTTGCAAGAATGGTCTTAGGGTTTAAGTTTTCTCCTATGTTTTGGAGTTTTCTAGCTTGCTTTCTAGTGTTAGAAGACTAGTAGTGTGAGACCCCAGATAGCCCTATATATGAGATATAATAGGGCTAAACTCTTAACCCGGCTTAAGCATTTTGGGTGGTGGCAAGGCCCAAGAGGTTAAGAGAGTTAAGCGTGCTAGGACGGGAGTAGTCCTAGGATGGGCGACCCACGGGAAGTTGGGCGTCACGGATGGTATCGAGCCAATTACCGGTAGGAAGTGTGAGATGAGTCTCGGTGAGCCGGGGTTGTGGCCAACTTCCCAGGAGGTCACCCATCCTAGGACTACTCCCGTCCTAACACGCTTAACTCTCTTAACCTATTGGGTCTTGCCACCACCCAAAATGCTTAAGCCGGGTTAAGAGTTTAGCCCTATTATATCTCATATATAGGACTACCTGGTCTCACAATCTCCCATCCTTTAAGCCACGACGTCCTCGTCAAGCTCGGACTCACAAGTACCGGGCGATGTGAGACTCGTCTCGCTAGCACGTCATCCGCACCCTAGCTCACCCGAGACTCGTCTCACACTTCCTACCGGTAATTAGCTTTGATACCATACGTGGCGCCCCAACTTCCCAAGGGTCACCCATCCTAGGACTACTCCGTCCTAGCACGCTTAACTCTCTTAACCTCTTGTGCCTTGCCACCACCCAAAATGCTTAAGCCGGGTTAAGAGTTTAGCCCTATTATATCTCATATATAGGACTATCTGGGGTCTCACAAGGGTCTAGATGACGGGCTAGCGAGACGAGTCTCACATCGCCTGGTACTTGTGAATCTGAGCCTGACGAGGACGTCAGGGCTTAAAGGGGGGGAGATTGTGAGACCCCAGATAGCCCTATATATGAGATATAATAGGGCTAAACTCTTAACCCAGCTTAAGCATTTTGGGTGGTGGCAAGGCCCAAGAGGTTAAGAGAGTTAAACGTGCTAGGACGGGAGTAGTCCTAGGATGGGTGACCCCCTGGGAAGTTGGGGCGTCACAAGTAGAGCAAAGATGCCATGAAACCTCCATGAGAGCTCAAGTGCTCTCATGGTGGTTGGCTAGGGTTTGTGTTATAGACCAAATAGATGGTTCAAATGGTCTAAGGATGGTACTAGAGTGCTTCCTAGGTGATCCAAAACTATCTTTTGCTTGTGGATGAGATCAATTTAGGAGCTATGTCAAGGTGACATTGTCAGGGTTTGAAAATTGGGGCTTTTGCCCTAGGACGTTTCCAAGGCAAATTGACCTTGTGAAAACCTAATTAGGGGTATTCCCGACCCGTGGGGCAACACCGTTCGTTGAAACGAAAAGCCTATATAGGGGCTACTATACAAATTGACCTGATTGGGTCTCTATTTAACATGCAGGTCTTAACCTAGGCATCGGTTGGTCACGAGATTCGAACCACAACTCCACCATAATATTTAGAGGTGGGGGGTGCATTTCGGAATCGTTGAATTCCCTTCTATGTCTATTTCACTTTTGTTGAGCATATAAAATGCAGAATATTCATGCATGATAGGGTAGAAGGTATTTATGCAAATTGGTTGAATCTCATTACTTCGTTGCTAATGTAGTTGAACTTAGTAAATGAAATGGAACCATAGAGGCATGTGAAATAGGACCCTATGCTTGTATGAATATGACAGTGGACTTGATCTTAGTAAACAAAGGTGGCATTGAACATAGAGATGAGATTGGCATTGAGATAATCATAGTTAAACATTGTTTAACCTTAGTGGCATTATGGCAAGGATGACATAGAGGACAAGGTAGTAACCTATCTATGAGAGTGGCATTGAGACTATTGGCTACAATCCTCGAGTTGGAGGATGGATCGATACTCATGACAAGTCTTGGCTTGAGGGAGGTCGCTCCCTCTCGAGTGGTGAGTTCCGAAACAGTCACCACGGGGATCGTGGCCCCCAGGACGGTCCCTCGGGTCTTGCAGGCTTAGAGCCTCCCCGAACATAAAGGAATTTTGGGTCTTGAGTTTGTTGGGGTTAACTATGTTAACCGGTAAGATTGGGTAATGAGCCAAGTAAAATAAAGTACAGAGCATGCATGCATTGTAGCATATCAAAAATTCGGTAATAAGATCGGACTTTGGCAAAATTGACTAAAGTGCGAGAGTAAAGTAGTTGGACATGTTCCAATTGCCATTCCAAATCTCTTGGAAAGGTTAGAAGATAATCTAAAAGAGTTAAAAAGGTTTTGGCGTTGTTCGGCGCGAAGTAGAGTCGAAACAGCGCGAAAAACACAAGTCTGGAGCTTCCATACCGCATGTACGGTGTCCAGACGGTATAGCCACCACAGAGAAGAAGAGCTCTCGGGTTTGGCGATTTTTGTGGCCCATACCGGTACAAGGTACCTGCATGGCAGTAACCGAATCTGAGAATCTCTCGGGTTTTCTCTTTGTAGCACCCCGTCTGGGATCTCATCAGGGGCTTTTTGGCTATTGTTACAACACAATAAGCTCCCCCAACACCCCCTTTTCACAGCACACACACACCCTCTCTCATTTCTCTCTTTTGCTCCCTTTCTCTCTCTAGAACTTCATCCCTAGAGCTTGGAGATCTTGGAGGAGAGGAATAAGAAGGTGGGTTTGGAGCACTTGGTGGGCTTGGAGCTCTCCAACAAGAAAGGATTTTAGTAGAGCTTGGTACAAGAGGTGAGTTTCTACAAGTTTAACTCTAGGGTTTAGGTTTTCTCCTAAGTTTTGGAGTTTTCTAGCTTGTTGCTAGTACTAGAGGACTTGTATGGCTATGAACACCATGAAACCCCATGAGAGCTTCAAGTGCTCTCATGGTGATTTCTTAGGGTTTGTTGTAAACCCCAAATAGAGGATTCTAATGGGTCAATGATGGTTCTAAAGAGCTTCTAGGTTGATCTAAAGCTATTTTTTGCTTGTGGATGAGATCAAAACCCTAGGTTTGATATAGGGCATTGTTGGAGCACCACTACTACAAATTCATGATTTAGCGGCATTTACTGCGCAGCATTTATTTAAATAACGCTAATTAATATATTTAACAGCATTACTTGATAAGTGCCACTAAATTAAAAAATTTAGCAGCAATTTACTATTAATGCTGCAAAATAGAATAAATTAGCGACATAAATTAGTGAATGCTGCCGATGTTTCCGGCATTTTATAAAAAATAACACTAAATGTATTAAAGTAGCAGCACTTATTGCTAAATGCCGGAATATTTGCCCCGCAACATTTATTTTAATCATGTCAATTAATATATTTAGCAGCATTACTTGATAATTGCCGCTAGATTTAATTATTTAGCAGCAATTTACTATTAATGTTGCAAAATAGAATAAATTAGCAGCATAAATTAGTGAATGCCGCTAAATATAATAAACTAGCAGCACTTGTTAATAAATATCATTACTAATTAATATATAATTATTAATAAATCCTATTTAATTATAATTAAAAATTTTAAAATTAAAGTTTAAAATTCGAAACTTATAATTTTAAAAATTAAACTTATAATTTAAAATTTAAAATTCCAAAATTTATATTTTAAATTTTAAAGTTTAAAATTATTAATTTTAAAGTTTAAAATTTTAAATTTATTTTAAATTTCAAATTTCAAATTTAAAACACTTAATTTTGAAACTTAAAATTTCATATTTTAAAATTTAAAATTTAAATTTAGTAACTAAATTTAAAAATTTAAAATTTAAAATTTAAAATTTAAAATTTAAAATTTAAAAATAGAAGACTTAAAATATAAAAAATTAAAATATACATAACTAACAGTCGCTAGCGCAAGTGGCAAAAGGCTTGGATGTTGGTACTCGAGGTCTCAAGTTTGAATCTTAGTTGATTCGCATTTCTAGCAAAGTTTAAGACAAAAAGAAATAAATGAAGCGGGAGCATCTCAAAAAAAATAAAATTAAAATTTTAAAATTTTAATTTCTAAAATTAGATATTTGTATTAGCGGCATTATATTTATGTGCCGCTAATGAACAATTTAAAATTAGCATTTAATCCCTTTTAGTGGCATATTTCTAATGACACTAATTGATTTATATCGGCGGCATTTATAATTAATGCTGCTAATACTTTTAGCAACATTAACATAGGCAGCATTTAGTGTCATATGCTGCTAAAACTTTTAGCAGCATTTGTTGATCATTTAGCAGCATAAATAAATGCCGCTAATGACTAATTTTCTAGTAGTGCACCCAAAATTGGGGCTTTTAAACATAGGGGTTCTATGGTCAAATTGACCTTGTAGAAACCTAATTGGGGGCATTCCCGACGCGTGGGACAACTCCGTTTAATTAAACGAAAATCCGATATAGGGGTTACTATGTAAAATGACTTGATTAGGCTCACTTTTAACGTAACAGGTTTCAACCTAGGCTTCGGTTTGTGAGTTATGAAACCCTAAGATCTAAAAGGTAATTAACACCTAGAGGGGGGTGAATAGGTGTAAACGGCAAAAACAAGTAATCTCAATGCTTTTAAAAATAAATGCGGAAATTAAAAACAAACACCGAGATTTAACGTGGGAAAACTCCAAGACGGAGAGAAAAACCCACGGGACCGATCACGCAAAACAATCCACTATAGAAAAATCAAGTACAAGTGATTTAATCCTAAACACAACTCGATTTTACCGAATCCTCGTTGTAGATCGTCTCCGTTAGTCCTCGATCGACGGAAATCCTTCTATCGATCTCACTGCGAATCCTCATAGCATCCACGTCTCGAATCCACGAAACGTCCACCGAATCCACGGCCTTCACGCGAAATCCACGCTCCAAACTTCCTCCGAAGTTCGAATCAATTGAACAACTTTGTGGTGATTTTATGAACTTAGAAAGCACATATGAGATGAGGAGCAAAAACCCTAGACATTCATCATCAAGACGATTCTTAAGAATATTGAACTCTTGTCGAAGAATCGTATCGAAGATCGAATCTCGAAAACTTGGTTTTTGAAAACTATTGAATGACGAAAACCATCACAAGCTTTCTAGGGTTTTTCATAGTATATCTCTCTAAGTCTTGTGTATCCAGGGCCCCTCATATCATATTTATAGATTTAGAAGACATCTAGAAAGATTTAGATATAACAAATCTGTTTTTCAAAGATTTCGGGTCGAGGGACCGGTCCTCCAAGTCAGAGACCGGTCCTCCCTTGCGCACTAAAGAAATAATCAGCGAGGGACCGGTCTCTCTGTTCAGGGGACCGGTCCTATGTTGCGACAAGGAAATTTGCAGTCTCTGGGACCGGTCCTCTAGATAAGGAGACCGGTCCTCTGTGCAAGGTTATGCAAAGAGAACTCTCTGGGACCGGTCTCTTAGTTGTGGAGACCAGTCCTCAGTACAAGACTGCGCAGACGAAGCTCTCTGGGACCGGTCCTCCAGTTGTGGAGACCGGTCCCATGTGCAAAGTTGCACAGAGGGAGCTCTCTGGGACCGGTCTTCTCAGTGTAGAGACCGGTCCTCCCAACCAGTTCATGTATGATACTAAATCAGTTAAGTTCAAAAACACAGTTTTATCAATTCTAATGTCTTCCAAACATATTATAATAACTTAAAATACACCACTAAGTGCTCTGGACCATACCTGAGTTACCGAACTTCATCCAGTCTTGCTCTTGTACTCGAATTGCGATCCTTTGACTTGATCTTCATCGAAGTCTCCAAAACTACTTACAATTACACGAAACTCGCCAACTTAGACAAATCCTTAACACGGTTGATCGTGAAACTTCTTGGGCATCCTCACAAAATTATTCTAAGGTGGGGGGTGCATGCCGGAATCATCGAATTCCCTTCTATGTCTGTTTTCACCTTTTGAGCATATTATATGTATAGTATATTCATGCATGATAGGGTAGTCGTTATTTATGCTATGGTTGAACTTCAAATATGTTCAAGCATGAAAATGAACTTAGAGATTGTAATGGAACCATAGAGGCATATGGATAGCTCCCTACTTGTGTGAATATGGCAAAGGACTTGACAATAGAAAACAAAGGTGAACATTGAACATAGAAACAAGATTGACATTGACATGACCTTAGTTAAACATGGTTTAACTTAGTGACATTATGGCAAATGGATATACATGATTAGGTAGAAAACCTATCATTGACAATGGCATGGTAACTAGTGGCTATGAATCCTCAATGTGAGGATTAGATCGATACTCTTGACAAGTCTTGGCTTGAGGGAGGTCGCTCCTCCTCCAGCGGTGAGTTCCGAAACAGTCACCTAGGGGATCGTGGCCCCGACGGACGGTCCCTCGGGTCTTGCAGGCTTAGAGTCTCCCCGTTCATTGAGGGATTTTGGGTCTTGAGTTTGTTGGGGTTAACTATGTTAACCGGCAAGATTGGGTAATGAGCCAAGTAAAGTAAAGTAAAGTATGGTAAAGAGCATGCATGCATAGCTATTTAAATTCGCTTATCTATCTATCTGACTCTTTCTTGCAGGCATAGTATTAGTATGCATAGCTTGGTTACTATTTTCAGTTCCTTTGAAATACTTATGCCTAAAATAGACCTAGTGGGTAAGTCGGCGGGGTCGGTTGCCGAGCCCACTGGGAACTTCGTTGTAGTTCTCACACCACTAACCTGTGTCCTAGCACGAGCGGGCGGCGAGGACCTGGCAAGGGGTTAGCGCCACAGCTAGTGGCCACCGGAGTATTGCATTAGTCATTCCTTTTGTTATACTTGTATCAACTTTATTTTGTTGAACTATAGATGTCAAGTTGTAAACAATTCAAGTATTTTTGGTGGAATGCAAATGTAAAATGAAATGATGTATGAGAGGTAAAAGAATGTAATACACTAGTTTACTTGTATTTGGTTCAAAATGTAATCAAGTTCATGTATGGTTTATATTCTAGCTTAGAGCTTACTTTTCCGCTGTGTTGTTGCTTGCCTTCGTGCAAGCCTTGTATAATAGCAAATATCTATTGATTGCTTCATTATACTCGTAGTTGGAGCCTTGGGCGGGCAGGGGAGGCCCTGTCCGTTCGGCGTCTGTTGACGTGGCCCGAACCCAACCAAATAGGCGGGTAGCAGGGCGTGACATGCATAGTCATTTACATTGATTATCTATTTACTGACCTCTCTTTTGCAGGCATACTATTAGTTTATAGTTCGGTTACTATTTTCCTTTCCGTTGAAATACTTATGTCTAATTAGACCTAGTGGGTAAGTCGGCGAGGTCGGTTGTCGAGCCCACTGGGAACTTTGTTGTAGTTCTCACACCACTAACCCTACAGGTGTTGGCCTAGTGGCCCTAATCTTATATTAGATTTTGATGATAACAAATAATCACTTTTATTGGACTAATATCTTATCTTGAGCTTTGTGTTTTAGATCTTTCTATCTTCAAAAGAATTCAAGATGGGCAATCCTCTAAGTATCAAGCTTCAATTATTGAAGCTACATTTGCTTCTTTTGTCAAATTGACAAACTCACTCTCTCTACTTTTACATGAATTAAAATCTTAATTAGAGTGAGATATTTTGAGCTAAATTTAATCTTTTCAATTGTCACTTTATAAACTCGCTCAAAATCTAAGTTCGTTCGCTTTGGTTTTCGGACTGCTCGGGCGACCTAAAGTGGATCCAAATGTTCGTGTTTTTGGATCCGCCTCTTCATTGCCGAAGCACCCGTAAATATTTTTAAACCCGTTTCGGGCGACCGCAAATCATTTCAGTCGACCGAAAACTTGACTTGACAGTTGCGTGTTCGGATGCACGACCGGTCCGAACGTTAGGGCGCCCGCAAATGTCGGGAAGCCCTAATAATTTGTCGAGAAAGTGGCGGCGGCACGGCAGGCAAAGACAGCAACACGGCGCGCAGCGGCGCGCGCACAGTGGCGCCCGCAAATCCCGACAGGGCGCCCACAAATCCCGACGGACCGTTCTCGAAAAGTGGCGCACGCGGGCCGACAGTACTGAAGCGCAGTACGGTCCGAAAGTTCTGGGTGCAAGGACAGGGCGCCCGCAAATCCTGACGGACGGTTCCTGAAAAGCGGCGCACGCGGCTGACAGGCAGCTGGAAGCGCAGTACGGTCCGAAAGTTCTGGGCGCAAGGACAGGGCGCCCGCAAATCCTGACGGACGGTTCCTGAAAAGCGGCGCACGCGGCTGACAGGCAGTTGGAAGCGCAGTGCGCGTGCAAACGTTTAGGGCGCCCGGAAATTACTTTAGGGCGCCCGAAAGTGCAACGTTCAGGAGCTGGCCGAGGCTATAAATAGATGACTCTTTGGTATCTCAAAGGCATCTCTTGCACTTAAATTTAAGCTAAAAACTTCAGCATTTTAAAACACTTAGCTCTCAATTCTCTTTTTCAATTTGAGTGAAATTGTAGTGAGATTTATTCTTGTAAAAAGAGAGAGCGGCAAAGTCTTGAAGCTTGCTAAGAAGAAGATCTTGGTGTAAAGGCTTGGTGCTTGCCCGCAAAAGCATCAACTAGTGGAGATCCAACTTTCTCTTGCGTTGAGAAGTTGGCGGGGACGTAGGCAAAGTGCCGAACCTCGAAACAAATCGACCGTGTGCATTCTTGAGTTTGAATTTCTCTATATTTCTCTTTGTCGATTGTTTTGGGTTTTTAATTAACTTGATTTTTGACTTTTTATTTTAGAAACCTAATTCACCCGCCCTCTTAGTTTGCCATTTCGGTCCTCAATTGGTATCAGAGCGAGGTCTCACATTATTTAGATTAACATCTAAGTGAGAATGGCATCTATGGGAAAGAATATTGAAGGACAATCTATTATTCGGCCACCATTTTTTGATGGAACCGATTATCCTTTTTGGAAGATTAGAATGAAGATATTCTTTCAATCTCTAGATTTTGATGTTTGGGATATAGTCGAAAGTGGTTATATCACTCCATCAAAACCTAGAGCGGAATGGAATGAAGCGGAAAAATCTCGCTTTCAATTGAATGCTAAAGCTATCAATTCATTCCTTTGCGCTCTTAGTAGAGAAGAATTTCATTGAATCTCTATATGCACAACGGCTAAAGAGATTTGGGATAAATTAGAAGTTATTCATGAAGGTACTTCTAGGGTGAAGGAATCTAAAATAAGCATGCTCATGTCAAGTTATGAACTATTCAAAATGGAGGAAAGTGAATCCATTTCGAATATGTTCACAAGGTTTACTAACATTGTGAATAGCTTGAAAGCCTTAGGCAAGGATTTTTCTCAATCGGACTTGGTGCGAAAACTTCTTCGAGTACTACCAAGAAGTTGGATACCCAAGGTGACGGCTATCCAAGAAGCTCATGACTTGGACAAAGTAAAGATTGATGAGCTTGTTGGATCGCTCATGGCGCATGAACAACGCCTCAAGGAGTATGACAACGAAGTAGCTCCCGAGAAAAAGAAAAGCCTTGCACTTAAAGGTGTTGTTGCTTCCGATAGTGAAGATGACGAAGAAGGATCGAGCGAAGAAATTGCTATGATTTCAAAGAGGCTCGACCGACTAATCAAGAAGCGCAACTTGAGGAGACCTAAACGAGACGGGTTTAAAGGTGAAGGATTCAAGAAAGGAATCATTTGCTACAATTGCAACAAGCCGGGGCATTTGAAAAGTGAATGCACTCTTCCAAGCAAGCCCTTTAAGAAAGACAAGAAAAAGAAGGCTTTCAATGCACTAAATTGGGACGCCCCCGACGAATCTAGCGATGACGAGTCGGAAAAAGAAGTTGCTCAAATTTGTCTTATGGCCTTTGAAGATGAGGTAAATAATTTAAGTTATGATGAACTTTTAGAAGCTTTCTTTTCTTTATATGATGATCTACGAAGTTTGGGTCCTAAATATACATCTCTCAAAAAGCAAAATGCTTCATTAGAGATGGAAGTTAACAACTTAAAATCTTCGACTTCAAATCCTTCTTTGATACTTGTAAATGAAGACTCTCTACTCAAGAAAGAGCTCAAACAAGTAAATGAGACATGTTGTAGTCTCATTCATGAAAATGAGGTATTAAAGAAGAAACTTGAATGTCAAAATTTTAAGCCAAGCTTCCATTGTAACAATCAACTTGAGAAGCTTCAAATTGAAAACCAACAACTCAAGGTTGGCTTAGGTGAGTCTAAGAAAACTCTTGAGAAATTTGTTGGTGGAACTAAGTATCTAAATATGATACTTGGAAGTCAAGTTGTAAACTTCCAAAAGTTTGGGATAGGTTATGTGCCTAATCCAAACAATGTTAAGTTAACAAAAACTAAAAGAAATGTTTTTGTTAAAAGCTCAAATCAAAACCCAACTTTGCATTGCTCCTATTGCAATATTAGAGGGCATCATACATCTTCTTGTAAATATAAGAAAAATCCTAAACTTAACCAAATTTGGGTTGTGAAAGGTTTATCTAACTCAAAAGGACCCAATCTCACTTGGGTACCAAAGTTAAACACTTAATTTGTTTTTGTAGGTGTGTCTCCAATCAAAAGGTGCAAGCAACAAATGGTACTTAGATAGTGGATGCTCAAGACATATGACTTGGGATCAAACCAAGTTTAAATCTATTGAAATGAAAGATGGAGGATTTGTCACCTTTGGAGACAACACAAAAGGAAAGATCATTGGAATCGGCACTATTGGTAATGAAAAGGTTAATATTTCTAATGTTCTTTTAGTTGATGGTCTTAAGCATAATTTACTAAGCATTAGTCAATTATGTGACAAAAGCTATTTTGTAAAGTTTGAAGCATCTCATTGTAGTATCCTTGATCCATCTACTAATGAGGTAGCTTTTATGGGTTTTCGCTCTAAGAATGTTTATACCGTCGATTTAGGCAAACTTTCACTTGAAGGAGAAAAATGCTTTTCGGTACAAACTAATCACGAATCTTGGCTTTGGCATAAAAGGTTAGCACATGCTAGTATGGATTCGCTTTCAAAACTTTCTAAAAGAAAACTAGTAAAAGGTTTACCTAAAATCGATTATGCCAAAAGTGAAGTTTGTGATGCTTGTGCTCAAGCTAAACAAGTGAAATCTTCTTTTAAATCTAAAAATGTTGTCTCCACTAATAGGGCATTGGAATTGATTCACATGGATCTCTTTGGACCAATTGATGTCACTAGCCTTGGTGGAAGTAGCTATGTTTTTGTAATTGTTGATGATTACTCTAGATTTACTTGGACTTTATTTTTAAAACACAAGTATGACTCTTTTAAATCCTTAAAAGATTTTGTCTATCGTGTTCAAAATGAGAAGAGTTGTATGATCTCCAAAATTAGAAGTGATCATGGCGGTGAATTTGAAAATCGCAAATTTGAAGAGTTTTGCAATGAATTGGGAATAGAACATCAATTTGCTACCCCTCGAACACCTCAACAAAATGGGGTTGTTGAACGCAAAAATAGATCTCTCCAAGAAATGGCTAGATCTATGTTAATTGAGGGGGAGTTGCCTAAGTACTTTTGGGCCGAAGCCGTAAACACGGCTTGCTATATTATGAACCGTGTTATAATTCGACCAATTCTTGAGAAAACTCCATTCGAATTATGGCATGATAGAACTCCTAATATTGGGTACTTCAAAATCTTTGGTTGTAAATGTTTCATTTTGAACACAAAAGACAAGTTGGGAAAGTTTGATGCTAAATCCGATGAAGCAATATTCTTGGGGTATTCCTCTACTAGTAAAGCTTATCGAGTTTATAATCGACGAACTTTAGTAATGGAGGAAAGTATGCATATTCTTTTTGAAGAATACAAAGGCAAGGATATCTCTTTTGAAGATGATCTTCTTGACTTTGAAAAGCTTAACATAAACTCCACACCTCAAGATGTTGAACAATCTAAGGAAGTTGAGAAGTTCATTTCCAAAGATAATGAACCTACTCCTCTACCTAAAGTGTGGAAATTTGCCACTTATCATCCCAAGGACTCCATTATTGGAGATCCGAGTCAAACGGTCAAGACAAGATCTTCTCTAAGATTACTTTGTGACCATTTGGCTTTCATATCTTAAATTGAACCTAAAATTTTTTTTGAAGCTAGCAATGATGAAAATTGGCTCATTGCGATGCAAGATGAACTCAATCAATTTGAGAGGAACCAAGTTTGGATGCTTGTGGAAAGACCAAGTGATCATACCGTTATTGGCACTAAATGGGTCTTCCGAAACAAGCGAGATGAATCGGGTGTCGTGGTTCGAAACAAGGCTAGACTAGTGGCCCAAGGTTTCAACCAAATTGAAGGAATTGATTTTGATGAAACTTTTGCACCGGTTGCTCGACTTGAAGCTATTCGAATTCTTTTGGCATTTGCCTCTTACATGAACTTCAAGTTATTTCAAATGGATGTTAAAAGTGCTTTCTTAAATGGATATATTTCCGAAGAAGTCTATGTTGAGCAACCACCCGGTTTTGAAAAACACGATTTTCCGGATCATGTTTTTAAACTTTCAAAAGCACTTTATGGTTTAAAACAAGCTCCTAGAGCAAGGTATGAAAGACTTAGCACTTTTGTCACTTCAAATAATTTCACAAGAGGAAAAATTGACACTACACTATTTATTAAGATAAAGGACAATGATCTTCTCATTGTTCAAATTTATGTGGATGATATTATATTTGGTGCTACTAATGAATCTCTTTGCAAGGAATTTTCTACACTAATGCAAAATGAGTTTGAAATGAGCATGATGGGCGAGCTCTCATTCTTCCTTGGACTCCAAGTCAAACAAATAAAGGATGGAATCTTCATTAATCAAGCCAAGTATGCAAAAGACCTAATCAAAAGATTTGGCTTGGAAAGCTCAAAAGAAACAAGCACTCCAATGAGTGCCGCAACTAAACTTGACAAGGATGAAAAAGGCAAGGATGTTGATATCAAGCTCTACCGAGGTATGATTGGTAGTTTACTTTATCTTACCGCAAGTAGGCCGGACATTATGTTTTGTGTTTACTTATGTGCTCGGTTTCAAGCTCAACCTAAAGAGTCACACCTAGTGGCCGTAAAGAGAATACTTAGATATGTTAAGGGAACTCTCAACTTAGGATTATGGTATCCCAAGGGTACTAGTTTTGATCTCATTGGCTTTTCGGATGCCGACTTTGCCGGGTGCAAAGTTGATCGGAAAAGTACTAGTGGGACTTGTCAATTTTTTGGTCACTCCTTAGTCTCATGGTCTTCGAAAAAGCAAAATTCGGTTGCACTTTCAACCGCAAAGTATATTGCGGCGGGTTGTTGTTGTGCACAAATTTTATGGATGAAACAAACACTTGAAGACTTTGGAGTGCATCTAAAACAAGTTCCAATCAAATGTGACAACACTAGTGCCATCAACCTATCTAGAAATCCTATTCAACATTCTAGAACTAAACATATTGAGATTCGACATCATTTTATTAGAGATCACATTCAAAAGGGAGACGTTACTATAGACTTTGTGGACACTTATCATCAATTAGCGGACATTTTCACTAAACCCGTTAGTGAGGATAGATTCACTCTACTTAGAAGAGAATTAGGAATGATTGATTTGAATGCTTGATTCTTTCTTTTATGCTCTTATCCCTTTGTGCTACTTTTCTTTTATGCTTTTTTATGATGACAAAGGGGGAGAAAAACTTTATGTGATATATATGTTGGATTGAAGGCTTGATATGTTCTTATATTTTGGATGCTTATTATGCTCTTATGCTTGTTATGTTATGATGTTATTTGCGTTTACTTTGTGTTGAATGCTTTTACTTTGTACACACCTTGATTCATGATGATCCTATGCATTGTATACACTTTGATTTATGATATTTGTTGCTAAATCTATGCATATATTTAGGGGGAGCATTCTACTCTTTTGAATCTTATATCACATTATTTGTCATCATCAAAAAGGGGGAGATTGTTGGCCTAGTGGCCCTAATCTTATATTAGATTTTGATGATAACAAATAATCACTTTTATTGGACTAATATCTTATCTTGAGCTTTGTGTTTTAGATCTTTCTATCTTCAAAAGGATTCAAGATGGGCAATCCTCTAAGTATCAAGCTTCAATTATTGAAGCTACATTTGCTTCTTTTGTCAAATTGACAAACTCACTCTCTCTACTTTTACATGAATTAAAATCTTAATTAGAGTGAGATATTTTGAGCTAAATTTAATCTTTTCAATTGTCACTTTATAAACTGCTCAAAAATCTAAGTTCTGTTCAGTTTTGGTTTCTGGACTCTGTTCTGGGCGACCTAAAGTGGATCCAAATGTTCTGTGTTTTTGGATCTGCCTCTTCGCTGTCGAAGCACCCAGAAATATTTTTAAACCTGTTCTGGGCGACCGCAAATCATTTCAGGTCGACCGAAAAACTTGACTTGACAGGTTGCGTGTTCTGGACTGTACGACAGTACGGTCCGAACGTTTAGGGCGCCCGCAAATGTCAGGAAGCCCTAATAATTTCTATCAGAGAAAGTGGCGGCGGCACGGCAGGCAAAGACAGTAACACACGGCGCGGCGCGGCGGCGCAGCAAGTGGCGCCCGCAAATCCCGACAGGGCGCCCACAAATCCCGACGGACCGTTCTCGAAAAGTGGCGCACGCGTGACAGCACGGAAGCGCAGACGGTCCGAAAGTTCGGCGCAAGGACAGGCGCCGCAAATCCCGACGGACGGTTCCTCGAAAGCGGCGCACGCGGGCCGACAGTACTGGAAGCGCGTACGGTCCGAAAGTTCGGGCGCAAGGACGGGCGCCCGCAAATCCCGACGGACGGTTTCGAAAAGCGGCGCACGCGTGACCGATTGGAAGCGGTGCGCGTGCAAACGTTTAGTGGCGCCGGAAATTACTTTAGGCGCCCGAAAGTGCAACGTTCAGGTGCTGGCCGAGACTATAAATAGATGACTCTTTGGTATCTCAAAGGCATCTCTTGCACTTAAATTTAAGCTAAAAACTTCAGCATTTTAAAACACTTAGCTCTCAATTCTCTTTTTCAATTTGAGTGAAATTGTAGTGAGATTTATTCTTGTAAAAAGAGAGAGCAAAGTCTTGAAGCTTGATAAGACGAAGATCTTGGTGTAAAGGCTTGGTGCTTGCCCGCAAAAGCATCAACTAGTGGAGATCCAACTTTCTCTTGCGTTGAGAAGTTGGCGGGGACGTAGGCAAAGTGCCGAACCTCGAAACAAATCGACCGTGTGCATTCTTGAGTTTGAATTTCTCTATATTTCTCTTTGTCGATTGTTTTGGGTTTTTAATTAACTTGATTTTTGACTTTTTATTTTAGAAACCTAATTCACCCCCCTCTTAGTTTGCCATTTCGATCCTCAACAGGTCCTAGTATGAGCAGGGCGGCAGAGGACCGAGGCAAGGGTATCGCGCCATAGCTAGTGGCCACCGGAGTTACATTAGGCATTTCCTTTTTGGTATACTTATATCAACTTGTTTTGTTGATCTATAAATGTCTAAGTTGTAAACAATCAAATATTTTGTTGGAATGACAAATGTAAAAAGGATATCATGTATTTGAGAGGAAAAAATTATAATAGCTTAGTTTACTTGTGTTTAGTTCAAATGTAATCAAATATCATGTATAGTTTATACTATAGTTTAGAGCTTTCACTTTCGCTGTGGATGCTTGCTCTCGAGCAAGCCTTGTATAATTGCAAATCTTTTTGATTGCTTAATTATACTTGTAGTTGAAACGCCCAGGGGCGGGGAGCGCATCAATTTCGGCATCCCTGTTCTGAGTAATTCCTACTTTGACAAAGAGGCGGGTGGCGGGGCGTGACAACATTATTCTCCTCCGTACTACTTTTGATATTACCATTGAGCAGTGTTTGAAAATGAAGTTTGGATATTTTATTGCCCTTCGTTATATTCATTGTTGGGTCCTTCCAAAAGTTATGCAGCATGTAATGTGAAAGCTTTTGTCTTTGTTGGATTCGTGAGGCTCTAAGTTTAGTTCTGATTAGTTCTGAATTTGGAAATATTTTTTGGCCTGCGTTTCTTCTCAGTTTTTTTTTTTTTTTTTTTTTTCTAAGTGTCCTGTCTAAGAGCTTCTCATTTCTAAATTTTGCTTATCTGTTGTAAAACAATACTAAATTAAGATAGGTCATAATTGAAGATTATTAATGCCTTTGTGGATTGACAACTGCTTTACTCCATTTTTTATGAATGTACGCTGCCTAAATTGTGTCACTTATTGCCTTTATGACAGGAATTCATCTTTGGGTTCTTATATTGATTACGTTTGCACGATTTCCAGTTTGATTTTCCTTAAGTTGTGTCATTTATTGCCTCATGGAGTACAAAGCTACACCTGACTAATTGATTGCATTTTTACTATAACATTCATAAGATAAAGGGTACTTCAGATGGTATATAGAAGTGTTTAGGTAGATTCATGGTGGGTCATAATGTAGAGCCTTACTTTTTTTATCATGTATTTGAGAGTGGAGCTATAAAATATCATATCTAGAGCATGTCTTGATTGGTAGAAGACAACGCACCCTGGAGATGTTTTTGCTAAATTGTTAACTCTTTGTTTTCCTAATCTGGCATTTAACATTTGATTACAACCATTAGGGGCTGGTATTATTTGAGAGTGGAACTATAGAATATCATATCTACAGCATGCCTTACTTGGTAGAAGAAAGCCCCACGCATCCGGGAGATGTTTTTGTTAAAATGTTAACTCTTTGTTCTCCTAATCTCGCATTTAACATTTGATTACATAGGGAATGGTATCTAATATTAATTTGCATTCAAATTTTAAATTGTATTTTAAAATAAATTTAAATTTCCATTTCGAACGTAAATTTTGTAAATTTTGATTTCAAATTTTATTTGTTTTTGGTTTGATTTTGATATTTGAATTTGTATTTATTTTTCTACCGCATATTAATGCATAATAAAAAAAATTAATATTAATATTTATAATAATTTATTATTTTATTATTTTTTCATCGTATCGCGTGGTCCGACCTAATTAACATTAACGAGATATACGTGGGATAGCAAAGAAATGAAAGACAGGAAGAAAGTCCGGCGCGGCGGCGCTCTCAGGCTATGTTTGGTTCAAGGATAAAGAGAAGAATAAGAGGAATATGGACCTTATTCCTCTCTTTATCCCCAAATAAAAAAAAAATTGCCAATTCCCCTCTTAACGGGTTATCCTAGGATAACCCGTTAAGAGGTGGAATTGTTGTTCCACCAAAATGGTGGAACAACAACAATTCCTTTACTTATACTTACCAAATTAATAATAAAATATTATTTAATTAATGTATTAGCTATTAATTTATTTGCTAATTAACTAGAAAAATAATTAACTACTTAATTTATTACTCTAATAAATATTTAAATTAACTATTTGAGTAATTAATTTATTATTTTAATTAATTTGCTAATTAATTAATTAATTATTTAATGTACTTATTCAATAATCAATATTTATATTGATTAATTAATTAATTTTTTGACTAATCTAACTATCTGATCGTTATTAATTAATTAATTTATTAATTTATTAAGTACGTAATTTATTAAATTACTTATGATTAATTAAATTATTAATTACTAATTAATTTATTAATTAACATTTAGGGTTATTTAGCATTATTTAATTAATATTTTATATTTTTCAAATATAAATTTGATCTTAAATTTAAAGTTTAAAATTTAAAATTTAAAAATTTAAATTTAAAATTTTAGATTTTAAATTTCAAATATTGAAATTTCAAAGTTAAAATTTTAAATTTAAAAATTATAAAAATCAATTTTAAATATATTAAGAAAGTAATATCATTATTTTTTATTTATAAAAATTACTTGTTCCATCTTACCTAACCAAACGCTATCTTTTCTAATCCCAGGAATAACCCAATTTGCATCCAAACGCAAAATTGATCTAATCCCTGTTTATCCCTCAATTTATACCTATTCCTGAAATAGCTATTTTTTGCTTATCCCCGAACCAAACGATACCTCAAGGTCTGGCTGCGAGCGAAAGGCTCCTCGGGGTTGGGTAGCCAGCTCTTATCCCACAAAAGCCAAATAAGCGTGGGAAGCAAGAAAAATTCCAGCTAATGTCATGTCTAGTCTTGTCGATTTTTTTTTTTCAATCTTGCTCTTTGGATTTTAATAAATTTTCTAATTTAACTTTTTTATCATACATTTAAAAAAATATGTATGACTTAATAGTATTTACATATCTATCTATAAATCTTATGAAATCCCGTTCTCTTTTGTCCACGTGGCAACATTAGGTTAATCTAATTTTTGTGGACCCTACCTGTCATCTTAAGATAAGATAATTTATTAATTAATTAATAAACTTTAATACTCACCCAACCAAATATTCCCGTTTAATTTACCCTGCTTCTAATTAACTTCTTCTACCTCGGCTACTTCGCTCGCCCCTCTACCGCTCCGACTCCTGTCCCTACCGCGGCGCTTCGATCCCCCCACCGCGGCGCTTCGATCCCTCCTCTGCTTTTTCGATCCCATCTACGCCCCATCGCTTCGATCCCGCTCCCGTCTCTTCGATTCCATCTACAATCTCATCTATTGGCCCCTGATCAAGATTTGTATTTGGACATTTTAACACCAACAGCGGCGGCGTTGAGCACTGCCCCGCCGCGATCTTCGTCTCCAACCTCCCTTACTCATTTAAGTCGTCGCAGGTTCTTTCTTTGACGATTTTCGCAAATTAGGGTTTTACTTTGATGGTGTAACGCGGGGGATTTGATTCCTTTTGATTGCTTTTGTTTTTGTTGGTGTGTTTTGTTAGAGGAGGTTTTTAGCGAGGTTGGGTCCTGTGAGGCGCTGCTTCATGGTTACTCAGAAGGTAAGTAACTCACGGTTTAGGCTTTTGTTGTGATTTCGTAGTTTAATTTTAGGCGCTGCTTCATGGTTACTCAGAAGGTAAGTAACTCATGGTTTAGGCTTTTGTTGTGATTTCGTAGTTTAATTTTAGGGAAAAGAGGGAAAGGTCGCGTTTCTACTTAGATACAATAATTGTGCGAGAGAGAAGATTTTTTTTTCTTTCTTTATGTTGGTATTGGCATCATTTTTTTAATTCAATTTAGTTTCTTTCATTTGAATCTCCGCAGTGTTTTACTGAGTACTCACATTATTAGTTATTTTGATGTCTAACGATTCAGTACAGCTAATTTTTTATTTGCAAATTCAGGCTCAGATGTAAGCCTTGGTTTTGGCTATGTGCATGCAATTGTAAGTATGATTTCTTTTTTTATTCCTCTTTATCCATGATATTATTGTTATGTTGTGATTTATAGTATACTTGAGGCTGTTGAAATATGTTTCTTCCTGCTCCTTTTCGTCGCCCCTCTTTGTAAAAATCCGGACAATTTGCGACCATCTATGATAAGAATCCTCTGAAGTCTGGATGGCGAAGAGGATGATGGTTTGTTCCGCGGCTGAATACACAAATGGGTCTCTCTGAATATCAGAAATCATACATTGAGTCTCTTATTTCGCAGCAGACAATGTCTGATGGTAGGTTACTCGGCAATCCTGCTTCTGGCAATTGGTTTGCCCTATTTGGGAACCCAGTTGTCACGCACCAGTAATTCTTCTTTTGGTCCTCTAAGCACTTTTGAGCATAATGATCAGCAATTTTTTCTCTCTTCCCCGGCAAGAGTTGCAGCTACTAGATCTATGTTGGATGAATTGAAGCACAACAAAATCAGAACATTTGAGCTTGCTGATATAGTGCGTCATGTTATTGAATTGGGATAATTGCCTATATATCCTCATGCGTCTGAAAATATCCGATCTACCCCTACTTTTTTTTCTTTCTAAAATGCCCCTCATACGTTCCACCGTTATTGCAAAATACCCCTGCGGTTATCTCCTGTTAAGTTAATCTGAGTTAAACGTGAGTCAAATATGTACCACAGTTAAAAAAAATTAAAATACCAATTTTGCCCTTAACTTAAGGGCAAATAAGAAAGGTTGGTCACGGTAGAGGGGTATATTGGAAAAGTCCAAAAGTCGAAATACTTTTTGTGCCCCTGACTTTAAGGGCAAATAAGAAAGATAGTGATGGTAGAATGGCATATTTGAAAAGGGCAAAATAGTAATTTTACAGAGATAAAAGAGTTATTTAACAGATTTTAACTCTAAGGATATATTAGAAATAAGTTGGAACGTAGGAGAGGTATTTTCAATATTAGCCTTCTAAGAGGGGTAAATCGGAAAGTCTGGAACTTTTCAGGGGTATATAAGCAATTGCCCCTATTGAATTTAGGTGCTACATCAGTCTTATGAATAATTTCCTTACTAATCAACTTTGTTGTTATTGAATCCATGATTTATTTGTTTTTCTCCGTGCTCTTGCAGTTTAGATCAGAATGGAAGCCATTTCATTCAACAAAAACTTGAAACTGCATCAGTTGGTGAGAAAAGTAAAATTTTTCTTGAGATACTTGCTCATGCTCTTTCTTTGACAAAGGATGTCTTTGGGAATTATGTCATTCAAAAGGTATGATGGTCGTATTGTCAAATAAATTATATAAGTATATCATTTGAATTCTGAAATTTGAGCAAACAATTTGCAGTTTTTCGAGCTGGGTACCGAGAGCCAAAGGAATCAGCTGAGTGATCAAATTTGGGGCCATGTTTTGCATCTAAGTCTTCAAACATATGGGTGCAGAGTAAGTTAAAAGGTTGACTTAGCGTCTGTATTCATACTTTTATTACCTTTTGTGTAGTTGTAGTTTGAACTTGCATCCTTCTATTCCCAAGCTTTTAATTGCTACAGTTATGTTAGATTTTCTATGTCTTCACACTTTGCTTGCAGTTTTTGTATCCAGCTTCTTTCTGGTTCTGTTTATGCAATTGTGGTTGTCGTGCCTTGCATAATGTTTCAGCAAATGTAAGCTCATTATATTTGATCTTTAAAAGTTTTTCAATTATATCAGATTTTTTATTGTTTAAAGCTGATGAATTACAGCTGCTTTCGTTTAATTTTAGCTTTAAGTGCTTCAATTATTTTTTTTTTTGCTTCTTCCTTATTTTGCCTATTGTATATAAGTTGCTCGAGTTGTTTTATGCCTTCTTTATTTAAGAATTTAAACAATGCTAGGATGTGTCACTCATTCTTTTTGAAAACTTATGCAATATTTTTTGATTTTTTCTATTATCTATCTGATAAAGAAAAGATTTTAGAACAACACTATCTGCCCGCCACATCGCGCGGGTTACTACACTAGTTAATTAGAAGAGAGAAATTTTTTCTCTCTCTTCTCATTTTAAAACTTACTAATAGCTAAAAATAATTAATTTGTATAAAGTAATAATTAAAAATTGACATAGAGTGATAATGAATATTATTATTATTAAATAATAATTTGATTATTATGATAATTATTACTATTTTATTAGTATTTAGTTTGACTATATTAATCAAATTTGATCATATTGATATTATATAATCAAATTAAATACTACTAATTGTAGTAATATAATACTAATAATAACAACAAATTATCATTAAATAAAAATAATATTTATTATTATTAAATGTTTATTTTTTAATTATTATTATTATTATTATTATTATTATTAATTATTTTTAAATATTAGTAGGCTAGGAGGAGAGAGGAAAATTTTCTCTCTTCTAGTTATAATTAACTTACCTTTTGTGTTCCAATCTATGAAAGAAAAACTATATTAGAAATTCTATTCTAAAAGAAATGCTAAATTGAAATTTTTTTTTCAATAAGTCTAGATAAGGAATTGAGTAAATGCCTTATCTAGTCTTATTTTTAATCTCAGTCTTATTTTTTAAAAAAATTTCAACCTAGCCTAGTTTGAATGTATTAAATGCTTAATAATAATTATATGTTAATTAAGAGAGAGAAATATTTTCTCTCTCCTGTCTACCCCCACCAACTCCATCCCCACTCTCTCTCTCTCTCTCCCCTCCCCACCTAGGGGTGTAATGTGGGCCGTGCCGGGCCGGCACGGCCCACATTTTTCGGGCCAAGTCGGGCTGGGGTGTAGTGACCTGGAAAATTGCACCTGAGGCTTGTCGACAGCTCTGGGGAGTGTCGGGACAAGTCCGGGACGCGTTGGCGCGAAATAGACGCTAAACGGGCCTCGTGGGAACGCGAGAGCAGCGCGCGTCAAGAAAATCTGTGAAATAGCAGCTTTTCTGTGAGTTGTACCGGTACAAGTCGGTGGCTGTACCGGTACAGCAACGGTTGCTATACCGGTATAGCCACCAGGGGTATACCTGTATGACCCTGCGCAGAGGCTCGGGTTGCCTGTTGTACCGGTACAAGGGGGCTTGTACCGGTACAGAGCGGCAGAATGGTGCGGTTTGACTTTTTCCTCTCTTGTCACATCACCCCTTTACCTCCCCTTACCTCCCCTTACCTTGCAGCAGAGAGGAGAGAGAGAGGGACTCCTCACACTCCTCCTCCTTCTCCCATTGCTGCTGCTGCTGTGCTCCTTCCTCTTCTTCTTCCTTGCTTAACCAAGGTGGTGGAGAAGCTCAAGTGAAGACCGATCTTCGTCGACGACGCGCCGAGGAGCGACTTCAGCGGGTTTGCGACCTTGTGACGCTGCGAGGGAGCCTGGCGTGCGTGCGGGACCACCGTCCTCAACTCGGCGACGGGCCTTGAGGGTTTTCTGAGGTGAGTAGCCCATCGAGTTTCCCTCCGTTGCTTCTAAATCCCTTGATTTTCGAGCTGCTGCTAACTGCAGCGTCGACCCGCGGAGTTTTGATTAGATCTCTGTGTAGGAGTGTCGAAACGCGACGAAACTTGGGGCGTTGGATCCGCGACTGCGAGACGATTCCAGAGAGTCCTTATTTGCCGGATTTGGAGCAGGTTTGCCCTGTCGAACCCTAGTTTTTCTGAGCCGATGTTTGTCGAGCAGTTTCTGAGGTGCCGAACTGCAGGATTCCAGCGTCGACGTTTTGTATTTCGGCCCGTACTCTGCGTAGAAGTGGCGGAATCCAGCGAAACTTGGACCGTTGGATTCATGACTTCGAGACGAAGCTTCTGAGCCCTTACTTGCTGAAATTGGAGAAGGTTAGCTTAGTTATAATTAAGCTTTTCTCAGCTGCTGTTTTCCGGACAGAATTCGTGAAATCGCGTATTGTTGGGTTTGCCTCTTCGCAGCAGGAAACTCCGGACCTTGGCGGATCAGCGGGGGAGATCGAGGGGACCCAGGACACTCCCTTGCTGCCAGGGGATTGCTATCGAGGTGGGATTTCATCGTTTCACTCCTAAGTTCCGAAATGGTCGATATTTATGCTTTGTTGTTGAAGTTAATTAGTGGTAGCTCAATTCATGGATCATAACTTGAAAAATCTGAATTTAGAGAGCATGTTACTACTTTGCAACATTCATGTCGGACTTGAATTTGACTTAGGAGAAAACCCCGAATTGATCGCCATTTACATACACCACTGGATTTAGCTCTAGGAGCCGTGTTGTCTTTGTATCGTCGCGGGCCTTGTGCGATGGATACCCAGGATAGTGTAGCTTGTGTTTGTGCTCGTGCTGGGACGCCGAGCTTATTCTAGCTGAGTTTAGACTGTTTCGGGGTGTCGGGCGCCGTCGGGGCAGACGGTGGGCCCAAAGTCTGTTTTGGTTACTTGGTTTGGCTAGATAGGGCCTGATTGAGCCCGACAGAGATACGCCGCATACTCATTTGGGTCGCGCCCACGAATGCCACTCCGGAGTTAGGCTTTGTGCTTTCGCGTTGGTGTCGGGTAGTGCAGGTTGGACTGGCTCTCCACTGAGGTCTAGAGTGGGGGTAGCGGTACAGTCGCAACTGGGCACGGGACGGGTGCGTTCACAGTCCAGGGGACGGGTGCGTTCACAGTCCCCCTTCAGATTGGGTCTGGTATGACTTTAGTCTATAGGTGTTGGGTTGGGGCAGATTAGTATAGTACCATAGCTGTAGAGTGTTGCCAGCTTTCTTTTTACTATCCTGCTTACCCTGTAGACTTAGTGGGTGGACCGATGTTGTTTAGGGCGGCACCCACTGAGGACTACTTATTTTTATAGTAGTTCTCACGCCCTCTTTCTTCCACCGTTGTTGCAGGGCCTTCTGCTGCGGCTGCTGCACCTTCCAAGTCGGACCGCGGGAAGTGCGTGGCGTGCTAGAGCCTACCCTTCGAGTACAGTGCTAGAGGACTTCCGCTGCACGTAGTGACAGTTTTTGGTTCGGACTTTTGTACATACAGTTGGACTCGCTGGAGCGAGTAGTGTTCTTTTGTATCCGTGTTGTATGTATATAAAGTTTGTTTTTCCTACCTGGTTGTTTATAGTTTTCTACAGCTCTATGCTACTATTTGTAGTATTGTATGTTTATACAGGTACAACTACGCTTCGTATACAGGGAAAATTTCTTGTATACGGCGGATTTGTCGGCGTGCCCGGGGAACTGTGCAACCCGGGGCGTGACATGGGGCCTGGCCCGACCCGGCCCGAATTTAAATTCGGGTCGGGCCGTGCCGGGCCCATTTTTCCTACCGTCTGGCCCGGCACGGCCCTTGGCCCGGAGGACACGGGCCGTGCTGGGCCGGGCCGGGCTTCGGGCCAGTCTATAAAATATTTATTTTTTAAATTTTTTTAAAAAATTTACTATGAAATTTAAAAATATAACAATAAATATATTTATTTAAATGAATATTTTGATTAAAACTTTAAAAATTATAAAAATAATTATACTAAAATAAATATTTAATTTTTTAAAAAATAAATAAATTTGTATTATTTATTTTTAAAAAAAAAGAAAAATCATATAAACTTTTGGTCCAATGGACCAAAAAGTCTTTGGTCCATTGGACCAAAAGTCCTTCCCAAGGTCTGCCTCAGGGGAGCTCCTGGGAAGGAGGGCTCGGCCCTCCTCCCCAGGAGCTTAGACCAGGCCAGGCTGGCCCGGCTGGCACGGCCCAAGCGGGCCGTGCCGTGCCGGGCCGCCCGTCTACCCTCGGCCCGGCACGGCCCAGGCCCGAATCAGGCCTTGCCGTGCCGGGCCGTCGGGCTGCAAAATGCTAGCCCAGCACGGCCCAGGGCTTCGGGCCGGCCCGGCACGACACGGGTGCTACAGTATCCGTGCCGTGCTTTGGCCCGGCCCGAGGCCGTGCCGGGCCGGGCGGCCCACGTGCCGCCCGGCCCGTTTTACATCCCGGACCCCACCCATACGCACTCTCTCTCTCTACTTATTATTAAAAATTTAGCATGGGGGATAGAGAGAGAGTGTGCGCGCGTGTGCGCGGTAGGGAGAAAAGAGTGGAGAGGGGTAGAGAGAAAGAATGGGGTTCTGGGGTGGAGGAACAGAGAGGCCTGAGGGTGGGGAATGGGGGAAGAGAGAGAGAAAGAGAAGGGTGGAGTTAGGGAGAGGAAAAAAATTTTCTTTCAGAAGAAGGATTTTCTTTCTCCTAATTAATACTAAATATTTTTAATTTAACAAAAATGGGATTAGATAGAAATTTTTTTTTCCAAATAAGACTCGATTGATATTTTTTTTTCTTCTTTCAACTCCAAGGTAAGATAAATTTATAAAGAAATAACAACGATGCATCATGCAAAAACTGATCCGAACACTCCAATTTCATTAATAAGCAGTTTAACACCAAAAACACTAAAAATAAAAATTAAAAAAAAAACCAAAATCTTAAGAATAAACAAAGTGGAGCTGAGCCAATCTTTCAGCACCGACTGCTTGAGCAGTTGAGCCCTCAAAAAATCTAAAAAATATACCTTCCCCCCTACTGTCGGATACTACAGTCTCCTTCGGCCTCGTCGCAAAATCATCCGCCGCTAAAGACTCCTCGGCGCCAGACTCCTCGGCGCCCTCAGGAATGCGCGGAGCTCCCCACTACGCCCGATCACGAGATGCGCTGCGAGGCGGCAGAGGTTGCAGCACTGCTCCACAAACTTGTGCTTCTGCACCACCTGCCCCACCACCACGCTGTTGTCGGGGGGGCGCCGGCAAGAAGAGAGCGTGGTAGGCCTCCGCAAGGCTGTCAGCGAGCGCCACCACGTTGCAGAAGCGTCGCTGCATGCGGAACTCGCCGCCGCCCTCCGCGGCGCAGGGCGTGAAGAGATAGGTCACGAAGGCAACCGACCCGGAGATCAACAACGCAGCTTTATCGGGTTCGGAGATCGTGGTCGTGCGCGTTATCGGGTTCGGAGCTCCTTTGCAACGAACGCACAGCGGGACGACTTAGGCCACGTCCCCTGCCGCCAACACCTTTCTGTGACACGAAAAGGGCAGCAGAGGCCACGGTAGGGAGGATAGGAGGCGGCGGTAGGAGACTAGGAAGGGAGAAAGAGCCCTCCCATCGCCATCTGTGGTAAAAAAATAAAATTAGACTTCAAAATTTTATTATATCACTGCTAAAAATTATCAATTAACATAATAAGATTTTAATCTCATATATTTTCAAAAAAAATAAAAAAAATTTATATGACAAAGGATCAAATCCAGCGCTTACAGAGCCTGCAGATTCAAAAATTCCAGCCCAACATGATAGACCTGCACGTTCCAAAATATAGCTCCAAGAAAATATTAATATTAATAAACTATTTACATATTATAGTGGTGATGCTCAACAAAATTAGATAAGTAACGTTACCATACAATTTGATTAAAATGATAATCAGTAATACGGTATGATTTTAACCATTTCCAACAATCAAATATCCAAGCATAACTTAAAATAAAGCAAGCGGAGTCGTCATTAAATAACATAATCCAAAAAATATAAAAACATCCACAAAATAAAACCAAAAACATCTCCATCTCTCCACAATACTGTTAGTTATTTATCCCTGCCGTCTTGTTTTTTGAATTTGACGTGCCCTCGGAACCGGCCACCTAAATAATTAAAAAATAAATATAACGTAAAATAATAACAAATAAAATGGAAAACTCATAATGAGAATAAAAATAAATTACTTTTATATAATTTTGTTTTCACATTTTGAATAAAAAAAATTTTTATTTAAATATTCAATATATATATATATATATATATATATATATATATATATATATATATATATAACAGTTTAATATTTCAAAAGCATCAAATTGGAAAATTAAGGGCCGAATATAATATAATAGCTTATACGTATATAAGATATAATGTTATATAATTATATCTAAGCGCCAAGATGACAGACATCATAGATTCAAGCGCCAGTAAAAAGTATTCTGAACTCCTCTAAGTGCTATAAACTTGAAGACAAGATATATATATATACTAAAAGATTCTAAATTTCACTTCTATATATATATATAAAATTATTAACGTAGAACAAGATAAGTAGAAAAGGGTAGAAAAATTTTACCTATTCGTTCGCGGAGCCACGTCGACAAGGATCGAAACAGTCAGATAAGAACCATCAGGTCTTATCACCCGAAGCTCAACTTTTTCTCCAATCTTGTGATAAATTTTCTTTAAAAACTAGTGTAAAAACATTAAAAAAACACAAACCACCAAAAAAAAAAAAAATTAGATAAGTGTCGAAAGAAATTTAAATAACACAGAAAAATAAAATAAACCTAACAAATTAATAACAATAACAACAAAAATACCTCACCTGTAAAAAACTTTTAACTCTCTTTCCCTCGCAGCGAACAATAATATCATTAGGAACAAGTCCGGCAACACAAGCAGGAGAACCATGCTTAACCTACAAAAAAATTTAACGTTTAATATTTACAAAAGGCGTATAAATAAGAGAAAATAAATAGTAAAAATATTTTATCTCAACATTAAAATGAAAACCACGTACAACCCTAATTTATTAAAAATATTTTGTAGAGTACTAAATTGTATTTTAATGACCAAAAAATTATCATAATTTTTTTATTTTCACTTTCAAAATAATTTAAAATTGTACAAATCTTAGCAAATTTTAAAGATCAACAAAACAAAACATCGGAAAAAAAAATACCTTCTCTATAATAATGCCTCTAGAAATGTTTGGAAATTGTCGGACAATATGTTCCAATACTTTCACTTTTCCAGAATACAAGTTTGCTACATCAATTCCTAACCATGGCTGACAGAATTCCCTAAACAAGAAACCAATAATTAAAAATTTAATAAAAATTTCTTTTATTAAAATTACTATAAAAATAAATTTATAAAATTATATACCGTAAAAGGGTTTAGAAAAATACCCATATTTTTTAAAATGTCTCCACCAAATAGAGACCACATTAATAGGCAAGAATGGAGTACAAAGACGACCAATAAAATTAATTCCTATAACCTCCCCATTCAGATTAACCAGCGGTCCCCCAATTCCAGACTACAAAAAAAAAAAAAAATTAATTCTTATGTAACTATTCACATATATGTGCAAAGAAAATATATAAAAAATCACCTTGGTAATTTTACAATTTGTTCTGAAAAGCTCCTTGCAATCCAGTCGACAACAATCAGCACTAAAGAGAAAAAAAAACTTAATTAAAAAAAAAATAAATAAAAAAAAAAATATATATATATATATATATATATATATATATATATATATATATATATATATATATATATAACATAAAACTATGCAAAATTAATCTGAAGCCTAGTTTAAAACATTACAATTAATTTAGCTCTAGACATGTTTTTGAATTACATATGTATAATTATTATATCTTAACTACTTTTTATACCGATACTCAAAAATAATAAATAAATGCTAAATTTATAACCAAATATTATTATATTTCACCTAAATATGGCCGGAGCGACCATAAGATTATGATGCTGCTCGTGATGCCGTCCAACGGCTACGAGCTTATCCCCCGGAATAAGGGGAAATTTTTTAGAATGCCGACGAAGAATTGGTCTCCCTTCCCTGGAATCATTTTCGGTTGGACTGATCGGTATTGAATCTTCCACCTTTCTTAATATTGCAGTTTTAAGTTCAGCCTCTGAACGAATCCGCACCGTCGCGATATTAAAATAGAAGTCGCATCCAACAACTTCCGCTTTGTATGATTTTCCATCCCACAAGTACACAATTATCTTAAAAAAAATTTAAGGATAAGTAAACATTAAAACAACACATGCTGAAGAAAAAATTAAAAATAAAAATTAACACTAAGATTTCTCGAACCTGTATATTATCTTCAATATCGGATCTCAATAAACTAGCTGTCGTCAATACGATAACATCAAAGAAATCGTTACTGACGCTGTTGCATTCTATGATGGTCCCGGAAGCACAAAAAATAATTTCTCCATCTAAAAATGTTTTACAAAAATTATTAGTCAACCAGAAAACAGTGTTAGGAGGCAAAACAATAAAAAGTTGATGCGAAATTTAACCCATAAAAAAATAAAAAAATACTAAAATTTATATGATTGCACAAATAACCGAGCAGCAGAAAACTGAGCAAGATTCAAAACAAAACTATATTCGGCATACTGTAGCGCTCCATACAGCGCCTATGCACATGCTCGGGTCGCCCCCATACGGCGCCTATACACATGCTACGCTCATCCGAACGAGCTGTCCTTGTTAAATTTGACTCCTAATTATGATGCATATCATCCAAATTAAATTTAAATTACATTTATATACAATCCTGGCAAGATTATACTATATATCGTTAAGGCTCCTTCTCTTTTGTATACTTAAAATTCTACATTTTTCAATTAGGTCATAGTGCTTATTCTGCATAACGGCTGTTCATTTGTTCAAACAGGTATAAATAAAAATCTAAATATGTAAAAAAAAAATAAATAATAAATAGTATAAAAATTTACCGATGGATGATACAAGACTGACCACCGTTTCAGAAGATTTCAGAGCGGCTCTCTTCGAGTAAATATCCAAGTCAGCATTGGTATCGTATATAAGGAATGAATTTTCGAACGTATTTTCCGTGATGAGAAAAGAGGAACGCTCTGTAAATAAATGAATATAACTAAATGATTAGCAAAATAATTCAGTCCAAATAAAATAAAGATAAAACTAGTTTAGTTTAGAAACCACACCTAAATCAATTTCGTGCCTCCAGGGGCTCAGACCCATCATTCTTTCTTCCGAAGAGCGCTTATCAATATTCATAGTGCCTACAAAAATAATATTTAAAAATAAATAAAAATTTAATAAAACATCCAAAAACGAAAAAGAAAAGCTATAAGGAACTCCTCAGAACACCAAGTACTACTGAAGAGAGAGAAGAGCGCGAGAGAGAACATAAGAGCGCGAGAGAGAAGAGAATATACTGCAGGACTTTTCAACACCGGCCACGAGAAGAGCGCGAGAGAGAAGAGGATACTGCAGGACTTTTTTCAACACCGGCTACTTGGGGGACTCCTCGCTCGATTTGTTTTGGATAGAAGGAGGCTCCACCGTCGGGATGCGGTTCAAATATAAAGCAGTTGCAACATTTACAAAAAAGACCCCAAAAGATTCAAAATCTGCCTTTTAGCGAAATTCCAACTATTCACCATGTAGAGTGCGGTGGTCCCCACCCTATCCCGACAATGTTAGAACCGCCCCACCCTATCCCGGCAGCTTTTAACTTGCCATCTGTGCCCTGGGCCTTGCTTTTAACTTGCCACCTCCAACAGAGCAATTATTAATAGCGCCGTGAACGGCAGTACAATTTATATTTTCTTAAAAATACAATACAATATAACTATAACTATAATTCTACAATGTAAATTTTAAATTTTAAATTTATCTATTATCTATTATATCTAAATCTATTATATTATATTATACTAAGAAGAACCTAGGTGAACCTTAGGTGTAAGGCTTGGTTTGGTATTGAGGTCTTGGTATTGAGGTCTATTAGATAAAATAGAGTTGCGGAAAAAACATATAGGGATATGCTTCTGCGTTTTAGGTGGGAGCGCGGAAAATATATAAATGACTATCGCGATATGCGACGCATGATATTACGTGCGGAAACAAACGGGATATTTTTGTAACGTACTTTGCACTTGTAATCTCTGTAATCTAAAGTATGACACATGACTTTCTATATATTTGCCACGTGTCAAGCTCAAATATAGATTTTTCTAATTAGACTATTTTGGAAATAAACTTATATTTTTAAGATTAATTCAGATTAAGTAAAATTACAAAATAAAATAAAAATCAAAGAAAGTAAAATTAATGCAAATTAATTCAAATTAAATCAAATTAGATTTTTTAAGAAAAAATAATAAGAAAATAATAAGGTTTCTATATGCTTTATGTAGTAAATAGATATTTTTAGAAAATAATAATTAGGGTATAAATATAATTAAATCAAAAGTTATTAATAGATGATATAAATTAGACTATTTACGAAATAAACTTGTTTTTTAAATTAGATCTTTTAGGACAAATTAATTAAAAAATAAAATGCTTTCTATAGTAAATAGATTTTTTTAGGAAATAATAATTAGGGTATAAATACAAATAAATTATTCTATATTATTATTAATTATGAAATAAAATCTATATTATAATTAATTAGGAAATAAAATTAATATAATATTATTAAATTTCATTATATAAATTAAATATAATGCAAATTAATTCAAAAGTTATTAAATTTAATGCAAATTAATTCAAATTTAAAGCGTATAGATAATTATAATAGATAATTAGGAAATAATAAGGTTTCTATATGCTTTAGTAAATAGATTTTTTTAGGAAATAATAATTAGGGTATAAATATAATTAAATCAAAAGTTATTAATTGATTTTTTAAATTACACTACTTTGGAAATAAACATATATTTTTTAAATTAGATTTTTTAGAAAAAATTAATTAGGAAATAAAATGCTTTTTATATGCTTTCTATAGTAAATAGATTTTTTTAAAATAATAATTAGGGTATAAATAGTAATAAATTATTCTATATTATAATTAATTATGAAATAAAATTTATATCTATCTATTACTATATACTAAAGTAGAACCCTAAATGAACCCTATGTAAAAGCTTGACACGTGGCCGGGGCTAGCTCGTGTTCGATCAACTCGCGTTCGGCTCGATATTCGACTCGCTCAAGCTCGGCTCGAATTAATTTCAAACCAAGCTTGAGCCTAAATTTAGGCTCGAAATTAATTTCAAGCCAAGCTTAAGTGTTCTGGGCTCGCTCGAATTAGGCTCGAAAAGGTCGAAAGCTCGATATATATATATAGGGTAAATTGCACTGTTGCCCCATGAACTTTTGGCGGAGTTTCACTTTACCCCCCAAACTCTTAAAACGGTCATTTATCCTCCTATACTTTAATATTGCATCTTGTTGCCCCTTAGTCGATTAAAGTTAACGAGCTAAACGGGAGTTAACGGAAGGGTTAGGTTTTGGCGGAAAATCTACCGCCTAAAGCGTCCATTGTTCCAACCAACTCTTTATTTCTTAAAAACTCTTTTTCTCCATTTCTATGCCCTCCAACTCTTCTTCTTATAGTTTTTGCATCCCAAAAACCGCCAAAACCTAACCCTTCCGTCAACTCCCGTTCAGCTCCGTTAACTTTAACTGACGGAAGGGGCAACAAGATGCAATATTAAAGTATAGGGGGATAAATCACCGTTTTAAGAGTTTGGAGGATAAAGTGAAACTCCGCTAAAAGTTCGGGGAGGCAACGGTGCAATTTACCCTATATATATATATAGAGTAGGGCTACTATACTCTTATGAGTAGTAGACCCCTACTACTCATAAGTTGTTTTTGATGATGGGGCTTAGAATCAACGATCCACTACGTTAAATATGATCTAGAGTATTTAAAACTTCTAGAAAATAAATTTCGTAATTTTTCGAAATTATTTACCTTACGATCAAAAGCTCACAAAATTGACAATTTTTAACGGCGGTATGGGATACTTACTAGTTTAACGGTGTAAAAGAATTGAAATAGGTTGAATTTTAGATAGAAAATTCTATTCACTACCTAGATAAAGATCAATAACTCCGATCTTAAATTGAAGGATCCAATCATCTATTTTTAGGACGTCGTTCGATTTCGGCCTTTCATTTTATGCCCATTTGATGGACTTTATTATGATTTCGAATAATTACGAAATTTATTTTCTAGAAGTTTTAAATACTCTAGATCATATTTAACGGTGTGGATCGTGGATTCGGAGGCCGCATCATAAAAAACAACTTATGAGTAGTAAGGGTCTACTACTCATAAGAGTATAAATACTATATATATATATATATATATATATATATATATATATATATAGAGAGGGAGAGAGAGAGAGAGAGAGAGAGAGAGAGAGAGAGAGAGAGTCGGACTGGGCTACTATTAGTAGTAAAATCCCATTGTTGTTACCAGTTTTTTAACCCTCGGATCAGCTCTTATCATTATTTCTAATCATTGGATTAAATACTATAACCCATTGAGGACCACTTAACCCTAGGGGGACCACTCAACGCTAACTACCTAATATCATCCTGGCCCTACAAATTTTCATTTGAGGGTTAAAAACTTAGTAGTAAAAAAGGCGTTTTACTACTAATAGTATTCCATATTTATATATATATATATATATATATATATATATATATATATATATATATATATATATATATATATATATATATATATATATATATATATATATAGTTAGGTGGCTACTATACTCATACGGTATAGAAGATAACCCTTTGTACTCATAAATTTTTAGCCTTTGGATGACAAAATGTGCGGTTGGGATGAGAGTGGTTATGGTTAGGTTGATAGTGGGGCCCCTAGGGTTGGGTGGGTGGTTGGTTGAATAGTATAATCTAACGGATGAAAATGATTAAAGGGTAGATCTAACGGCCAAAAACTTATGAGTACAAGAGGCTCTATACTCATAAAAGTATAGTAGTGGGACTCTATATATATATATATATATATATATATATATATATATATATATATATATATATATAGAGAGAGAGAGAGAGAGAGAGTTTGTCTTGTTAAGAGCACAGCACCTGTGCTCCTAAAGCATCAGCCATCCATCTATTTAGATGGATGGCTTTTTAAAAGGAATCCCACTTAGATGAAAAAGAAGAGAGAGAGAGAGAGAGAGAGAGAGAGAGAGCATCTAAGTGGGATTCCTTTTAAAAAGCCATCCAATCTCGACCATCCATCTAAATAGATGGATGGTGATGCTTTAGGAGCACGAGTTTCTTGTGCTCTTAATGACAACTATATATATATATATATATATATATATATATATATAGAGTCCATTCTTATACTCTTATGAGTATGGAGCCTCTTGTACTCATAAGTTTTTGACCGTTAGATCTACTCTTTAATTATTTTCATCTGTTAGATTATACTATTCAACCAACCACCTACTCAACCCTAGGGGCCCCACTATCAACCTAACCATAACCACTCTCATCCTAACCGCACATTTTGTCATCGAAAGGCTAAAAATTTATGAGTACAAAGGGTTCTATACTCATATGAGTATAGTAGTATATATATATATATATATATATATATATATATATATATATATATATATATATATATATATATATATATATATATATATATATATATATATATATATATATATAGCATTAGGTGGAATACTATTAGTAGTAAAACGCCTTTTTACTACTAAGTTTTTAACCCTCGATGAAAATTTGTAGGGTCGGGATGATATTAGGTAGTTAGCGTTGAGTGGTCCCGTAGGTTGAGTGGTCCCCAATGGGTTATAGTATTTAATCCAATGGTTAGAAATAATGATAAGAGGATCAAAGTTGATCTTTATCTAGGTAGTGAATAGAATTTTCTATCAAAAATTCAACCTATTTCAATTCTTTTACACCGTTAAACTAGTAAGTATCCCGTACCGGCCGTTAAAAATTGTCAATTTTGTGAGCTTTTGATCGTAAGATAAATAATTTCGAAAAATTACGAAATTTATTTTCTAGAAGTTTTAAATACTCTAGATCATATTTAACGAGTGGATCGTCGATTCGAAAGCCCCATCATCAAAAACAACTTATGAGTAGTAGGGGTCTACTACTCATAAGAGTATAGTAGCCCTACTATATATATATATAGAGAGAGAGAGAGAGAGAGAGAGAGTGGGCTACTATTAGTAGTAAAAACCCATTGTTGCTACCGGTTTTTTAACCTTTGGATCAGCTCTTATCATTATTTCTAACCATTGGATTAAATACTATAACCCATTGGGGACCACTCAACCCTACGGGGACCACTCAACGCTAACTACCTAATATCATCCCGACCCTACAAATTTTCATTTGAGGGTTAAAAACTTAGTAGTAAAAAATGCGTTTTACTACTAATAGTATTCCACCTAATGCTATATATATATATATATATATATATAGGTGGGGCTACTATACTCATATGAGTATAGAACCCTTTGTACTCATAAATTTTTAGCCTTTGGATGACAAAATGTGCGGTTATGATAAGAGTGGTTATGGTTAGGTTGATAGTGGGGCCCCTAGGGTTGAGTGGGTGGTTGGTTGAATAGTATAATCTAACGGATGAAAATGATTAAAGGGTAGATCTAACGGCCAAAAACTTATGAGTACAAGAGGCTCTATACTCATAAAAGTATAGTAATAGGACTCTATATATATATATATATATATATATATATATATATATATAGAGTAGGGCTACTATACTATTATGAGTAGTAGAGCTCTACTACTCATAAGTTGTTTTCGATGATAGAGCTTCCAATCGACGATCCACTCAGTTAAATATGATCTAGAGTATTTAAAACTTCTAGAAAATAAATTTCGTAATTTTTCAAAATCATTTACCTTACGATCAAAAGCTCACAAAATTGACAATTTTTAACGGTATGGGATACTTGGTAGTTTAACGGTGTAAAAGAATTGAAATAAGTTGAATTTTTGATAGAAAATTCTATTCACTACCTAGATAAAGATCAATAACTCCGATCTTAAATTGAAGGATCCGATCATCTATTTTTAGGACATCGTTCGATTTCGGCCGTTCATTTTATGCCCATTTGATGGACTTTATTATGATTTTGAAAAATTACAAAATTTATTTTCTAGAAGTTTTAAATACTCTAGATCATATTTAACGGAGTGGATCGTCGATTCGGAAGCTCTATCATCGAAAACAACTTATGAGTAGTAGGGCTCTACTACTCATAATAGTATAGTAGCCCTACTCTATATATATATATATATATATATATATATATATATATATATATATATATATATATATATATATATATATATATATAGTTGAAATTTTGTTAAGAGCATAAGTGCTCCTAAAGCATCGCCCATCCATCTATTTAGATGGATGGTGAGATTGGATGGCTTTTTAAAAGGAATCCCACTTAGATGCTCTCTCTCTCTCTCTCTCTCTCTCTCTCTCTCTCTCTCTTTTTTTCTTTTTTTTTTTTTCATTTCCTCCCCGCCCCGCCCCCACCCCAACCCACCACAACCGCCCGCGCCGCGCCGCCGCCACCCCCGCGACAAGACCTCCCACCCCCGCCGCCCAATCGCGCGCTTCCCCACGCGACCTCCCCTTGCGAGACCCCGTCTCGCATGCCCCCACTCCCCGCGACCCCATGTCGGTAGGGGACCCGGTGGGGCGGCGAGGCGCGATGCGCGGGCGTGGCGAGCGCGCGCGGTGGCGCGCTGTGTGTGGGGGGTGGCGCGCGCGGCGGTGGTGGTGGGTTGGGGCGCGGGCGGGGAGGAAATGAAAAAACAAAAAAGAGAGAGAGAGAGAGAGAGAGAGAGAGAGAGAGAGAGAGAGAGAGCATCTAAGTGGGATTCCTTTTAAAAAGCCATCCAATCTCGGCCATCCATCTAAATAGATGGATGGGCGATGCTTTAGGAGCACGAGCTTGTGCTCTTAAGAGCACAGCGGCCCAACTCTCTCTCTCTCTCTCTATATATATATATATACTATATATAAAAGCACGTATATTCAAATTTAGGTGCATTCGACGGACCCATTTTTCAGCGGGAATATTAGCGCTAACTTTATTAGTGCTTATTTTTCTCTACGTAAAATTTTAAATATAAGAATAAGAATAGAAATAGAAACATTAATGAATACGTAATTTCTTTATAACATATTATTGGTACGAAAATCCTAAAAAATATATTTTATCCTATAAAAGATTTTTTTCTATATATATTTTCGAATTTAAAAATATCTTTTTTTTAAGATAACATATTTTATTTTTTTATTTGAAATTTCAATAGTAATTTTTCTATAACATATTATGGGTGTAAAAATCCTATAAAAGATATTTTCCTATTCGGTTTAAAATATCTTTTTTAGATATTTTGAAAATTCTATAAAAGATTCTTTTCTATATATATTTCAAAATTTCAAAATATCTTTTCTTCTTAAGATAACATTTTATTGTTTATTTAATTTCAAAATATTTTTTCACAATATTTTTTTCTAACTGATTTTATTTTTCTATAATTTCAAAATATTTTTTCTTTTCTATATATATTTTTGAATTTCAAATTATCTTTTCTTTTTAAAATAACAGATTTTATTTTTTTATTTAATTTCAAAATAATTGTTACGTGCACTTGCACGTACACTCAACTAGTATATATATATATATATATATATATATATATATATATATATATATATATAGAGTTGAGCTAGAATACTTTCAATAGCACCATTGGGGTGGTGCTATTGAGTTTAGCCATTGGATGGAGAGATGTGAGGTTGGGATGACGGTAATAGGTGGAATAGTATTTGAGATGCTGGTGGTAGATAGTGGTATATGAAATACTGTTGGATCTAAGGGCTATTAATAAGCAAGGAGTAGATCCAATGGCTAAAAACCTAATAGCACCATGGGGGTAATACTTCCAAAAGTATTCTAGCTCAATTCTATATATATATATATATATATATATATATATATATAGAGCATGACTACTATCTTATTATGAGTAGTGGAGCTCTACTACTCATAAGTCGTTTCGATGATGGAGCTTAGAATCGACGATCCACTCGTTAAATATGATCTAGAGTATTTGAAACTTCTAGAAAATAAATTTCGTAAATTTTCAAAATCATTTACCTTACGATCAAGCGGTCACAAATTTGACAATTTTTAATGGCGGTATGAGATACTTGCTAGTTTAACGGTGTAACAGAATCGGAGTTCGTCGAATTTTTGATAGAAAATTCTATTCACTATCTAGGTAAAGATCAATAACTCCGATCTTGAATTAAAGGATCCGATCATCCTTTTTTAGGACGTCGTTCGATTTTGACCGTTCATTTTATACCGCTTGATGGACTTTATTATGATTTCTAAAATTTACGAAATTTATTTTCTAGAAGTTTCAAATACTCTAGATCATATTTAACGGAGTGGATCGTCGATTCGGAAGCTCCATCATCGAAAACAACTTATGAGTAGTTGAGCTCCACTACTCATAATAGTATAGTAGCCATGCTCTATATATGTATATATATATATATAGATATATATATATATATATATGTGTATGTATATATATATCTATATATCTATAAATATATATATATTTCTGTACATATATATATATATATACATATATACCCCTTTGATGATTTTCACCCTTTAGATCATACTATTCAACCATCCACCCACTTAACCTAGGGGCCCACATCATCCTAACCACACATCTCTTAATCCAATGGCTATAAAGTTGATAGCACCAATGACTTGGTCTATTAATAACATAGTAGCCTAGTTCTATATATATATATATATATATATATATATATATATATATATATATATATATATATATATAACCAATCACTTGCTATTAGGTATTTAGTTCTTGGATGCATGAAGGGATGTGCGGTTAGAATGATAGTGATCTCCTAGGATCGGATAGTAGAAATGGTCAAAGGTGTAGATCTAACAGCACAAAATTTGATACACTAAGCATTTAGTACTATCGATAATATAGTAGCCGGACTCTATCTCTCTCTCTCTATATAGTCCAGCTATTATATTATCTATAGTACCAATCATTTTGTACTATAGAGTTTTCTACCTTAGATCTACCTATTTATAAAGCGTCTGGCTACTATACTATTGATAGTACCAAGTGTTTGGTGCTATCGAGTTTTATGATGTTAGATCTATCCTTTTGGCTATTCTCATTCGTTAGATCAGGCTATTCAACTTGCCACCTCCTCAACCCTAGGGACTATCATCCTACCCGCACATTCCTTCATTCATGACCAACCTAATAGTGCTAGCTGATACCTATTATTAGTAAGGTCATACTATTAATAGTATAGTAGCCTAATTATATATATAGGCTAGGGCTACTATACTCTTATAAGTATCGACTCCTTTATACTCATAAATTTTCGATCGTTGGATGTGCAATTAGGATTATACTGATTCCCTAGGAATGAATTGGTGGTTAGTTGAATAGTATGATTTACATATGAAAATTGTCAAAAGTATAGATCTAACGATCGAAAATTTATGAGTATAAAGAGGTCTATACTAATGATAGTTGTTGGGGGCCGATTGCCCCGACCCTTGACTCAGTCAAAGATCTTACTCGGGAAACGCGTCGGGGTGTCAAACGGCTGTAATCAATGACCCTCGAGAAGTGCGCCTTTCTGATCTTCAAACGATTCGATCGGCGAGGGATCAAACCGATCGGGTTCGAAACTCTATTCTCTCTTCGGTTCGGCCGAACGAGCCGAATGACCAGCACAAGTAAGAGGTTAAGAAAGGAAAGAGTCGAATGACTAGAAAAACACTTAGACAGTCGGCCCGGATCAGCCGAGAAAACACACTGGGGAATACAAAGGACAGACCGCAACCCTCAAAAGTGATGCCCAAAAGGCAGACAGACTCAAAGGATTACAACAGAAAGCGGAGTGATGCCACTCAAGGCAGACAGACTCCAAGAGTGATGCTACCTAATTTTAAATATTTCCGACCATCAAATATCCAAACAAATTTAAAATAAACGTGTCCTACCGCATAATCCAAATATAATCAGAACACAGTTATGTTTAAATAAAAAAAATTATACTAATAAAAGTCCATAAAATAAAACAAAAACACAAAAAAGTTTACAAAATAAAACCAAAAACATCTCCAACTCCATCTCCGCCGCATAATGATACTGTTATTTATCCCTGCCGTTTGTTTTTCGAATTTGACAAGGCCTCGGAACCGGCCACCTAAAGAATTAAAAAACAAATAAAATGTTAAATACAAAACAAATAAAATGCAAAATACATAACAAGAATAAATATAAAATATTATTTTTATGTAATTTTATTTTAATATTTTAAATAAGAAATATTTTATTCAAATATTCAAAATATATAGGTAGAAGAGGGTACAAAAATTTTACTTGTTCATTCGCGGAGCCACGTCGACAAGGATCGAAACAGTCAGATAAGCACCATCAGGTTTTATCACCCCAAGCTCTACTTTTTCTCCAATCTTGTGATAAATTTTTTTAAAAAACTAGAAAAATCATTAAAAAAACATAAACCAACAAAAAAAAAATATTTAGACAAGTTTTAAAAAATTTAAGAATTCCACAGAAATAAAAATAGACATAAAGAATTAATAACAACAACAAAAATATATCACCCCTAGAAAGCTTTTGACTTTTTTTTCCGTCACATCGAACAATAACATTGTTAGGGATAATTCCTGCAACATAAGCGGGAGAACCACGCTTAACCTGTAACAAATTCAGCATATACTATTTACAAAAATTATATAAATAGGAAAAATTAAATATTAACAAGTTGAGTAAAAATATTTTATCTCAACATTAAAATGAAAAACAAGTTTAAAAATATTTTGTAGAGTACTAAATTGTATTTTAGTGTCCAAAAACTTATCTTAATTTTTTATTTTCACTTTCAAATTAATTTAAAATTACACAAATCTTAGCAAGTTCTAAAAATCAATAATTCATCAAAAATAAATACCTTCTCACAAATAAGGCCTCTCGAAATGTTAGGAAATTTTTGAACAATATTTTCCAATACATCCACTTCTCCAGAATATAAGTTTGCTACATCAATTCCTAACCATGGCCGACAGAATTCCCTAAGAAAGAAACCAATAATTAAAAATTCAATAAAAACACAAAGAAAAAATTTATAAAATTACACTATAAAAGGGTTTAGAAAATACCCATTTTTTTAAAAATGTCTCCACCATATAGAGACCACATTAATAGGCAAAAATGGAGTACATAGCTGTCCAATAAAGTTAATTCCTATGACCTCCCCATCCATATTAAGGAGCCGTCCCCCAATTCCACACTACAAAAAATTATATATATATTCATTATTATGTAGAGACCTGGAAAATTGCCCCTGAGGCTTGTCGACAGCTCCGACGAGTGTCGGGACAAGTCCGAGTCGCGTTGGCGCCAAATGGACGCCATACGGGCCCCGTGGGAACGCGAGAGCAGCGGGTGTCACGAAAATCGCAAATAGCGGGTTTTACGTGAGCCGCATTACAAATCTGATTTTGTACCGGTACAAGATTGGTTGCTATACCGGTATAACCACCAGGGCTATACCGGTATGGCCCTGCGCAGTTAGGCTCTCGGGTTGCCTGTTTGTACCGGTACAAGTGGGTTTTGTACCGGTACAAAGCAGAGGTATGGTGCAGTTTGACTTTTTGGCCACTTTGTCCCCCTCTCACCTTTAGCCCATGCCTTATATAGGGCAGGGGGAGTGGAGGGAGCTCCTTCCCCTGCTGCTACTGCTGATCTTCTTCTTCTCCTTCAACTTCCTCTAGCAGCAGCCAAGGAGAGGAGGAGGCTCGGGTGGCCGTTTCTTCGCCGACGACGCGCCGCGGAACGGATCGAGGAGGTTTTCGACGAGACGCTGCGAGGGAGCCTATCGTGCGTGCGGGATCACCGACCTCGACTCAGCGACGGTTCTAGGGCTTGTTTCGAGGTGAGTAGCCTATCAAGTTTCCCTCCGTTGCATCTATTTCCTGGAATTTCGAACTGCTGCTGGCAGCACCGTCGACCCGCAGAGTTTTGACCATATCGCTGTGTAGGAGAGTCGAAACGCGGCGAAATCTGGGGCATTGGATCCGCGACTGCGAGACGATTCCAACGACACCTTACTTGCTGGATTTGGACAAGGTTTGCTCAGTCGGAACCCATCTTTACTGAGTCTCGGATTTGCGACAAATTCTGAAATGCTGAACTGCAGGAATTCTGCGTCGACCGTCGGTACTTAGGCTAGTACTCCGCGCAGGAGTGGCGAAATCCAGCGAATCTTGGACCGTTGGATTCTTGACTGCGAGACGAAGATTTCGAGACCTTACTCGCTGAATTTGGATAAGGTTAGCTTAGTTAACTTTAAGCTTTTCTCAGCCGATGTTTTCCGGACAGAATTCGTTATATCGTGCTTTTGCCTCTTCGCAGCGGGAGACTTCGGACCTCGGCGGATCAGCGAAGGTTTACCTTGACCTGGATCACTCCCTTCGCTGCCAGGAGATCGCTTGAGAGGTGGGTTTACATCGGAATGCTCCTAAGTATTCATAGTCAACATGTATAGACTCCGGTTCCGTTTAAGTATGCTAGTATGTGATAGCTCTAATGCATGGAACTGTCATGAATATCTGAACTTGAAGCATGCTTAGCAAGTACTTAGTTTTATACATGTTGGACTTGAATTTGACTTAGGAGAAAACCACGTTTTGGATCGTCATTAGCCTACACTACCAGATTTAGCTCTAGGAGCCGTTCTGTGCCGTATCATCGCCGCGGGAGTGCGATGGATACTCGGGTAGTGTAGTTGTTTTTACGCTCGTGCTGGGGATGCCGAGCTTCCTTTTCAGCAGAGTCTTGTCGTCGGTTGTCGGAGCACCGTCGGGGTTTGACGGGGGACCCAGTGTCTTGTGTGGTTACGGATTTGTGCCAAGGGGCACGTGGTGTGTTAGTTCTTGGACCCGGTGTACTTGACTATGCCCGAGAGCAGTTGAGCTCGACAGAGATACGCTTGCATACTCGGTTGGTTCGCGCCCACGAGTGCCGCTCCGGAGTCTGGCTTAGTGCTTTTGCGTTGGTGTCGCTGCGCCCTCGTTGTGGGTTGCTCTCCGCTAGCTACCCCTGGGGTAGTTGTAGTGTTGCTTCGACAGGCGGGACGGGTGCTTTCACAGTCTCTCGTAAGATTGGGTCAGCTTTTACTTGTTCTACGAAAGTGGTTTAGAGCGAGGATAGTATAGGGCTTGTTAGGCGTCGAGTATTTCCGGCTTCTTTTACTTTCTTGCTTACCCTGTAGACTTAGTGGGTGGACCGATGTGTTTAGGGCGGTACCCACTGAGGACTACTTGTTTTTATAGTAGTTCTCACGCCCTCTTTCTTCCACTGTTGTTGCAGGGCCTTCTGTTGCGGCTGCTGCTCCGTCTGAGTCGGATCGAGGCAAGGGCGTCGCGAGCTAGAGCCCTTCCTCGTCGAGTGCCGAGTTAGAGGACCCTCCCGCAGTAGTGATGCTTTTGGTTTTGGACACTTTTGTACATACGGTTGAACTCGTGAAGCGAGTAGTGTTACTACGTATCTGGGATTGTATGTATATAAAGTGGTTGTTTTTCCTACCTGTTTGTTTACAGTTTAATTCAGCTCTATGCTACTGTTTGTGGCATTGTATGTTATTACAGGTACGGCTACGCTTCGTATACAAAAGAAATTCTTTTGTATACGGCGGATCCGTCGGCGCGCCCGGTGAATATGCAACCCGGGGCGTGACATATTATGTGACTATGCAAATATATATGTGCAAACAAAAGATAGAAGCAATCACCTTGGTAATTTTACAATTAGCCCTAAAGAGCTCCTTGCAATCTAATCGACAACAATCAGCACTTAAGAGGAAGACAAAAACTCAATTGTTAATTAAAAAATTATATATATAACATAGAACTAAACAAAATCTGAAGCCTAATTTTAAACATTACAATTAATTTAGCTCTAGACATGTCTTCAATTGCATATGCATAATTACTATATCCTAACTTTAAACTAAATACTCAAAAAAAAATGCTAAATTTATAATCAAATAATAATTTATTTCACCTAAATACGGCTGGAGTGACCATAAGATTATGCTGCTCATGATGCCGTCCAACAGCTATGACCTTATCCCCCGGAACAAGGCGAAATTTTTTAGAATGTCGACGTAGAATTGGTCCCATAGTTTTCCTGGAATCATATGCGGTTGGACTGATCGATATTGAATCGTCCACCTTTTTTAGTACTGCAGTTTTAAGTGCAACTTCTGAACGAATCCAGACAGTCGCAATATTAAAATAGAAGTCGCATCCAAGAACTTCCGCTTGGTACGATTTCCCATCCCACAAGTACACAATTATCTTAAGAAAATTTAAAGACAAATAAACATTAAAACAACACATGTCGTAATGAAGATAAAATTAAAAATTAAAAATTAAAATTAACAATAAAATTTCATCTTATCTACCTGTATATTTTCTACTATCTTATCTTCAAGCCATTCCACACCTCTCCTCCCACAGGAAGACAAAATAAATTTCTTAGTAAGCCGATAGAGTCTGGTAGCTTGGATATGCTAGTGTGATTAAGATCTAACAATCGGAGGTGTATTAGACTTCCCACACTATCAAGAATGCATTCTATCCCTTTCCCATTAAGAATCAAAACTTGGAGGTATGGGAAAAAAAGTCTTGGAGAAATGGAGAGGAAGACCGAGAAAGGGAAGAAGCCGGTGAAGAGACTAGCTTGGGCAGATGAGGTGGGTGGCGCTTTAACGACGGTGCTCAGTGGTCATGGTAATGATGAGGTGACATTACGCGCCCGCTGCAAAGGCCTCACTGGCCAGGAGAAAGATGGCGTTAATGAGGGCCTTCGTTCGGGAGCTCCTCGGGTGGCGTCTAGTGATCTTACGAGTAAGCGGTGGAGCAGACGAGGGGGTGAAGTCGCGGAAGTAAAGTCTTCCTGTGGGAGGAGAGGTGTGGAATGGCAGGAGCATTTAAGAAGGTGTGAGCCCATTAAAGTGTTGGAGGATAGAAGGAGGGAGAAGACGTCGGTTTTTGGACCTGCAAGGGTGGACGAGGTGGACGAGGTAGATCGTCATTTACTGAAGGGATCTAGGGGCCATGATGATGAGGAGGCAACCTGTAACATACTGGACTTGCGCAAATTGCGGAGTTCGAGTATTTGACTTGTGTTGGAGCTTTTCCAGATTTTCTGGAGGGTCGTTGACTGTGTTCCGACCTATGGCGCGTGTACCGAGGTTTGGGAATGAGCCCCAAGCCCTAAAGTCCAAAAAGTTGGATTTTAGGTGGCTCTCGGGTTGAAAATTCTGTGTCTTGTACCGGTACAAAATGGTGGCTATACCGGTACAAAATGATGGCTATACCTAAGATGTACCAAGATTTATACCCGGTATAAATTGGGCAGATTGGCAAACCCGAGGCTCGGGTTTGGCTGTTTCGCAGGGTTTATACCGGTACAAAATGGATTTGTACCGGTACAACCGATAACCGAAGAAGACGAACTATGGCTATTGTAACATGTCTATTAGTGTTCCATACACCCCTAGGGCTTCATTTGAGCCATCCCCCAGCAGCAAATAAGGTAGGGGAGTTTCTCTCTCTAATCCCTTGTGCTCTTTTGGTTTTTGGTGGATTGTTAAGAGATTGATCTCTCTTTTCTTCTCCTTTGGCCACCTAGAGCCATTGTCTTCTTGTTGGAGCTTGGAGCTTGCCTTTTGGAGCTTTGTGGTGGATCAAGCTTCAAGCCTAGGACTTTTTGAGCTTGGTGTTGAGCTTCTTAGAGGTATGTGAATGATCCCTTTCCTCTAGTTTCGAATTTTGTGGGTTTTTGTGAGATTAAACCCTAGAATGGGATTCTAGGGTTAGGATTTGGGGATTTTCGATTTAGGGCCTTTGGGACCTAATTGATGAGTTTAGAACTTTGATTTAGGTTGGATTTGAAGGACTCTAACTCCCATTTGGAGATCAAGAGCACTTCCTTCGCATTCGGTGAGTATTCTTCACCCTTTAGTAGAGTTTCTTATTGTTTGAACTCAAGACTCATCTTTTGAGTTTGTAATTCCTATGGCATGCCTTGTAGGGTGCTAGGAGTAGGAATCGAAGCTTAGTTAGCGATTCGGATCGGCGATTTTCGCACTCGGTGGGTTTGGCTTCATGAGCATAGGAGCAAATGGCTCCTAAGTGCTTAGTTGGTTTGATTTAATTATTTTGAATGCATATTCATGCTAAATAGATTTATTATGAATTTTGAATCACTTAAAATGCATGCCTTATGTATGATAAAAATTTCACTCTATATAGTAGAGAAATCTGGGTTATATAGCTGGCATGTGGGGGTGATTCATGTGGGCTCCTGGGAGTGGGCACTTTATGATGTTATAGCTTAATTAATGTAGTTGTGAACATCGAACTATTGTTGGAACTTAGAAGAGCTTAAGTGTCATCAAGCGGCACTTAACATAGAAAACTATGAAACTGCAACATAGAGACTTGACATAGGCCTTTGAACATCTATTATTTCCATGTAGAGACATGATGACATTTGGGCTAGGCAGCCTTCGGGTGGGCATCGGCCATATCGCCTTCGGGTTGATCTTATTGTGCTTAAACTTAATGTAGTTTAAAGAAAACTGTGGACTTTGACTAGAATAGTAAACTTTAACACCTTACTATCACTTGTGGACATTAAACTTTAACACTTTACTATCACTTGTGGACATTATGGGTTTTGTTTAGAATAGTAAACTTAAATCTTTTACTATCAAGTTGGGAACTTCAGGTTATTTATAACGCTTTCTATTCATGCTTAGAATAGCTTACTTATGCAAATTCATGCTAAGTAGAGATATTGTGTTTAGTAGTTTACATGTTATTTACATGTCGTGTATTATCGCTTATATTATCGTTTTTACTTACTTACTTAGTTTTGGGCCTAGTGGAGCATGCAACTGAAGTCAGTAATTGCCCACTGGGAGCTATTATTTAATAGTTCTCACGCCCCCTGTTTCTTATGTGTTTTAGAGCCTTCGGCACCGGCGGAGGCAAGGGATCGTGGAAAGGGAATCGCTAGCTAGTTATCGCAGCTTTTCTACCTTGTAGGGGTTTTTCTCTCTTTTTGTACTTTGGTGAGATTGAGAGAGTTTTGTATCCCTATGTAGAGACTACCATGTACTTAGTTATAGTGGTGTTTGGATTTCTTATTGTTGTACTCTCTTTATAGTTTTATATTAGAGATTGGTACTTTATTTTAATCACTTCTTTTATACTTCCTTGTTTAGAATTCTAGTTGTTACTGCTCTGATACTTCTAGATTATTTTTATTTTGTTGGTTATTTATCGTTTTTGTTAGACGCCTTGTATGCTGTAGACATACGGCGGGTCTGGGCACGCGCCGGGTGGGCTTCCGCTGGGTCCCGGGGCGTGATGATTAAATTCGTATCAGAGACTAGGGTTGAGTCTTCTTGTGGACCTAGCAAATCTTAGGCCGGTTGGACTATAAGATATAGGCTCGTGAGAGACGAGGTCTATTTAACTTGTGAGCGAAAGTATTAAGATTGGGTATCTTGAATAACTCTAGTAAGTAGAGTTGGACCGAAGTATATAACTCCTAACTTCGCGGAGGGTTACGTTGGCGGCCGACAACGTAACATCGGGAGTTAGTAGTAATTAACACTTCCTTACTTTCGCATGATTTGGGTATTTTTAGCTTGAGCGGGGATACGATTGCGTGAGCTTACTAACCTACGCTTTTATGATGTTGTAGTGGCGATGCCGACGACTCGCTCTAAATCTGTTGGAGCGGACAATGCGGCACACCTTGAGGAGGTCGAGACCTCCGCTACCTCCGGATCCGGCGAGGTCCGTGAGTTGAGGGGCCAGTTGGCGGCCCTCATGGCTTTGGTGACGCAGCAGGCGACGGCGGCACGGCGTCAGGACGCGCGCATGAAGCGCATGGAGGATCTCCTATTGCAGCAGGCGGCTGCGAGGGAGGCTCCGACTCCTTCACCGCCAGCACCAGCAGAGGTTGACTTACAGCGAGCGCAGTCCCCCGCAGCCGGTTCACACCAGACGATTCCGGCAATCGAGCGCCGGGAGGAGGATAGGGACACCCCGCCAGTGCGGGCATCGCCGGTGGCAGCGGCATTTCCGATTATGGCTCGGGGAGCGAGAGGGATCGACTCATGGGACGCCTCAAGGAGTTTAGAAGTGCGGTCAGGGATCTTTGACGGAGAGAACGTCGACCACTGGATCGTGGAAAAGTGGTTGATGCACATGGAGAAGCTATTCCGCGACACATTTGTGGAGGAGCGGGATAAGGTGTGGCTCGCCACTCACCACCTCGACGGCGAGGCCTACCGTGGTGGATGGACATTCGGGAGAACCCCGGCACGGATTTGGCGTCTATTACTTGGATGAAATTCAAGGAACTTCGTTGTCACACTACTTCCACGACGGCGTCAAGAGGCGGATGGAGCAGAGTTTGCGCACCTCTTACTCGGGGGACCTGATCGTGGCCGAGTACGAGAGAGAGTTTTCTCACGCATTGCGTGCCCTTCGTCGTGCGGGACGACGAGGATAAGGCCCGCATCTTCGAGCGTGGATCGCGGCCGTCGATTTTCCGGTTTGTGCAACATCGGAGCTTCGGACTTGCAAACGGGTGGTGAACCGCGCTCACCGTGGAGAGCGGCGCGGCGATGGTACGAGGAGTGGCGCGAGGGTTTGGACAAGGGAAAGGGCAAGAGGCCCGCGGCCGAGGGTGAGAGCGCCCGCACTCTAGGAGGCCCCGAAGCATCCGAGACACCGGCGGCCGTGGCGCACCGCCCCGAGAGAGGAGGGCCTGACCGACGCCGGCCTCCCCGGTGTGTGATCTGCGGTGGTCCTCACCACCCGCCGCAGTTGTCCACAATGGCGGCGAGTGCTTCCGGTGTGGCCGGGAGGGCCACATCCGTCTCGAGTGCCCGAGAGGTTACGCACCGGCACCGTCTTCTCGGCACCGGCTCTACCACCGCCCGGCCGGGGGACCCCGTCGACACGATGCACGGGCGGCCGACCGTCGGCGCGAGAGCGAGGGTCACGACGGGCGCCGAGTGGGCGCATGTACGCGCGCGACGAGGCGGCAATGATAATGGCGGTATCATTTTACTTGTTGGCATTAGAGTACGTGCATTATTTGATACCGGTGCATCACATTCATTTATAGATCGGCTGTTTGCCGAGTTGCATGACATCCAGTTTGTTCCTTTATTACACCCTGGACGTATTGTTGTACCCGACCACATTATGGACGTGCGAGAGTATTGCCCCAGTTGTCCTATCCGGGTAGGATATTGGACTATGCCCGCGGATTTGCGAGTGGTGCGCAAGTTGGGGGATTTTGACGTGGTTTTGGGTATGGATTGGTTGACTAGATACTACGCCACCATCGATTATATTAATCGAACGGTTACTTTTAGAGAACCGGGTCAGAGTGAGGTGGTGTTTAGAGGATGTCAGAGTTCGCTTTTTGCGATGTCGATCAGCTCGTCTCGAGCTAGGCAGGCGATCAGCGGGGATGCGTAGCCTATTTGGCTAGTATCGCATTGAGGGTGAGGAGGATACCCCTAGGATCGAGGATATCCCGTAGTACGGGAGTTTCGGGACGTGTTTCCGGCGAGCTACCGGGCATGCCATCCGATAGGGAAATCGAGTTTGTGGTAGATCTCGCCCGGGATCGCCCCGATCTCGAAGGCACCCTATAGGATGGCACCGCAGAGTTAAAGGAGATGAGGGCACAGTTACAGGATATGTTGGACAAGGGCTTCATTCGACCGAGTATGTCACCTTGGGGAGCACCGGTTCTTTTTGTGAAGAAGAAGAACGTATCACTTCGCCTTTGCGTGGACTATCGTGAACTTAATAAAGTCACGATCAAGAATAAATATCCGTTGCCGAGGATTGATGATCTTTTTGATCAACTTCAAAGATCGAATGTGTATTCCAAGATAGACTTGAAGTCGAGATACCATCAGTTGAAGATTGCGCCTGGGGATGTGGCGAAGACGGCTTTTAGATCACGGTATGGGCATTATGAGTTCACTGTTATGCCGTTTGGGCTTACTAATGCCCCGGCAGCTTTTATGGATCTAATGAACCGTGTTTTTAAGCCTTATCTAGACAGGTTCGTCGTGGTCTTCATCGACGACATCTTGGTTTATTCCCGAAGTGATGTGGAGCACGAGGAACACTTGAGATTGGTACTTCAAGTGCTTCGGGAAAGGAAGTTATTCGCTCAGCCGAAGAAGTGTGAATTTTGGCTTCGAGAAGTGGCTTTTCTGGGACATGTGATTTCAGGATCAGGCATAGTAGTGGATCCTAGGAAGATAAAAGCCATTCAGGATTGGCCAAGACCGACGAGCGTCACCGAGATCAGGAGTTTCCTTGGTTTGGACGGCTACTACCGCAGATTCGTGGAGGGCTTCGCGAAGTTATCTACTCCCCTCACGAGGCTCACGCACAAAGGAGCTAAATTCATTTGGAATGATGCGTGTGAAAAGAGCTTTCAAGAGTTGAAGCGGAGATTGACTACCGCCCCAATTCTCACATTACCTATTGCTGGAGCAGGGTATGTGGTTTATAGTGATGCATCTCTTAACGGATTGGGTTGTGTCTTGATGCAGGGTGATAAGGTGATCGCGTATGCATCTCGCCAGTTAAAGGAATATGAGAAGAACTATCCCACACACGACTTGGAGTTGGCGGCCGTAGTCTTTGAATTGAAGCTATGGCGCCACTATTTGTACGGCGAGCGGTGTGAGGTTTATACGGATCACAAGAGCTTAAAGTACCTTTTCACTCAGAAGGAGTTGAACTTGAGACAGCGCAGATGGTTGGAGCTGCTCAAGGATTATGATTTGACTATTCTCTACCACCCAGGCAAGGCTAACGTGGTGGCGGATGCGCTAAGTCGGAAATCGACCGAGAACCTAGCAATGCACGTTGTTACTCAACCGCAGTTGATCGAGCAGATGAAGCGGTTGGAGTTGGAGGTAGTGACTCCCGATACGCCTATGCGGCTGATGACTATGGTTGTGCAACCTACACTTATGGATAGAATTAAGGAAAAGCAAGCTCTTGACTTAGAGTTGCAAAAGATTCGAGGCAAAATGGTTGATGGTTGCACCGGCGACTTCCTAGTGGATGATCAGGGAGTGATGCGCTTTGGTGGACGGATTTGTGTGCCGGCGGCTTCGGGACTTAGAGAGGACATCCTTCGGGAGGCACACGAGCACCTTATGCTATTCATCCGGGAGGCACCAAAATGTACAAGGACTTGAGGTTACTTTATTGGTGGCCTGGGATGAAAAAGAATGTTGGCGAGTTTGTTGCTAGATGTCTAACTTGCCAACAAGTGAAAGCTGAGCATCGAGTTCCAGCGGGAAAACTTCAGAGTTTGCCTATTCCCGTGTGGAAGTGGGAGAAGATCACCATGGACTTCGTGACAGGATTGCCCCGCTCTCAAGCCGGGCATGACGCTATTTGGGTGATCGTGGATAGGTTGACAAAGTCGGCGCACTTCATACCTATTCACACTACATGGGCTGGAGAGAAGCTCGCACATGTGTACCTTGATGAGATTGTGCGACTTCATGGAGTACCTACTTCGATTGTATCTGATAGAGACACCCGTTTCGTGTCACACTTTTGGAGGAGTCTGCAGGACGCCTTAGGTACTAGATTGGATTTCAGCACTGCTTTCCACCCCCAGAGTGACGGGCAGTCGGAGCGCACTATATGAGAGATATGGATCCCAAAGATCTAAAAGGTAATCGACACCTAGAGGGGGGTGAATAGGTGTATAATGGCAAAACAAATAATCTCTATGCGCTTTAAAAATAAATGCGGAAAATAAACGAACACACGAGATTTTTAACGTGGGAAAACTCCAAAACGGAGAGAAAAACCCACGGGACCGTTCACACGAAAATCCACTAAGAATCAAATCGAGTACAAGGTGATTTACCTATGACCTAACCCAATTTTACCAATTCTTCAATGTGGATCTCTTTCGCCGGTCCTCGATCGCTTGAAATCCTTCAACCGATCACGCCGCAATTCCTTGCCGCAACAACGCTCCGAATCCTCGATGCGTCCACCGAATCCACGGTCCTTCACGCGATCTCCGCGCCAATCTCCATCCGGAGTAGAAAACGATGATTTATGATGATTTTACCAATTCAAAACCATAGACCGATGGGGATCTCTTTTTAATTGATCATCAACTTGATTCCGAAAGAATACTCAAAAACTAGAATTAATTTGATGAACAATTCCTCCAAAACTCTTAATTAGAAAATATTAGGGTAGAAAGAGTTTCTAGGGTTTCCAAAGAGATTAATATTGTAGATCTAAATAATTCTTAACTCCCATGGTCCTTATATAATGTTTAGGAGACTTAGAGATAGATCAGGATTAGAAATACCAAATCTAGAAAGATTTCCCGCAGCCAGGGTCCGGATCAGCCCCCCTCAACCGGTTCTGTCTTCCGTTATTCAGAAAAATTTTTTATGTGATCCGGTCCTAAGTCATGTGATCCGGTCCACAGTTACGCAACTTGTAACATCAAGGTACGGGATCCGAATCACAGGCCTAGTCCGGATCTCAAATAAACTTTCGCAGGAAATTGGCTTACGGGATCCGAATCACAGCACTCTAATCCGGATCTCAATCAATTTTTTCAGCTTTATATTTTATCATACGAAAAATAGTTTCAAGTCTCCTAATCACTATATATTAGATTAAAAACACCATAAATGATCTTATAATCATACCTGAGGTGCCGAACTTCACTGCGGAGTCTTGTAACGTCCGTTTGCATCTTCCTTATCTAAGTGTGCTCGACTCCTTCAAAACTCCAAATACCTCACGAAAGACGCCAACTGATAAAACCCTTAACAATCTCCCCCTTTGGCGATTTCGTGACAAAACTCAAAAAGAAGCCCGTACATATCTCAAAAACCAAAAAGAAAAGAATTACTGCAATCACCAAACAGTAACTCTCGCATGACCGATCCAATAAAACCAAAATTACAGACTCTTGTTTAAAACCCTATGACCTAGACATTGGAGTCTTGAAGTCTTGAATATTTCCTGCAAAAACTTCTCAACACAAATTCAAGCATCATAGATTCCATTAAGCATATTAAACAAAGTCATAGTTACAAGTCATAGCATCAAGTCATAGCATCATCTCCTCGCAGAGCAAAAACATGCATAAGCAAACTAGGTAGTCCTAAGCAAACTAGTTAGTCCCTAGCTAAACATAGCTAAACATCGTCACTACTCCCCCTTTTTGTCCGAAAAAGCCAAAAAGACAAAAACGAGGGCCCGAACACTCTAGTCGGAGTCAGTGTCGGGAGGAGGCATCTCAGCAGTTGTACAACCCATCTTGGAACAAAGTAGCCTGAAATACTGAGAGAAGCGCCCTTGACGTCGTTTTATCGTAGCAATATCCCGACGCATCTCAGCTTGAACAGAGCCCAGGCGTTCTAACTCCCCCGACAACCGCTCGTTCACGCAAAACCAAGGAATAAGCGGTACCACCGGTGGACAGTAGGTGCACGAGGTGCATGTGCAGGAGCAGGAGGCTCATCCTCTACATGTAGCTGAGCACGAGACTTTACCATTGTCGTCTCACCAATCGGTCCAAGTGGTTGTTCATAAGATGGACAATCAATGTTTACCTCAAAAAGTCGGAGAATTCGCATGATCAACAGTGGATAAGGAAGCCGATCTTTCTTACTTGAAGTCTTAATCTCCCGAGCCATTCTCTTCCAGATAAGAAACGGCACGTTCAAATTGATGTTCTTCGTCGCAACAATCTCGGGATTCCCAAGTAAATAGAGATATAAAACTCGATCCCATCTAATAATCTTCGTGTTTGCTAAAGGCATTACGTTGTAGCAAACTACAAAATTTAGAAACCTAAATTCCAATTTCAAATCCTTAGACAGAATGGCATTACCGTTGTTTTCAGCGCCTTGAACACAAAGAAATCTGAGCATCCTCGTCCAATCTCCAATAGCACCAAAACCGGCCTGAAGGTAGTCAATACCATCTGTACGTGCCTCCATACCAAGCACCGTACCAATCGTGGCCGGAGTAATAGACATTTCAACTCCCCGAACCCTAGTTATGAAAACATGAGGTCCGTCATCGGATTCCAGTAGATGTCCCGCACGCATATAAAACTCCCTGATAAGTTCAAGACCATACCCTGTTTGCTCTGCAAAGTTACAGACTTCGTGCAAGTCACCGAACTCAAAAGGAGCTTGAAACCCCGGGACTTTGTCAAAAAGGTTGCCTACTCCAACAAATCGCTCTCCAATGCACGTCTTTGAAGCATACATGTCCCGGCGACGATCATCAATAGGAGGATCACGAGCACGATCCTCATTACGCTCACGAATAGAAATACCTCCCGATCCTCTCGTGACCACGAACATAAGTGTGAGGTGTCCGAGGTGAATCTGTCTCTTGCGTCTCAACAACTTTCTCTTTTCCCTTTCCAGCTGCCTTCCCTTTGCCCTTTCCTTTAGCCAGTGCTTTCTCCTTAGCCTTTCCTTTTCCCTTCTCTTTCTCCTTCCTTTTAGAGCGAGCCTCAGCAACAACTTGTTCAAAATCTTCCTACCCCCATCTCTTTCAGATGAAAACTTGAGGTATGAGTTCGCTTTTGAGTTTCGCGGACGAAACTCCTTTTTAGGAGGGGTGAATGTAACATACTGGACTTGCGCAAATTGCGGAGTTCGAGTATTTGACTTGTGTTGGAGCTTTTCCAGATTTTCTGGAGGGTCGTTGACTGTGTTCCGACCTATGGCGCGTGTACCGAGGTTTGGGAATGAGTCCCAAGCCCTAAAGTCCAAAAAGTTGGATTTTAGGTGGCTCTCGGGTTGGAAATTCTGTGCCTTGTACCGGTACAAAATGGTGGCTATACCGGTACAAAATGATGGCTATACCGGTACAGACCAAGATTTATACCGGTATAAATTGGGCAGACTTGGCAAACCCGAGGCTCGGGTTTGGGTCATTTGAGGTTTATCTGGTACAAAATGGATTTGTCTTGTACAAGTGCATGATAAGCGAGGCCAGGCGAGGGGTTTGACTATTATAACATTTCTATTAGTATTCCATACACCCCTAGGGCTTCATTTGGGCCCTCCCCCAGCAGCAAACAAGGTAGGGGAGTTTCTCTCTCTAATCCCTTGTGCTCTTTTGGTTTTTGATGGATTGTTAAGAGATTGATCTCTCTTTTCTTCTCCTTTGGCCACCTAGCGCCATTGTCTTCTTGTTGGAGCTTGGAGCTTGCCTTTTGGAGCTTTGTAGTGGATCAAGCTTCAAGCCTAGGGCTTTTTGAGCTTGGTGTTGAGCTTCTTAGAGGTATGTGAATGATCCCTTTCCTCTAGTTTTGAATTTTGTGGGTTTTTGTGAGATGAAATCCTAGAATGGGATTCTAGGGTTAGGATTTGGGAATTTTCGATTTAGGGCCTTTGGGACCTAATTGATGAGTTTAGAACTTTGATTTAGGTTGGATTTGAAGGACTCTAACTCCCATTTGGAGATCAAGAGCACTTCCTTCGCATTCGGTGAGTATTCTTCACCCTTTAGTACAGTTTCTTATTGTTTGAGCTCAAGACTCACCTTTTGAGGTTGTAACTCTTATGGCATGCCTTGTAGGGTGCTAGGAGTAGGAATCGAAGCTTAGTTAGCGATTCGGATCGGCGATTTTCGCACTCGGTGGGTTTGGCTTCATGAGCATAGGGGCAAATGGCTCCTAAGTGCTTATTCGATTTGATTTAATTATTTTGAATGCATATTCATGCTAAATAGATTTATTATGAATTTTGAATCACTTAAAATGCATGCCTTATGTATGTTTAAAATTTGTCTCTATATAGTAGAGAAAACTGGGTTATATAGCTGGCATGTGTGGGTGATTCATGTGGGCTCCTGGGAGTTGGCAATTTATGATGTTATAGCTTAATTAATGTAGTTGTGAACATCGAACTATTGTTGGAACTTAGAAGAGCTTAAGTGTCATCAAGCGGCACTTAACATAGAAAACTATGAAACTGCAACATAGAGACTTGACATAGGCCTTTGAACATCTATTATTTCCATGTAGAGACATGATAACATAGAGATAGGCCTTTTGGACACTTGTACATTCCATGTTAGAGACATGACGATTTGGGACTTGTGACGAGTTTTGTGACTTTTGCCATTGTGCTCATTCGCACACGCTTGTGAGGGTAGCTCCCTACAAGCCGGCACTCCGGAGTTGGCCAACGCGTTTCTTGTATTCGCGGTGCGGGATTGGGCGCCGAAGTGGATTGCCGTGGGACAGTCTCATTCCTAGGGTGGGGATGTTGACTACTACGGGGCCATTAGGCTCGGCATTTGGGCTAGGCAGCCTTCGGGTGGGTATCGACCATATCGCCTTCGGGTTGGATCTAATGGTATTTAAACTTAATGTAGTTTAATGAAAACTGTGGTCCTTGACTAGAATAGTAAACTTTAACACTTTACTATCACTTGTGGACATTAAACTTTAACACTTTACTATCACTTGTGGACATTATGGGTTTTGTTTAGAATAGTAAACTTAAATCTTTTACTATCAAGTTGGGAACTTCAGGTTATTTATAACGCTTTCTATTCATGCTTAGAATAGCTTACTTATGCAAATTCATGCTAAGTAGAGATATTGTGTTTAGTAGTTTACATGTTATTTACATGTCGTGTATTATCGCTTATATTATCGTTTTTACTTACTTGCTTAGTTTTGGGCCTAGTGAAGCATGCAACTGAAGTCAGTAATTGCCCACTGGGAGCTATTATTTAATAGTTCTCACGCCCCCTGTTTCTTATGTGTTTCAGAGCCTTCGGCACCGGCGGAGGCAAGGGATCGTGGAAAGGGAATCGCTAGCTAGTTATCGCAGCTTTTCCACCTTGTAGGGGTTTTTCTCTCTTTTTGTACTTTGGTGAGGTTGAGAGAGTTTTGTATCCCTATGTAGAGACTACCATGTACTTAGTTATAGTGGTGTTTGGATTTCGTATTGTTGTACTCTCTTTATAGTTTTATATTAGAGATTGGTACTTTATTTTAGTCACTTCTTTTATGCTTCCTTGTTTAGAATTCTAGTTGTTACTGCTCTGATACTTCTAGATTCTTTTTATTTTGTTGGTTATTTATCGTTTTTGTTAGACGCCTTGTATGCTGTAGACATACGGCGGGTCTCGGCACGCGCCGGGTGGGCTTCCGCTGGGTCCCGGGGCGTGACACAACCTTAGCTACTTCCGGCATTGGCTGCTCCTGAGAGAGAAAGCTGGTGTTTACGTGTGACGCCCCAACTTCCCAGGGGGTCACCCATCCTAGGACTACTCCCGTCCTAGCACGCTTAACTCTCTTAACCTCTTGGGTCTTGCCACCACCCAAAATGCTTAAGCCGGGTTAAGAGTTTAGCCCTATTATATCTTTTATATAGGACTATCTGGGGTCTCACAATCTCCCCACCTTAAGCCCTGACGTCCTCGTCAGGCTCAGACTCACAAGTACCAGGCGATGTGAGACTCGTCTCGCTAGCCCGTCATCCAGACCCTGGCTCAGCCGAGACTCATCTCACACTTCCGGCTGGTAATTGGCTCTGATACCATCTGTGACGCCCCAACTTCCCAGGGGGTCACCCATCCTAGGACTACTCCCGTCCTAGCACGCTTAACTCTCTTAACCTCTTGGGTCTTGCCACCACCCAAAATGCTTAAGCCGGGTTAAGAGTTTAGCCCTATTATATCTTTTATATAGGACTATCTGGGGTCTCACATTACGGATGATCACCGACTGGGTTCCTCTCGGGCTATAGCGAGAGATGTTAAGAGAGACGGGCTGAGTACGGTGGAAGGTGAAGGCATTGACTGCTCCGAGCCTGTTAAGGGCTCCTATAAGGATGCGCTGATGAGGAGGCTATGCCACAACCCCCCTGTGTCCACTCGCCAACGTTTTTGTCGACCACTTTCCTCCTCCTATCGCCAGAGCCCTTCCCTCCGCAGCAAAGGGAGGAAGTGCTACCGGTGTCTTGCGACTGACCATAGAGTTGCGGAGTGCCGTGACCCGCTACGGTGCTTTAGGTGCCGGAAAACCGGGCATCGGGCTTTTTCTTGCCGAGACGATCCTTCTCGACGAGGTGCCGAGATGAACAGGGAGGTGCACCGTAGGGCCCGCGCTCCTCTGCCGAAGGTATACGTTCCGTATACCGAAGAGTACCTGCGGAGAGTCAAAATGCGACGTAACGCCATCCTCGCGGACGTGATCCCACCGGCCAACTTGGGACCAGATCTAGTGTCGTTCCTCAAGAGTGCTCTAGCCAGTCGGTTCGGGGGCTATACGGAAGATTTTGCGGTTGCGCGATGCAGGGACAGAGATTTTGCCATATTCCTGCCGGAATGGGTCCCGGTTCCAACCCTGGTCAGGCGAGAAATCCTCACCCTCAATGGCGTCTGGTTGAGGTGCTTCTCCTGGGGTAACTACCGGTATGCTCAACCGCACCGCGCCCGTTTCAGAGCCTGGATCCGGCTGATTAACCTCCCGTTCGAGATCTGGACGGTGGCCCGAGTTGCGGCACTTGTCAGCGGATTCGGGCTGTTCATTAAGGCGGATGAAGTGACTAAGGCTATGACGGATTTCCGGGCTTATCGCTGCCAAATCGCCCTCGACGCGATCGGAGAAATACCCCAAAATTTGTCGATTATCCTTGGAGACGAGCTCTTCCCGGTCATGGTGCACTTGGAAAGCTGGGAGAGGATACGGGAGGCCGGAGATAATGCTCCACCTGGACCACCAAATAATGGTGACGGCGGCGCTGCGGCCCCTGAGGGCCCACAACACCACGGTCATCAACATCATGGACCTCAGGCGCAGGTGGACGAGGAGATGGGAGATGAGGCTGGAGAACTGGTGCATGTTGATCCACCGCCGCCGACGCGGGGGAGTGGGCAGACCTCGTCGGTCCGGCGATCCGCGTTGGGGGCCCACCAGTTCACGGCGGCGGCGAGGGCTCGCACGGCGTAGGGGCAGAGGGCTTGGGCTGCAACGGGTAGAAGAGGCGTGGGAATCGAAGCCTCTAGCACTAAAGTTCCAAGCCAACCAGAGAGAAGCGGGGCGCCCGAGGCTTGCATGAAGTTGGGTAGGAGGGGGTGTTGTCGTGGGAAGTCTTTGCCCGGACGGTTCGCTTGCACGGAGCACCCCCCCCTGTACTGCGTTGCCTGGAGTCACGCCTCGGGGAAAGGGTGCAGAGCTGTTGGTGATTGATGGGGCCACTCGAGGCAGTGGAGGATGTGCTGTCGTGGAGAAGGAAATGCCGCGTCGGCTGGGTAAGGGAGGTTTGTCGAAGAATTATCCACTTTTGGAAGCTTCGGGGGGACTAAATCATGATATCCCGGGAAGCGGTCCATCCTTTGACTTTGGTTGTTCTTTTGATTATGATGGGCAGTATCCTGCTATTAAAGCTCTGTCACTTTTCATGACTGAGGGGGACCTCTTGCTTTCCTGGGGATTTGGTGAAACCCATATTCGCTTGGGCCGGCCCGTGGTGCGAAACGTGTTTTGGGGTCGTGACCCACCTCTGGGCCTGGCTGCTCTCGTTAAGGTAGGGTGTACGGATGCACCTGGGCCGCTCGGACTGTGGGTTCAGCTGTCCTGCTGTGGGCAAGGATTGTGGTCCGGGGCCTTTGGGGCGACTTTCCCAGACCGCCCAGCCGAGCCTCTGTTTATCAACCGATCTTTTGTGGTCCTGGATGGGGCAGCCCCACCTTCATTCGAGCACACCCTGGGCTGCTCTGCTCGAAGCTGGTGCGATGGGGATCAAGGTGGACGTTCTCAAAACCGGGATAGAGAGCATCCTCACAGCGGGCTGGTGGCGGACTTGGCATTCGGAAGCCTTCAAGGCAGCGGGCGAGGAGCGATCGGGAACGGGGGTATTGTCTCCTCCAGTGTCCCCCCCCTTTCGCAGCCCCTCACTGTGGTGGGCCCATTGGCGCAAGGAGCTTCTTCTCCTCCTCCTGGCGGTGCCAATGTCATGGGTTGGTACGGCCCCACCCCAACTCGTTCCAGTGAACGTCTCGCCGCTACTGACAGGAGCTCAATGCTCCACAAAGCTATGGTACGGAAGACGAGGATTCGTGAAGGGGAGAGTGCATGTTTGACTCAGCGCAATGCTAGGAAGATCATACGCAAGAGCCGGGCGCTGGGAGTCTCGCTGGACATCGTGGAAGCGCTTAGCTTCGCCGACTTCGCGAACACCTCTGTGTAGGGTGTGCGTGCTTGAGAGTGGATGTGTTCTGTTCGGTTTCTTGTTGTGTCGGGTGTCTTTGTTTTTTCTTATGTTTCGCGTCTGTTGCTGGAATGTCCGAGGTCTTAATGACCTGTCGAAACGTAACGCTGTTCGGGCGGTAGTCTCTAAGTTTTGTAACGCGGTGTTGTGTATCCAGGAGTCCAAGGTTAGCCATGTCTCGAGCTCTTTTTTGCGCAGTTTTGCTAGTTCCTTCTTCGACAAGTCGATTTTTGTGGAATCCAATGGGGCTTCTGGGGGTTTAATTACATGTTGGAGCTCCTGGGTCTTCTCTTGTCATGAAGTTATAGTCAGAAGATTCTCCATCACGGTTTTGCTCTCCCACGCCTCGAGTCGAGCTAAGTTCTACGTCACAAACGTCTATGGGCCGGCCACGTGGGACGGCAAAGAAGAGTTTTTCGCGGAACTAGCACAGCTGAAAGAAAGCTGCACAGGAAAGTGGATTGTGTGTGGGGATTTTAACAGTACTAGAGATCAGGAGGAGCGAAGGGGGAAGACTTGGAGTTTAAAAGCAACACTTTTATTCAATGACCTCATTAAGGAACTGGCGCTGATCGATCTACCTATGACCAACCAAGCTTTCACGTGGTCAAACATGCAGAGGTGCCCGACCTTAGCCAGGCTCGATCGCTTTTTAGTGTCGACGGAATGGGATATGGATTTTCCCCTATCCACGGTCGAAGCTCTTCCTAGAATTACGTCGGATCACTGTCCTATTTTGCTAACTGCCAGAAGAGACGACAGCAAGACTGCCAAGAGAATTTTTCGCTTCGAAGAGGCCTGGCTGAATCACGAAGACTTCCTTTCCAAACTGCCTGGATGGTGGAGGGAGGGCACCCAAAAGGAGTCGGCGGTATTAACTTTTACGGCGAAGTTAAGACACTGTAGAAAGAGGATCAAAGAGTGGTGTGCGAATGTTTTTTATAGTATTCGTGAAATAAAAAATAAACTCATGGCTGATATCCACGAGATAGATAAAGTCGAAGAGCAGCAAGAATTACCTCAAGATTTATCCCGCAAAAGTGAGGAGCTTAAAGATAACTTACGCCGTGTACTAAACGACGAAATGGCTCTTTGGAGAACCCGTGCCAAACAACATTAGTTGAAGGAGGGCGACGGCAACACTAAGTTCTTCCACGCCATTGCTAACAGTAGAAGAAGGACCAATGGAATCACCGTGATTAACGATGACGGAGCCACGCATCGGACCCAAATGGATCTTAAAAACTACTTTTACTCTAAATTTAAAGAGCTGTTCACTCCGGAAGCAACGGCCCTGGTGTCGTTTGGGGACTGGAGCGGGTTATTCTCCTCAAATCGTGTTTCTGACCCAACCGCAAACTGGCTCACCGAACCCTTCAGCATTGAGGAAATCAAAAAGGCGGTCTTCCAACTCGGGAGCGACAAGGCGCCGGGCCCGGACGGCTTTCCGCTAAGATTCTATCAAGTCTTTTGGGACACCCTTAAGGGGGAGATCGCGGACCTCTTTCTTGAGTTGTATGAGGGAAGGTTGTCCACTGACCCGATCGATTATTCCTTCATTTGTCTAATACCCAAGAAAGAGGGACCTGAGCGGGCTAATGACTTCCGGCCTATTAGCCTTCTGAATGGTATTCAGAAGATCATCTCGAAGGTCTTGTCCAATCGACTCGAACGGATTAAGAACGAGCTGATTTCCCCCGGCCAGTCTGCGTTCCTGAAAGGAAGGAGCATATCTGATGCCTTTGTGGCTGTTTCCGAATTATTAGGTTGGGGATGTAAGAAGGGGGTTGAGGGTGTAGAGACCTGGAAAATGGCACCTGAGGCTTGACGACAGCTCTGGCGAGTGTCGGGACAAGTCTGAGTCGCGTTGGCGCTAAATGGACGCCAAACGGACCTTGTGGGAACGCGAGAGCAGCGTGTGCCATGAAAATCTGCAAAATAGCAGATTTTCTGTGAGTTGTACCGGTACAAGTTGAGGGCTGTACCGGTACAGCGAAAGTTGCTATACGTACGGCAACCACGGGTGTCTCGGTATAGCCCGCGCGAAGGCTCTCGAGTTGCACTGTTGTCACGGTACAAGGGGTCTTATGCCGTACGCAACGAGGATGGTGCGGTTGACTTTTTCCTCACTTGTCACATCACCCTTTTTGCCCTCCCCTTTACCTTGAGCAGAGAGGAGAGAGAGGAGGCATTCTCCTCCATCTTCTTCTTCTCCATTGCTGCTGCTGCTGCTGCTGCTCCCCTTAGCTCAAGGGTGGAGCCGAGCTTGCCGACGACGCGCCGTGGAGCCGAGCGAGGGGGTTTTCGACGACGATACGCTGCTAGGGAGCCAGCCGTGCGCGCGGGACCACCGTCCTTGACTCAGCGACGGGCCTAGGGCATTTCCAGAGGTGAGTTGGCCTTCGACATCCCTCCGTTTACTTCGGATTGCGTCGTTTTTGCACCTTGCTGCTGTTGCTGCTGACTACAGCGTCGACCCGCGGTGTTTTGACTATATCTCTGTGTAGGAGAGTCAAAACGCGATGAAACTTGGGGCGTTGGATCCGCGACTTCTAGACGATTCCAACGAGACCTTACTTACTGGATTTGGATAAGGTTTGCCCAGTCGGAACCCATCTTTCGAGCTTACGTTTTGCGAACAGTTACGAAATGCGAGCTGATTCCAGCGTCGACGTTTCGTGTTTCGGCTCGTACTCCGCGTAGAAGTGGCGGAATCCGGCGAATCTTGGACCGTTGGATTCAAGACTTCGAGACGAAGCTTCTGAGCCCTCATTTGCCGAAATTGGAGAAGGTTAGCTTAGTTAGAATTAAGCTTTTCGCAGCCGCTGATTTTCGGCAGAATTGTGAACTGTGTTTTGGTCGCGATTCTTCGCAGCTGGTGGTCTTGATTTTGTACTGGACGCGTGGGGCTTTTGCTGACTTGGATTACTCCCTTGGCTGCCAGAGGAGGAGCTTCTTAAGGTGGGATTTCATCGTTTCGCTCCTAAGTTCATAATAGCCGACATGTATGCTTTATTCGTTGGAAGATAACTAGTGGTAGCTCAATTCATGATTATTGTAGAGTAAAATCTGAAATTGGAGCATGCGTGATGTGTACTTATTTCATACATGTTGGACTTGGATTTGACTTAGGAGAAAACCCCGAATTGATCGTCATTGCTTGCACTACCAGATTTAGCTCTAGGAGCCGTGTGGTCCTCGTATCGTCGCGGGCTTTGTGCGATGGATACCCAGGGTAGTGTAGCTTGTGTTGGTGCTCGTGCTGGGACGCCGAGCGTGTACTAGCTGAGTTTAGACTGTTACGGGGTGTCGGGCGCCGTCGGGGCAGGCGGTGGGCCCAATGTCAGTTTTGCTACTTGGGTTTGGCTAGTAGGGCCTGATTGAGCTCGACAGATCTACGCTGCATACTCGGCTGGGTAGCTTCCCCGAGTGCCGCTCCGGAGTTAGGCTTTGTGCTTTTGCGTTGGTTTGACACTTTTGTACATACAGTTGAATTCGCTGGAGCGAGTAGTGTTCTTTTGTATCTGTAATTGTATGTATATAAAGTTTGCTTTTTCTACCTGCGTGTTTATAGTTACTTCAGCTCTATGCTACTGTTTTTAGTATTGTATGTTTATACAGGTACAGCTACGCTTCGTATACAGAGGAAATTCTTTTGTATACGGCGGATTTGTCGGCGTGCCCGGTGAATGTGCAACCCGGGGCGTGACAGATTAAGTTGGTATCAGAGCTTAGTATTAGGTTGATGGGACCTAGGAAACCTAAGCTGGTTAACCTTAGGAAGGCTTGACGTGAGAGGCGTGATTTAACGCGAAAGTCAATGATTGATTGCTTTAACTCATCCTAGAGTGGAGTGAGTGACTGAAGGAGTGCCTGTTTTGGTCCAGAAAAAATTATGTTGGCTGCAGACGACATAATTTTGAGGAGAAACAGGGACCGCCTTCGAGACTTTCGATGATTGGGTCGAGTGTTTATGTATCTGACCTTGTTTCTATGTGTGCAGCTATGCATCGACGCGCCCCACCACCACCACTACCACCCCCGATACCAGAGCAGATGGATCAGGGCACCCGACCCGAGATGGGTGTACCTTCTGTAGCGGAGCCGAGCACTCGACCTGAGACGAGTGCCCAGTCAGAGTTGAGCGCCCAGATAGCCGCACTGACAGAGGCGACGAGGCAGCGGGGTTTATTCTTACGACGGATGTGCGAGAGGCTAGTGGCATCGTCGAGTACTTCATCGGGGGCACCCGGCTCGGCCTACTCGCCACCCCTGCTCTCCGCCTCTTCGCACCGTTCTTGCCATACCCCCACCAGTGAGATACCTACAGCACCAGTGGCGCCGGCTAGAGGACTAGACCAGCCGACTGCGGCAGAGCAGGAGCGGATGACTGAGCTATTGTTCCGCTTTCGCCGTCTCGACCCACCGATGTTTGATGGGGTTTGCGCCGAGCCTTAGATTTTGGAGAGCTGGATTAGCGCCATGGAGAGGATTTTTGAGGACCTGTTCGTCTGGAGGATCGGGGATCGGGTTCATCTTGGGGTCCACTGTTTAGTTGGGGACGCCCGGGATTGGTGGAGGAGGATGAGGCGTGATCAGGGTGTAGTGGCCTCTCAGACGAGCTGGGATGAGTTCTGCGGGATGCTGTGCCGCGCGTATTTTCCCGACAGTGTGAAGCAGGGGATAGAAGAAGATCTGAAGAGGATTCAGCAGGAGGATCGCACGGTTCAGGAATACGTTCGGGAGTTTTCGCGGCTCCTGAACTGTGTACCTTTCGTAGCTAGAGATGAGGCACACCGGGTGTATCTATTCGAGCAGGGCTTGAGGTCGGATCTCTACCGGTTTGTTAGGGCGCGGAGGTCGAGGACCCTGGATGCATCGATTGAGCAGGCATTATTCGAGGAGAGGAGTGAGACGACACTCCGAGAGCGGACTCAGGGGCCGGGGCCGAGTCAGGACAGGAAGCGCCCCGCTCCCGATGACGGAGGATAGTCGAGCAGCAGACGTCCGCCGAGGCCTCCACGATCACGCCCTCAGGGTCGTGGGTCCTACGGGCGTCAGCGTTACAGGGATACCCGTCAGCAGGGGCGACCGCAGAGGACACGGCAGGCACAGCAGTGCATGATTTGCGGGGGACCGCACTGGGCCAGACAGTGCGAGCAGCGAGAGGGTAGATGTTATGAGTGTGGCCAGCCGGGGCATATTAGGGCAGCCTGTCCGCGAGTAGCATCATCAGCGCCATCATCTGCTTCAGCACCGCCAGCGTCTCAGCAGTCATACGGGGCATCTCCGAGTTATCGCCAGGAGGATCGAGCTTCAGTACCGCCACAAAGCGAGCGGAGGCAGCAGGCTCTTAGTGGCCGAGTGTACGCGGTCCAGGTGGAGGACTCTTCAGCAGCCGACCGCGTGGTGGCAGGTATCACTTTACTTTCTGGTACTAGAGCACGTACATTATTTGATACCGGCTCATCGCATTCTTTTATCAGTCGTGCATTTGCTTTATTACATGGTCTAGAGTTAGGGTTGTTGCCTCAGACCCGGGAGATCCAGATCCCCGACCATGTACTACAGGTGGTAGAGTATTGTAGGTCGTGTCCAGTGCAGTTAGACTCGTGGATTTTGCCCGCAGACTTGTTAGTATTAGGGCAGCTGCACGACTTCGACATAGTGCTTGGCATGGATTGGCTGACGCAGTACTACGCGACTATCGACTGCGGAGAGAGGACGGTGACGCTCCGCGAGCCAGGCCAGGAGGAGTTCACCTTCAGAGGCTGCAGGAGCACGATGTTTGCCGCGTGGATTTCTTCAGCGAGAGCTCGACAGCTGATAAGTAGAGGGTGCGTTGCATTTCTAGCGACGGTTGCGGAGGTACCTACGGCGGCACCGAGACTCGAGGACATCCCTGTAGTTCGCGAGTTTCCGGATGTTTTTTCCCCAGAGACGACGACTATGCCGCCGGAGAGGGAGATCGAGTTCGTGATTGATGTAGTTCCGGGGACTGCACCAATCTCGAAGGTACCTTACAGGATGGCACCGGCAGAGCTGAGAGAGCTAAAGGCGCAGCTTCAGGATTTGATGGATAAAGGGTATGTGAGACCCAGTGTATCGCCTTGGGGAGCGCCGGTGTTATTTGTGATTTGTGAAGAAGAAGGATGGTTCACTTAGGTTATGTGTTGATTACAGGGAGCTGAATAAAGTGACCATCAAGAACAAGTATCCTTTGCCGCGCATTAACGACCTGTTTGATCAGCTGCAAGGCTCTTGTGTCTTTCGAAGATTGATCTCCGGATCCGGTTACCACCCGGTGAGGGTGAGGGCCGAGGATGTTTCCAAGACGGCTTTTAGGACTCGGTACGGGCATTACGAGTTTACAGTGATGCCTTTTGGATTGACGAATGCCCCTGCCGCGTTCATGGATTTGATGAACCGGGTGTTTAAGCCGTACTTGGATAGATTCGTGGTAGTCTTCATCGACGATATCCTGATATACACCCGTAGCGATGCCGAGCACGAGGAGCACTTGAGGATAGTGCTACAGCTTCTGCGAGAGAAGGAGTTGTATGCCAAGTTAAAGAAGTGCGAGTTCTGGTTGCTGGAGGTTACTTTCCGGGGCCACGTGATTTCTGCAGATGGAGTGGCAGTGGACCCGAAGAAGATTGAGGCTATTCGAGATTGGCCCAGACCGACGACGGTGACTGAGGTTCGGAGCTTCCTTGGATTAGCAGGATATTACCGTCGATTTGTGGAAGGTTTTGCGAAACTTTCCACACCCCTCACTCGATTAACTCGTAAGGGAATTAAGTTCACTTGGAGTGAGGACTGCCAGAGGAGCTTCGATGAGTTGCGACAGCGGTTGATGTCAGCTCCTATCCTTGCCCTTCCAGTTATGGGGGAAGGATATGTGATCTACAGTGACGCATCGCACAGTGGCTTGGGGTGTGTGTTGATGCAGCATGGTAGGGTAATTGCTTATGCTTCGCGACAATTGAAGGATTTCGAGAAGAATTACCCTACGCATGACTTGGAGCTTGCTGCGGTGGTTTTTGCCTTGAAGTTGTGGCGGCATTACTTGTATGGCGAGCACTGTGAGATCTTTACTGATCACAAGAGTCTCAAGTATCTGTTCACCCAAAAGGAGTTGAACCTGAGGCAGCGCCGGTGGTTGGAGTTACTAAAGGACTATGACATTAGCATTCAATATCATCCCGGCAAGGCGAATGTGGTGGCAGATGCGTTGAGCAGGAAGGCAGTGTAGGGCTCGTGCCTGATGATCACGCAGCAGAGGCCGTTACTTGAGGAGCTACAGCGGTTGAGTTTAGAGGTAGTGTCCCCTGGGTCTACTGCAATACTAATGTCTATGGTTTTGTAGCCTACTCTGTTGGATAGGATCCGAGAGAAACAGAGTGGAGACCCACACTTGTTGAGGATTCGAGAGCAGTTAGAGAGGGGACAAGCAGAGGGTTTCACAGTGGACAGTTCGGGAATCTTGAGGTACGAGGGACCATGTGTGCCGGTGGATTCAGAGATTCGAGCGGATATCTTGAGAGAGGCTCATTGTTCTCCTTATACGGTTCATCCTGGTGGAACCAAAATGTATAAGGACTTGAAGGCACAGTTCTGGTGGAATGGAATGAAAAGAGACATTGGTAGATTTGTGGCTCAGTGTTTGACTTGTCAACAGGTGAAGGCAGAGCATCAGGTGCCTGCTGGCAAGCTTCAGAGTCTACCAGTGCCCGAGTGGAAATGGGAGCAGATCACGATGGACTTTGTAGTGGGTTTACCTAGAGCACAGGATGGTTTTGATGCCATTTGGGTGATAGTGGACAGACTGACTAAGTCTGCTCATTTTCTACCAGTTCAGACCACCTGGTCCAGAGAGAGACTCGCGCAGCTATACCTGGATGAGATTGTCAGACTGCACGGCGTGCCAGCGTCGATTGTATCAGACAGAGACCCGAGGTTTGTGTCACACTTCTGGAGGAGCCTACAAACAGCCTTGGGTACACAGCTGCACTTCAGCACGGCGTTTCACCCACAGACGGATGGTCAGTCAGAGAGGACCATTCAGACGCTAAAGGACATGCTGAGAGCATGCGTCTTGGATTTTGGAGGAGGATGGCATCAACATTTGAGACTTGTTGAGTTTGCGTACAGTAACAGCTATCAAGCGAGCATCCAGATGGCTCCATTTGAGGCGTTGTATGGACGCAGATGCCGATCCCTTTTGTTTTGGAGTGACGTGGGTGAAAGGAAGACGCTTGGGCCTGAGTTACTGCTAGAGACTGAGGAGAATGTGAGAGTAGTTCGACGACACCTTTTGACAGCCCAGAGCCGCCAGAGGAGCTATGCAGACACCAGGAGGCGAGACTTGGAGTTTCAGATTGGTGATCATGTATTTCTTAAAGTCTCGCCATCTAAAGTGTCACGCCCCGGGACCCAGCGGAAGCCCGCCCGGCGCGTGCCCAGACCCGCCGTATGTCTACAACATACAAGGCGTCTAACAAAAACGATAAATGATCAACAAGAAAGAGGCATCTAGTAGTATCAGAGCGAAATAAAACAACTAGATCTCTACATAGGAAATAAAGCACTAACATCCACTATGAAGTATAAAAATAAATACAACCAAAACTCCACAACCAAAAGCTATAAAAGGTACATGGTAGTCTCTATACCGGGATACAAAAATCTCTCTCTCACAAATACCAAAAGAGAGAAAGGTAGAACCATCTAAAGAGAGTAAAGCTACTAAGAGCTAACTAGACGCGACTCACTTGCCGCGATCCCTTGCGTCCGCGGGTGCCGTAGGCTCTGAAACACTTTAGAAAAAGAGGGCGTGAGAACTATTAATTAATAGTTCTCAGTGGGCAATTACTGGCTTCAGTTGCATGTTCCACTAGGCCCAAAACTATACAAGTAAACGATAAACTATGCATAAGTCACGCAAACGACATGTAAAATAAACATGTAAGCTACTAAACATGCTATCTCTACTTAGCATAATTAAGCATAAGCAAACGACTAATCTAAGCATGATTAGTAAGTACTACTAGTATAATGTTCCCAAATTTAATAGTAAAGAATTAAAGTTTACTATTCTAGTCAAATCCACCATGTCCACAAATGATAGTAAAGTGTTAAAGTTTACTATTCTAGTCAAAGTCCACGATGTCCACAAATGATAGTAAAGTGTTAAAGTTTACTATTCTAGTCAAAGTCCACAATGTCCACAAATGATAGTAAAGTGTTAAAGTTTACTATTCTAGTCAAAGTCCACAATGTCCACAAATGATAGTAAAGTGTTGAAGTTTACTATTCTAATCAAATCCACAATTTCCTTTAAAGCTTTAAGTTTAAGTACAATAAGATCAACCGAAGGCGATATGGCCGATGCCCACCCGAAGGTGCCTAGCCCAAATGCCGAGCCTAATGGCCCCGTAGTAGTCAACATTCCCACCCTAGGAATGAAACCGCGTCTACGGCAATCCACTTCGGCGCCCAATCCCGCACGGCGAATACATGAAACGCGTTGGCCAACTCACGGAGTCTTGGCTTGTAGGGAGCGACCCTCACAAGCATGTGCGAATGAGCACAATGGCATATAGTCACAAAACTCGTCATATGTCCCAAATCGTCATGTCTCTAACATGGAATACACAAGTGTCCAAAAGGCCTATCTCTATGTCATCATGTCTCTAACATGGAAATAATAGATGTCTAGTGGCCTATGTCAAGTCTCTATGTTGCAGTTTCATAGTTTTCTAAGTTAAGTGCCGCTTGATGACACTTAAACTTTTCTAAGTTCCAACACAAGTTTAATGTTCACATATAACATTATTTAAGCTATAATCACCATAAATGGCACACTCCCAGGCGCCCACAAGAACCACCCCCACATGCATGCAATTTAACCCGAGATAGCTCTACTATATAGAGTGGAAATTTTATCATACATAAGGCATGCATTTTAAGTGATTCAAAATTCATAATAAATCTATTTAGCATGAATATGCATTCTAAATAATTAAATCAAACCGAATAAGCACTTAGGAGCCATTTGCCCCTATGCTCATGAAGCCAAACCCACCAAGTGCGAGTAGCGTTGCTCCGAACCGCTAACGAAGCTTCGATAATCACTCCTTGAGTCCTAAGAAGCACACCCTAGGAGTTACAAGCTAAGAAGTTGAACCATGAGTTCACACTTTAAGAAATTCCACAAAAGGTTGGAGAAAACTCACCGAGTGCGAAGGAAACTCTCTCGATCTCCAAATGGGAGTTAGAGTCCTTCTAATCCAACCTAAACCAAAGTTCTAAACCCATCAATTAGGTCCCAAAGGCCCTAAATCGAAAATCCCCAAATCCTAACCCTAGAATCCCATTCTAGGGTTTCATCACCCAAAAAGCCTCAAAATCCGAATCTAGAGGAAGAGAACTTGATGCTTACCTCTAAGATGCTTCAAATCAAGTTCAAGAGGCTCTAGGGTTGAAGCTTGATCCTCTACCAAGCTCCAATCAAAAGCTCCAAAGCTCCAACAATGGAGGAAATAGGCTCTACCAAGCAAAAGAGAGCAAAGAGAGGGTTTTAATCCTCAAAAACCCATCCAAACCAAGGAGAGAAGAAGGAGATGGAGTGGAGGGAGCTCTTACCTCTCCTCTTGCTGTGAAGAACACAAAGGGAAACCCTAGGGGCAAGGCTTGCACTAATAGAAGTGCAACAAAAGCTAAAAACCCCCTGCAGTTCAAACTGCTCAAAATCTGCCAGTTTGTACCGGTACAAATCCATTTTGTACCGGTATAAACCCTGCGAAACAGCCAAACCCGAGCCTCGGGTTGCCCTCGCTCATTGTCTGCGGTACAAAATCCATTTTGTCTGGGTATAGCCATCACGCTTATCTTAGGTATAACCATCATTTTGTCTGGTACAAGGCCTCGAAATTTAAATCGAGAGCAACCTAAAATCCAACTTTTTGGACTTTAGTGCTACGGATTCATCCCCTAACCTCGGTACACGTGCCATAGGTCGGCACACAGTCAACGACCCTCCAGAAAATCTGGAAAAGCTCCAAACTCAAGTCAGATACTCGAACTCCGCAAATTGCGCAAGTCCAGTATGTTACATTCACCCCTCCTAAAAAGGAGTTTCGTCCGCGAAACTCTAAAGCGAACTCGTACCTCAAGATTCCATCTGAAAGTGATGGGGATAGCGCTCCTGCAGTGCGCTCTCAGGCTCCCACGTGGCCTCTCGCTCCTCGTGGTTGCTCCAAGGAACCTTCACATACGGAATATCCCGATTCCTCAATTTCTTCACCTCGCGAGCCAAGATCTTCACTGGTTGCTCCTCGAAGGTCAAATCCTCCCGCAGCTCTATGGGTACAGCCTCCAATACATGAGCCGGATCGTGAACATATTTTCGAAGGACCGATACATGACAGACGTTGTGCACGCCCGATAGGTTCGGTGGTAGAGCAAGTCGATACGCTACCGGACCTATACGTTCCAAGATCTCATATGGTCCAATGAATCGAGGGCTCAACTTGCCTCGAATTCCAAATCTCCGAATTCCCTTTGACGGCGAGACTTTCAAGAAGACATGATTTCCAATCTGAAACTCCAAGTCTCGTCGGCGTTTATCTACATAGCTCATCTGCCTACTCTGGGCTGTCAGTAGTCGCTCACGAGCGATTCGAACTTTAACCTCTGCTTCCTGGAGCACTTCGGGGCCTAAAGCCAATCTTTCGCCAACTTCCGCCCATACAATGCCTCGAACGGTGCCTTCTTCATGCTTGCTTGATAACTATTGTTATAAGCAAACTCCGCCATAGGTAGATGCTGTGACCATCCTCCCTGAAAGTCAATCACACATGCTCGAAGCATGTCCTCAAGAGTCTGTAGTGTGCTCCGACTGCCCGTCACTCTAGGGGTGGAAACGATCTTTGAAATCCAATCTAGTACCCAAGGCGTCCTGCAGACTCCTCCAGAAATGTGACACGAAGCGAGTGTCCCTATAAGATGCAATCGAAGTAGGTACTCCATGAAGTCGCACAATCTCATCAAGGTACACTTGTGCGAGCTTCTCTCTCCAGTCCAAGTAGTATGGATAGATATGAAATACGCCGATTTCGTCAACCTATCCACGATCACCCATATAGCGTCACGCCCGTCCTGCGAGCGAGGCAATCCCATCACGAAAATCATGGCGTTCTTCTCTCACTTCCACACTGGAATCGGTAGGCTCTACAATTTCTCCGCGGAAATTCTATGCTCAGCCTTCACTTGTTGGCAAGTTAGACAACGACCTACTAACTCGCCAACATCCTTTTTACATCCCGAGCCATCAGTAAAACAACTTCAAGTCTTCTCCGAGACGTTCCTTCTCTAAATTGCGCTTGTTCGACAAGCTATTCCGTTGGTCAACATCAAAACCAAGTGCTCCCAAAAGCTGAATTCCAGTCCTCACGTTCCTCGTCTTAGTCGAGAGCGAAACCTAGCTCTGCCCCATTTTACTCATACAATTGGAAATTCCGTTATAAAGCTCTCCGAGTCGGATCCAACAATACCGCTCGTAGCAAGAACCTGGGGTGCAAACCCGTTACCTGATCCATCAACACTCCATCGGAATGCTTACTAAAGAGATGTGATACAAAATCTAATCGTTGGCTCTAATCCCAACAATGCTTGCTCAGCTCAAAGTCAGATCTTGTTAAGAGATTGCACTACTGAGTGTAAATCCAATCCATAATGATCGTCTCTTCCGATTGTCGCGACATTCGACAAGTCGTCCAATTGTTCTCCAGAAATGGTTACCCGATTCACCAATCGGCATTGTACCTCCAATGCCTCCACAGTAACCCCAACTCCACCACTGGGGTGGTACTCACTGCTTTCTTCTATACATATGGTCAAGAACCATATCCCACACACATCCTCGATCTACTAAGGTCATCCCCTTAGTCTCGACTTGATGCCTCAAGTAAACTCTTCATAAGCCTACGCCGGGAGCTTATCTTCGATAGAGGGTCTCATAGCACTAACTGCTCAATCGCTCGAACGAACATTCGAATTTCTTCTCCCCAATGCTTCCCTTCGCATTGGACACTCCAGGTATCCATAGTCACTGAGCTCATCTCAAGTGATAGAGAGGGTTCCATTTACAGTTTAGTAGTAGCTCTCTATCAATGTCACCATGAAGTGACTATCGACCAGAACGTCGATCTCAACCACTCTTCCACGAAGTCTCCATTGCAAGGAACTTAATTCTACGTGCAACATCCGAACAAGGGAAAATCAGCACTTGGTACTTTCCCTCACGAATTTTCCCAACAACTCGATCCAACAGTGAGACTTTACACTTCGCTCACCTCAGCACGCTTCCACAGTTGATCCTTGTAGATCTTCATCTAATACCCATGGCCGTCTACGGCCAGGTTCCACCAATCCATCTAGAGGGCTTGAAATTATCATTCCACAAGTCCCTAATGTTGGTGAAGTACTACAGGCTTCAGCAACGTCACGCTAATCCCCGAGATGTCCCAAGCAGGTACCAACATTCGCTTGAGGTGCAGCCTCAAACACCAACACAAACGGGTATTACTCCCGATTGCAATACGATTCGATCGAGTACGCCGGATCACAAGACTAATCGAAACGATCAACGAGCCTCTACAGACGAGCAAATGCCCAATCGTGATTCACTTTAGATCACGATGGCCGAAGTATAGTCGAAACGACCCTACGGGTCCTACCTCAACGAGAGGGTGTTTCTCACGAAGCGAAACACGAAATGCAAAGATCTCCGCCACTTGAGCTCACAATTCGTGACTCCGTCAGGAGAGCATTACCAGCTCCAAAGGTATCCTTCAATCTGAGGGTTCTCGAACAACTAAAGGTAATGGCCAGTTAGGCCCCAATTCCTCTCCAATACTTACCCAGTTTTAGGTAAGGGAGATAGTCACCACAACCAGTGGAACAAATCCTCAACATGCACTATTTCGTGCTCAAAATCCCAAGGCGAGTTAAATCAGCTCGCAAGTCCCAAGGTACAAGGTACCTCACAACTCCACACCACGAAAGCCAATCTATTTGTTGGCACGCAAGACCTTCTCGCAAGGTAGGGTGTTCGAAACGACACACCCAATCATCTATAAACATCGAAGAATGATCAATGCTAGAAATTCTCGGGTTGGTTCACTACACACTCGGTGTATCCTCGATCTCACGATCCCACACATGGCATTCCACGCTCTTGGGTCAAAACTCGGACTACCGTCCTGACCAAAACTTTGCCCTACCCGAAGGCAGGGCCTGTCACTCCACGACTAAGCTGCGCCCAAAGGGCCCGGGCTCCGCGATCTACAAGCCCGGTCCGAGCACGGGTCGTCCCCGAGCACCCTCGGCAAAGCAGTAGATCCGAGGATGTAACTAATGCAATAGTCGTGAGATCCAAATAGCATAGCAGAAAGCTACCCACAACCCGCAGACTAACCGTCTTAGTCAAGGCTAATCCTCATCACAAACAGCGATCAAACGTGATGCAATGCAACTCGGCAAATAGCCGATCAAAGGATAGGTGCATAGCACCGGCATCAACCAACACACACTCGAAAATCATAGTGCGAACCGAAACTAGTCACCACCACGGCTGCCGTCGCCTCCTCAGTCTGAGCCGTATACATGCGGCCGTTCGGAGCCTGTTGTGGCTCCTCCGTCTGTCTCTAAACAGGTTGCCTCCCAGAGTGCGTCTGACTCGCACCCTCGGGCATGGGCCTCTAGCCCAAATCCTTAATCTAAGCCTTCTCGACGAGCGCGCGGTTTACCACATCTTGGCAAGTCTGAAGATTGGGATGTTGCGCCAACCGAAAGATCAACGGCCGAAGTCCTCGCAGTCCCGCACTACAACGGCACACCATGGGGGAGTCGAGGGAACTCCCATTCGTACTCGGCCACGGTCAGCTTCCCTTGGGGCATATCACCACGGAATCTTGTTCCGACTTTTTCCTTAACACCGACATTGAAGTAAAGCCTCAACAGAGTTCCTTGAACCTCCTTCAAGTAGTCGTCACCATATCGCATTAGTGTTATCTGAATATCCAACCACCGGCTATAGACTTCATCTTCCAGTGGTGATCGGCGAGCCGAACTCGCTCTCTCTTCCACGAATGTGTCGCGGAAATAGTTTCTCCATCTCGCATCGACCACTTCCTTACGATCCGGTCGTCGTCCTTCTCTCCATCGAGGATTACGGGATTACACCTCTCGAACTCGTTGGGCAATCCATGAGTCACTCTCGCTCGCTTCCTCGGCCATCACGGGAAAACCACATTGCGTAAGGATCTCTCCGGGTGTTTCATGCGCGCATCACTGCTGTCGTTGAGCGGTGTCGCCCGAGTCGCCAAACTAGTGAGAGCCGCAAGTAGGCACCTCACTCACGGACCTCGTTGGATCCGGGGGTAGTGGACATCTCCACTTCCCCAAACGTTGTCGCGTCATCCGCTCCAACAAACTTAGAGCGGGTCGTCAACAAGACGCCACAACATCACTAAAGCGCAAGTTAATAAAACCCACGCTATCGCAGCCCCACTCAACAATACCCAAATCATGCGAAAGTAATGAAGTGTGTTTCACAACTAACTCCCGATGTTACGTTGTCGGCCGCCAACGTAACCCTCCGCGAAATTAGAAGCTATACACCTCGATCCAACTCTACTTACTAGAGTTATTCAAGATACCCAATCTTAACACTTTCGCTCACAAGTTAAATAGACCTCGTCTCTCACGAGCCTATATCCTATAGTCCAACCGGCCTAAGGTTTGCTAGGTCCACAAGAAGACTCAACCCTAGGCTCTGATACCAATTTAACCACGCCCGGACTCAATGTGAAAACACGCCGCTAAGTTCACTCACAGAGCACTCCGCCGTATGTCTACAACATACAAGGCGTCTAACAAAACGATAAATAATCAACAAGAAAGAGGCATCTAGTAGTATCAGAGCGAAATAAAACAACTAGATCTCTACATAGGAAATAAAGCACTAACATCCACTATGAAGTATAAAAATAAATACAACCAAAACTCCACAACCAAAAGCTATAAAAGGTACATGGTAGTCTCTATAGGGATACAAAAATCTCTCTCTCACAAATACCAAAAGAGAGAAAGGTAGAACCATCTAAAGAGAGTAAAGCTACTAAGAGCTAACTAGACGCGACTCCTTGCCGCGATCCCTTGCCTCCGCCGGTGCGAAGGCTACGAAACACATTAGAAAAGAGGGCGTGAGAACTATTAATTAATAGTTCCGGTGGGCAATTACCGACTTCGATTGCATGCTCCACTAGGCCCAAAACTAAACAAGTAAACGATAAACTACGCATAAGTAAAGCAAACGACATGTAAAATAAACATGTAAGCTACTAAACATGCTATCTCTACTTAGCATAATTAAGCATAAGCAAACGACTAATCTAAGCATGATTAGTAAGTACTACTAGTATAATGTTCCCAAATTTAATAGTAAAGAATTAAAGTTTACTATTCTAGTCAAATCCACCATGTCCACAAATGATAGTAAAGTGTTAAAGTTTACTATTCTAGTCAAAGTCCACGATGTCCACAAATGATAGTAAAGTGTTAAAGTTTACTATTCTAGTCAAAGTCCACAATGTCCACAAATGATAGTAAAGTGTTAAAGTTTACTATTCTAGTCAAAGTCCACAATGTCCACAAATGATAGTAAAGTGTTGAAGTTTACTATTCTAATCAAATCCACAATTTCCTTTAAACTGCTTTAAGTTTAAGTACAATAAGATCAACCCGAAGGCGATATGGCCGATGCCCACCCGAAGGTGCCTAGCCCAAATCGAGCCTAATGGCCCCGTAGTAGTCAACATTCCCACCCTAGGAATGAAAGCCTACGGCAATCCACTTCGGCGCCCAATCCCGCACGGCGAATACATGAAACGCGTTGGCCAACTCGGGAGTGCCGCTTGTAGGGAGCGACCCTCACAAGCATGTGCGAATGAGCACAATGGCATATAGTCACAAAACTCGTCATATGTCCCAAATCGTCATGTCTCTAACATGGAATACACAAGTGTCCAAAAGGCCTATCTCTATGTCATCATGTCTCTAACATGGAAATAATAGATGTCTAGTGGCCTATGTCAAGTCTCTATGTTGCAGTTTCATAGTTTTCTAAGTTAAGTGCCGCTTGATGACACTTAAACTTTTCTAAGTTCCAACACAAGTTTAATGTTCACATATAACATTATTTAAGCTATAATCACCATAAATGGCACACTCCCAGGCGCCCACAAGAACCACCCCCACATGCATGCAATTTAACCCAGATAGCTCTACTATATAGAGTGAAAATTTTATCATACATAAGGCATGCATTTTAAGTGATTCAAAATTCATAATAAATCTATTTAGCATGAATATGCATTCTAAATAATTAAATCAAACCGAATAAGCACTTAGGAGCCATTTGCCCCTATGCTCATGAAGCCAAACCCACCAAGTGCGAGTAGCGTTGCTCCGAACCGCTAACGAAGCTTCGATAATCACTCCTTGAGTCCTAAGAAGCACACCCTAGGAGTTACAAGCTAAGAAGTTGAACCATGAGTTCACACTTTAAGAAATTCCACAAAAGGTTGGAGAAAACTCACCGAGTGCGAAGGAAACTCTCTCGATCTCCAAATGGGAGTTAGAGTCCTTCTAATCCAACCTAAATCAAAGTTCTAAACCCATCAATTAGGTCCCAAAGGCCCTAAATCGAAAATCCCCAAATCCTAACCCTAGAATCCCATTCTAGGGTTTCATCACACAAAAAGCCTCAAAATCCGAATCTAGAGGAAGAGAACTTGATGCTTACCTCTAAGATGCTTCAAATCAAGTTCAAGAGGCTCTAGGGTTGAAGCTTGATCCTCTACCAAGCTCCAATCAAAAGCTCCAAAGCTCCAACAATGGAGGAAATAGGCTCTACCAAGCAAAAGAGAGCAAAGAGAGGGTTTTAATCCTCAAAAACCCATCCAAACCAAGGAGAGAAGAAGGAGATGGAGTGGAGGGAGCTCTTACCTCTCCTCTTGCTGTGAAGAACACAAAGGGAAACCCTAGGGGCAAGGCTTGCACTAATAGAAGTGCAACAAAAGCTAAAAACCCCCTGCAGTTCAAACTGCTCAAAATCTGCCAGTTTGTACCGGTACAAATCCATTTTGTACCGGTATAAACCTGTAACATGACCAAAGAGCCTCGGGTTGCCCTCGCTCGTAGTGCAGGTACAAAATCCATTTTGTACCTGGGTATAGCCATCACGCTTATCTGGTATAACCATCATTTTGTACGGTACAAGGCCTCGAAATTTAAATCAGAGCAACCTAAAATCCAACTTTTTGGACTTTAGTGCTAGGGATTCATCCCTTAACCTCGGTACACGTGCCATAGGTCGGAACACAGTCGACGACCCTCCAGAAAATCTGGAAAAGCTCCAAACTCAAGTCAGATACTCGAACTCCGCAGTTTGCGCAAGTCCAGTATGTTACATAAAGGGATACGCAGATTTGGTGTGCGTGGAAAGCTCAGTCCACGCTACATTGGCCCTTTTGAGGTTTTGGAGCGAGTTGGGCCAGTTGCTTACAGGGTTGCTCTGCCCCCGCGACTAGTCGGCACTCACGATGTTTTCCACGTCTCGGCATTGAGGAAATATGTATTCGATCCTTCTCACGTGATTGACTTCACTCCGCTCGAGCTAGGCGAGGACCTACGATACGAGGAGCGACCGTTGCAGATTCTTGCTCGCGAGACGAAAGAATTGCGCAATCGGGTCATACCGTATGTCAAAGTGCAGTGGAGTAATCACGGGGAGCGGGAGGCGACTTGGGAGCCCGAGACGGCGATGAGGGAGGCCTATCCCTACCTGTTCGACGAGCAGGGCTGATGTACGTTTGAGTTTCGCGGACGAAACTATTCGTAGTGGGGGAGGATGTAGAGACCTGAAAAATGGCACCAGACGCTTGACGACAGCTCTGGCGAGTGTCGGGACAAGTCTGAGTCGCGTTGGCGCCAAATGGACGCCAAACGGACCTTGTGGGAACGCGAGAGCAGCGTGTGCCATAAAAATCTGCAAAATAGCAGATTTTCTGTGAGTTGTACCGGTACAAGTTGAGGGCTGTACCGGTACAGCGAAAGTTGCTATACCGGTACAGCAACCACGGGTGTACCGGTATAGCCCCGCGCAGAGGCTCTCGGGTTGCCTGTTGTACCGGTACAAGGGGTCTTGTACCGGTACAGCGAGGCAGGGATGGTGCAGTTTGACTTTTTCCTCACTTGTCACATCACCCTTTTTGCCCTCCCCTTTACCTTGAGCAGAGAGGAGAGAGAGGAGGCATTCTCCTCCATCTTCTTCTTCTCCATTGCTGCTGCTGCTGCTGCTGCTCCCCTTAGCTCAAGGGTGGAGCCGAGCTTGCCGACGACGCGCCGCGGAGCCGAGCGAGGGGGTTTTCGACGACGAGACGCTGCGAGGGAGCCAGCCGTGCGCGCGGGACCACCGTCCTTGACTCAGCGACGGGCCTAGGGCATTTCCAGAGGTGAGTTGGCCTTCGACATCCCTCCGTTTACTTCGGATTGCGTCGTTTTTGCACCTTGCTGCTGTTGCTGCTGACTACAGCGTCGACCCGCGGTGTTTTGATTATATCTCTGTGTAGGAGAGTCGAAACGCGATGAAACTTGGGGCGTTGGATCCGCGACTTCTAGACGATTCCAACGAGACCTTACTTACTGGATTTGGATAAGGTTTGCCCAGTCGGAACCCATCTTTACTGAGCTTCTGTTTTGCGAACAGATTCTGAAATGCCGAACTGCAGATTCCAGCGTCGACGTTTCGTGTTTCGGCTCGTACTCCGCGTAGAAGTGGCGGAATCCGGCGAATCTTGGACCGTTGGATTCAAGACTTCGAGACGAAGCTTCTGAGCCCTCATTTGCCGAAATTGGAGAAGGTTTGCTTAGTTCGTATTAAGCTAGCTCGCAACAACATTCATTGATTTTCAGACCGTGAATCGTGTTTTTATTTGGTCGCGATTCTTCGCAGCTGGTGGTCTTGATTTTGTACTGGACGCGTGGGGCTTTTGCTGACTTGGATTACTCCCTTGGCTGCCAGAGGAGGAGCTTCTTAAGGTGGGATTTCATCGTTTCGCTCCTAAGTTCATAATAGCCGACATGTATGCTTTATTCGTTGGAAGATAACTAGTGGTAGCTCAATTCATGATTATTGTAGAGTAAAATCTGAAATTGGAGCATGCGTGATGTGTACTTATTTCATACATGTTGGACTTGGATTTGACTTAGGAGAAAACCCCGAATTGATCGTCATTGCTTGCACTACCAGATTTAGCTCTAGGAGCCGTGTGGTCCTCGTATCGTCGCGGGCTTTGTGCGATGGATACCCAGGGTAGTGTAGCTTGTGTTGGTGCTCGTCTTTGGGACGCCGAGCGTGTACTAGCGAGTTTAGACTACGGGGTGTCGGGCGCCGTCGGGCGGCGGTGGGCCCAATGTCAGTTTTGCTACTTGGGTTTGGCTAGTAGGGCCTGATTGAGCTCGACAGATCTACGCTGCATACTCGGCTGGGTAGCTTCCCCGAGTGCCGCTCCGGAGTTAGGCTTTGTGCTTTTGCGTCGGTGTCGAGTAGTGCAGGTTGGACTTGCTCTCCACTGAGGTTTAGAGTGGGGGTAGCTGTACAGTCACAACCGGGCACGGGACGGGTGCGTTCACAGTCCCAGGGACGGGTGCGTTCACAGTCCCCTTTCAGATTGGGTCAGCTTTTACTTGTTCTACAGAGGGTGGTTAGAGCAGGATAGTATAGGGGTTTTTAGCTGTCGAGTGTTTCCAGCTTCTTTTACTTCTTGCTTACCCTGTAGACTTAGTGGGTGGACCGATGTGTTTTGGGCGGTACTCACTGAGGACTACTTGTTTTTATAGTAGTTCTCACGCCCTCTTTCTTCCTCCGTTGTTGCAGGGCCTTCCGTGGCGGCTGCTGCTCCTTCTGAGACGGACCGCGGGAAGGGCGTGGCGAGCTAGAGCCTACCCTTCGAGTGCAGTACTAGAGGACTCCTGCTGCAGGTAGTGACAGTTTTTGGTTTGACACTTTTGTACATACAGTTGAACTCGCTGGAGCGAGTAGTGTTCTTTTGTATCTGTAATTGTATTTATATAAAGTTTGTTTTTCCTACCTGCGTGTTTATAGTTACTTCAGCTCTATGCTACTGTTTGTAGTATTGTATGTTTATACAGGTACAGCTACGCTTCGTATACAGAGGAAATTCTTTTGTATACGGCGGATTTGTCGGCGTGCCCGGTGAATGTGCAACCCGGGGCGTGACAGAGGGAGTCGGAGTGAAGGTGGACTTCGAAAAATCTTATGATAGAATCAGCTGGCCATTCTTGTTTCGTATCCTTAACTGGTGGGGGTTTAATATTAAATGGTGCGATTGGATCAAGCGGTGTGTGTGCTCGGCCAAAGTGGCGGCCCTGGTTAATGGTGAGGCTACGAAATGGATTAAGACAAAAAGAGGGGTTAGACAGGGCAACCCGCTGTCCCCAATCCTCTTCTTATTGGTAGCGGAATGCATGGCGCGGATGGCCAACGAGGCGATTTCCAACAGCCTGCTCAAGGGTCTCGGTCCTTCTGACGCGTGCAAAGTTTCTATTATTCAGTTCGCAGACGACACCTTTTTCTTTTGCGAAGCTAGAAAAAGGTTTTTAAGAAACCTCAAGTTCTTGTGGCAGTTATTTGAGTGGGCATCTGGCATGAAGGTCAATAAGGACAAGTCGGAATTGTTCTATACTGGACAACTTGACGGAAAAGGGAGGAGACTTGCGGAAATACTTGAGTGTAGCGTTGGCACCCTACCTACCAAATACCTCGGGCTGCCTCTTTCCATCAGAGCACCATCCAAGACGGACTGGCTCGGGGTCATCCGGAAAATCCAATGTAGAATCGACGGGTGGCAGGCGAAACTCCTTTCGAGGGGAGGTAGACTCATCCTTGTAAACGCGGTCTTATCTAATCTGCCAATCTATTTTTTTTCCACGTTCAAGGCGCCCAAGTGGGTGATCAAACGGGTTGAGGCCCTCCGTAGAGATTTCTTTTGGAAAGGGAGTAAGGGTACCCCAGGAAAAGTGTGTCTAATTGCCTGGAAAAATGTATGTAAGAGTAAACGAGAGGGAGGTGCTGGTATCTTGGATCTTTCTATTATGAACCAAGCTCTTCTCGTCAAATGGTGGTGAGAGTTTCACACTCAACCCCAGCTTCTTTGGGCCAAGATTATCTGCGCCTTATATTACCGTAGAAGAAGACCTTTGAAAGAGGGCAGATCTTTCAGTCCTTCATCCAAATGGTGGAAAGGAATCCTAAGCCTCTCAGATATCTTTAAATGGGGGATCTGCTACAAACTCGGGGACGGTCGTAACATCGATTTTTGGACGGATCGATGGTGTGGGGAGAACTCTCTTTACGCGGCTTTTCCTGAGGTGTATGACAGGGCGGAGTATAAGACAGTGACGGTCAAGAGTTGTATAGGGTGCAATGGCTGGGACTGGAATAAGATCCTAGGGGGGGACGGTGCGGATAGACAGGGCTTGGAGCAGCGATATTCGGAGTTTATAGAGCAGATATCCGCCGTCAACTCAGCCCTTACTACCCTTGATAGGATCCTTTGGCGTTGGGACCATGGGGGGAACTTCTCTGTTAAGTCAACTTACATGGCACTGAGCGATGGGGGCACGAGGGACGCGCGCGCAAGTAAACTATGGAGCCTCCGTGCACCGCTAAAGGTTAAAGTGTTCTGTTGGATCGTCCTAAAGAAAAAGCTGCTAACATCTGATAACCTACTAAAACGGGGATGGAGCGGTGACACGACATGTGTATTGTGCAGTGCCGAAGAGGAGACCATCGACCAATTGCTTGTCGCCGTCTTTGTTAAATTCCCGATCGTGATGACTGGGGGACGCAGGTTGGCGACTTGGGAACTGACGTCCAAGGGACCTGGGACTGGTGGGCGACCCATACGAGACCGCAAGCTACGTCAAATAGGCTCCCAATGCTGGCGGCCTGTTGGTGGCTCATCTGGGAGAGCAGGAATGATCTTATCTTTCGCATGGTGCAACCGGATCCTCTCAAGATTACTGATAAGATTTTGCGGCTGTTTAACTCTTGGGATACCTTTCTCTCTCCTATTCAAGAACTACGTTTTTTTTTTTTTTTTTTTCACTCACTTCACATTTTCAATTTAACGGTTTAGAGACGCTACCTTTTCCTCAAAAAAAATCTTATCTTCAACATGAGATCTTAAACTCGCTGTAGTCAATATGACCACATCAAAAAGGTCATTACTGTCGCTGTTGCATTCTATGATGGTCCCGGAAGCACAAAAAATAACTTTTCGATCTAAAAAAATTTAAAAACAATTATTAGTCAACTAGAAAATTGTGTTAGGAGGTAAAACAATAAAAAGTAGATGCAAAATTTAACTAATACCAAAATAAAAAAAAACTAAAATACTAAAATTTATATGATTTCACCAGTAACCGAGCAAAAGAAAACTGAGCAAAGATTCAAAACAAAAATATATTCAACATACTGTGTAGCACACCATACAGCGCCTATGCACATGCTCGGGTCGCCCCCATACGAGGCCTATACGCATCCGCTCATCCGAACGACCTGTTCTTGTTTCTAAATTAATTTGCACGATCTCGAATTGCGGCTTCGCGGCTTCATTAAGAAGGCCACAACATGTAATTTGCACGATCTCGGGCTTCATTAAGAAGGCCACAACATGTATATTATTTGCGGCTTCATTAAGAAGGCCGCAACATGTATATTATATTATATAAATGGCTCCATACACGAGTCTAATTATAACTCTATTTGAATTTGACTCCTAATTATTATGCATGTCATTGAAATTAAATTTTAAAAATAACAATTATATACAATCCTTGCAAGATTATATTATATAGCGTTAAGGTTCTCTCTCTTTTGTATACTTAAAATTCAATGTTTTTTAATTAGGCCTTGGTGCGCTGTTCATTTGCTCAAGTAGGTCTGAATAAAATCTAAATAAGTAAAAAAGTAAATAATAAATAGTATAAAAATTTACCAATGGATGATACAAGACTAGCCACTATTGGAGATGATCTCAGAGCGGCTCTTTTGGAGTAAATATCCAAGTCAGCATTGGTGTCATATATAACGAATGAATTTTTGAACGTATTTCCCGTGATGAGAAAGGAGGGAACCTCTGTAAATAAATGAATATAACTAAATGATCAGCAAAATAAATCAGTCGAAATAAAATAAAGATAAATCTAATTTAGTTTAGAAATCACGCCTAAATCAATTTCGTGCCTCCAGGGGCTCAGACGCATCATTCTTTCTTCCGAGAAGCGATGATCAATATTCATAGTGCCTACAAAAATAATATTTAAAAAATAAATAAAAACTTAATAAAGCATCCAAAATTGAAAAAGATAAAAAAAAAAAAAAAATAAGGAACTCCTCATAACACCAAGTACTGCTGCAGCGAGAGGATAACGCGAGAGAGAAGAGGTTGCAGCGAGAGGAGAGCGCGAAAGAGAAGAGGATGCAGCGAGAGGAGAGCGCGAGAGCGAAGAGGATGCAGCGAGAGAAGAGCGCGAGAGCGAAGAGGATGCAGCGAGAGGAGACTGGAGAGCGCGAGAGAGACTTTTCCGGCTATAAGAAGAGCGAGAGAGAAGAGAATACTGCAGGACTCTTCTCCACCAGCTATTTTATAGGTCTCTCGAAAGGACTTTGAAACCTGTAAAATTTAGTCCTTTAATACACCTTGTATCTAACTCAGACTCAGACTAGGACTCCGACTCGGGCTTCAACTCTGGTTCGAATTGTTTTGGACGGGTCCAGCCTAAAACAGAGTATTCTCCTGCCTTAAACCTTAATCAAAACATCCCTGAGCATAAATTAAACCAAATTCCAAGCATAAAATTTAACTACAAATTTAGGCAAAATTTGATACTTTAATTTCGAATATAAATTCGAAAATTGTAAATTAAGAAATAGAAACTTTGAAAATTAGAAATTAAATCTAAATATGAATTTTTAATTTCAAATTGCAAATCTAAAATTTAAAATTTAAAACCTGAAATTTGACAATATAAAATTTAAATTTCAATTTTTGAAAATTTAAAATTTATAATTTTAATATTTAAAATATTAAAATATAAAATTCAAATTTTAAATATTAAAATTTAGACCTCATAATTTGAAACTTAAAGCTTATAATTTGAAATTTAAACTTTCAAATTTTTATATTTAATTTTTTAATTCTAAAATTTTAAAATGTAAATTTTATTTTTAAATTTTAAATTTTTGAGATTGGAATTTATATTTGAAATTTAATATCTAAATTTTTAAATTCATATTTTAATTTTTGAAACATATATTAAAATTAAAATTTTAAAAATATAAATATTTATTCTAAAATTAAATTAAAATTTTATCTTCTAAATTAAAGTAAAAAATTGAAACTTGAATCCAAAATGAAGATTAGATTTCAAGAGGTATATTCTAGAAAACTGATTTTTAAAATAAGAAACAAAATTTAAAACGCCCCATAAATGGCTAGTAACCTTAGGTATAGTTTGTCAAATTAAGGAGAAAAAGGAAATTTCATGCACAACTGCACAAGGAGCAATGCTAAGTTGGCGGCTATAATGTACGGAGTTAAATTAGTGACTATAATATAATAGCTAATTAAGGCATGATTTTTTATTTGTTAAAATTTTACAAAGCGTCAACTGTATGTTATTCTCAAATAGTACCCCAGTTGTTTTTTCTAATTATGGCCCTTTGTTTTCTATCTTTTTAAATTAATTAAGTTTAGTCAAAAAAAAAGTTTTTTTAATGATGTTATCTAATTCAGTGATGATCTTATCACGCCTCGGATTTCTTGTTTTTCTGGGCACGCTAACAGACCCGCCGTATGTAAAGTAATTTTTCCTATATACGAAGCGATAGCTGTACCTGTACTTGAAATCATATAATACTACAACTACTAATATAGAGCTGCTAGAAAAAAAATACAATATAAAGTAGATGTTCACTATACATACATCCTGATATACAAAACGCTCGCACCAGCAAGATACAACAAGTATGTATAAGAACCAAAAACTACCACTACTTGAAGCTGGTAAGTCTCTAGATCAGCAGCAACACGGGAAGGGATCTAACTTGCGACTCCTTTTTCACGATTAGTCTCCGTGACCGCAGCAGCCGAAGAAGAAGGCGCTGCAAAAAGAAGGGTAACAACTGGGCGTGAGAACTACTGCAAAAATAAATAGTTCTCAGTAGGTAGCGCTCGCAAACTCATCGGCTCACCCACTAAGTCTACAGAAGGATATGCTCGATGATAGTAAGGAAACCGGAAACAATCTATAGCTATATGCTACTATACTATCATGATCCAACACTCACTATCTGTAAAATAATGCAATCTCGACCCAATCTCACTGGGGATTGTGAATACACCCGTCCCGCCTGTCGAAGCGAACCCGTATACTACGCTATAAGTAGCCGGTGGAGAAGACTCTCTAAGGACTGAAATAATTAGACTACACCATAGCTCAAGAGTAGCCGGTGGAGAAAACTCTCTAGATACTATGAATACCCTCGTCTCGCCTAACTAGGCTACACCGTAGCTCAAGAGTCATTGGTGGAGAAAACTCTCTAGAAACTGTGAATACACCCGTCTAGCCTAACTAGGCTACACCGTAGCTCAAGAGTCGCCGGTGGAGAAAACTCTCTAGAAACTGTGAATACACCCGTCTCGCCTAACTAGACTACACTGTAGCTCAAGAGTCGCGCGGTGGAGAAAACTCTCTAGAGACTGTAAATACACCTGTCTCGCCTAACTAGACTACATCGTAGCTCAAGAGTAGCCGGTCCAGGTAAAATGTCACGCCCCGGGTTGCACTATGCCCCGGGCACGCCGACAAATCCACTGTGTACAAGAAATTTTCCCTGTACACGAAGCGTAGCTGCACCTATATAACATACAATGCTACAACAGTAGCATAGAGCTGAAAAGACTATAAACAATCAGGTAGGATAAACATGAGTTCTATATACATACAACATGTCTCGATACAAAAGTACTACTCGCTCCAGCGAGTTAGCAACAGTATGTACACAACTCACCAAACCAAAAACTACTACCTATAGCGGGTCCTCTAACAGCACTTGACGGGTAGGGCTCTAGCTAACTCGCCACGCTCTTGCCGCGATCCGCCTCAGAAGGAGCAGCAGCCGAAACCGAAGGCCCTGCAACAACTATGGAAGAAAAGGGGCGTGAGGACTACTGTAAAAATAAGTAGTCCACAGTGGGTACTGCCCTAAACATCATCGGTCCACCCACTAAGTCTACAGGGTAAGCAAGAATAGTAGAAAAGGAAGCTGGAAACACTCTACAGCTATAGGTCACTATACTATCCTGCTCTAATACTGGTCACCTGTAGAACATGTAAATACTGATCTAATCTCACCAGGGACTGTGATACACCCGTCCCGCCTAGTTAGGTAACACCGTAGCTCAATAGCATCTTGCGGAGAAAGCTCTCTCGAGACTGTGAATACACCCGTCTCGCCTATTAAGGTTACACCATATCTCAAGAGTAACTGGCGGAGAAAACTCTCTAGAGACTGAACACACCCGTCTCGCTCAACTAGGCTACATCGCATCTCAAGAGTATTCAGTTCTAGTAAAAAGTCCAATAGGACGACTAGGGCTCCACTCATGTCACCACCTCACTGAAGGTAGAACAAAGGGGTCACTGACTATCTCCCCCGGGCTGCCCAAACGGACCCACCCTGCGTGTATCTAGCTACGCCGTACACCACCCCGAAGGTGGCCGGGTCAGGAACTGTCCCAAACAGAAACTGCGAATCACATCGCACTGAAATCTCATTCCGGAATGGCATTCGCGGGGCGCGACCCACGCGAGTATACATGTGTCTCTGACATATTCATTCTAGCTCTCATAGGCAAACGTCAAGTAAACAGGGTCCAACTGGTCTAACCACCAATAGGTCACGTGCCCTTGGCACAATCTGAAACCAAAACAGTAAACTGGACCCACCGTCAACCTCGACGGTCCCCGACAACACGAAACAGCCTAGACTCTGCTGTAACTAAGCTCGGCATCCCAGCACAAGCGTAAATGCAAATTACACTACCCTGGGTACCCATTGCACTCACATAGCGATGATACAATATCTCACGGCTCCTAGAGCTAAATCTGGTAGTGTATGCAAATGTCGATCAAATCGTGGTTTTCTCCTGAGTCAAGTCCATGTCCAACATGTATATTTACTAATTACTAATCATACTCCCAATTCAGATATTAATCATGCTATAATCAATGAATTTGAGCTAAGGATAAACATTCAATATATTTAAGCTATACATGTTGACTATTTTGCACTTAGGAGCAAAACCGATGAAAACCCACCTCAAAAGCTAAATCCTGGCAACGAAAGTAGTCTCGAATCACTAGAAATCCCTGCTGGCTCAAACGAACTCCTCCAAGTCTAGCATCCAAGCTAGCTCCAAGCTCTATACATAACATTTCACATTTAATACCAATTTCAGCCTTTAAGCTTGGGTTAGCTCAATTCCAAAGTCGAAACTCACCTAGAGGTCTCCAAATGAGGGGAGGCAAATCCCAAAACCAGAGAATACTGTGGAAGTATGCGTTCCAGGCTCAAAATCCAGACCCTTCAAAGGTTCGCACCAAAAGTGACTCAAACTCACAATTCTGTCAAGTAAAACAACAGCTGAGTAAAGTAGAATTTCGACCAATCCAACCTTCTCCAAAATCTGCGATCTTGGGCTCTTTGGATTCCTCTTGAAGTCCTGAATCCAACGAACCAAGTTTCGTTGCGATCCGATGCTCCTACGTCACGTACGAGCCAAAATACCGAAGGTCGACGCTGGAAATCTGCAAATCAGCACCTCAAAAATCTATTTGACATAACAACAGCATAGTATAACTGGATTTCGAACAAGCAAACCTTCTCCAAAAATTGCGATCTTGGGCTCTCTAGATTCCTCTCCAAGTCCTGAATCCAACGAGCCAAGTCTCGTCGCGATCCGATGCTCCTACGTCGCGTACGAGCCAAAATACCAAAGGTCGACGCTGAAAGTCTACAAATCAGCACCTCAAAAATCTATTTGACATAACAGCAGCATAGTAGAACTAGATTTCGAACAAGAAAACCTTCTTCAAAAATTATGATCTTGGTCTCTCTGGATTCCTCTCGAAATCCCGAATCCAACGAGCCAAGTCTCGTCGCGATCCGATGCTCCTACGTCAGGTACGAGCCAAAATACCGAAGGTCGATGCTGAAAATCTGCAGCAGTGGCACCAACTCGAAAACTGTAGAAGCTGAAGTAATTGGAGGAATGTACAGGGATAAAACATCTCGAAAATCACCTTAGGATCGGCGCAGCGACGAAGATGGCGAAATGTCACGCTCGCCCGGTCTCCTCACAGCACTACGACGTCGAAAGAGTGCTCGAACGGCTCCACGGTGCGTCGTCGACGATGCTCAGACTCCTCTCGAGCTCCTCCACCATGCACGCCCAGCACAAGAAGGGGGAGAGAAGTGTCAGAACCTTCCTCTCTGCTCTCTCTCTAACCCATATAGAGAAAGGTTAGGTGGGAGATACAAACGATGGGAGATTTACGGATTTACCCTCTCACCTACCGAAGTGTACCGGTACACAGGCACTTGTATCGGTACAAATTGGCAACCCGTGAGCAGCTTTGGGCGACGCTATACCGGTACATCCCTGATGGTTGTACAAATATAGCCATCAAGGTTGTACTGGTACACACCAATATTTGTACAGGTATACCTCACTGAAAATCCTGCTATTTCGCAAATTTTCACGATATCAGCTGCTCTCGCGTTCCCACAAGGTTCGTTTGGCGTCCATTTCGCGCCAACGCGACTGGGACTTGTCCAGACACTCACCAACGCTGTCGACAAGTCTCCGCTTTTAAACTCCAGGTCACTACATTAAAAAGGTCATAAGTTCAAGATCATAAATTCAATACCCAATCTCTTGGCTAACCCGTGGGTTTCGCCCTCAACAAGACTCAACCAAACTCAAAATCCCAAAGTATACCGGGGAGACTCAATCGACTCGTTGGGACCGTCCTCTAGGGAGGCTCAATATCGACCCAGTGATGACCAACTCCGGAGCGCATCGCCCGAGGGGGAGCTACCGCCCTCGAGCAAGGACTATATGGTGAGTACGATCAATCCTTAACTTTAAGGATTTCAATCTCAATCTATTCCTTGCCTTCAAGGAGAACTTATGTTCATATGACCCTTAACTCTAAGGTTGTTGTCATAATGTCAATCTCAAGACTCTACTAGTGTTGTGTACACTACTTGTTCTTGTTCTCATTCTTTGATGCCACACATGTTGTCTAAGTATTCTAGACTCATCATTGTCACATTCTCAAAGTACATGTCCAATGTCACATTCACTTGTCAATTACACCAAGTTTTTGTTCTTGTTCTTTAGCATGCATACATAGGGTTCTTGTTCTTTATCATACGATCTCATACAATATTTCTCATGCATTTGAACTCACAAATTGCAATATAAACTCATAATTACCCTACCATACATTATGCTCAACATATATAGAATACTCAAAAGTGACACTTAGACATAGAAAGAATTCCGGTGTCCTTGGAATGCACCACCCACCTCTAAAAATTATAGATGGGATGTCCGACAAGTCTCGTGGCTAACCGTGGCCTATCTTGCGATCTGCGCAGTTATCAGAGCCTACATCAGGCTAGCTTACATAGTAACTCATAGATAGGCTTTTCGTTTAAATAAACGGAGTTGTCCCACGCGTCGGGGATACTCTCAATTAGGTTTCTACAAGGTCAATTTGACCCTAGAACCTCTATAGCCAAAAGCCCCAAATTTGGGTGCTCTACCAAGCCCTATGTGAAACCCTAGATTTTGATCTCCAAAGCAAGCAAAAGAAAGCTTGTTACAACTCTTAGATTTCATCTAGAACCATCTAAACCATTATTAGGGCCTCTACTTGAAACCCTAATGATCTACCATGAGAGCTCATGAAGCTTCCATGGATTTTCATGGAGCTTGATGCTCTACTATGTCTCCAACATGGGAGAAACTCAAAAACTCTAGGTTTCATGGAAGTAAACCCAAACCCTAGCCTAGGTTTCTAAAGAAACCATACCTTGGCTCAAGCTCCACCTTGTAGGAGAGCTTTTAGGTCTTCCCCAAGCTCCCAAGCCACCAAGTCCACCTTCTCCAAGCCTCTTCTCCTTCTTCTCCAAGCTCTAGGGTGAAATCTCTAGAGAGAGAAAGAGAGAAATGTGAGGGAGAGGAGATGGGAGTGAATGGCTGTGAGGGAGGAAGCCATTGGGTACTTATTGTGTTGTGACAATTGCCAAATAGCCCCTCCAATCACGAAAATTACAAACTGCTCAAACTGGGCAGTTTTCGGGCTCTGAGACCGGTCTCAGTCCCAGGGTCCGGTCTCGGGTGGTCCGGTCTGCACCATAAGTCCGGATCCCGTACGCTGGGATTTCAGGACTTAGCCAATTTTCTGTCACCACGCAGGCTAAGACCGGTCTTCAACCTCAGGTTCCGGTCTCTGGAGGTCCGGTCTTCACTGCAAGTCCGGATCCCGTAAGGGAGGATTCCAGGACTTAGCCAAATTTCTAACTGTTGCGGCTGCTGGCTGTGGCATCCGGTCTCCAAGCAGGGAGACCGGTCTCCACTGCTCCAATTCTGCGATTTTTGCAGAATTGCAGTTTTTTGTTCCTCGGGTCCCGTTTTCACTTCACACAAGTTCTAAAATATTTAGAACCTTGTGACACTTGTCTTACTCCGCATTTCGCTCGTTTCGACGGAACTCGGCACGTTTTACGAGGAAGTGGGTTGTTATAGGGAATACCCCCAATTAGATTTTTACAAGGTCAATTAGCCTTGAAAACACCCTAGGGAAAAAGCCCCAATTTCCAAACCCTAACATTGCCAAATTGGCTAGCTCCTAGATTGATCTCATTCACAAGCAAAAGATAGCTTGGGATCACCTAGAAAGTTCTCTAGTACCATCCTTAAGCCATTTGAACCATCCATTTGGCCTCTAAACTCAACCCTAGCAAACCACCATTAGAGCACTTGAGCTCCCATGAGGGTTTCATGGTGGTCCTTGCTCTATTAGTCTTCTAACACTAGCAAACAAGCTAGAAATCCCAAAACTTAGGTTAAAACCAAAACCCTAGAAGTTTACTTGCATAAACTCACCTCTAGTGCCCAACTCCTCCAAGGTTTCCTTGTGGGAGAGCTCCTAGGTCCTCCAAAAAGCTCCAAGATCTCCTCCTTTTTCTTCTTCTCTTTCTTCTCCAAACCCTAGAGCTCCTCTAGAGAGAGAAAGAGAGAAATGAGAGAGGGTGGAGAAAGAGAGTGAGTGTGCTGTGAGAGAGAGAAGGCCCAAGCATATGACATATTGCTACAATTGCAACTAGGCCCTCCAATTTGCAAATTTTGAAATCTGCCAGACTGGGCATTTTTCGGGCTCGGGGATCGGTCTCTCTAGGTGGGGGACCGGTCTCAGAGGGTCTTCGCCAGAGTCCATACGCGCGTGGGGACCGGTCTCTGCCTGTGAGGACCGGTTCCCGAACGTCGGTTTTCCAGGACTTAGCCAATTTTCCACTTCCTCACTTCTTTCGCACACGGGGACCGGTCTGTCCCCACAAGGGACCGGTTCCCGTGAGCTGGTATTTCGGGACTTAGCCGATTTTTCAGCCTTCTACTCTTTCCACGGGCACGGGGACCGGTCTCTCCCTTCCAGGGACCGGTCCCCGAGAGCCAAATTTTGCAACTTGCAGATTTTTCTTATTCTCCTCTTCTTTTAGCTCTCGAAGATTTCCTAGAATGCACTTTTCGCATTGTAGGCGCCTTCGGCCTTTCCGAAGCATTTTATCATCGAACTGTGGTTATTTTGACTGAAGTTCGATATTCGTTTAACGAAATTTCAGTATACTACAAATCATAAATCCATGAAAACCTTTTTCTTTCAAAAGCACGCTACCAAGAGGGGTTGAAAACTTTTCCATTTTACAAAGATTCACAAATTTTTTTTGTTCATTTACCAAAATCATATTTACCCAAGTAAATAAAAACCAACTGAACCATATGAATATCAATATAAGTAAAGAGGGTAGTAACTAAACCAACAAACCGGGTCAGAAGCTCTATCGGCTGCTGCGAACGTGTCTCACGTCTCGCCTCAACCCTCACTGCCCGCAATACCTAAAAAATGGTGGGGGGGTGATAACATGTAAACATGTCTCCCTCCCAGTGGGTACCGCAAGCCGACGTGAGCGAGGGGTACTCACCGAATCAGGAAGAGATGAACAATAATATGGATAAGTAAAATACTAAATACAGTAGCAACAATAATACATGAATAGGATGTATAAGAGCAACTACTTCTACTGTAAAGAAAAACTAAATGTAAAGCATACATGAGTATCAAAACTATAGTAGCAAGACAACTGTAAAGAAGGAACTGTAAGTATGTATGCAACAACCGCTACTATAGTCATATGCGTCAACCGGACTACAAGTCCAAAGTATACCCAATCTAACCTACTATATCGGTCCGCAGACCTCAAGCATGTGCCCACTGTCACTCTACCTACATATAACCCAGTCCTGACCGCTGGGCTAACAGGAGGCATATAACCCAGTCCTGAACGCTGGGCTCACGGGCTGGCGCATCCAACCACTTTTCCGAAAAAGAACACCCTCTTGCGATGGCCAAACCGTTGGTGTTCGTGAAATGCGAACGAGTCGGGCGATCAATGCTGATATGCTCAAAAGCCAACCGTCGGCAGCCAGCCAACAATCACTGCCCCTCAGGGCCACCGACCAATAGGTCATCAAACTGTACGGAAACACAAGAACTGACCACTCAGGTCAACTAGGATGGAACAACTCGACATTCTCTCAAACATATGCAAGTACTGCTTAAGGAAACACACGAACTGACCACTCAGGTCGACTAGGATGGAACAACTCAACATCCTACTGAAGATACACAAGTACCGACTACTCAAGTCAACTAGGATATATGCACAACGAACAAATGAATAGGTCATCGGAGTGTATCAATAGAATCTAGAACTACTGTCGGCCACTAGCCGACAATCCAACCCCTCAGGGTACACCGACCTCAACGGTCATCAACGACATAAGTCAAAGAATCGACTCATAAATACAAGATACCATAACTGACCAACCATGTCACAGATACGGAGTACGAGAACCGACCAACCAGGTCACAGATATTACATATCGAAGAACTACTCTACTCCTACACATGATACTAAGCATAAAAATATCTGAGTAGAGCATAACGAAAGCAACATGGGTGCAAGGCTCAATATATGCTAAGTAATAATAATAGCAATGTTAAGGATTTTATAAGTTGGCGAATTTCATAAGGTGTTTGGAGTCTTGAAGGAGTTAGGAGCACACTTGGACAAAGAAGATGCAAACGGACGTTATAAGACTCAGCGGTGAAGCTCGGCACCTCAGGTATGATTATAAGAACATTTATGGTGATTTTAGACTAAGATATAGTAGTTAGAGGACTTGGATTGAATTCTATTTGACAAAAATCAAAGCTGAAAAAATTTGGTCAAGATCCGGATCTGAAGGGTGAAATCCGGATCCCGTAAGCCTGATTCTTGCGCAACCTTAATTCAGATCCGGACTTGGATGTAAGGTCCGGATCCAGTACCTTAAATTCTCAGGTTGTGTAAGGGTGGACCGGACCTAAGAGGTGGAATCCGGATCCCGTAGCTCAATATTTGATGATACGCAATTCAGGACCGTACTCCATGGCTCAGGACCGGACCTAGTTGAAATTATAATACAATGACGGAAGAGAGAACCGGTTGAGGGGGCCGAGTCCGGACTTCCCAAGACCGGTCTCTGCATGTGAGGTCCGGACCTTGGTTGCGGGAAATCTTTCCAGATTTGGTTGTTACAATCCTAATCTATCTCTAAGTCTTCTAATACTATATAAAGACCATGGGGGGTTCATAAATTAATATGCTTACATTTTAAACTCTTTTGAAAACCCTAGAAACTCTTTTTAACCTAATGTTCTCTTTTCTAAATTAGAGTTTTCATGGTATTAATCATCAAATTGATTCTAGTTTTTTGAATCTTCGTTTCTTCATGAATCAAGTTGATGATTAATTAAAAGAGATCCCCCATTGGTTATGGTTTGTTAATTGCAAAATCACCACAAATCATCTTTTACTACTCCGGATGGAGGTTGGCGCGGAGATCGCGTGAAGGACCGTGGATTCGGTGGACGCATCGAGGATTCGGGGCGTTGACGCGGCAAGGAGTTGCGGCGTGATCGGTTGAAGGATTTCAAGCAATCGAGGACCAGCGAAGGAAATCCACATTGGAGATTCGGTAAAGTTGGGTTGGGTAATCGATAAATCACCTTGTACTCAATTTGTTTCTTAGTGGATTTTTCATGTGATCGGTCCCGTGGGTTTTTCTCTCCGTTTTGGAGTTTTCCCACGTTAAAATCTCATGTGTTGGTTTTATTTTCCGCATTTACTTTAAAACGCATTGAGGTTTTTTTATTTTACCGTTTTACACCTATTCACCCCCCTCTAGGTGTCGATTACCTTTTAGATCCTCGGGATTCATATCTGACAAGCAGGAGAACAAAGGTAAGGAACCATCACCGAGCGTGCACCACTGTACCGACGTCAGATCGAAGTACCCACCAATACCACTGTCGCGTCTGTCTCCTGATTGCGAAAGAACATCAACCGGACCTAAGGAGGTCCACCAGGTTAATGTCTAACCCACAAGTAAGAAACACTAAACCTACAACCTCACAAACAATCCCACGATGATCGGTTTCCCAAAACCGACTACCGGAAGTCACAAAAATTGCATCGGGATTCCGTTGGGAGCCACGAACTGTCCCAGGGCACACCGACTCATGAAACGAGTCACCCACTGCCACTAAACACTTATTTTAGTGTGACTTGGCAGCAAACACAAAACCTCGCCTCCAAACAATTATCCTCGGATAATCGTTCGGATCCGAATTTCCGGAAGTGTCTATTTCGACACCGAAACCCACCATCGCTCTCCTGTCATTTCCCAACCCCCAAAACGACGCGGTTGACTAGCCAACAAGGCTCAGCGACACTACAATTATACCCGAGGCACCGTCGGAAGAATTTCGAACAAAAATCGCGTTCCGTCGGCGGATTTCGCCGACAAAAGCTCCGAAAATCAATTTTCGGTCTCCACAAGGGCTTGAGACCTTGGACAATCAGTCCAGAGGTTACCCACTGCTCGTACATGCTGCCAACAGTGACCACACTAAGCAAAATTACATAAAAGCCCTCCCGATTATCCGAAATTATATTATTTTATGTGATTTCGACGCTTTTATGGTCCAACTACACAAACCAGAAGTCAATCAGCCAAGCCATGACACCCGCTGACAGGTCTCAGCGTATCGGAGGCCGTGCTCACCCTTCGGAGCACTACCGTCCACTGTGGGAGGCGCGCGAGCAACACGAAACTCAGCGAACTGCGCGCACAGCATGGAAAACATTCTTATCTCGCTAACCAGGGACTCGTTTACCCTAAATTAGATGAGCACTGTGATCGTCACTGACAGACGATCACCGTGCTCACCTCCGGAGGCATCGGAACAACCTCGGGTCGCCGGAACAGCACGCGCAAGCAGAAACAGTAGCGAAAAAGGCTCAAACGGAGCGACATCGCCGCAACAGTGGGTCGGACCTTTCAGACAGAAACCAAGGTGAGCACGATGATCAACAATGAGTCCTGATCATCATGCTCCCTTCCGTCGGGATCAGGAAGCCTCGGGGAGCACAGAACAGCAATCCGACAAAAGGGATGCCCTAATTCGGGCTTGGCCGGAGCAAGCTTGCTCCGACCGGCTTTCGTCGACATGACGGCGCGGGAGGCAGCCAGGGACGGGTGCGGGGGAGGTGAAGAACACGATGCTCACCTCGGTCGGCGGTTGGGAGTGGTGGCGGCGGCCGTAGAACAAACCCAATCCCGCACGAGATCCAGCTCGGGTTCCAAGGTAGTTGCGGCCACGGCAGCGGCCAGAACATCTCGGGGACGACGGCGGCGGGTCGCCCGAGGCCGAATGAGGAGGAGGGAAGCGGCAGCGACAACGGCGGCGGCCGCGGCTCGGTGTGGCCGCCCACCTTGGCTCGGTCTGCGGGCTTGGCGGCGGCGACGCCCAAGGAGCGCGGCTGCGCGGCCGGGGAGGGTCGCCGGGCTCGGGGATGGCGGATCGGCCAAGCCGGGGTGGCGGCAATGCTCGGGAGAGGCCGCGGGTTTGCCTCGTCCCGAGCTCGGGCCGGGGTGGGCTGCAGAACCGACAACGGTTGCGGCGGCGCCGGAGGTGGGCTGCGGCCCCCGCGGGGGAGACTCCGACGAGGTCGGGGCGACGCCAGCAGGGAGCGGAGAGGCAAGGCAGCCTCAGCCTGGGTTCAAACCCGAGAAGAAGAGAGAGATGGAAGCCTGGGTTCAAACCCGAGAAGAAGAGAGAGATGGAAGCCTGGGTTCAAACCCAAGAAGAAGAGAGAGATGGAGAGGGAGATGGAGAGGAAGGAAGATGATGGCATTGTAGCTCAGCTCCGGCGGCTGGTGGTGCTCGCCGGCGGCCGGGGTGCGCGCGGGAAGGAACAAGGAGGTGGAGGAGGCTGCTGGGGGCGCAGCTAAGGCATTGGATCAGCTAGGGTTAGGGTTTCCTGTTTGGAACCCTAATACCTATACTTATATAGAATGAATAATTGCAGAAAGGTCCCCCAAGTCTTTCTATTTTCAGTCCAGTCCTTCATCATGCATGTAATATGCGCGTATGCCCCTCGACATTCAAAATTACTCGAAACGGTACATAAAATATAAGCACTTTTGCGAAAATACCGATTTGCTAACATCGACCTCTCCTCGATCAACGCGCGATTTTCGCAGATCCGTCCATCAAATTCGTGAACGGATTGCACCAGTGCGATCAGCACGACGGAGACAACAAAGCTATGATTTTGTTTCAACTCGATCGGTCGCGGATTCGCGATGAAATCTGTTCTCTCTTTCCAACAGAAGAAACTACGCACAAATACATAAAAAACATGTATTTTTGGATTTTTTCGAAATTCAAGCGTCAAACTCAAAATTCGTCAGCGCCATTAGTTCCAGAATAGCTGAACCGGTCGAAATGAGCTATTGGACTGCTATGAACGGAGTCCGATACGTGCCGAAAGCCAGCTTTATTCCATGGCTTCTCCTGAAAATCGGAGTTACTATTCACTTAAGTGAAATCTAATAATCACGTATCTTCTCCATTTAGCTCATTTTCTCCTGAAACTTGACGAGTGCTTATGTAATTAAATTACACACAGGAACATCATCAACGGAGAGTTTAATTGCACTGTCAAAATCTCAGTCCTTACAGTTATACTGTATGTGAAGGTGCAATGGAGTAATCACGAGGAGCTGGAGGCGACTTGGGAGCCTGAGACGGTGATGAGGGAGTCTTACCTCTACCTGTTTGATGCTCAGAGCTGAGGTAAGCTTAAGTTTGAAGGACGAAACTTTTTGTAGTGGGGGGGATGTAGTGACCTGGAGTATTAGCAGTTGAGGCTTGTCGACAGCTCTGACGAGTGTTGGGACAAGTCCGGGTCGCCTTGGCACAAAATGGACGCCAAACGGACTCAATGGGGACGCAGGAGCAGTTAGTATCCTGAAAATCCGCGAAATAGTAGATTTTCAGCCTTTTGTACCGGTACAAAAAGCAAAGTGTACCGGTACAAGCTTGATGGCTATACCGGTACAACCATCAGGGATGTACCGGTACAGTGCCGCGCAGAAACTGCTCTCGGGTTGCCTATTTGTACCGGTACACTTGCCCGTGTACCGGTACACTTTGGTAGGTGAGAGGGCAAATCAGTAATTTTCTACTTCGTTTGTATCACCCACCACCCCAGCCTATATGTCTATGCAGAGAGGGAGCTGAGCTCTTGCTGGTTTCTCCCTCTCTCTCTCTAGCCTTGGACGTGAGCAAGGAGAGGCTTCGGGTGGAGTTGGTTCGTCCTCAACGTCGCATCGCGGGGCCGTTCGAGCGTACGTTCATCGTCGGGGTGTTGCGAGGAGGCCGAGCGAGCGTGGGATTTCGCCGTTCGCGATGTTGCGCCGGTTCTAGAGTGATTTTCGAGATGAGTGGTCCATCGAAATCACTTCGATTACTTCAAGCTACATCATTTTCGAGCTATGGTGCTGTTCCTGCAGAATTTCCGCGGCGACTCGCAGTGTTTCAGCTCGTATGCGACTTAGAAGTGTCGGATCGCGACGAAACTTGGTTTGCTGGATTCTAGACTTTGAGAGGAATCCACGAAGCCAAAGATTGCTGGATTTGGAGAAGGTTAGCTTGGTCGAATCCCTATTCTTCTGTGCTGCTAACAGATTTGAGCTGAAAATGGGATTTTAATGGATTTTAGTAGATTTTAATGTCCAGATTTTTTGGAGGAGATTATTGCTCATCCAGGGGTGAGTTCGGCAGGGATTCCCGTGTTTCGTGATCTTCCTCGCTGTCAGGAGTTAGAATTTGAGGTGGGTTTTATCGGTTTCGCTCCTAAGTGCGTGTATAGTCGACATGTATGACTTTCGGTTATTGAATATTTAATTGTAGCTCAAATTCATTGATTGTTGCATGTATACAATCTGAATTGGGAGCATGATTAGTAATTAATACATGTTGGACTTGGAACTTAGGAAAAAACTGCGAATTTAACCGTCATATGCAATTACTACCTGATTTAGCTCTAAGAGCCGTAGTTTGCTTATATCATCGCAGTGTCAGCGCGAGGGATACACAAGGTAGTTTAGATTGTATTTACGCTTGTGCTGGGATGCCGAGCTTATTTTTGCAGCAGAGTCTAGGCTGTTTCAGATTGTCGGGGATCGTCGGGATACACGGTGGGCCCAGATCACTGTTTTGGTCTCAGATTGTGCTGAGGGCACGTAGATTTGGTTGTTAGACCTGTTTAGACCCTAGCTACTTGAGTTTGGCTTGCTCAAGCCTGATTAAGCTCGACATAGATACACTGCATACTCGGTTGGGTAGCGCCCACGAGTGCCACTCCGGAGTAGGGCGCTGTGCTTTCGCGTTGGTGTCGTGCGTGCAGGTTGAACTTGCTCTCCACTGTTAGATAGTGTGGAAGTAGCTGTATAGTCGCAACCGGGTAGGAACGGGTGTGTTCACAGTCCCAGGGACGGGTATGATTACAATCCTCTTGAGATTGGGTCTGAGATATCATGAGTCTATAGATGTTTGAGGTTAGAGCATGATAGTTAGTGATAGTTAGTGATAGTTAGTTGTAGATATGTTCCAGCATTTATTACTATCCTTGCTTACCCCTGTAGACTTGGTGGGTGAACCGATGATGTTGAGGGCGGCACCCACTGAGGACTACTTGTTTTTACAGTAGTTCTAACGCCCTTTTATCACGGCTGTTGTTGCAGGACCTTCAGTTTCGGCTGCTGCTCCTTCTGAGGTTGATCGAGGCAAGGGCGTCGCGAGCTAGAGCCCTACCCAACGAGTGCTGAGTTAGAGGATCCCCGGCTGCAGGTAGTAGTACTTTTGTGTTGGGAGCTTTGTACATACAGATGTTTACTCGCTAGGGCGAGTATATTTTTGTATCTTGATATTTCGTATGTATATGGAACTTGTTCCTGTTCTACCTGTGTAGCTTTATTATAGCTCTATACTACTGGTTGTAGTTTTGTTTGCTTTACAGTTGCAGCTACGCTTCGTATACAGGAAAAATTTCTTTGTATACGGCGGATTTGTCGGCGTGCCCGGAAAACGTATAATCCGGGGCGTGACAATTTCTCTCTTTATTTCACTTGTTATACTTATGGATTACTTGCTCTTAATTGTTGGCACTGCTTGTGCCCCGTTGAATATGTATATTTAGAATTTAGTTTTCCTGGGTAAATTCTCATGCACATTCTTGCTGTTGAGCCTTGGGTGGGCAGGGGAGGTGCTGCCCGTTCGACATCTGTTCGACGCGCCCGAACCGGACCAAATTGGTAGCGGTCTCGAGCCGTGACACCTTGATAGGGAAATTTAGGACTCTGGCAAGGGAGGACGCCAATGTGGGCTCACATTGCAGGAGCATCCGTCTATGGTGAGCCCTCTACAAAGGTGAATCTATGTCTATGCAACCCTTTCTCAAACATCTCCACGACCCCCTAAAATCAAATTGAGTAAATCCACACATAATATAAGAAAAAGAAAATTAAAAAAAAAAAACAAAAACTTCACAACCACGACCAGAACAACCACATGAAATCAAATTAACCTCAAAATTAATTCAAATAATGCAAATAGATCAAATCCTAGATGGATACATAATAATAATTCGGGATTAAAAAAAGAAAAGAAAAATTAGGGTTAGAGTTCCCAATCTTACCCTCTCCATCCGAACACAAATCCGAAGAGATTTACACAAAGAAAAACCTTAGATGCGAAGAGGGGAAAAGGAATGACTCATCAATTGAAACGGCGATACCATAGAGAGGGAAGAGGAAATGCTACAACGAAGGGGGAAGAAGGAATGACGCGAAGGAGAGGGGAGCGAAAACGCTCCATCGTGCAATAATTGAAAAGGAGAGAGAAAGAGAGGCGGTTGGTGTGATTCAGCGGTTCATAGATAGGGAGCGGTTCGATTTAGATGTTAGGAGGATGGCTTAGAAAGATGGTTCGGTTCAAAAGCGATAGGTTGGTTCAAAAGCAGTTTGGTTCAGATGTTCGGAGGTGGTTCGGATCAGAGAACAGGAAAGAGCGGTTCAGAGAACAGTTTGGTTCGAATCAAAGAAGAGGAACGGTTCGAAAGAGAGGCCAGTGAGGGTGAAGAAACAATTGCCACGTGGCAAAAATATTAAGCTTTCATATGGTTCGAAAGAGAGGACAGTGAGGGTGAAGGAACAATTGCCACGTGGCAAAAATATTAAGCTTTCATATGGTTCGAAAGAGAGGCCAGTGAAGGTGAAGGAACAATTGCCACGTGGCAAAAATATTAAGGATTCATATATGTTTATTGATTATTGATAGATTATAGATAATAGACCAAGAGCTAAGAAACAAAATTCCTATTCAAACTCATATTTGTTTTTTAGTTTTTTTCTTGGAATCTAATTCAAAATTATTTTTATTCTTGGATAGGTCAAAAAAATCCAACTAATAAGTTGACACAAATCAAAGTTGCTTATGTCATCTTATCCTCTAGTCCTTGCAATTTTTTATTATCATTATAAAACTCAAGTTATTTCCCGAGGCTAAATAGGTTAAATTACATAAAACCTCCGGTTAAAATCTAATTTTTCACTTTTTTCTGTCATTTAAAAATCTATATACTTTGCCCTTTTATAAAATAAAAAATGTTCACTTCGCCCCCTGCTGTAAGTAATCCGTTAAGGTTCCGTTTATAAAATATTATTATATTTTTTTTCCCAAAAATGCCCTCAGTCTTCTCTCATGTGAACATGATGAGGGTAAAATAGTCATTTTATCATCACAGTCCATACTGTACCTCCCTGTGAATATTTTTTATTTTATAAGAGGACAAAGTGTAGGTTTTTAAATGACATGAGGAAAAAATAAAAAATCGGGCTTTAACAAGGGGGTTTCTGTAATTTAGCCTAAATATTATAAAATCAATTTGTTCTTAAGTAAGTTTAGGAGAGAACTCACATGAAATTCACTTATTTACTGCTTTTCACTGCGTTTAATTACCTTTTATTTTTCCTCTTTTTGTTTTGAATGAGAAGGAATCTTTAAGATATTTCAATGTAAGAAATTTTACATACAAGAAATAAGCAGGCACTTGTGAACCACAATTAACAGTAAACAACAAGTTAGAGAACCATGACTCCATAAAAAGTACTGATAAAAATGAAACTATTTGCATAGTATATAAGAATTTTGCACAATTTGCTCGAATCATAATGCTGAGCTAGAAATATAAACAATTTGCACATATGATATGAGTGACCTTAGTCCGTCCATTCATTCATTCGAACAAAACTGTATCTGTAAGTTGAAACATACAAGTGTAGTGAGTAAATGAGAGAATTAGAGTTTAATTTCCTTGGTATTTGTTTCTTCCATTTCGTCGCTTGAGACATGCAACACTGTATTAAGTATACACAGTATCTGAACACTTTGTTAACAGTAGCAGCTTCTCGATTAGCAGCTGTCGTAAGTCGTAACTCTCAACGAGTTCCTTCTTCTAATTTAACTATCTTCCACTTCAATCCCTCAGTAGTAATCGTTTGGCCGTGTTTTTCTTCAACTTTAGCTGTTGTATTACTGTCTAATTCAGCCTCCACATCTCTGTCCTGCAAAGGATATATCAAGTAATCGGCGTTATTCGCAGGTTACAAAATCTGTTCCTCGGATATGTAAAAAATTGGCAAAAGAATCTTATTCTGAAACTACGGAATTTGCAGTAGCATAAAAACAAGAATGAGAAATAGTTGTATCGACAACGAGCTTCTCTTCTCTATAACCAAGAGGCCTAGAAGTGTTCTCTTTTGTTTAAGTACATGCAATTCATAATTATCGGTGCAACAGCGTCACAGTTTCAGATACATGGAAGCTTTATCTAAGCACTTGTACTAAGAATTATAACAAAGATCATTCAAGTACCTACCTACATAATCAGTAGAAAATCATAAGGTATAGAGTGTGTGCTTTTTTTTTTTATTGTTTGTTTTAATTAAAAATTCTTAGAAACTTCAACCAAATAATTTCGTTTTAGGAAAATAAAAACAACAAAATGATAAGGAAACTCACAAAAGGAAGATACTTACACTACAACACAAATAGACTATAGCGACATATTTTTGGGACACTTTTATGTAAGTGTCCCATCTATATCTAAACAAAATTGCATTATCCAACGTTTTTGAGTGGGCTAATGCAGTGGGTTTTCTGAGTGGGTTAATGCAATGGGTTTTTTTGAGTGGGTTATTGCAACGGGTTTTTTTGAGTGGAGCTCGTTGCGGTGGGTTAATTCTGAACCATTGATTAGAAAACAACTGAAATGCTAGATAGCGGAGACCAATTCAAATCAGCATGCATTTGCCTATTCACATTCCAATTTTACGACCGAGGTTTACCGAGCCATAGAAAACAACTGAAATGCTCGATAGCGCAGGCTAATTCAAATACTAGATAATTAAAAAAGTAGAAATACTGGAAGGCATCACGATAATAAAAATGGAGTGCTTGATAAAAGTCCATTATTTAACTTGCTGAGACAAAAGATGAAAACTGGACAGAATGAGAAGAAAGGGAAAGTTCGAAGTTCTATTTTGCACTAACACTTTCCAATTGATTTTAGCTGAGTTCTAATATTCTATTAGGAGTTGAGATTTAAATATGTCACTAACAAAAACACCCAATGCCAAGTTTGGTGACCATCTAAGACCAATCCTCACAGTTTTTACAAGGTTATCAGAATTCACATTTGAATTTGTAAGATTATCGAAGTATAACACTAAAGTTGAAGACTATTTGATTGATACATTTGGTCATTTTGGTCTTTAATTAAATTTGGCAGCATATCTAGTTATCTACATATCTTCATGAGAAGTGTGAGAATGGCATATAATTGGTATATCAAAACAATTGTGAAAAATTCGGTTAGTCCAGTAACAAAATCTCAAATGTGAAAATACATAGTGAATCTAAACTCACATTGGACAGCCTGAATGGACAAAATTTTGGCTTGCCTCGGCGGCTGTACTTGAGTAAGTATCCTCCCTTTTTAAGAGCAGTAATGGCCTGTAAATACGAGAAAAGGAAAGAAAATAAAGTGTCAAAGCTGCAAGAAAAACATGTAGTGTCATCTTAAAGCAAGATCCTTCTACTTGAAGAGGAAGGAGTCATCTATTCCCCTACAAGGAGTGAGACGTTTGATAAGGGGCGGAGAATAAACGATCATTTCTTTTCAATTGAGGTAACCTACTACCATAGCCTTAGTATTCTTTTCAATTGATTCTACTAATTTTGAGAATTGCTTATGACTTTCTCACCCAAAAATAAGAAGAAAAAAAGTAAAGAAAGAAGATAAATGAATAAGGAAATTAGCAGGTTTGGTATCTATCATTCCTAGGTTGAAATGTGTGTTATCCTACTAATGGCTACACATCAAGGAAACATAGACTTGGGGAGGGTGGTCATTGGTAATAATGCATTGAAAAGTGTGCAACAGATTTGTTTGGTATTCATGTTGGGGAGTGTTCCAGTTTCTCATTCCTTGGGAAATTAATTTTGACATAACAGAGAGGTGTTGCATCAGCTCAGCATGCAGTCCTTTTGAGGCTCAATTGTTGATATCATTAAGATTGTTTTGTTATTGTCTATGGCAGAGAAGAGGGTCAGGTAGTTAACAAATTTATGTAAAGGCTTAATTGCATTCTATTACAATGTACTTTGCTCTTCTTCTTTTTTTTTATTTCATTTGTTGTACTGCACTATTTGCTCTTTGAAAGACACTACTAAAAGTTGCCATTTTCTTATGAATTTCTATACTGTATTTTAGATTTATTTTTATTTGCTGCATGTTAAAACAATCATTTATTTTTTATCTGCTAATTTGTTAGCTAAAGCTACTGATGTGATCTTCCTTGTATATCATGCATAGCTAATTAGCTTCTTATTATTCTGTTCTAATAAAGCCTCATATTCTTATCATTGTATAAGGACTTCTTTTTTCCTTAACATGTCATCTTTGTTTAATTTTTTTGTAACAGGATACTTGCGAACAAGCAATTGGCTGCTCGATCGAAGGAGAAGAAGATTCGTTACACGAGTGAACTTGAAAAGAAGGTGCAAACACTTTAGACTGAGGCGACAACTCTCTCCACACAGCTAACGCTTCTACAGGTAGGTGTTGTTACAGATTAAATCGATTTTGAAGTGCTTTTGGTTTGTTATCACCACTACGGTGACTGACCATCACTCCCCAACCAGCAGCTTTTGACTCAAGAGCAGCTTTGATGGATTCAGAAACAGTGCTGTAATAACTAAGATTTTTCTATAATAAGAATTAAACCCTTTGTTGACGATGCTTTTGTGTGTAATGTAATTACTAAAGCACTCGTCAAATTTCAGGTGAAAACGAGTTAAAATGGAGAAGTTACGCGACCCGAACCGATGACTTAAAGTGAATAGTAACTCCGGCTTTTCGGATGAGCCTGTGAGTAAAAAGGGATTCTGGTGCTAAAAAGGGATTCTGGTGCGTATTGGACTCCAAACATAGTACTCCAATTGCTCGTTTCGAAGGGCTCAACTATTCTGGACCCAATGGTACTGACGGAATTGGGTTCTGATGCACGGTTGTCGAGAAAAAGGGTTTCGATGGAAATTATATATATATATGTATATATATATATATATAAGTGGTATATTATGGTGGAAACAGAGAGGGTTGGTTTTGTCGCAAATTGGGGACCAAAGCGGACGAAACAAGATGCTAGATTCGATGCCCCAGTCGTGCTGTACGCGCTGGTGCGATCCGATCGGAAATCCGACCGACGGATCTCCGGAAATTTCGAAACGATCGCTGAATGGTCGAATTGGCATAAATGGAGAATCGCGAACATCCAGTATTTTACGCACCGTTTTGCGTGAATTCGAACGTCGAAGGACGTGTACGTATAATACGCATACGGGCAGGGGCTAGGCTGTGAATAATACGCTTCGGAGGACTAAACCGCAATTATGCAATTTGTATACATATGGTTTAGGGTTTCTCTCATGGAAACCCTAACCCTAATTCGACCCTCCAGCTGCCCTAACCACCCTACACTACAACAAAATATGTTTTAGACGACGCTTTTTAAACTACGCTTTCTTCTAGCGTCTTTAATATTTAGCAGTTGCCGACACTAAGATTAAGCGTCGCCAATAAACATATTTTTATCAAATATTTATATAAATTTTCCAACGCTATATTAAAACGTCGGTATATTTATCCCGACATGTTTATTTAACGACTCTTTACACTACGCTTTTACAAACGTCGGGATTATTTTTGCCGACGTTTTAAAGCGCCGCTAAATATCATTTAAAGTGTCTTTAAATGTAAGATTTTTTGTAGTGCTAGCCGCCTCAGCTGTCCATTGCCCACTCCGTGCGTGTGCCCCGACCTCCGGCAAGTCACTCCGGCCGCCGGAAAACCTGCCTGAACCACCACCTTCTCCTCCCTCGACCACCTTCTCCATTATCTTGATAGAAAGTTGCTGGTCAAGCTTCCAAACCTTTGGATCTAACACCCCTCGGCCAGGATCTTCCTCCGACGTTGCCGCGCCATCCCCGCCGTCGCCGAGCGCCGGCGCCTTGGAGCAAGCCGCGGCCATCTCGGGTCGGCACGGACCGAGTGGGCTTGAGCTCGGGTTTCGCGTGCGCCACCGCTTCCCATCGGTCGCGCCACCCTCCGGCAACCTCCGGCGCGCCTCCCCGCCGTCACCGCACGCCGCCGGCCGCCGCACAGTGCATCCCGCGGCCGCCCAAAGGCCGTGCGGGCGAGGCCGAGCCAACTCGGCCACCACGCACCGCTCCCGTCCACCGACGGGTGCGCCACCTTCCTCGGCCTCCGGCGACGATTCGTCGCCATCCCGTAATCCTCCGGTCGTCGTATTGCCGCGGGAGACCTTGAACCCGAGGAGGAGTGAAGGAGATCGATCTCCGCCGCGCGCCACGGCTATCGCCCGCCGCCGGCCACCACCATCCCCGAAGCCCCTGGACCTGCCGCTCCCATCCCCGGCCGTAACGCACGCCGCCCGGCCGCCGACGGCCAACCCTAGATCTCCCACAACTCCGGTAAGCTGTTTTAAGTACAGCAAGTAATTTTCGGGTTCCGGTCACCTTTTCAGTGATCCGAGAAGTCTCCTCCACCTCGGGAGGTGAGCAAGATAATCTACGTCTCGTGCTAAACATCGTACTTACCTCCGTCATGGGCAGAGGTGCCCTGGTTAGCAGGTTAACTGCGATTTAAGCGCTGTGCGCGCTGTTTCACAGAGTTTCGTGTCGCTCGTGGGCGTGCCACAGTGTCCGGCAGTGCTCCGAAAGGTGAGCACGGCCTCCGGCATGCCGAGATCTATCAACATGTGTCTCGACTTGGCTATTTGATCTCTGGTTGGTTTAGACGGACCGTAAAAGCCCTGAAATCGCATAAAATGATGTGATTTTATGTATCATGATGGGTTTTTATGCAATTTTATTGGTTGTGGCTGCTGTGGGCACCGTGTACGTGCTGTGGGTAACCTCTGGACTGATCGTCCAAGGCCCCAAGCCTTTCCGGAAATTGAAAAGTGATTTTCGGAGCGTTTTTTGGCGAAATCCACCGACGGAACGCATTTACGGCTCGGAATTCTTTCGACGGTACTTTGTAATTATTTGCGACGTCGCTGAGCCTTGTTGGCTGGTCACCCGCGTCGTTTCGAGGGTTCGGAAACGACGGGTGAGCGACGGTGGGTTCCGGTGTCGAATTTGACACTTCCGAAAACTCGGATCGGAACGATTATCCGACGATAATCGTTTTGGAGCAGATTGACGTCTTGGCTGCCAAGTCACACGTAAATACGTGTTTTGTGGCAACGGGCGACTTGTGCCTTGAGTCGGTGTGTTCTGGGACAGTTCGGGAGTCCCGGCAGAGTCCCGGTGCGGTTTTCGGGACTTCCGGGATATTCGGCAATCGATTTTGGGAAACCGATTCCCGTGTGTTCGTTAGTGGGGCTTTGTGAGTTAGTGGTCGAGTTAGTGGGTTAGATTCTAACCCGGTAGACTTTTCGTAGGTTCAGTTGTTTCATCTCCACAGTCGACAGACCAATTCTATAGTCGTACAGGTGGGTATCTTGACTCGACGTCGGTACAGTGGTGCACGCTCGGTGATGTTCCTTCCACCTTTACTGTTTATATTGCTTATCGTATACATATCGAGCCTTGCACCTATGTTGTTGCAGTATTACTCTACTCAGTTGATTCCATGTTAGTATCATGTGTAGGAGTAGAGTAAGTTTATCGGCATATCCTATACTTGTGACCTGGTTGGTCGATTTGCATATCCTATACTTGTGACCTGGTTGGTCGATTTGCATATCCTATACTTGTGACGTGGTTGGTTGAGTTTCCTATCTTATACCCGGGACCTGGTTGGTCGGGTAGCGTACTAGATGACCTATACGGTCGATGGGCCCTGGGGTGCAGGATTGTCGGCTGGTTGCCGACGGTTGATCATTGAGCATATCTACATTGATCGCCCGATACTCGTCGCATTTCACGAACACCAGCGGTCTGATCCACCACAAGAGGGTGTTCTTTTCCGGAAAAGCGGTTGCAGGTGTCAACCCGTAAGCCCAAGATGGATTATATGCATGGTAGAGTGGCAGGGGCACTGACTTGAGGTCTGCGGTGCTGACCAAGAGAGCATTGGTTCAGATTGGGTACTTTCAAGTTTATCGTCCTGTTGACGCATACATACAATAGCTATAGTGTTTCATATTTATATATCTCGTTTACTGGTTTATCATAGCTACTGTACTTCCATTACCTATACACTTTTTGTTCTCCATGACTAGTGAGTACCCCTAGCCCACGTCGACTTGAGGTACCCACTGGGAGGGGAGATATGTTTACATGTTCTCACCCCCCCGCCCCCTTTACAGGTGACGTCGCAAGTCCGAATGGGACGGTTGGAGAGGAGCACGTCTAGCACATGATAGAGCTTTCCGTCCCGTGGTTTGGTTTATCATCTGAACTTTACTCCCTTTCTAAATAAATGACTTAGATACTATTATGGTTCAGTTTTCTATTATTACTTCTGAATATTTGGATTTCATTCGGTTTTGAAATGTAATAAAGGATTTTGGGTTTTCATGAAAGAAAAATGATTTTCTACCCTTCGTGGTAGCATGTTTTAAAAAGAAAAGGTTTCCATGTGGGAAACAGCTTTCAAAAGATTTTCTCGAGGTTTTATCGACTTAGTATTTCAAAATCAGTTTCCGGGTAGGAAACATTTGAACTAATAGTTGTGGATTTATGTATATCTCAAATGTGAATGAACCTGTGGTGAATGATGTATGAATAAATATAACTCTTGAATGTTGTATGTTCATTAGTTGTGATTATTTTCTGGTTGTATGATTATACTCTGTACTTGTGCGACGCCGTACAAATACAGGGGAGACTCTATCCATGTGAACAGTGGACTTTCTATATTTGTGGCGGATCTGGCATACCTTGGGGTCAGGTTTTAAAAAAAAAAAAATTCCGCTGTGTTTCTCTCTATAAAGAGACCCCGGGGCGTGACAAGGGCCAATCTGGTTAACCTATAAACCATAGCAAATTTGGGAACTTAATATATATATATATATATATATAGAGAGAGAGAGAGAGAGAGAGAGCAAGGCTACTGTGCTATTAGGAGCACAACATATATATATATATATATATATATATATATATATATATATATATATATATATAGAATTATCGGAATACTATTAGTAGTAAAACGTCTTTTTTACTACCAAGTTTTTAACCCTCGGATGAAAACTTGTAGGGTCGGAAAAGATATTAGGTAGTTAGCGTTGAGTGGTCCCCAGGGTTGAGTGGTCCTCGATGGGTTATAGTATTTAATCCAATGGTTATAAATAATGATAAGATGATCCAAAAGTTAAAAAACCGGCAGCAACAATGGGATTTTACTACTAATAGTAGCCAAGTCCGACTCTATATATATATATATATATATGAGTAGGGCTACTATACTCTTATGAGTAGTAGACCCTTACTACTCATAAGTTGTTTTTGATGATGGGGCTTAGAATCGACGATCCACTCCGTTAAATATGATCTAGAGTATTTAAAACTTCTAGAAAATAAATTTCGTAATTTTTCAAATCATAATAAAATCCATCAAATGGGCATAAAATGAGCAGTAGAAATCGAACGACGTCCTAAAAATAGATGATCGGATCCTTCAATTTAAGATCGGAGTTATTAATTTTATCTAGGTAGTGAATAGAATTTTCTATCAAAAATTCAACCTATTTCAATTCTTTTACACCGTTAAACTAGCAAGTATCCCATACCTGGTAGTTAAAAATTGTCAATTTTGTGAGCTTTTGATCGTAAGGTAAATGATTTGAAAAATTACGAAATTTATTTTCTAGAAGTTTTAAATACTCTAGATCATATTTAACGGAGTGGATCGTCGATTCAAGCCCCATCATCAAAAACAACTTATGAGTAGTAAGGGTCTACTACTCATAAGAGTATAATAACCCTACTCTATATATATATATATATATATATATAGAGTAGGGCTACTATCTTATTATGAGTAGTAGAGCCCTACTACTCATAAGTTGTTTTCGATGATAGAGCTCGAATCGACGATCCACTCCGTTAAATATGATCTAGAGTATTTAAAACTTCTAGAAAATAAATTTCGTAATTTTTCAAATCATTTACCTTACGATCAAAAGCTCACAAAATTGACAATTTTTAACTCGATATGGGATACTTGGTAGTTTAACGGTGTAAAAGAATTGAAATAGGTTGATTTTTTGATAGAAAATTCTATTCACTACCTAGATAAAGATCAATAACTCCGATCTTAAATTGAAGGATCCGATCATCTATTTTTAGGACATCGTTCGATTTCGGCCGTTCATTTTATGCCCATTTGATGGACTTTATTATGATTTTGAAAAATTACGAAATTTATTTTCTAGAAGTTTTAAATACTCTAGATCATATTTAACGGAGTGGATCGTCGATTGAAGCTCTATCATCGAAAACAACTTATGAGTAGTAGGGCTCTACTACTCATAATAGTATAGTAGCCCTACTCTATATATATATATATATATATATATATATATATATATATTCAAGAAAAGAAAGCTTATCATTGGTGGCTGGTGCATTAGGAAATACTGTTGTCAGAAAAAATATTATGGATGTAGTTTATTCCTAATTATTACATGTCATACAACTTAAAAGTGAGCAGCAAATTAGAAGTATAAAATTCAAAAGGCTCCAATCAATTACAATTGCTGCAAGAGAACAAGAAAGAAATTGTTTGGAAGTTCTATTATAGCAATTCTCCATCTTTCTAAAGTTTGATATAACACATAGCCTGGTATGCTGACTTTGTTGAAAATAACCTTCCAGATCCGTAGTTTCATTTAATTCAAGTCGAAGATTAAGCATTTACAAAATAAATATTATTTCAGATCTTATAGAAGAAAAATAGTTGAAGATTCTATTTTCAAATAGATGATAATTGAGACATTTTTCCCTTATAAAATAACTTCTATCTTAAATGTTTTAATGGATCAATTTCTAAATGGACAATACTTGAGGGGTTAAATAATTTTCAAAATATTTGTTTTGTTTTGTAGTTAAGCAGGAAGCTCTTGCCTACTCAAAAGATTTATCCAGTTTTGTGGGAAGGTAAAATTCACTTAGCTCAAGCATTTTGGCTGCTTTTCTTGGAGCACGAATTTCCGCTACATGGAACGTACTTCATTTAATTGGTTTCTTTTTAGAAGTGCTGCTCTCTATGTTATCATAGGGACCCTGGACAATGTTTACTTAACGGCAACCAAATGACACTTGTATTTGGCGGCATGATCACAATTTATTCCGCTCTCTTTACCGCAAACTAATTTCTGTATATGAAAAATGTGTATTTGCTTATACGAAATCCATGGATATGATGCTCAACAACAATTAATAGTAAAAATGGTGTAGTATTAACAACAATTAATAGTAAAAATGGTGTAGTATTACCAAGATAAAGTTTGCAATTGTAGTTTGATTAGTTACTAGTTACTACTTAATTTGTACATTCGTTACAGAAGTAACATTTATATGTATATATCTTCAATTCAAAATGCTTCAGTAATAGTGTTAATCATTTGTATCACTATTAATCATTTGTATCTCTACTATGTTCTCATAAATGTTACTTCTCAGAAGTAACATTTATATGTATAGAAATTCTAGAGTATCAAAAGTCGTATTCCTGTTCAGGTTTATGAAGAAGAAGAACGCGAAGTATATTAGGCACGTATGATTTTGTTTTCTAAACTCATGATCTTGCTTGAGATGGAACAAATGCTGCTTGAGTTGTCCTAAAGTTTGATAAAGTACATTTCTCCAAGCAAAAGACGAACTGAGAATGGAAAGAAAAAGAAACAAAAAAGAGAACAGAGAATGTGAAAAAGATTTAGCTTCTGACCTTCTCTGCAGTGGACGAGAGCACGGACTTCTCCTCCTCTGCTGCAATTTGTGGAATTTTTGAACAGCCGGGAGGAACATCAAATTTTTGTAAAGAGCTGTTCGAAGAATCACAAGAGATTCTCCTTTTATGTTTCACGGAGCGGAAAACTCCCCATAGAAACCTTTCTATTGCTGAACCACAATACACATTCAACACAAAGTTAAATAGTAAGACTAGGTTGACAATAGCCGGTTATAATTTCAGATGTTTCCGACTTTAAATTAGTGATCATGATTCAGAATTGATCTCGAATTAGACCAGATGGATATTAACTGGTCCACGTTCAACCCTAACGGCAAATGCATCCAAGAGAATGTCTTGAAACATACGAATTGATTAATAAGAATTCCACACAAAAGAATAAGCTTACCTCCAGAATCTGCAGTGAATTGTTCGGACGAACATATTAGTAAGTTCGCACCATCCAACGAACATTGCAAGGCTACATCGTGTGAGCCGAAATATTCTAGTAGATGTTTGTATTTCTCCTTAGACCTGCAAGCAAGTAGTGGTATCAGGTACATGGCAGGTTTTATTTTTTTTTTGAGGAAACAGGGATATACCCTATTTGTACATGAGCATGGCAGGTTTTATTGATTCATATGAAATATATCCTGCGCATTTTTCCGACCATTTCTTGAGGGAAAGAACAAAGATTTAGATGGCTTATGTAATTAAGAAAGTGCATTCCCAAAGCACAGATATGAAAATTCAGATTTTGCAGGGGTCTAAATCCAAACAGATGAAACTGCAGGCATATTTTTTTGACAAAATAGGCTGTAACCAGATAATATATTTTGTTACTTAATTGAAAATTTCATATCTTTTTAAAAAGAAATCTTCAAGATATCACACCTCTCACAATCGGAGGAGAGGAAGTATAATGCAATATCACTGAGTGTTGGCGGATCCAACTCGAAAGCCGCTGGCAAAGCAAGTGCGCGAGGTTTGACTTCGAAGTGCATTTCTCTAGGCATCTTCTTCGAGATTTCATATGCTTTATAGGATACTTGATGAGGAAAATATGCTTGGGCTCCACAACAGAGATGCAACTCCATATCAGATATATTTAAAGTCCCCCTAAAGAGAATATAATCGCTATCAGAACGGAATCGAGTCGCCTTATTGAAATAAATGATGTAAAGAATAGTAACCCAAAAAAAAATCCTCATGAACAAATGAAATGTAAGAGCACACGAGTTTCTCGTTATATTACTTTTATGTCATAGTTTTCATATTATTTCTCACGATATTAATTACCAATGGTAGGTACTCTTAATACTTATTCTACAACATTTAAACAACATAAAACTATTTGTTGCTAAAGTATATGGACCATTTTTTTAGCATTTACATGTCTACACTCCACAGAAGATAACATGTTGTTAATACATAATACGACCAAAAAAATTGTAGTCCTTAAACCCGATCATTCATCCTATGATCTAAGGATGAACTATCGCCATATGATGTACATATACATCTTAGTACATTATCTCTGAAAAGTGCATATGCAGCTCAAATTGTTATGGAAAATGGACTAAATATTAATTAACAAACTGTTATATATATGCTTGCCATCCCATCAAAAAGCAATTATGATCTCTATGCAGTTGTAGCAAAGGAGGGCATCTATGCCGACGAAGTTCTCCTCAATACAAGATTTAGGCATGCTTAATAGGAAGTTTCAGTAAATGGTTGAACTATATCAACCAATTATATCTTTGATGTGCTCTTGTGGTAGTTGGAATGTCTAAATATGAAGAACTTACTCCCAGCAGAATTTCGGAAGAAGACCATTTGCAAGATCGCCAACTGGGCTCATGAGCAAAGTAGGACTTGGAACCATCTCTTGAGAATTTGTGTAATTTCCTGCCGAAAACATATATTCATGTCATAAGGTTGTATGAACAATACTTACTGCTAAAGTAAATCTTTGTCACTGTACTTCGTCGGTAAGTAAGAAGGTTTGAAGTGTCGTGAACAGATTTCAACTCAGCGACGGCTCCTTTCGTTGCCAAAATTGTGTCAGATTCTGGAAGAAAATTTATAGCAAAGGATCAATGAAGAAAGTTTGCACAAGGACATATCATTCGCAAGGGAGAGAAAGAATAGAATAGCTCATACTATCAAAGCTGCAGCGAATTTACCTGAAACTTTCTTAACCTTTAGTTCTTCATTCGAAGCCATATTCCTAGGTTTCTTCTGCGGGATAGGAGGAAGAAAACTACAGAGTGGACATGGATTAACAGTTTGAAGGGATTGCATGTTGTTGTTGCCGTGAGAATCGCATGTTCTTTCTCCAATTCCTTTTTTTGGCATAGCACTCAAACTTCTTTTTGTTAAGTCAGTCATTGTATTGGCATCAACCAATAATGAAGTACGTAACTTGCCATGCGTAGTACTACATGCTCTCGGTTTGGCATTGGAGGAAAATAAAACGGCTTCTTCAACAGGAATAAGCTTTACTTTCACCGTCTCCGGTGCGAAATTTCTTCTTAGAGTAGTACTTGTTTTATTTACATGTGAATGACTATTTTAATTGGTACTGCATTCATCACAGAGCCATTCTCCTCGCGTGATACTTAATGGCCCTTGCATACAGTAGCTAGCAAAAGAAAATTGATCTGTTAAACACTTATTAGACCTCATAATACATAGCTCAAGTGAAAAAAGCATGAGAAATATAGTACAGTATTTTAATATACTTTGTTAGTTTATCATGCTTTTAGGTGAATCTCCAATTTGTTTGTTCTATATAATGCTGCAACATGGTATATATTGTGTTATACTCATACACATTTGAAACAAATATGGATATTTCTGACACCCAATTTGTAACCATATTCGTGTTAAGCAACTATGGTTTCCAACACTAGCATAGTTTTATTATCGTACACTGAGAAAAGTTGGCATGGAGTTATGTGGTTTAGCCACTATCTAATCTGTTTTCAACCTTACTTAAAAAGACCTAATCACCTAACAAAAGTAATTAATGAAGTTTGTCGGAAATTTAGTCAAACAAAGTACGGTATTGTAGTCGTATGTGTATGGTATCCAATTGATTAATTTGTACAGTATCCAATTGATTAATTTGTGTAAATATTCTCTTTGGCAAAATCGCAGTGGTGTTTCACAAATGCTTAAATCTACAATCTGACGATAGATCGACAGCATGTTGCCATACTTAACAATATGCCATGTATATTCATCCATTCTTCATCCAATTTATGCAAACAAATAGCATCAAAATGAAATTGTTATGCGAGAAACAAAAGTATGTTGGAAAAGGACATGAACATACATATGCTCGGAATAATTCTTGCATCTGGAACAGGTTACAATACACTCAGCAAAACCAGCATCTCCACACATACTACAGATTATACACTGCAGCATAAGAATTGGCACAGGATAGATCAGTAACTTAAGTCAGCAAAAAAAGAAAGCCATGTGATATGCGCAAAATAAAAAGCTCAACCTACGCATTTAAACTCATAACACGCATATCGAAACCAACTAATGGTTAACAATTAATTTATTACTTGGATCAATTATGGTATATAATTCAAAAAATAAAATAAAAAATCAAGCCTATTATGCAAATTTTTCTCTCTTTTTTTCTTTTTTTATTGGAGAAAACACCTGGAATACATAGTTGACACCGAAGAGTTGGGAATAATTTAGCTCCTAATCAAAAGGGTGTTCAACAAATCTCTTTTTTTTTCCCCTCGAAACTTTGGTTTCTTCTGAAAGGTTGTTTAGCAAATACAAATAGCACCTAAACCTACAAAAGCAAATCTTTCACATTCAAAATAAATGGATTTCTCAAAAAAAAAAATCCACGTAATTTTTGTTCTTGGACAGAAATTGGAGGCTTTTCTCCACCAATTTTACCAATTTTCAGGCAGTAATATTCCTCAAAATCTAATTTTTATTCTCCAGAGTTTGAAAAATATGAGAAATTTAGTTGGATATTTGCATTACAAATATGCAGACACATATGCTCCATAATAACATCAAAAATATATGCGCTTTATTTATATAATTTTGACATCCAAAATTACATGTAAACATAGATTTCTTCATATCCTTATCATTGTTTGATCCCACAAAAAAACAAAAAAAACAAAAAAAACAAAAAAAAACAAAGTAACAGCAAAGAACATGAAACACATACCTAAGGCAAAAACAGAACAAAAAATATATATTATATGAAATTAGAAGGATCCAAATCAATGAAACTAATCCATTACATAGAAACACATGAAAAACCAACTTTTAATTGACAACAATCACATTATTTAACATGATATTAATGCAACAAACATTGAACAAAGCAAATAAAAATAAAAATAAAACTACAAAAATAATAAAAACTGGGTTTTACTGCATGGGTTTTACTCCCTTCTGTCATTTTCGTAGGAGAGAAAGAGAGAACACTCTCTCTAATGCAAACTAGGAAAAAATAAGCTCATTTTCGTAGGAGAGAAAGAGAGCTCATGAGCCGGTTGGACCATACTAAGAGGTTTAAAAAAAGCTTTTAAATTTGAAAAGTGATTTTCACAATAGAGCGTTTGGCAACCTCTTTTTTAAAATCTGATTCTGCTTCTCAGAATCAGAAAACTGATTTTGAAAGAAGCTGAAAAAAGCTGCTTCTTGAAATCTCATTCTGATTTTGGACTCAAACTTCAAATTTTTATTTTAATTTTAAATTAAATGTTTAAATTTAAATTTATTTTTAAATTTAAATCTTTAGATTTATTTTTGAATTTTTAAAATTTAACTTTTAAATTTTAAATTTTGAAAAATAGATTTCAAACTTTAAATTTTAAATTTCAAATCTCAAATTTTAGATTTTAAATTTTCAAATTTCAAATTTAAGATAAAATTTAATCTTCAAATTATAAAATTTTAAATATTAAATATCAAATTTCAAATATCAAATTTCAAATTTCAACTTTTAATCTTCAAATTATAAATTTTTTAAATTTAAAATTTAAGTTTTTAAATTTTAATTTTAAATATTCAAATTTAATTTAAATATTTAAATATTGAAATTTAAATTTTAAATATTCAAATTTTAAATTTTAAATATTTAAATTTTAAATTTCATAATTATTTTAAATTTTAAATTTTAACTTTGAAATTTAAAATTTAAATTTATATTTTTAAATATTAAAATTTTATATTTTAAATTTCATAAATATTTATATTTTTAATTTTAAATTTCAAATTTTAAATTTTAAATTTTTAATTTATATTTTAAATTATTTTAAAATAAAATTTAATTAAAATATTAACTAATGCAAACATCAAAAATATTTTGCCAAACAACTTTTCAAAATCACTTCAGAAAAATTACTTTTATCTAAACTCAGCCAAACGCTCTACAGCTTTTAACCAAAATCACTTCTCCAAATCAAAATCACTTTTTCAGAAATCACTTTTTCAAAAGCTAGGCCAAACAGGCCCTAAGTACTCACTTCTTTTTGTCCATTTTCCAGAAATATCCCTCATTAATTGTTTCAGTTATTGCAACTCTGGATTATTTTTATTATTTTTGCAATTTTATTTCTCGTGAATGTGTGACTTTTTTTAATACATAAACCTTTTAAATATTGATCTTTTTACCTATCTAGTCTCCTTTTGAAAAAAAATTTCCTATCTAGCCTCATTTTCAAAAATTAGAGAAAAAAAAAATTAACACCTTTAATATACATTAATATGTTAAGTGGTGGGGATTATTATTTTCTCTCTCCTTTTCCATTTCCCGAGATCCCTTCTCACTCTCTTTCTCTCTCCTCCCCAACCCCACAGTCCACTGCCCTATCTCTCTCTTTCTCTCTCTCTCAGACCCTCCCTAGTAGGGAAATCTGTTAACTCAGCACCAGTCGGGAGGGGCTCTAGCTCGCGACGCCCTTGCCACGATCCACCTCAGAAGGAGCAGCAGCCGAGACCGAAGGCCCTACAACCATGGTGGAAGAAAAGGGGCGTGAGAACTACCGTAAACATAGGTAGTCCTCAGTGGGTGCCGCCCTAAACACATCGGTCCACCTACTAAGTCTACAGGATAAGCAAGAAAAGTAAAGGAAAGCTGAAAACACTCAACAGCTAGATGCCACTATACTATTCTGCTATAAGACAACCCTCAGTAGAACAAGTAAAAACTGACCCAATCTTACATGTGACTATGATACACCCGTCCCGCCTGTCGAACCTACACTAACAACTACCCCAGGGGTAGCTAGTGGAGAGCAAGTCTAACGCTAGGACGCAGCGACACCAACGCAAAAGCACTAAGCAAGACTCCGGAGCGGCACTCGTGGGCGCGAACCAACCGAGTATGCAAGCGTATCTCTGTCGAGCTCAATCAGGCTCTCACAGGCATAAGTCAAATACACAGGGTCCAACTGGTCTAACCACCAATAGGTCACGTGCCCCTGGCACAAACTGAGACCAACATAGTCTACTGGGCCCACCGTCAACCCCGACGGTCCCCGACAACACCAACAGTCTGAACTTTACAGTAACAAAGCTCGGCATCCCCGGCACGAGCGTAGAAACAAGCTACACTACCCTAGTATCCATCGCACTCACACAGCGACGATACAACACAGAACGGCTCCTAGAGCTAAATCTGGTAGTGTATACATATGACGATCAAGTCGTGGTTTTCTCCTAAGTCAAGTCCAAGTCCAACATGTAAGAAAATACTACTTGCTAATCATGCTTCCAATTCAGATATTAAATCATACCATAATCCATGAATTTGAGCTACTATTAATTAACGTTCAACGACTAAAGCATACATGTCGACTACAATGGACTTAGAAGCGAAACCGATGAAATCCCACCTCTCTAGCAACTCCTGGCAGTGAAGAGCGTCGCCAATTCCGCGAAAACCCTACGCGTCCAGCACGAATCCGAATCCACCTGCTGCGAAGAGTTGCGACCAAAATACATAAACTCACAATTCTGTCCGGGAATAGCAGCTGAGAAAAATACCAGATTGACCAAGCTAACCTTGTCCAAATTCAGTGATTTAGGGCTCTGAAGCTTCGTCTCGAAGTCACGAATCCAACGGTCCAAGTTTCGCCGGAATCCGTCGCTCCTACGCTGAGAACAAGCGAAAACACTGAGCGTCGACGCTGGAAACTACGGATCAGCAACTCAGAATCTGCTCGGCAAACAACAGCTCAGTAAAAAGGGGTTTTGACAGGGCAAACCTTATCCAAAAATTATGATCTTGGGCTCTCTGGATTCGTCTCGAAGTCACGAATCCAACGAAGCAAGTCTCGTCGCGATCCGACGCTCCTACACAGAGAAATAGCCAAAACGCCAACGGTCGACACTGGAATCAACAGCAGCAGCAACAAAGCTCGAAAATCAGAGTAGTTCGAAGTAACCGAGGGGATTTCGGTGGCCTACTCACCTCGAAGACCTCCCTGGGAGCAGCACCTCGTCGAGGATGGCAAAGAACAGCAGCAGCCCGGCCTCCTCTTAGCGTCTCGACGTCGAAAACACCCTCGATCGGCTCCGCGGCGCGTCGTCGACGAAGCTTGAGCTTCTCTCTTGAGCTCCTCCACCACCTCCTCTAATCAGCTAAGGGGAGTAGAAGGAGAAGAAGAAGAAGCTGCAGCAGCAGGGGAAGAAGGCCTCCCCCTATCTCCTCTGCTCTAATAGGGGTAAGGGCAAAAGGTGATGTGACTAGTGAGTGCACAAAGTCAAACTACACTATACTGTCAAAGTGTACCAGTACAAGGGCCTCTGTACCGGTATGTTTGAAGTAAAATAATACTTATATAGGTGTAGCAATCCTAGTCATAATAAAAAAAAGTGATTAGATTCAAGTTCATACAATCCTAATAGGTCTCGTATTAATTACTGGGCCAAATAATTATAATTTAAGTCGATGGGCCTCACAAAGGCCCATATAAATAAAGAATACGAGCCTAATTCTAGTCCAATAAATATTACTATTTGGACCCAAGAAATTGAAGCGGGTCTGATCAAGCGACGGCCCACATCAGCACTCCATATTCGAAATTCGATTTCAAATCGCAACCCATTCAAAATTCGAATTCGAATTTCGAATTTCGAATCTCTAACCAATTCCCAAAAAAAACCTCCAACCATCCATCAACCCATTCTAAATTCAAAATTCGATTTCGAAAATCGAATTTCGAATTTATCCCTCAACAACCGATTCAAAATTCGAATTTCGAATTTCAAACCCCTAACCAATTTCCTAAAATCCTCCATGTTAAGAATTTTGTGTTGGCAAGTTTCGTGAATTGAGTCGGAGTCTTGAAGGATCGGAGCGGATCGAAGAACGGTGAAGAATCAAAGACTTCGAAGAAAGAGGAATTGGCTCACGATGAGAATCACGATGCCTAGGTAAGTTTTTAATTCATGTTATGGTGATTCATACTTAGTTGTAGGCATTAGAATCGTAAAATCATTGAATAACGGATTAGAAACTGTAACGGAACTTTGTAGTTTTCGAAAAATGAAAAATCAGCAAAAATACAAAGTTATACCGGTATGGAAAAAGATGCTGTACCGGTATGGGAAAAGTTGCTATACCGGTATAACCATCAATCCCATTACCGGTTCCAAGGCTTCGAAAAATAATCTTCCGTCCTTGTGGAACCGGTAACCAGTTCAAGTTTGTACCGGTACAGATAGGTAAAAATCTGATTTTTCTCTAATCCGAATTTAATTGATTCTAAAGTCTATAAATAGGTTCTTAGGGTTCTCTAACTTCGTGCACTTGATCATAATATATGTTTGAGAAACCCTAGAGGCTAGGAATTCTTTCAAAACCTATTTTCTACTAAATAGCCTCTTTTAGGTCAAATCGAGACATAGTAAATCCTTCTCTATATGTCGATTTGATCTACGCTTCGCTTGGAGTTTTCCTCTTCGGTTTTCATCGATACTCCAACGAAGGATCACCATATTCATGATTCTATTCATGGTGGCGTCGTGGATTCGGCGTGATTGAAGACTTCGTGGATTCGGAGCGTGGCGTCGTGGATTCGGCGTGTTGAAGACTTCGTGGATTCGAAGCGGAGGCGTTTCGTGGATTCGAGACGTGGCGTTCGTGGACTCGGACGTGAGGGCGTGGACAACCCGAAGGAGGATTGCGCGGAGATCCATAAGAGAGTTAGAGAGGTTAAGTCCGTGGAGTCGGTAATCACCTTGTAATCTTTTCTTTTAGTGGATTGTTATTCGCGTGTTGGTCCCGTGGGTTTTTTACTCCGAGTTGGAGTTTTCCCACGTAAATCTCGGTGTGCTTTTTAATTTCCGCATTTATTTTTAAAGCATCGAGAATTGTGGTTTTTGGCCGATACACCTATTCACCCCCCTCTAGGTGTTGTTTGATACAATCTAGATAGATCCTTGGGGCTTTCCCGTAACTTTCAATTGGTATCAGAGAGGGATCTAGATATATTGATATCTAATGGCCGAAGGCGGTAACATTAATCGACCTCCGCTTTTCGACGGCACGAATTATGCCTATTGGAAAGTTCGCATGAGAGCTTTTCTAATTGCAATCGAAGAGCGGGTGTGGAAATCAATTGAGTTCGGATGGAAACCTCCAACCGAAAAGGTCGATAATGTTGAGAAGCCTAAACCACGAGACAAGTGGACGAAAGATGAAAACGAGGCATCTTCGTTTAACGGCAAGGGCATAAACGCTTTATTTAATGCCTTGTCGCAAACGGAGTTTACTCGCGTGTCGGCTTGTGAAACCGCGAAAGAGATTTGGGATACTCTACAAGTTACGCATGAAGGAACAAGCTTAGTAAAGGTCCAAAAATTACAAATGCTTACAAGCAAATTTGATTCGATTTTCATGGATGAAAACGAGACCTTTACCGAGTACTATACACGTCTACAAGACGTAGTAAATACATGCGCTAACTTGGGAGAGAAAATCCCGGAGTCAAAAGTTGTTAGAAAAATTCTTCGAACTCTTCCGGAACGTTTTTGGGCAAAGGTTGCCGCGATCGAAAGCAGTTAAGCATCCGGACGAGATGAAAGTCGAAGAATTAGTAGGCGCTTTACAAACGTATGAGATGACTTTTCCTACTAATCAATCTTCTTCCAAGTCTTTTCTAAAAGCACGGATGGCACTCAAATCAACAAAGGAAGAAGACGACGACACGGATTCCGACGAAAATATTACGCTTGCGGATTTTGAACAACAATTGGCGCTCCTCACGAAGAAGTTTCGCCGGAATTTCCGAAAGAAGAACGATGCTTCATCTTCGAAGCGAAAATCCTTTTCTAAACCTTCTTCTAATTCTAAATTGAAAGATAAAAAACTTGCAAAGTCTTCGAATGAAAAAGATGAATTCGAAGGGGAAATCAAATGCTTCAAGTGTAGAGGCTACGGCCGTATCGCAACGGATTGTCCTTCGAAGAAGACGTATAAACCGAAGGCTTTGCAAGCTAAAACGAAAACTTGGGATGACTCTTCTTCAAACGGATCATCATCAAGTGATGAAGAAAAGGATCATACGGCTTTAATCGCTAATTCTACATCTTTTCTTCCGTCTTATAATGTTGCTTGTTTATCATCTATTGTTTCTAACTCAAATCTTCCTCTCTCTACGCATGGGTCTTCGAGCGAGAATGGCGAAAGTGAGGAAGAATCGAATGACGAGGATATAGCCGAAGCATACAACCAACTTCTTATCGAATCGAAAAAGATGGCTAAATTCAATAAGAAGTTGGAAAGTCGTTTGTTGGAGATTGAAGAAGATAACAACAATATGAGGATCATGAATGAAGCTCTTGAGGAGGAACAGGAATCAACTTTGAATATCAATTCGGTCCTCCAAAAGAAGCTAGAAGAAGCGGAATTAACAATGAAATCTTATAGGGATAAGATTGGATTTTTGGAGCAACAATTTAAGGAAACCTACACATCCAATCAAGTGTTAACCAAGCAAGTTCATCAACTCAAATCGGATCTTCAACAATTTTCCTCGGGTTCGAAAAAGTTGGATAACATGCTCGGGTTAGGTCAAACGAACAAGTTGGGCCTCGGATACGAAAGGACATATGTTGAGAAGGATCAAAAGACGACATCGAAAGTCTCAACAAATTTAAAAGCAAAGGTATGTCACCGATGCGGAGTCAAGGGACATATCAAAAAGAGTTGCCCGAACAAGACAACGAAATCTCAATCGGCACCTTCTTCTATTCGGTATCTCCCACGGAATCAAATAGGAAATCAATTGGGTCGAGTACCTCGTGCAAACCGGGAGACTAAGCCTCAACGTAAATATCAACCGAAGAACCAAGCATCGAGACAATCATCGGTTGAACAAAGGTTGAAAGAAGTCAAGCCTCACGTCGACAAGTCAAAGCAAGGAAAAATTCGACAAGTTTGGATTCGGAAAGGTGATATCTTTCCTTGTTATTCTTCTTAACTTGTTTTTCGGTTATGTAATGCTTTGATAGGTGTATATTTCCTACTTTTATTCATTGCATTACATGCTTAGGCGATTTTTGGTACTTAGTGAATATCTTTGATGCTTGAGTTTCTTGTGTTTGAAAATCGTCTTTGAGGAAAGGTAAAGGGGAGTTTTAAAATTTTTGAGAGTGGCAATGATTGAAAATCTTTAATCTAGAGAGATTAATGGTTTTTCAAAGAGAACTAACCGATTTTTAAAGTCAATTCAAAATTGAATTAAATTCATATTAATTATCGATTTTACTTCACTTTTCATTATTTTGACGATAATTTATTATGTGATTTCTTTTTACATACCTTCATCAAAATTTTGAAATTAATTTTAATCACTTTGTATTTAATCCATCTTGGTAGTGAATGTTGAATATAATTGATGGATATTTTCTAATTGACTAAGATTCGTCAAAATTATTTGCAATTGTGAGATTGTCTAATTGAGGGGGAGTTTGTTTTATCTAAAAAAGAGAAACTCCTTAATTTAAAAGATGTGGAAAGAGTTACATCCGAAAGGAGTGTGAAAACTACCACCACATGGAGGAAAGAGCTACCACCCCGGTCGTCCGGTACGTGTGTTGTAAGGTACCGAACTTCCGAAATTATGAAGTCGCGGTGAGATGTAGTATACCGGATTTTTAATATAAAAAATAGATATAAATAAAAATAGTGTGAGATACTATTTTTATTTGACTTATAAAGGTAAAATATAAGTCTGGTTTGACCTGTGCTGAAATCGGACCTGAAACAGGAGATTTAGAATTTTCTGTTGGAAACGGGACTGATAAATTAGCAGAAAATGTACAGTGTCAGAAAATTACGAAAACTGGGGAATATGTCAGGATTATTTATATGAGGCTAGATTTAAAGTTTCATGACAATCGGACTCCCGGAAGATAAGAAATAAAATCCGAATGCTATCTGATAGCGATTACAGTTCGGTAGAGCTTTCAGTGACCAAACGGGGTCAAAACTGAAAGATTTAAATTTCTTCTGTTAAGTTATGTAAAAACGAACATAGATGTCAAATTTGAGCTGAAACGGACATTCCGAAGGGCAGGCGAAAATATCAAAGCTTCAGCTGAAAGTTGAGGTAAATAGTGTGATGAATAGTGTTTTGACTTTTGAGGGTTGCTTAATAAAGAAGCAGCAGCTTCTTCTCCCTGCTTCTTCAACCGAGCAAACCCCAAGCATCACACGCATGGTGAGGGGGGAGAGAAACCATTCTTTCTCTCTCTAAAATCTCTCATCTCTCTATATTATCCGCTCAAATTCGCGGTGTTGGCGGAGAACGATCCTGCGAACGCGTTGGAGGCGACGGATCGAGCTCTCGTGCGCCCGTTTGTGCGGCGTGTCTTCGACCCGACGTTCACAATGATGGTGAGTGTTTAGGGTTTGGTTTACATGCTCTAAAAATGGATTTAGTGGAACTCCTAGATGCTAATTAGGGGTTTATTGCTTAAATCATAGATTAATTAAATGATTTTTGCAATAGTAAACCTATAGGGTTTAGAAATGCAATTTTTGCTAATTGAAGGGTTTGATCTAATTTGACCCTTCGTAAACCTAATTGCTAGATAACGAAACGCGTTGGCGAAGTCGGTTCGGCAATTCGTTGTGCAGTTGCGAAGATATTGAGGTTTGAAGCCGTCGACGTAAAAATGGTCGCACTTGCGGCGAAAGCTTCCAAAAATCGTGAGAATGGAATTGGGGGCTCGTGGCAACAAACCGAAGACCTATAATTTTCGGGGCTGCGAAGCGGAGCACGGTTGAGGCGCAGTTGCAATATCGGGCCGTGCCGGATACGGATGTCACGGGATGCCGATTGCAAGTGTCGACAAGCAATCGGAATGCGATAACAGGTGGGGGGTGTCATTCCGGAGCCATTGGGCTACCTTTTATGTCTAAGTACATTTTTGGTCATATTGCATAAGTATATATATATTTGTGGTTTTATGCATAATAGGGTTGGTATAGTAAAATGGCTACTCTGGTATGCTTCCTTATCGTGTGGGACTACGGAGGTTGCATTAGGACATAGGGAGCATGCTTGCATCCTCCCTTATCGTGCGGCACCGTAGGTTTGCATTTGGACATAGGAAGCATAGGAGTGAGTATATGACATTGAACCCTAGAGACGATTTAATTATGCATGATTATCCACTAGAGATATATAAACCAAGTATAGAGCTTGATGATTGGCAATGTGACATTATGACATAGTGATATTATAACTTAGTGTAAAGAACACTAGAGCTATGGGAACCAAGTAAAGAACTTGATGATTGACATTATGACATAGTGTAGTGACACTAATGACATGAGAACCAAGTAGATGGCTTGATGAATATTATTGCATTATAACTTATGTAAAGAACACTAGAGCTATGAGAACCAAGTAAAGAACTTGATGATTGACATTATGACATAGTGTAGATACACTAGTGACATGTGAGCCAAGTAAATAACTTGATGAATGTTGACATAGAAACATAGTGTAAGATAACACCTATGTATGATTCCCCTGCGTGGATGCCCTCCAAATGGAGGAGAAGATCATACTCACACAGTCTGCTCAGCGCTCGTGGTGGTCGCTCCACACGAGTAGTGCGAGTCTCCGGAGGTCTTGGCACGTGATTCGATAGGGATAGCCTATGTGGGGTCCCGAGGGATAGCTTATGTGGGGTCCCGCAGACAACCCATTGGGTTGAGTTGTGTTGAGTCGTGGGCGTGCCTACGGGCTAGCCAATGATTGGGTAATAACATAAGAACATAATGAGTATTTCATACATACTTGATTGGAACATAGTAGCATGATAGATATTTCATAATTATATCATGATCTTGTGGTTTCGAGAATAGCAGTAGTTGCATTATTTATATCATGCTTTACTTACCGTCGTTCTGACTTTACACTATCTATCTATCTGCTTTTGCCTGCTTAGACCTAGTTGGTAGATCGGTGGGGTCGGTGGCCGAGCCCACTGGGAACTAAGGAAGTTAGTTCTCACCCCACTCAATTCTGATTCAGTAGCGCGAGCGAGCGATGAGGATCGCGGTAAGGGTGTCGCGCCCTAGCTGGTAGCCACCTACTTGCATTAGAGCCACCCGTGGTATTGTTTTGGGAACATAATTGTATAAAGAAATGATGTAACCTACATTTTGGGAGATGAATATGTAATTATATTTCGAAGTTAAAGAATGTAAGAAAATGGTTGAATGGTTGTAATAGATAGACTTATCTCTCTTTATGTTACGTGTATATATACTTGTACATTGCTCTTATTGTTGTTCGCACCTTTAGGTGAATCGTCTTGTCATGTATGATGTAGAATTTCATTTTCTGGGCAATTCTTTGTACATGACTTGTTGTCGAGCCTTGGGCGGACGGGGAAGTCTTTGTCAGATTCGGCGCCTGATCGGCGTTCCCGAACCGAACCAAATTGGTAGCGGTTTCGGGGCGTGACAGGTTTAAGATGGTATCAGAGCAAGCTAAGAGCAAGTAAAGAGAGAGTTTAGGATTGACCTAGGAGACCCTAGGACGGTAAACCCTAAGGCTATAGGTGCGTGAGTGAGACGTGAACCTATACCGAGTGGCGGAAGTTGAATCGATTGGGTTAAGTATTGAAACCTCTAAAATGGATGTTAGAGGTAGACTCAAGACGTGGTTTATTCTCAACCCAGTGTGTTCATGTTGGGCGTACGACAACATGAAACCGAGGGATGAGAATAGACGCTCTTGCATGACTTTCGCCTGATTTGAGTCAAATCGATGTCCGTTGTTACGTGCTTGACCTAGAAGGTCGAGACTGATCGTGTTGTCGTGGTTCGAGGGACGATAACATCGCGTAGGCGATCTTTGATTAGGTCGGCGCGGGAGGGGACGAGTGATGTCCCTAAGCGTTTCGACGTGCGAGCGGAGAATTGAAATTTCGCTATCGATTGGCCACACTCGTGGGAGTGGTAAGGCCACGGGTCCTTGCGGTGTAGCATCAGCAGGAGGCTGCCTTACACTAGAGGATCGTGTAAGAGGGACTCCAAGAGTTGGTGGATCAGTGGTGATCGCACCAATTTCGGCTTGTCGAGTACGGTCGGGAGTCGCGGCAGAGATGTTTTCATCGGGGTCGGACAATCCGACTTCTAGCGCTTTAGGGGTCGAGGTAGTGAGGGAGTGAGCGTTAGCGGCCCTCATGACCTTCAAGCGGTTTGATCCATCTACCTTGATAGAGAGGATGCGGATCCGTTGATCGTGGAGTTGTGGACCAACTCCATGGAGACTCCATTTGAGGAGTTGTGCACTGTGGTGCGGGACAAGTATTGACCATAACGAATGACGAAGGTGTGGTGGATAGGCGTCGAGTGGAATCGATCGCCTAGTCTCCCTCCTACGGCTTGGTAAGTGTTTCGGGGATTGATAATCTCCGTTTATTCCCCGACGGGAAAAAAAAAAAAAAAAAAAAAAAAAGCGTTGGGAGAGGGTCCGGAAGGCGTGGCGAGAAACCGCACCGTGAGGGAATACGAGCGGGGATCCTCCGTATTGTGGGTCGCATCCCGAACGAAGTGCGGGATGATGAGGATGTGGTCGATGTGTTGTGTGAAGACTTCGGCCAGACGTGGTCGAGATTGGGGATGTAACGAAGTGAATTCTCAAAATTCGAGGATTGGACTTCATCTGGAATCGACTAATTGTCGATTGGGTATGCTTCGAAAAGACTGAAGGCATTGGAAACCCAAAAAGTGCAAAGTGGCCTTAGTGGAGAGTATATGAGCATGTAGCTCTCTCTCTTTCCCTCATTTCTTTAAGCTAGGCCTAAACTTCCTCGCCCTGCGGGATATCTTTCCCCTCAATGAAGGTGGAGGAGGAGGAGGAGAAGGAACGGGTTGGGGGAGTAAGATCTTCATCTTCTTTCTCAAGTGGAGAGAAGCTTTTGGAGGTAAGCTCTTGAGCTCGCCAAGGGCATACGTCTAGGGTTTTCTTTGTTTAGGCTCTAGAATGGTTTGGGATAACCGGACCTTGGCGTTGGTGACGGCCTCCTCCTCTACGAGACGATCTATGGGTGCGCCACCTACGGGATGGTCGGGAGAGTGAGTGATGAGAATGTGGCGACCGAAGGTTGCGGCGTGTGCCGAGTGGCCATGAGTACGCGACTTAGGACGAGGAGCCTGGCATGCATTTGTCATGTGGTCTTCTGCTATTAACTATGCATTAGTATAGTAGAGACCAATGGACGGGTGAGTGTAGATACCCGAGCATGCTTGCGTGTGGAAGCGTGTTACCTGTTGAAGCAGGTAGACGGCCTGATGGCACTAGCAATTGCTGGTACAAGTAATGAGACTCACGATAGAGGCGGAAAATAGCGGACCGACTCTCAATGCAATGTGGTTAATAGATTGCGAAAGTTAAACCTCGACTCTTGAGACTACTCAAGTGGTCCGAGTATTACGGATATTGTTCCGACAAATCGAACAGTGAACGTAGAATCACCGTTGAGAGAGTAGCCGGTTAGTTACCGAGTTATGACACGTGGGCCTAGTGGTACCTCAACTTGAGGTTGGAAGTTGCGCTTGTTTGGTCGGCGTGCATAGGCAGGGTTGCCTGGTGCTGGGTTTGGTTTGAAACGCTATAGAGGCGTATAGAGCGCACGAGTATAGGTACTCGTTGTGTGCGGTATTGACTTAGCCGGGAGAGTGAGTTGGCAGTAGCACTTTAGCATGGCTAAGTGTGAGGCGGGCCATAGATCACTCGTAGGGCTGGTGGCTCGCACTAGGTGCTTAGGAGCCGGTAAAGTGTGTAGCTCTGTAGAGCATGTCGTATAGGACGACGTTGGCTGGTAGTGCTTGGGGCACGACCCGTGCCTGAACCGTTTGTGGTATGGAGCACAGGCCCTTTGGGCGGCGCGATCATTTGCAAGTGGCGGCTCGATACCTATAGGTAGGGCAGAGTTTTGGTCAGGACGGTAGTCCGAGCTTGTATCCGGGAGCGTGGAAATGCCACGTGTTGGATCTCAGGATCGAGAATGCACTGAGAGTGCAGTTGTGACCCAACCCAAGAATTTGATGTGGGTTGCGATCTTGATAGCTCCTGGTTGGAGTGTGTGCGAATTTCCAAGCGAGAATGTCGCCCAATATTGATTGGGTCTACGCTTGCGAGTAAGAGACATCGAGCGTTGAGACACGTCTAGGCGGTAGGCCGACGTAGGGTTGGTGACCATTGGTCCACCCGTAGAGACCGAAGATCGGTGTGGCCGGTAACTCTATTAATGAGTTTGGCTTAGGATCACAAACGAAGTGTTCGTGCGAGATTAGTGCGACAGAAGGGGCCGAATTGGCCGTGGCCATTGGAATTTGAAGCAAGTGGTCTCTAGGAGACACTTGAGTAATGGAAGCCACGTGAGGAATGGAGTAAGGCTCCTTGGAGCATTGGAAATGGGATGTGCCGGAGTGCGCCATCTCGCGATAGAGTAGGGATCCGGTTAGGATTGGAGCACTCGTGATTAAGCGATGCACCTACGATATTGCTTCTAAGCAATGACGGTGATCGAATCGGAGTGTGTTCCCTGAATTGAGGGTGAATGTAAGGAAGAGCTGTATAAGACTCTTGGATAGCCAGAGTGGTAAAGCGCCACTTCGTGGACGCCTGACTAATCCGAGAAGGTCTACCCGTGTGCATTGTGTAGTGGTGATGGGTCGTTCGACTAGTTGGCACATTCATGCTAGATCCACACCCCGAGGATGGCGGGTAGTCCCGGTCTCAAAGGAAGCGGTTCGGCCTTGGTGTGCCGTTTGCGAGTGGGGTTGGAGTAGGTAAAGTCGTCGAGTATCGACTTGCCCTACCACCGAGACTCGCGGGAGTGGTAATGCACTTTCAGAGTTTTACTTGACTGATGTGAGTGAATCTGGTCTTATATCTTCCGTAGTGGGCCTTTTGACAATCCCAATGAGTAAAAGGCCACTCCAGATTGCTCGATAAGCTGAGTTGTAGCATGAAGCGATTTGAGGTGCGGGGGAAGCTGAGTCCCCGTTATGTTGGGCCAAGTATTTGCTGATGGCCGAGTCCGCCTACAACAACAGTTACCAAGCCAGTGTGGAGATGGCACCGTTCGAAGTCCTTTGCGGGCGGAAGTGCCGATCTCCTGTGCATTGGGGTGATGTAGGTGAACGGGCGGTGATAGGTCCCGACGTGTTGCGGGAGGCGAAAGAGAAAGTTCGCCTCGCTCGTCATCGGATGCTCACTGCGCAGTCGAGGCAACAAAGTTATGCCAATAAGCAACGTAGAGAATTGGAATTCGCGGTAGGTGACCGCGTGTTCTTGAAGTTTCACCTATGAGAGGCGTGAGACGATTTGGAGTTCGAGGAAAGTTAAGTCCTCGATATATTGGACCATATGAAGTGTTGGAGCGCATCGGAGCGGTAGCCTATCGAATTGCATTACCGCCACAATTAGCGGACGTGCACAATGTGTTTCACGTTTCCAACCTTCGGAAATATGTTAACAATCCCGATCATGCCATGATGTATGAACCGCCGGAGCTTCAAGAGGAGTTGAGCTATGAAGAGTTTCCGGTGGCGATTATCGCTCGGGAGGTGCACAAATGGCGGAATCGCGAGATTCCCTATGTTAGAGTTCGGTGGAGTAATCACGACGATCGTGAGGCCACTTGGGAACTCGAGAGCGAGATGAAAACGCATCATCCTCATCTAATGGGGAGTGAGGTATGAATTTAAATTTAAGTTAAGTTATGTATAAGGGTTCGTTTCGAGGACGAAACTCTTTTTAAGGAGGGGAGGTTGTAAGGTAGAACTTAAAGTATGAAGTCGCGGTGAGATGTAGTATACCGGATTTTTAATATAAAAATAGATATAAATAAAAATAGTGTGAGATACTATTTTTATTTGACTTATAAAGGTAAAATATAAGTCTGGTTTGACCTGTGCTGAAATCGGACCTGAAACAGGAGATTTAGAATTTTCTGTTGGAAACGGGACTGATAAATTAGCAGAAAATGTACAGTGTCAGAAAATTACGAAAACTGGGGAATATGTCAGGATTATTTATATGAGGCTAGATTTAAAGTTTCATGACAATCGGACTCCCGGAAGATGAGAAATAAAATCCGAATGCTATCTGATAGCGATTACAGTTCGGTAGAGCTTTCAGTGACCAAACGGGGTCAAAACTGAAAGATTTAAATTTCTTCTGTTAAGTTATGTAAAAACGAACATAGCTGTCAAATTTGAGCTGAAACGGACATTCCGAAGGGCAGGCGAAAATATCAAAGCTTCAGCTGAAAGTTGAGGTAAATAGTGTGATGAATAGTGTTTTGACTTTTGAGGGTTGCTTAATAAAGAAGCAGCAGCTTCTTCTCCCCTTCTTCAAGCAAACCCCAAGCATCACACGCAAGGTGAGGGGGGAGAGAAACCATTCTTTCTCTCTCTAAAATCTCTCATCTCTCTATATTATCCGCTCAAATTCGCGGTGTTGGCGGAGAACGATCCTGCGCACGCGTTGGAGGCGACGGCTCGAGCTCTCGTGCGCCCGGTTGTGCGGCGTGTCTTCGACCCGACGTTCACAATGATGGTGAGTGTTTAGGGTTTGGTTTACATGCTCTAAAAATGGATTTAGTGGAACTCCTAGATGCTAATTAGGGGTTTATTGCTTAAATCATAGATTAATTAAATGATTTTTGCAATAGTAAACCTATAGGGTTTAGAAATGCAATTTTTGCTAATTGAAGGGTTTGATCTAATTTGACCCTTCGTAAACCTAATTGCTAGATAACGAAACGCGTTGGCGAAGTCGGTTCGGCAATTCGTTGTGCCGTTGCGAAGATATTGAGGTTTGAAGCCGTCGACGTAAAAATGGTCGCAGCTTGCGGCGAAAGCTTCCAAAAATCGTGAGAATGGAATTGGGGGCTCGTGGCAACAAACCGAAGACCTATAATTTTCGGGGCTGCGAAGCGGAGCACGGTTGAGGCGCAGTTGCAATATCGGGCCGTGCCGGATACGGATGTCACGGGATGCCGATTGCAAGTGTCGCCAAGCAATCGGAATGCGATAACGGTGGGGGTGTCATTCCGGAGCCATTGTGCTACCTTTTATGTCTAAGTACATTTTTGGTCATATTGCATAAGTATATATATATTTGTGGTTTTATGCATAATAGGGTTGGTATAGTAAAATGGCTACTACGGTATGCTTCCTTATCGTGTGGGACTACGGAGGTTGCATTAGGACATAGGGAGCATGCTTGCATCCTCCCTTATCGTGCGGCACCGTAGGTTTGCATTTGGACATAGGAAGCATAGGAGTGAGTATATGACATTGAACCCTAGAGACGATTTAATTATGCATGATTATCCACTAGAGATATATAAACCAAGTATAGAGCTTGATGATTGGCAATGTGACATTATGACATAGTGATATTATAACTTAGTGTAAAGAACACTAGAGCTATGGGAACCAAGTAAAGAACTTGATGATTGACATTATGACATAGTGTAGTGACACTAATGACATGAGAACCAAGTAGATGGCTTGATGAATATTATTGCATTATAACTTATGTAAAGAACACTAGAGCTATGAGAACCAAGTAAAGAACTTGATGATTGACATTATGACATAGTGTAGATACACTAGTGACATGTGAGCCAAGTAAATAACTTGATGAATGTTGACATAGAAACATAGTGTAAGATAACACCTATGTATGATTCCCCTGCGTGGATGCCCTCCAAATGGAGGAGAAGATCATACTCACACTGTCTGCTCAGCGCTCGTGGTGGTCGCTCCACACGAGTAGTGCGAGTCTCCGGAGGTCTTGGCACGTGATTCGATAGGGATAGCCTATGTGGGGTCCCGAGGGATAGCCTATGTGGGGTCCGAGACAACCCATTGGGTTGAGTTGTGTTGAGTCGTGGGCGTGCCTACGGGCTAGCCAATGATTGGGTAATAACATAAGAACATAATGAGTATTTCATACATACTTGATTGGAACATAGTAGCATGATAGATATTTCATAATTATATCATGATCTTGTGGTTTCAGGCATAGCAGTAGTTGCATTATTTATATCATGCTTTACTTACCGTCGTTACAGCTTTACACTATCTATCTATCTGCTTTTGCCTGCTTAGACCTAGTTGGTAGATCGGTGGGGTCGGTGGCCGAGCCCACTGGGAACTAAGGAAGTTAGTTCTCACCCCACTCAATTACAGGTTCCAGCGCGCAGGCGAGCGATGAGGATCGCGGTAAGGGTGTCGCGCCCTAGCTGGTAGCCACCTACTTGCATTAGAGCCACCCGTGGTATTGTTTTGGGAACATAATTGTATAAAGAAATGATGTAACCTACATTTTGGGAGATGAATATGTAATTATATTTCGAAGTTAAAGAATGTAAGAAAATGGTTGAATGGTTGTAATAGATAGACTTATCTCTCTTTATGTTACGTGTATATATACTTGTACATTGCTCTTATTGTTGTTCGCACCTTTAGGTGAATCGTCTTGTCATGTATGATGTAGAATTTCATTTTCTGGGCAATTCTTTGTACATGACTTGTTGTCGAGCCTTGGGCGGACAGGGGAGGTGCTGTCCGTTCGGCGCCTGATCGGCGTTCCCGAACCGAACCAAATTGGTAGCGGTTTCGGGGCGTGACATGTGTGAAGCTACCACGTGAGAAATTATGAGAAAAACCGAAAGAGTTAAAAAAAATTGTGAATATTTTAGAATTTTTCGGTGATATAAGGTGATAGTTTTGAAGAAAAAGATGCTCAAAGAGCCACCCCCGGTGCTATATTAGTTAAATCTCTATTTTGAACGGGTTGCGACGAATTGGTGTCAATTTGGACAAATTTCTAGAAAATTATTATTTATCAATTCGCATCTTGATGATTTAAATAATTTTGATTGTTCTTAATATCAAATTTTGATGATATGATGTCTTTTGAAATCATAGAATATTTTACTGTCATCATAATAATTTTTGACGTCAAATCATTAATTTTTGTGAAATTAATTTGATTCTGGAGAATTTTTAAATGAAAAAGGCTATTTTTCGAATTACTGTTGATCTGTACCGGTACAGATTCATCCCATACCGGTACAAATTACTGTAGCCCGCGATATAACACCGGTAACGATTCCTTTTTCCACTCTCTACACTCACTCAAAACGCGCTCTCTCTCTCTCTAAAAACCCCAGAGCCTCTTCTCTTTCAGATCTGCACGTTTTCCCCTCAAACAACAGGTATTTTAGCTTGGATCTAAGATCAAACCCGATTTTTGCATATTTTTTGAATATTCCGGGACAAGTGTTCGATCTTTGTTATTACTCGTTTTTGATGCAATTTTTTGCAGTAATTCACTATCTGAACTTATTATCTTGCATTCAGAACACTTAGAACTAGTTTAAATTCGCTATTTTTCGCAGATCTATGTTCTAGGTTTCTATTTTAATGGAATTTCGGAAAAATTGTTTGATCTTTGTTTTCGTTCCTTTTTGATGCGTTTTTTTGCTGAAAATCGGCTATTGGACACAAGATCTTGCATCTAAAACACTTAGATCACATTAAAATCCGTTATTTTTTACAGATTTACGTTCTAGGGTTCAATATTGGTAGAATTTCGGGATTTTTGAAAATGTGCCAAATTTGATGAAATTTTCCGCATGATTCAAGTTCGTTATTGCTTTATTATTTATTCTTGAATTATTTGTGAATTTTTCCCAATTTTTAGAGAATTTTTTCAAAAATGTGTTCATGTGAGGTTTTTCATGTGTAGGAAAATGGCTTTTTCACTGGTTCTTGTACTTCTGGTGCTCATGGCTGCTGGAGGTCGTCGAGGACGTAGTAGAGGAAGTAGAGAGACTTCCAAACGGACTCGCCAAGCTGAGGAGTCCGAAGGATCTGATCCCGACTATCAGGTCGAGGGGGCTGAGGAGGTTGAAGAAGAAGAAGAAGATCTTTGAGGAGCCTGTTTCCGTCCCGACAAGGGAAAAGGCATTCTTTGGTGAGTCATCGCGAGGAGGTGGTGCTACCGGGGAGCGGCGAGCCAAGAGGATGGTGAGGTTCCTCCGAGAGGGCTCGTGCTTACTCGGTGCGATCATGCCTAGCGGAGCGGCATGTAGTCTTCAAGGACCTGACTGAGCAGGTTCCTGAGTTTAGGCGACTGATGCAGAGAGCACCTATTGAGCCTGTTGGACAGGTAGCAGCTCGCACACCTTTTTGCGTGGAACTCATTCGGGAGTTCTACCTGCGTGGTGTAGTTCTCGCAGAGGATGAAGAGACAGGGACTTATGTATTTGAGACGTCAGTGCGTGGACAGAGACTGACGGTCACTCCTCACGAGATTGGAGAGATTCTAGGGATGTATGTTGACACGGCGGACTACATTATCTTCTTTGGGACATTCCGTCCTCGACACATTGGGAGACGTGGTTGAACGATCTGCAAGCGGGCGTGTTCCAGGATCGGCATTGTGGAATCAAAGGATTTGCGCCCTGAGTATCACTTGCTTTCTTTGATTCTGTGCTACAACGTCCAGCCAACTATTGGGACCAAGAGACTTCGCTGGGATCGTTTGCTATTATTGTTTCTTCTTGGTCACCCTGAGCAGTGCCTTGGATTAAACATTAATATACCATTCCTTATCTGGCAGCGAATGGTTCATGTTATCCAGTCATCGATGCGGCGGGAGCTACTACCGTTTCCTTTGCTTATCGATCGATTTTACGGGGACACGGCGTAGACACAAGGTGCGATAAGTATGACTATGGACTTGGGCCGATTGATGCGGTGACACAGGCAAAGTCTGCGAGCACCTTGAAGACTTTTCGGCGGACCAAGGGAGCTCCACCGCTGCGGCGTCGAGTAGTCTTGTGCCTTCTCCACCTCCACCGTCACGACGAGCACGGCGTGCACGCTGCCCGGGGTCCTCTAGGTCAGGAGGCGCGGTCACTTTGGACACACTTCATCGTGATATGGGTGAACTCACGAAGGAAGTGAGTTTTCTAAAGAAGGGATTCAAGAGTCTCGAGAAAGGAATGAAGAGGATCTTGGAGAAGATGGGTTGCACACATGATGATATCTTTCCATCGACCTCATCCTATCAGCGTTCTGTATCTCGCCGTTCTGCTGGTGTCGGACCGGTGCTAGAGGAGATGACGATGATGACGAGGCCTCTTGAGTGACTTCGCCTCGACTTCTTTCTCCTGATTTTCTTGCTTTTTTCTTAGGATTATGTTTAGTTTATCTTTGCCTAGTACTTGATGTTTTCTCTTTTATTATGCATCTTGGTCCTTAATTATGATGTGCTTACTCTCATTTTCTTAGTCTTTTTCTCTCTCTTTTCAGTTTCTTTTTGGCAATTTTTGACAAAAAGGGGTAGAAGAATAAATGCATGCTAAACAGGTAAGACGGCAGGAGATATTCACGATGCATACACGAAGGGAGACATACACGAAGGGGAGACATACACGAAGGGGAGACATGATGATTTTAAGGAGGGAGAAGGAGATAGTTGTGTACGAAAGAAAAGTTGAAAGGGGTCGAAGATGAGAACAAAGACATTAATTGGTGATTGACTAATGTTCTGATCTTCTATTTTATTTTGGAATTGTTTTGCAGGAAATCAAGACTTCAAGACTCCTAGTTGCGTCTAATTCATAGAGTTTGTTTTAGGAGTTTTTGATGTACTTTTGGATTTCATATTGTATTTGGATTACAGGTGAGAAGTTTATTGTTTTGGTGATGACATTGAACTTCGTTTCTCTTTATGATGTAATTTTAGTGAGCCTTTGTGTTTTGTCACGAAATTGCCAAAGGGGGAGATTGTTAAGGATTTTGTGTTGGCAAGTTTCGTGAATCGAGTCGGAGTCTTGAAGGATCGGAGCGGATCGAAGAACGGTGAAGAATCAAAGACTTCGAAGAAAGAGGAATTGGCTCACGATGAGAATCACGATGCCTAGGTAAGTTTTTAATTCATGTTATGGTGATTCATACTTAGTTGTAGGCATTAGAATCGTAAAATCATTGAATAGCGGATTAGAAACTGTAACGGAACTTTGTAGTTTTCGAAAAATGAAAAAATCAGCAAAAATACAAAGTTATACCGGTATGGAAAAAGATGCTATACCGGTATGGGAAAAGTTGCTATCTGGGTATAACCATCAATCCCATTACCGGTTCCAAGGCTTCGAAAAATAATCTTCCGTCCTTGTGGAACCGTGCGATTCAAGTTTGTCTGTACGAGATAGGTAAAAATCTGATTTTTCTCTAATCCGAATTTAATTGATTCTAAAGTCTATAAATAGGTTCTTAGGGTTCTCTAACTTCGTGCACTTGATCATAATATATGTTTGAGAAACCCTAGAGGCTAGGAATTCTTTCAAAACCTATTTTCTACTAAATAGCCTCTTTTAGGTCAAATCGAGACATAGTAAATCCTTCTCTATATGTCGATTTGATCTACGCTTCGCTTGGAGTTTTCCTCTTCGGTTTTCATCGATACTCCAACGAAGGATCACCATATTCATGATTCTATTCATGGTGGCGTCGTGGATTCGGCGTGATTGAAGACTTCGTGGATTCGGAGCGTGGCGTCGTGGATTCGGCGTGTTGAAGACTTCGTGGATTCGAAGCGGAGGCGTTTCGTGGATTCGAGACGTGGCGTTCGTGGACTCGGACGTGAGGGCGTGGACAACCCGAAGGAGGATTGCGCGGAGATCCATAAAAGACTTAGAGAGGTTAAGTCCGTGGAGTCGGTAATCACCTTGTAATCTTTTCTTTTAGTGGATTGTTATTCGCGTGTTGGTCCCGTGGGTTTTTTACTCCGAGTTGGAGTTTTCCCACGTAAATCTCGGTGTGCTTTTTAATTTCCGCATTTATTTTTTTTAAAAGCATCGAGAATTGTGGTTTTTGGCCGATACACCTATTCACCCCCCTCTAGGTGTTGTTTGATACAATCTAGATAGATCCTTGGGGCTTTCCCGTAACTTTCACTCCAACCATCCAACCAATTTCCAAAATATCCCTCAACAGCCTAACCAATTCCCAAAAATCCTCCAACCATCCATCCACCCATTCAAAATTCAAAATTCGATTTCGAATTTTGAATATCTAACCAACTCCAAAATATCCTCCACAATCCATTCAAAATTCAAAATTCAATTTCGAATTTCGAATTTATCCATCAACAACCGATTCAAAATTCGAATTTTTGAATTTTCGAGTGTCCAACCAACTCCCAAAAAAATCCTTTAATTCGATTTCGAATTTCGAATTTCGAATTTCGAACACCCAACCAACTTCAAAAAAAAATCCTCTAATTCGATTTCGAATTTCGAATTTCGAACTCCCAACCAATCCTTCAATTTGGTTTCGAATTTTGAATTTTCAACCAACATCAAAATATCTTCCAACAACCCATTCAAAACTTGATTTCGAATTTCAAATTCCTAACCGATCACCAAAATATCTTCCCACAGCCCATTCAAAACTTGATTTCGAATTTCGAATTCCTAACCGATCACCAAAATATCTTCCCACAGCCCATTCAAAATTTGATTTCGAATTTCGAATTCCCAGCCAACCCATCCGAAATTCGATTTCGAATTTCGAATTCCCAACCGACTCCAAAATATCCTCCATAACCCATTCAAAATACAAAATTCAGTTTCGAACAACCCATTCGAAATTCGAAATTCGAATTTCGAATTTCGAATTTCGAATGCCCAACCAATTCCCAACCAATTCCCTACAAACCCATCCGAAATTCAATTTCGAATTTCGAATTCCCAACCGACTCTTAAAATATCTTCCACAACCCATTCAATTTCGAATTTCGAAGTTTTGAATCCCTAACCAATTTTCAAAACCATCCAACAACCTATTTGAAATTCAAATTCGAAATTCAAATTTCTCTCATCACCCATTACCATTATAAATACAAGACCCCAAATCAAATCCAGGGACGATTTTGTTTGACAGAGAAAAAAAAAATTGCTTCACCTAGTTCCACGTGCAAAAATATTCGAAGAAGAAGAAGATTGTGAAGCCAGAAGGAGAAGATCGTGAAGCTAAGCAGGAAGATCGCCGAGCCAAGGAGGAATATCGCCGAACCGCGGAAAGGAGGAAGATCGCCGAACTGCGGAAAGGAGGAGATATCTTCAAATTGCTTCATCCAATCTGTCAACAGGTAAAAAAAAAAGAACAAAAAATGAAGAACAAAAAAATAATAACATAATAAAAAAAAAATTCTCTTCTTTCCCCCGTCCTTTCTTTTCCTTTTTTTGGTCCTACTATCGTAGTCATTCATACTGTCTAAATGTTCGACGGGAGAGTGGAGGGGAGCCGATGGCTTCCCGTTTCTTCGTACCTCTCTCAATACCGTTGGCTTGATTGATTGATGGAATGGATGTTCTACATTGCCGCGACCATCCCAGCACCGCCGGTTCGATATTTTTGAACGAAGAGGGGAGGGGAATCTTTGATTCCCCGTTTCTTCGGACCCTTCACTATTTCTTCAAAAATGTCGAACCAAATCTGCCGGCCGAACAGATCCGCGCCACCACCAACGGCTTCATCGACGACATTAAAAAAAAAAAACGTCGCCGGTTTGATGCTTTCGAAAGAAGAGGGGAGGGGAATCTAAGATTCCCCGCTTCTTCGGACCCTTCACTATTCCTTCGAAAATATCAAATCAGATCGATTAGCGCCACCGCCAACGACTTCATCGACGACATTAAAAAAAAAAACGTCGCCAGTTTGATGCTTTCGAAAGAAGAGGGGAGGGGAATATAAGATTCCCCGCTTCTTCGGACCCTTTACTATTTCTTCGAAAATATCAAATCGGACGGTCAAACAAATCCGTGCCACCGCCAACGACTTCATCGACGACATTAAAAAAAAACGTCGCCGGTTTGATGCTTTCGAAAGAAGATGGGAGGGGAATCTAAGATTCCCCGCTTCTTCGGACCCTTCACTATTTCTTCGAAAATATCAAATCGGATCCGACGGCCAAACAGATCCGCGCCACCGCCAACGACTTCGTCGACAGCATTGCCAAGATAGGGGAGGGGAATCTAAGATTGTAACAAACCGAACTTTAACCAAATAGGCTAAAGTGCGCGAACGAAATAATTGGACAAGTTCCAATTACCATTCCAAACATCTTGGAAGGGTTAAAAAAGGATCTAAAAGAGTTAGAAGGGTTTTGGCGTTGTTCGGCGCAAAGTAGAGTCGAAACGACGCGAAAAACACAAGTCTAGGCAACCTGTACCGGTACAAGCAAAGTTGTTGTACCGGTATAGCCACCTTTACCAAGAGGGGAAGGCTCTCGGGTTGGAGAAATTTTTGGTGCTTATACCGGTACAAGCCAAGCTGTACCGGTACAAGAGCTACGAAACCGAGAGGCAGCTCTCGGGTTTGCCTCTGGAGTGGCTTATACCGGTACAAGGGGCCTTGTACCGGTACAAACAGGTCTGGCAGCAGTTTTGGACTGCTTCGCAATTAAAGGAATTGAGGGGCTTAGTTGCAATTGTAGCAACACAATACACTCCCAAACACCCTTCCCTCTCTTCTTTTCACAGCCACACTCTCCCTCTACCTCATTTCTCTCTTTCTCTCTCTAGAAATCCATTTCTAGGGCAAGGAGACCAAGGAGAAGTTGGAGAAGGAGCTTGGAGAAGGAGTCTTTGGTGGCTTTGGTGGTTCTAGAAGCTCTCCTACAAGATGGAGCTTGGGCCAAGGTAAGTTTTCATGGAACCTAAGCTAGGGTTTGGGTTTTATTCCTAGAAAGTAAGGTTTTAGAGCTTCTCTTTGAAATAGAGAACTAGTAGAGGCTTGAGCTCCATGAAAAATCCATGGAAGCTCAAAGTGCTCTCATGGTGGATCGCTAGGGTATCAATGCATGCCCTAGAAAAGAGTTTAAATAATCTTAGATGAGTTCCTAGAGGATCAACAAGCTCTCTTTTGCTTGTTTAAGAGATCAAAACCTAGGGTTCCACATCGGGCTTGGTAGAGCACCCAAATTTAGGGCTTTTGACTATAGAGGTTTTAGGGTCAAATTGACCTTGTAGAAACCTAATTGGGAGTATCCCCGACGCGTGGGACAACTCCGTTTAATTAAACGAAAAGCCTATCTATGGGTTACTATGTAAATTGGCCTAATTTGGTCGATTTTTAACGTAACAGGTTTTCGAGTAGGCATCGGTTGGTCGCGAAATCTGTTGGGCGGCTCCACAAAAATATTTGAAGGTGGGTGGTGCATTCCAAGGACACCGGAATTCTCTCTATGTCTAAGAGTCCTATATTGAGCATATCTATATATCGAGCATGTTGCATTGTAGGGTTAATATACTTTTCTTATTGCTTTTGTGAGTTCAAATGCATGTGGTAGAATTATATGAGATTATATGATAAAGAACCAGAACCCTATTTATGCATGCTAAGAGGACAAGAATATAGAGAACTTAATACACTTGACAAATGAATGTGACATTGGACATGTACTTGAGATGGTGGCAATGTTGAGTCTACAATATTTAGACAACCGTGTGGCATCAAAAAACAAAGAACAAGTATAGCATTTGACTATAGTAGAATTTTGAGATTGACATTATGACAACAACCTTAGAGTTAAGGGTCATATGAACATAGTTCTCCTTGAAGTCAAGGAGTGGATTGAATTAGAATCCTTAAAATTAAGGATTGATCGTACTCACCATATAGTCTTTGCTCGAGGCGCGGTAGCTCCCCCTCGGGCGATGTGCTCCGGAGTTGTCATCACTGGGTCGTAGTGTTTTCTCTCCCCAGAGGACGGTTCCGTCGGGTCGTAGTGTTTTCTCTCCCCGACAATAGGGATTTGGGTTGGTTGAGTCGTGTTGAGGGCGAACCCACGGGTTAGCCAAGAGATTGGGTGTTGGACTTATGATCTTGCATGAGTTTTACTTTGAGCATCTTACTGTTTACTTTCAAGCGTATTAGCTGCATTTGATAGTTCGTTATTATCTTACATTTCTTTCTATTACGCTTGAATTAGACCTAATAGGAAAGTCGGCGTGGTTGGTTGCCGAACCCACTGGGAACTTTGTTGTAGTTCTCACCCCACTATTTCCACAGAGCCGGGACCGAGTGAGCCGGCGGAGGATCGCGGTAAGGGCATCGCGCCCTAAATAGAGGCCGCCAAGTATTTCCTTTTTGTAGTTGCATTCCCTTACTTCATCTTTTGTATTTGATGATTATAGTTGTTTACTTTAATTATAATCAAGTTTCATTTTGAGGTAATTATGATGTAAGAAAGAGATGATGCAAAAAATGTAAAGATTTTAAAGAATCTAAAGTTGTAAGAATTATGCATGTATGTGATTGCAATTAATCATGATACTTGTATGTTTCAATTTAGTAGTACTTTCACTATTGGCTGTTGCTTGTCTTCGTGCAAACCTTTTGTGTATGCTTCCGCAAGTGCAAAACTTTACACTCTATCTGTACATGTTGAGCCTTGGGCGGACAGGGGAAGCTCCGTCCGTTCGGCGTCTGTTTGACGTGCTCGAACCGGCCAAATGGATCGGGCTCGGGGCGTGACAAAGATTCTCCGTTTCTTCGGACCCCAAACCAGAATCAAAACGGCAAATCTGAACCAAACGGGAATTTCTTCGGACCCCAAATCAAATTAAAAATTCAAATCCAATTTGAGAACCAAACAGGGATTTCTTCGGACCCCAAATCAAATTGGAAAATCAAATCCAATTTGAGAACCAAACAGGGATTTCTTCGGACCCCAAATCAAATTGGAAAATCAAATCAAATTTGAGAACCAAACGGGGATTTCTTCGGACCCCAAATCAAATTGAAAAATCAAATCCAATTTGAGAATCAAACGGGAATAAATTGGAAAATCAAATCTAATTCGAGAATCAACAGCATCAAATCAAGTTCACATTTGAACTCGAACCGCATAAAATCAAGTTCACATTGAAATCCGAACCGCATCAAATCAGACCGAATCGAGTTCACATTCGGACCCAAACCCGATCAAGTTCACATTCGAATCCATAACCAAAGCCCAAATCTAAACCCAAACCAAACCAAATCAAATCCAAACCCATAAACAAAGCCCAAATCCAAACCCAAACCCAAAACCAAATCAAGTCCACAAATTAACCCAAACCCAAAACCAAAATCCAAATACAAACTCAAATCCAACCCGAATCCAACTCAAGCCCGCAAATTCAACTGAAGTCCACAAACCCATAACCCAAATCCAATCCCATAACCAAAGCCCAAATCCAAACCCAGAACCCGAATCTGATCCAAGTCAACAAATAAATCTGAACCCAAAATACAACCCAACCCAATCAAATCCACAAATAAACCCAAACCCATAATCCAAATCCAAACCCATAACCCAAATCAAACCCAAATCCGAATCAACTCCACAAATAAAATCGAAACCCAAACTCAAATCCGATCAAGTCTACAAATAAAGATCCAAACTCAAATCTGATCCGGACCACAAATACCATCCAATCTCAACTTCTGACTTAGACTCATGAACCCAAACCCAAATCAAATCGAATCCCAAATCCATAAATCATAAACCAAGTTCGTGAACCAAACTCTACGAATCATGCCTATGTTCATGAACCAAACCCATAAGCCATGAACCAAGTTTGTGAACCAAACACCACGAACCATGCCTAAGTCCATGAACCATGAACCAAGTTCGTGAATCAAACACCGCGAACCATGCCTATGTTCGCGAACCAAACAACGCGAACCATGCCTATGTTCATGAACCAAATTTCGTGGACCAAATTCCATGGACCATATACCAAATCTCATGAACCATGCCTATGTTCATGAACCAAATCCCATGGACCAAATCCTATGGACCGTATACCAAATCTCATGAACCATATCCAAGTTCATGAACCAAATCTCATGGACCAAATCCCATGAACCATGAAACAAATCCCATGGACCAAATTCCATGGACCCTACACCAAACCTTATGAACCATATCCAAGTTCATGAACCAAAACCTCATGGACCAAATTTCATGAACCATGAAACAAATCCCGTGGACCAAATCCCATGGACCATATACCAAACCTCATGAACCATATCCAAGTTCATGAACCAAAACCTCATGGACCAAATCCCATGAACTATAAAACAAATCCCATGGACCAAATCCCATGGACCATATACTAAACCTCATGAACCATATCCAAGTTCATAAATCAAATCTCATGGACTATATCCCATGAACCGTACACCATACTCATGAACCATGAATCATATCCCATGAACTATGGACCATATCCCATGAATCATACACCAAACATCATGAACCATACATCATGAACTTTTTTCTTTACTCTAGCTCATATACCTAGAGTGAAAATCAAATGCACAATTGACTACCCCTAACACATATACTTAGGGCTAAGTCAATTGTCTTAGTAAATGTCTCTTAATCGAAGGTGCCCCAATGACACGGGGGTAATTAACAATCGAAGGTGCCCCAATGACACGGGGGTAATTAACAATAGGTGCTTGCATCTATTGGAAGCCATAGACCCACAATACCTGATACCCATACCTATATAAATACTAATCTGAATCATGAATACCACCCCACTCGACCCGTGGGGGGTGCGTCATTCGTGGTGGCAGACACGGTACAGATGTGTAATGACCCAGCCCACTAGCAACAATAACTCGTTGGGCCCAACCACCGGCCCAAAATGCTTAAGCCCAGTTATTATTACTAGTGTCTAAGTCTATTATAAACCCAATGACAATCCCTTCCCATCCGATGTGGGACTATTGGGGTGTCACAGACTCTCCCAGTTAAGGCCCTGACTTCCTCGTCGGTCCAATCACACACACCACGATCACTGTGCAATGTGAGACTCGTCTCGCTAGCCCGTCATATAGACCCTGGCTCAGCCGAGACTCACCACACATGTCTAGCTGGTGAACTGGCTCTGATACCAAATGTAACGACCCGGCCCACTAGCAACAATAACTCGTTGGGCCCAACCACCGGCCCAAAATGCTTAAGCCCAGTTATTATTACTAGTGTCTAAGTCTATTATAAACCCAATGACAATCCCTTCCCATCCGATGTGGGACTATTGGGGTGTCACAAGATGGGTCAACCCGAGAGCCTCCTGCGCAGGGCTATACCGGTATACCCCTGGTGGTTGTACCGGTATAGCCATCAACGTTGTACCGGTATAGCCACCAAAGTGTACCGGTACAAGCCACTGAAAAGTCTGCTATTTCGCGGATTTTCAGATTTCCTGCTGCTCTCGCGTTCCCACTGAGTCCGTTCGGCATCCATTTCGCGCCAACGCGACTCGGGCTTGTCCCGACACTCACCAGAGCTGTCGACAAGTCTCAGCTGAAATTTTCAGGTCTCTACAGCCTAACTTTTAAAATACACTTATGGGCTGAAGAGTAATTTTCAGCTCAATAGAGTATTTGGCAACTAACATTTAAAATCTAATTTTGCTTTTTAGAATTTGAAAACTAAATTTGAAGGCTTCAGAATCAAAAACAGAAAGAAAACTGCTCCTTCAAATCTGATTCTAATTTTGGATTTAAATTTCAAATTTTTATTTTAATTTTAATTTCAATATTTAAATTTAAATTTAATTTTAATTTTAAATTTTAATTTTAAGATTCATTTATGAAGTTTGAAATTTTAAATTTTAAATTTTAAATTTTAAATTTTAAATTTTAAAATTTGAAAAATAAATTTTAAATTTTAAATTTTAAATTTCAAATCTCAAATTTTAGATTTGAAATTTTGAAATTTCAAATTTTAAATTTCAAATTTAAGATAAAATTTAAAATTTGACATTTTAGATTTTAAAATTTAAACGCAAAAAGTTTTTAATTTCAAAATATAAATTTTAATCTTCAAATTATAAATTTCAAAATTTTAAATTTTAAATTTAGATATTAAATATTGAAATTTTAAATTTCATAATTATTTATATTTTTACATTTACATTTTAAATTTTAAATTTCAAGTTTTAAATTTAAATTTTAAATTTTAAATTTTAAATTTAGATTTTAAATTTTAAATTTTAAATTCTAAATTTAAAGTTTGAAATTTTAATTTATATTTATATTTTTATATATTAAAATTTTATATTTTAAAATTCATAATTATATATATATATATATTTAAATATAAATTTAAATATATATTCATAATATGAAATTTAAAATTTTAATTTTAAAATTTAAAATTTAAAAATAAAGTTTTGAATTTTGAATATTAGAAATTTGAATTTTTAGATCTGAAATTAGAAGTTTGAAACTTAAAATTAGAAATTAGAAATCTAAATTCTATAATCTAAAAATCTAAAATCTAAAATTCAAAATTTTAAACTTAAATTTAAACATTTAAAGTTTAAAATTTAAACATTTATATTCATAATATTAAATTTTAAAAATTTTTACCGGTAGAGAAATATGTAATATATAATCGAAAAATAATATAAAAAATAATATGTCCGGATATAATATAGAAGTTTTTATTAGCAGCGTTTCTAAATAATACAAAATATATTTTATAGTTGTAGTTTTCGCGCTTAAAATGTGTGGTGCATGCTGTTCTGTTCGTACACCTGCATCTATTTAGTGCAGCGAATTTGTTCCGTAGAGAGCAGGTATTTAAAATATGTCTGTGGTCCGAATGTTCCTACAAGGTGCAACTGATATCTGCAGCGAATTTGTGTGTACGATTCGGAGAGAAGGTATTTAAAATATGTCTGTGTTCCCACATGTTTCTACAAAGTGCAACAGATATGGGCCACCCAATCTCCATACGGGCAACCCAGCGGACCCTTTCCTATCTCGGCAAAACTTGGGACGGTCGCGATTCGCGCGCCCAAATATTTGTTAAGATCTACCATACTCCTTGGGAGACTTTCTTTCATACGAGAAAGGACTATTGCCTCTCATTTAATTGAGTTGGCCCATATCACTTTAAAGTAAATGTTATTAAATGCCAAAGATTTTTGAAATTTCCAAGCTCGTTAGCTTCTCCTGCTTTCCAGCTGCATGATGTATCCTCTGTTGTGGTGTCCCTCCTCATGAGGGAGTTATGTGCAAAATTGCACATATTTTGTTGGACCCATTTTGTTGGGTTATGTTGGAGCCATTTGGGCTCATGGGCTAAATAGTTGGGCCAAGATTTATCTCCACTTATTCATATGACTTAAGAGGTTAGGGCTTGGGATGAGACTTAGAGTGAGAGAAGTGTAGTTCTCTAGTTTTCTCTTGCAAAAGAAAAGAGGAGAAAAAGGGGTAGAGAAGAAGAAGCTATTGAGGTCACCATTGTTAGGCTTGTTAGAGAAGCTTTTGAAGCCGGGTTCGTGGGGAAGCCGAAGGAGCCCGATTACCTTGCCGGGAGGTTTTCTTGGGAGGTGTTTCACAAGCAACATTAGTGAGATCTCTCCAATATTTCTCTTTATTTGGAGCAATAGCTTTAATTCTTGTAATCCATGTCTCTAGTAGTAACTAGAGAGGAATTGTACTCATCCCATTTGATATAGTGGAGTTGTTGGAGGCGGCCCCGTGGTTTTTTCCCTTTCTAGGGTTTCCACGTAAATTTGGTGTTTGATCTCTTGGTTGGTTTATATTTGCTTTATTATTGCTCTCTTTATGGTGTAGTATGATTGGAATTAATCTACTTTAGGTTATTTCCATTTGATCTTGCATAGTGGGAGAATTAAGATCACTTTCTTCTCCCAACAAGTGGTATCAGAGCCAAGTTATTTGGGTTTGTGCATAGATCAAGATGGAGTCGGGTACCTCTAGTAGAATGGTGTCACTCAATGGGAACAATAATTGGGCTATTTGGAAACCGAGAATGGAGGATCTTCTCTTTTGTAAAGATTTGTATACACCACTTGAGAGTAGTAAACCGGATTCTATGTCCGAGGAAGAGTGGAAGAAACTAGATCGAGTAACGGTGGCCACAATTCGTCAATGGCTTGATGATGGTGTGTTTCATTTGGTGGCAAATGAGACGTCCGCCAAGTGTTTGTGGAAAAAGCTCCATGAGCTATATGAAAGAAAAACCGCCGGAAATAAGGCATTTCTTATTCGAAAGTTGGTGAATTTAAAGTACAAGGATGGAACCCCAATATCGGAGCACTTGAATGAGGTTCAAAGCATAGTGAACCAACTCACTTCAATGAAGATGGTGTTTGATGATGAACTTCAAGCTTTGTTGTTGTTAAGCTCTCACCCGGACTCATGGGAGACATTGGTAGTTTCACTTAGTAATTCGGCACCGGATGGAATTGTCTCTATGAGTTATGTCACAAGTTGTTTGTTGAATGAAGAAACAAGAAGGAAAGCCTCCGATACATCTACATCACAAGCTCTTGTTTCGGAGAATCGAGGAAGGTCAAAGGGCCGTGATTATGGTAATCGATATAAATCAAGAAGTAAGTCAAAACCAAAGAAAGATATTACATGCTACTATTGCAAGAAAAAAGGCCATATGAAAAAAGCATGTTGGATATATAAAAAGGATTTAAAAGAGGGCAAAGTGAAGGAAGAAGCAAAGTCCAAAGAAGAGGGAAAGCAAGGAGCTATTGTAACTCTTAATAGTGATGTTGCTATTATGGCTACATGTAGTCATGAATGTATTAATGTTGCATCTTCCTCTTCAAATGTTGATTGGGTCATTGATACGGGTGCATCCTTTCATGCAACTCCTCACAAACACTTCTTCTCATTGTACAAAGCGGGAGATTTTGGACAAGTGAAGATGGGTAATAGTGAATCTTCTTATATTGTGGGGATGGGAGATATTTGTATCAAGACCAATATGGGGGTAAAGCTTATCCTTCGAGATGTTCGACATGTACCTGATCTTCGTCTTAATCTTATTTCTCCGGGATGCTTGGATGACGATGGCTATGTCTCATATTTTGGTGATGGTGCTTGGAAGCTCACTAAAGGATCACTTGTGTTGGCAAGAGGCAAGAAGTGTTGTTCTTTGTATAGAACAAGTGCACATATAGATGGAAGTGTTATTGCGGCTATGGATGATTCGGAGCCGGATTTGTGGCATAAAAGGCTTGGGCACATGAGTGAAAAAGGAATGCAAATTTTAGCAAGGAAACAAATTCTTCCTCACTTCAAAGGTGCGTTTTCTAAACCATGTGAACATTGCTTATTTGGAAAGCACCATAGAGTTTCTTTTGCAAGTTCTATTTCAAAGAAAAATAGAGATCTTTTAGACTTAGTCTATTCCGATGTATGTGGACCTATTGAGGTCAAATCTCTTGGTGGAAATGTTTATTTTCTTACATTCATTGATGATGCTTCTAGAAAAGTTTGGGTTTATTTCTTGAGGTCCAAGGATCAAGTTTTTAATTATTTTCAAATATTTCATGCCAAGGTGGAGCGGGAGACGGGGAAGCTTTTGAAGTGTCTTCGGACTGATAATGGAGGAGAATATACCTCCAAAGAATTCGCTTTCTATTGCAACAAGTATGGCATTCGGCATGAAAGAACCGTTCCATGTACACCGCAACATAATGGAGTAGCCGAAAGGATGAATCGAACCATTGTTGAAAAGGTTCGAAGTATGTTATCTATGTCTAAATTGCCCAAGACATTTTGGGGGGAAGCGGTTCGAACGGCGGTTTACTTGATCAATCGATCTCCTTCAATCCCTTTGGATTGTGATATTCCGGAAAGGGCATGGACTCAAAAAAATGTTTCTTATTCTCATCTAAAGGTGTTTGGATGTAAGGCTTATATGCATATTCCAAAGGGGGAAAGGTCAAAGTTAGATGAGAAGGCTTTACCATGTATTTTTGTGGGTTATGCTGATGAGGAATTTGGTTATAGATTATGGGATCTCGAAAAGAAAAGAATTGTTAGAAGCCGAGATGCTGTCTTTTTAGAAGATCAAAATATTGAAGATGTGAAGAAGTTAAAAGAAAAACCAAGAGATGCATCAAATGGTGTTGATGATGAGTTACCGGTCTCTACTACAAGATCTCCACCCATAGTGCTTGATGATGGGGGAGTTGAGGAGCTAGATGCAAATGGAGAAGAACAAAATGCTAGTGATATTCAAAATGATGGAGGTGCAAATGAAGATGATGGTAGCACAAGTGTTGATGATGTTAGTGCTCCAAATGAAGACACCAATGTACATGTTAGAAAATCAACAAGGGAGAGGCAACCATCAATGAGATATTCCCCAAATGAGTACATGTTACTTACCGACGGGGGAGAACCGGAGAGCTTTGATGAGGCCATTCTTAGTAAAGACAAAGAGAAATGGTTGGAAGCAATGCAAGAGGAGATGAACTCTTTGCATGAGAATTGCACCTATGATTTGGTTCTTTTGCCAAAAGAAAAGAAAGCACTCAAAAATAAATGGGTGTTTAGATTGAAGAATGAGGAAAAGAATGAACAACCAAGATACAAGGCAAGATTGGTTGTGAAGGGTTTTGCACAAAAGAAGGGTATTGATTTTGATGAGATCTTCTCTCCGGTGGTAAAAATGTCATCTATTCGGATTGTTTTGAGCTTAGCCGCTTGTATGGATTTGGAGGTTGAGCAAATGGATGTAAAGACGGCATTTCTTCATGGAAGCTTGGAGGAGGAGATATACATGGAACAACCGGAAGGTTTTCAAGTCAATGATAAAGAGCATATGGTTTGTCGATTAAAAAGAAGTCTATATGGCCTAAAACAAGCACCTAGAGCATGGTATAAAAGGTTTGACTCTTTTATGATAAATCATGGGTACACAAGATCTAATTGTGATCATTGTGTGTATGTGCAAAAATTTGGTGATGATGATTTTCTCATACTTCTTTTATATGTTGATGACATGTTGCTTGTTGGTAAAGATGTCAAAAAGATTTCTTGGTTGAAGCAAGAATTGAGTAAGACCTTTTCTATGAAGGATTTAGGTCTGGCACAACAAATCTTAGGCATGAGGATTTATCGTGATCGAAAAGTTAAAACACTATGGTTGTCACAAGAAAGGTATATTGAAAAGGTGCTTACAAAATTTGGTAAGTTTAATGCTAAAATAGTTAGCTCACCACTTGCTTCTCATTTTAAATTGAGTTCCAAGCAATGTCCATCAAGTAGCAAGGAAAAAGAGGAAATGAGAAGCACTCCTTATGCTTCGGCGGTTGGAAGCTTAATGTATGCCATGGTGTGCACAAGGCCGGACATAGCACATGCGGTTGGTGTAGTTAGTCGATTTCTTGCAAATCCCGGCAAAGAGCATTGGGCGGCGGTGAAATGGATTTTAAGATATCTTAAAGGTTCTTCAAAATTATGTTTATGTTTTGGATAGCGGGAACCCGTACTAGAGGGCTATACGGATGCGGATATGGCGGTGATGTCGACTCAAGAAAGTCTACTTCGGACTACTTGGTTACTTTTGCCGGTGGAGCTATATCATGGCAATCAAAATTACAAAAATGTGTAGCCTTGTCTACTACGGAAGCGGAATTCATTGCTATCACCGAAGTTTGCAAGGAAATGTTATGGATGAAGCGGTTCATCGGTGAACTTGGGCTAAAGCAAAGTAAGTATGTTATCTATTGTGATAGTCAAAGTGCCATTCACTTGTCCAAGAATTCAAGTTTTCATTATAGAAGTAAACACATTGATGTAAGGTATCATTGGATACGCGATGTTCTTGAGAAGAAGTTGTTGGCACTTGAAAAAGTCCACACCGATAAAAATGCATCGGATATGATGACAAAGGCTTTATCTAAGGAGAAGCATGAGTTATGTACAAGTATGGCCGGGATGACAATTTGCTTGGATAGAAACTCTCCTCATGAGTCGTGAGGGGAAGTTTGTTGTGGTGTCCCTCCTCATGAGGGAGTTATGTGCAAAATTGCACATATTTTGTTGGACCCATTTTGTTGGGTTATGTTGGAGCCATTTGGGCTCATGGGCTAAATAGTTGGGCCAAGATTTATCTCCACTTATTCATATGACTTAAGAGGTTAGGGCTTGGGATGAGACTTAGAGTGAGAGAAGTGTAGTTCTCTAGTTTTCTCTTGCAAAAGAAAAGAGGAGAAAAAGGGGTAGAGAAGAAGAAGCTATTGAGGTCACCATTGTTAGGCTTGTTAGAGAAGCTTTTGAAGCCGGGTTCGTGGGGAAGCCGAAGGAGCCCGATTACCTTGCCGGGAGGTTTTCTTGGGAGGTGTTTCACAAGCAACATTGGTGAGATCTCTCCAATATTTCTCTTTATTTGGAGCAATAGCTTTAATTCTTGTAATCCATGTCTCTAGTAGTAACTAGAGAGGAATTGTACTCATCCCATTTGATATAGTGGAGTTGTTGGAGGCGGCCCCGTGGTTTTTTCCCTTTCTAGGGTTTCCACGTAAATTTGGTGTTTGATCTCTTGGTTGGTTTATATTTGCTTTATTATTGCTCTCTTTATGGTGTAGTATGATTGGAATTAATCTACTTTAGGTTATTTCCATTTGATCTTGCATAGTGGGAGAATTAAGATCACTTTCTTCTCCCAACATCCTCGCCTCGTACAAAACGAGGAGTATCTTTAACCTGTGACCGATCTGACGACGAACTGTCGGACCGGACGGCGCCTCAAGGCTCGCACTGTGGGGTTCTTGCCTCCTCCACCACCTACCGAAGGGTAAACTACTTTAACTATTTATCTAACTAGTTTTTTTTTAAAAAAAATATTTTTTATCTAACTTTTATTTAAAAAATATTTTCCATCTAGTCTTTTTTTTTAAAATTTAAAAAAAATTAATATCTTTAATATATATTAAGTCTCCGTTTCGTTGGGGGTTAAGGGGTGGAATAACTCCTTAACCCTTATTTTATTCCCAAACATTTTTAAAAATGGGGGGTTAGTTAACCCCACCTCAAATAAGTTATCCCGACTTAATTTTTTTAAATTTTAAAATTTAAATTATTTTTTAAATTAAAATATCAAATTTTAAATTTTGTATAATTTTGAGAATTAAAAATTTTAATTTTAATTTTAATTTATATTTTAAATTATCTTAAAATAAAATTTAATAAAAATATTACTTTATGCAACCATCAAAAAAAATTTATGAAACAGCTTTACAAAATCATTTCAGAAAAAAAAATTTTATTTAAATTTCACCAAACGCTCTACAACTTTTAACCAAAATCACTTATCTAAATCAAAAGCACTTTTACAGATATTACTTTTACAGAAGCTTTTCATAAATCATTTTTACTGAAATCACTTTCAAGTTTTAACCGAAAAAAGCTCAACACAGTTAGCACAAGAGAATATATCCAAAAAAACAGTTTTCCGAAAAAAAAAATCAAATTACAATTTTTTAGCTGGAAAAATATATTTTTCATCTATTTGATATTTAAAAGTGGAAAAATGTCAGATGAAAAATATATTTATTATAATAAGAATAGTGGTGGGAAACTGGGAACAATTAATAAAAATAATTTATTATAATAAAATTTATAATTTTTTTTAAAATTCTACTTAAACTTGAATTTAATAAAAAAAATTATTACAATATTTAAATATAATTTATTATATTTAAATATAAATAATATGTATTAATATAGTATAATTAATAATTTTATAATAAAAATAATCTATTATAATATATAACATATTATATTTATAGCGACTAGTCGTTAAGAAACCTAGAAAGAAAAGTAAGGAACTCCTTTCATGAAGAAGTTTTGCCTGCCTGCAAACTACCTACCCCTTTTCAAAAGACTTTTAATATTTTCAGCTTAGCCGTACTATTTTTAGCTTAGCCGTACGAAGCAGAAAGTTCTATGCAAAGTAAAATGTCTAGCTTCTTTTTTGAAATTGTATATGCAACTGGAATAATTAATGAATACAAATACTTTTACTATTTTTAGCTTTTAGCCGAAGCGGAGAGTTCTACAACGCAATACGACCTTTCCCTTCTTTGCCCAACCAGAGGATCATTTCCATGGTCGAAAGATTTTGAGACCGTCTCGTACAGTGCGCTCAGATCTTTCTCGTTAGCTTACGTATCTTTGCTTTTCATCATTAGCACGTTAATATAGGACTAATTCAACCTCTTTAATAATAAATATTTTTAATTTAATTTTTTTTAACAAAAAAAAAAATAATCTAGCTTTCCATACAGTTTTTTTGTTTAATTAGGACGTCTTCGGAACCTTGTAAAATCAGTCCGAAAATTTTTTTCAGTTGAAAAATATTTTTCTGTTGTTTGATTCTCTGTAAAAAAATTCGAAATTATTTTTTACGAATACGCAGAAAACTCCCGTTTACACTTTCCTCTCTGCCGAAACGGAAAAGCGCGGCTCACATGGCGCATCGACATGCCTTTTGCACACGGTCCACGAGGTTCGCTACACCTCGTGGACCGCGTGAGGTGAAGTCCATGATGGACCTTGCGCGGTGTTGCGCATGACGTGGGGAGAAAAATTGCGCGGTCCATCATGGCCGCTCGACCTCGTGGATCGTGTGAGGACCTCTCCCTGTGCCCCATATATATATATATATATATATATATATATATATATATATATATATATATAGAGTTGAACTAGAATACTATCGGTAGTAAACGAGCCGTTTTACTACCGATTTGTTTTCGATGATAGAGCTTCCAAATTGACGATCGGCTCCGTTAAATATGATCTAAACTATTTAAATTATCTAGAAATCAAATTTCACGCACTTTCGATATTGTTCTTTTATCCATCAAGTGAACAGAAAAATGAATGGCTGAAAATAATTACTCTTTAAAAAATGTTGATAGGAGTTATGTAATCAAGATCAAGAGTATAGATCTTGTTTTAAATAGTTTAAAGAATTTTCTAACAAAAATTCAATTGATTTGGACATCTTTACGCCGTTAAACGAGAAAACGCTTCTTATCGACCATTAAAATTACAAATTTTGAAACCCTTTGATCATTAGGCAAATGATGTCGAAAAGATTTGAAATTTGATTTCTAAACACTTCAAATTGTCACGCCCCGGGTTGTATACTCACCGGGCACGCCGACAAACCCGCCGTATACAAAAGAATTTCTTTTGTATACGAAGCTGCACTGTAATAACATACAATGCCACAACCAGTAGCATAGAGCTGAAATAAAATATAAACACCCAGGTAGGGAAAAACAAACTTTATATACATACAAGTAATCAGATACAACGCTACTCGCTCCAGCGAGTTCAACTGTATGTACAAAAGTGGAAAACCAAAACAGAACTATCACTACCTGCAGTGGGAGTCCTCTAGCACTGAACTCGAAGGGTAGGCTCTAGCTCGCCACGCCCTTCCCGCGGTCCGTCTCAGAAGGAGCAGCAGCCGCAACAGAAGGCCCTGCAACAACGGTGAAAGAAAGAGGGCGTGAGAACTACTATGAAACAAGTAGTCCTCAGTGGGTGCCGCCCTAAACAACATCGGTCCACCCACTAAGTCTACAGGGTAAGCAAGATAGAAGAAAAGAAAGCTGGAACTCTCTACAGCTACAAGTCACTAAGCTATCAAGCTCAAAACTACCCCTACAGACTCCAAACAACCAGACCCAATCTGCAAGGGGACTGTGAACCCACCCGTCCCCGGGACTGTGAACACACCCGTCCCGTGCCCGGTTGGGACTATACAGCTACCCCCACTCCAAGCCTCAGTGGAGAGCAAGTCCCACCTGCACTACCCGACACCAACGCGAAAGCACAAGCCCAAACTCCGGAGCGGCACTCGGGGGAGCTACCCAACCGAGTATGCAGCGTAGCTCTGTCGAGCTCAATCAGGCCCTCACTGGCCAAACCCAAGTAACCAGAACAGACTTTGGGCCCACCGTCTGGTCCGACGGCGCCCGACACCCCGTAACAGTCTACACTACCCCAAGTATCCATCGCCCGAAACCCGCGACGATACCGCGAAAATACGGCTCCTAGAGCTAAATCCGGCAATGTATATAATGACGATCAATTCGGGGTTTTCTCCTAAGTCAAATCCAAGTCCAACAAGTATAAAATGTTAATCGCTAAGCATGCTCCAAATTCAGATATTCAATATGCAATTCCATGAATTCGAGCTACGGCTATCATGAACATACTACTATACATTTCGACTATTGTACTTAGACTGAAATCCGATGTAAACCCACCTCTGAAGCGAATCCCAGGCAGCGAGGAAGGGTCAAAGGTCCTCCTCGGCCACCTCCGCTGATCCGATAAGTGCTGAGGTCCTCCGCTGCGAAGAAGCAACCCAAAACGCTTAAGCTCGCGAATTCTGTCCGAAAAACTGCGGCTGAGAAAAGCTTAAAGTTAACTAAGCTAACATTGTCACGCCCCGGGTTGCATATTCACCGGGCACGCCGACAAATCCGCCGTATACAAAAGAATTTCTCCTGTATACGAAGCGTAGCTGTACCTGTAAAAACATACAATGCTACAAACAGTAGCATAGAGCTGAAATAACTATAAACAAACAGGTAGGAAAACAACCACTTTATATACATACAATCGCAGAAACAACAGAACACTACTCGCTCCAGCGAGTTCAACTGTATGTACAAAAGCGATCAAACCCAAAAACTGTCACTACCTGCAGCGGAAGTCCTCTAACTCAGCAACACGCGGGAAGGGCTCTAACTCGCAACGCCCTTGCCTCGATCCAACTCGGGAGGAGCAGCAGCCGCAACAGAAGGCCCTGCAACAAAGGTGGAAGAAAGAGGGCGTGAGAACTACTATAAAAACAAGTAGTCCTCAGTGGGTACCGCCCTAAACACATCGGTCCACCCACTAAGTCTACAGGGTAAGCAAGAAAGTAAGAGAAGCTGGAAACACTCGACAGCTAACAAACCCTACACTATCCTGCTCTAAACCACTCTCTGTAGAATAAGTAAAAGCTGACCCAATCTTACGAGGGACTGTGAAGGCACCCGTCCCGCCTGTCGAGGCAACACTACAACTACACTGGGTAGCTAGTGGAGAGCAACCCACAACGAGGGCGCAGCGACACCAACGCAAAAGCACTAAGCCAGACTCCGGAGCGGCACTCGTGGGCGCGAACCAACCGAGTATGCAAGCGTATCTCCGTCGAGCTCAATCGTGCTCTCACAGCATAGTCAAGTACACGGGGTCCAAGAACTAACACACCACGTGCCCCTTGGCACAAACTGTAACCACACAGTACACTAGGTCCACCGTCAAACCCCCGACGGTGCCCGACAACCAGCACGACTAGACTCACGAAAAGTAAGCTCGGCATCCCGGCGCGAGCGTAAAAGCAACTACACTACTCTGGTATCCATCGCACTCCCCCGGCGATGATACGGCACAAAACGGCTCCTAAAGCTAAATCTGGTAGTGTAAGCTAGTGACGATCCAAAACGAGGTTTTCTCCTAAGTCAAATCCATAGTCCAACATGTATAGAACTAAGTACTTGCTAAGCATGCTCCAAGGTTCAGATATTCATATCAATTCCATGCATTCAAGAAATCACATATTAGCATACTTAATCGAAAACGGAGTCTATACATGGTAACTATTATTCTTAGGAGCATTCCGATGTAAACCCACCTCGATCGCAATTCCCTGGCAGCCCGGGACCGTCCTGGGTCCTCCTCGATCACCTCCGCTGGTCCGCCAAGTGCCGAGGTCCCTCGCTGCGAAGAAGCAAACCAGAAATACTCGATTTTCACGATTCTGTCCGAAAACAGCGGCTGAGAAAAGCTTAATGTTAACCAAGCTAACCTTATCCGAATTCAGCGATCCACGGCTCAAAATCTTCGTCTCGCAGTCAGGAATCCAACGGTCCAAGAATCGCCGGATTTCGTCGCTTCTACGCGGAGCACGAGTCGAAATACGAAGAGTCGACCCGAAAAATCTGCGATTCGACTTCACGAAACAGCCCGCAACCAAACGTGACCAAGTAAAGATGGGTCCCGACCGACCATACCTTGTCCGAATCCGGCGTGTAAGGTGTCGTTGGAAGCGTCGGAAGTCACGGATCCAACGCCCCAAAAATCGCCGCGTTTCGATCCTCCTACACGAGATATGGTCAAAATTCCGCAGGTCGACGGTCTTGCCAGCGGCAAGCTCGAAAATCCGAGAAAAGATGTAACGGAGGGAAACTTGATGGGCTACTCACCTCGAAACAAGCCCTAACTCCTTCGCGAGTCGAGGTCGATGATCCCGCACGCGGGCTCCCTCGCCGTCTCGTCGACGCAAAGTCGCTCGATCCGTTCCACGGCGCGCGTCGACGTGGCTCGGCTCCTCTCGAGCAAAGGAGAGCGGCGACGACAACGGCGGCAGCGGCGGCAACGGAAGGAGAAGAAGAAGGAAAGGGGGAAGATGATCTCCTCTCTCTCTTCTCTGCTGCAATAAAAAGAGGAGTGAGGGGTGATGTGACAAGTGCCCAAAAAGTCAAACTGCACCATACCTCTGCTTTGTACCGGTACAAAACCCACTTGTACCGGTACAAACAGGCAACCCGAGAGCCTAACTGCGCAGGGCCATACCGGTATAGCCCTGGTGGTTATACCGGTATAGCAACCAATCTTGTACCGGTACAAAATCAGATTTGTACCGGTACAGCTCACAGAAAACCTGCTATTTGCAGATTTTCGTGACACACGCTGCTCTCGCGTTCCCACGGGGCCCGTATGGCGTCCATTTGGCGCCAACGCGACTCGGACTTGTCCCGACACTCGTCGGAGCTGTCGACAAGCCTCAGGTGCAATTTTCCAGGTCTCTACATCCTCCCCCACTACAAAACGTTTCGTCCGCGAAACTCAATCGTACCTCAGCTCTGCTCGTCGAACAGGTAGGGATAGGCCTCCCTCATCACCGTCTCGGGCTCCCAAGTCGCCTCCCGCTCCTCGTGATTACTCCACTGCACTTTGACATACGGTATGACCCGATTGCGCAATTCTTTCGCCTCGCGAGCAAGAATCCGCAACGGTCGCTCCTCGTATCGAAGGTCCTCGCCAAGCTCAAGCGGAGTGAAGTCAATCACGTGAGAGGGATCGAATACATATTTCCTCAATGCCGAGACGTGGAATACATCGTGAGTGCCGACTAGTCGCGGGGGTAGAGCAATCAGAAGAAATCGGCCCAACTCGCTCCAAGATCTCAAAAGGGCCAATGTAGCGTGGACTGAGCTTTCCACGCACTCCAAATCTGCGTATCCCTTTGGACGGCGAGACTTTAAGAAATACATGATCGCCAATCTGAAACTCCAAGTCTCGCCTCCTGGTGTCAGCGTAGCTCCTCTGGCGGCTCTGGGCTGTCAAAAGGTGTCGTCGGACCACCTTCACCTTTTCCTCAGCCTCTAGCAAAATCTCAGGCCCAAGTGTCTTCCTTTCACCCACATCGCTCCAAAACAAAGGGGATCGGCATCGCGTCCATACAACGCCTCAAACGGAGCCATCTGGATGCTCGCTTGATAGCTGTTGTTGTACGCAAACTCAACTAATCTCAAATGCTGATGCCATCCTCCTCCAAAATCCATGACGCACGCTCTCAGCATGTCCTCTAGCGTCTCGTATGGTCCTCTCGCATCGACCATCCGTACGTGGGTGAAACGCCGTGTCGAAGTGTAGCCGTGTACCCAAGGCCGTCTCGTAGGCTCCTCCGTAAATGTGATACAAACCTCGGGTCTCTCGTCTCGAAACAATCGACACCGGCACGCCATGCACCCTAACAATCTCATCTGTATAGCCGCGCGAGTCTCTCTCGGACCGGTGGTCCGAATCGGTAGGAAGTGGGCAGACTTGGTCAATCCGTCCACTATCACCCAAATGGCCTCGAAACCACCATGTGCTCTAAGTTATCCCACGACAAAGTCCATCGTGATCCGCTCCCATTTCCACTCGGCACCGGCACTCGAAGCTTGCCAAGCAGCACCGATGCTCGCCTTCACCTGTTGGCAAGTCAAACACTGAGCCACATATCTGCCAATGTCTCTTTTCATTCCATACCACCAAAACTGTGCTTTCAAGTCCTTATACATTTTGGTTCCACCAGGATGTACTGTATAAGGAGAACAATGAGCCTCTCTCAAGATCTCCGCTCGGATCTCAGAATCCACGGGTACACACAGTCGGTCCCTGTACCTCAGTACTCCCGAACTGTCTACTGTGAAACCCTCTGCCTGTCTCCTCTCCAACTGCTCTCTAATCCTCAACAAGTGTGGGTCTCCACTGCTTTCTCTCGGATCCTATCCAACGAGTGGGGCTGCAAAACCATAGACATTAGTATTGCGGTAGACCCGGGGGACACAACCTCTAAACTCAACCGCCGTAGCTCCTCAAGTAACGGCCTCGCTGCGTGATCATCAAACACGAGCCCCGCATCGCTTCCCGCTCAACGCATCCGCCACCACATTCGCCTTGCCGGATGATCATCGGATACTAATATCATAGTCCTTCGCAGCTCCAACCACCGGCGCCGTTCGAGGTTCAACTCCTTTTGGGTGAACGAGATACTTGAGACTTTTATGATCAGTAAAAATCTCACAGTGCTCGCCATACAAGTAGTGCCGCCACAACTTCAAAGCAAAAACCACTGCGGCAAGCTCCAAGTCATGCGTAGGGTAATTCTTCTCGTAATCCTTTAATTGTCGCGAAGCATAAGCAATTACCCTACCATGCTGCATCAACACACACCCTAGTCCACTGTGTGATGCGTCACTGTAGATCACATATCCTTCTCCCATAACTGGAAGGGCAAGGATAGGAGCTGACATCAACCGCTGTCGCAACTCATCAAAGCTCCTCTGGCAGTCCTCACTCCAGGTGAACTTAATTCCTTTACGGGTCAATCGAGTGAGGGGTGTGGAAAGCTTCGCAAAGCCTTCCACAAACCGACGGTAATATCCAGCTAATCCAATGAAGCTCCGCACCTCGGTCGCCGTCGTCGGCACAGGCCAATCCCGAATAGCCTCAATCTTCTTCGGTCGACCGCCACTCCATCCGCAGAAATCACGTGGCCCAAGAAAGTAACCTCCCGCAACCAGAACTCGCACTTCTTTAACTTGGCATACAACTCCTTCTCTCTCAGGAGCTGTAGCACTATCCTCAAGTGCTCCTCGTGCTCGGCGTCGCTACGGGAGTATATCAGAATGTCGTCGATGAAGACTACCACAAACCTGTCCAAGTACGGCTTAAACACCCTGTTCATCAGATCCATGAACGCGGCAGGGGCATTCGTCAATCCAAAAGGCATCACTGTAAACTCGTAATGCCCGTACCGAGTCCTAAAAGCCGTCTTGGAAACATCCTCGGCCCTCACCCTCAGCTGGTGGTAACCTGACTGGAGATCAATCTTCGAGAAGACACAAGATCCTTGCAGCTGATCAAACAGATCATCAATGCGCGGCAACGGATACTTGTTCTTGATGGTCACTTTATTCAGCTCCCGGTAATCAACACATAACCTGAGTGACCCATCCTTCTTCTTTACAAATAACACCGGCGCTCCCCAAGGCGATACACCGGGTCTCACGTATCCTTTATCCATCGGATCCTGAAGTCGCGCCTTTAACTCTCTCACTCTGCAGTGCCATCCTGTAAGGTACCTTCGAGATTGGTGCAGTTCCCGGGACTACATCAATCACAAACTCGATCTCCCTCTCCGGCGGCATAGTCGTCGTCTCAGGGGGAAATACATCCGGAAACTCGCGAACTACAGGAATGTCCTCGAGTCTCGGTGCCGCCGTAGGTACCTCTGCGACCGTCGCTAGAAAAGCAACGCACCCTCTACCCATCACCGTCGAGCTCCGAAGAAATACACGCGGCAAACATCGTGCTCCCCGCAGCCTACGAAAGTGAACACCTCTCGGCCCGGCTCGCGGAGCGTCACCGTCCTCTCTCCGCAGTCGATAGTCGCGTAGTACCGCGTCAGCCAATCCATGCCAAGCACTATGTCGAAGTCGTGTAGCTGCCCTAGTACTAGCAAGTCGGCGGCCAAAATCCACGAATCTAGCTGTACAGGGCACGACCTACAACACTCTACAACCCGTACTACATGGTCGGGAACCTGAATCTCCCGGGTCTGAGGCAACAACCCTAACTCTAGACCATGTAATAAAGCAAATGCTCGACTAATAAAAGAATGCGATGAGCCGGTATCAAATAAAGTGCGTGCTCTAGTACCAGAAAGTAAAGTGATACCTGCCACCACACGGCCGCCGTCGAAGAGTCCTCCACCCGAGCCGCATATACTCGTGCCGGGAGCTCGTCGCCGTTGCTCGTCTGTCGCGCACGTACGCCCTATCCTCACGACGGTGGCTCGACGGTGTCCCGTACGATCGCTGATCCGGTCTGGCCGATGTCGATGGTGCCGACGATGCCGATCTCGGCAAGCCGCCCTAAAATGTCCCGTCGTCCACAACCGAAACACCGCCCTCCCGCCGATCACATAGTCGCGCCGCGTGCGGTCTTCCACGATCACACACCGCCGTGTCCTCCGAGGCCGCCCCGCTGACGAGTATCCCTGGCACGCTGACGCCCCGAGGGCCCACGACCCTGAAAGCGTGATCGTGGAGGCCTCGGCGGACGTCTGCTGCTCGACTGTCCCCCGTCATCCGGCGGGCGCTTCCCGTCTCCGACTCGGTCCCGCCCGAGTCCTCTCTCGAAGTGTCGTCTCGCTCCTCTCCTCAAACAAAGCCTGCTCGATAGACGCATCCAGGGTCCTCGACCTCCGCGCCCTAACGAACCTGTACAGATCTGGCCTCAAGCCCTGCTCGAATAGATATACCCGGTGTGCCTCATCTCTCGTCACAGACGGCACACGCTTCAGAGCCGCGAAAACTCCCGAACGTACTCCTGAACCGTGCGATCTCCCTGCTGGATCTTCTTCAGGTCTTCTTCCATTCCCTGCTTCACACTGTCGGGAAAATACGTGCGGCACAACATCCCGCAAAACTCCTCCCAGCTCGTCTGTGAAGCCACAACTCCCTGGTCGCGCCTCATCCTCGTCCACCAGTCTCGGGCGTCTCCAACTAAACAGTGGACCCCAAGGTGAACCTGGTCCCGATCCTCCAGGACGAACATGTCCTCAAATATCCTTTCCATCGCGCGAATCCAACTCTCCAATACCCAAGGCTCGGCGCACACCCCGTCAAACATCGGTGGGTCGAGGCGGCGAAACGAAACAAAGCTCGCCACCCGCTCCCGCTTCCGTCGCGATCGGCCGATCCGATCCTCTAGCCGCACAACCGGTGCTTTGGAGGTATCTCTCGGTGGGGTGCGGCGAATCGGTGCAGGGTAGAGTAGGGGATGGCGGAGTAGGCTGGGCTGGTGCCCCCGACGATGTACTCGATGATGCCACTAGCCTCTCGCACATCCGTCGTAAAACAGCCCCCGCCGTCTCGTCGCCTCCGTCGCTGCGGCTATCCGGGCGCTCAACTCGACTGGGCACGCGTCTCAGGTCGAGTGCTCGGCTCCACCACAGGAGGTACACCCGTCTCCGGTCGGGTGCCCTGATCCATCTGCTCTGGTATCTGGGGTGACGGTAGTGGTGGTAGTGGGGCGCGCCGTAGCGGCGGTCGTCCTTCGCGGGGCGCATAGCCGCACACATAAAAACGAGGTCGATACAAAACACTTGACCCAATCATCGAAAGTCTCGAAGGCGGTCTCGTTTTCCTCAAAATTATGTCGTCTGCACCAACATAATTTCTCTCGGACCAAACAGCACTCCTTCAGTCACTCACTCCACTCAAGGATGAGTTAGAAAAATCAATCAATGACTTTCGCGTTAAATCACGCCTCTCGCGTCAGGCCTTCCTGAGGTTAACCAGCTTAGGTTTCCTAGGTCCCAACAACCTAAAACTAAGCTCTGATACAACCCATCACGCCCGGTTGCATATTCACGGCACGCTACAAATCCGCCGTATACAAAAGAATTTCTCCGTATACGAAGCGTAGCCGTACTCGTAAAAACATACAATGCTACAAACAAGAGCATAGAGTCGAAATAACAATAAACAAACAGTAGGAAAACAACCACTTTATATACATACAATCGCAAAACAACAACACTACTCGCTCCAGCCGAGTTCAACCGTATGTACAAAAGCGATCAAACCCAAAAACTGTCACTACCTGCAGCGGAAGTCCTCTAACTCAGCAACACGCGGGAAGGGCTCTAACTCGCAACGCCCTTGCCTCGATCCAACTCGGGAGGAGCAGCAGCCGCAACAGAAGGCCCTGCAACAAAGGTGGAAGAAAGAGGGCGTGAGAACTACTATAAAAACAAGTAGTCCTCAGTGGGTACCGCCCTAAACACATCGGTCCACCCACTAAGTCTACAGTGGTAAGCAAGAAAGTAAGAGAAGTCGGAAACACTCGACCTAACAAACCCTACACTATCCCGCTCTAAACCACTCTCTCGTAGAATAAGTAAAAGCTGACCCAATCTTACGAGGGACTGTGAAAGCACCCGTCCCGCCTGTCGAGGCAACACTACAACTACCCTAGGTAGCTAGTGGAGAGCAACCCACAACGAGGGCGCAGCGACACCAACGCAAAAGCACTAAGCCAGACTCCGGAGCGGCACTCGTGGGCGCGAACCAACCGAGTATGCAAGCGTATCTCTGTCGAGCTCAATCAGGCTCTCACAGGCATAGTCAAGTACACTGGGTCCAAGAACTAACACACCACGTGCCCCTTGGCACAAACTGTAACCACACAGTACACTGGGTCCACCGTCAAACCCCCGACGGTGCCCGACAACCAGCACGACTAGACTCTGCTGAAAAGTAAGCTCGGCATCCCCAGCGCGAGCGTAAAAGCAACTACACTACTCTGGTATCCATCGCACTCCCCCGGCGATGATACGGCACAAAACGGCTCCTAAAGCTAAATCTGGTAGTGTAAGCTAGTGACGATCCAAAACGAGGTTTTCTCCTAAGTCAAATCCATAGTCCAACATGTATAGAACTAAGTACTTGCTAAGCATGCTCCAAGGTTCAGATATTCATATCAATTCCATGCATTCAAGAAATCACATATTAGCATACTTAATCGAAAACGGAGTCTATACATGGTAACTATTATTCTTAGGAGCATTCCGATGTAAACCCACCTCGATCGCACCCCCGGCAAACAGGAGTGTCCCGGGTCCTCCTCGATCACCTCTCGCCGGTCCGCCAAGTGCCGAGGTCCCTTGTCGCGAAGAAGCAAACCGTAAATACTCGATTTTCACGATTCCGTCCGAAACAATGGCTGAGAAAAGCTTAATGTTAACCAAGCTAACCTTATCCGAATTCAGCGATCCACGGCTCAAAATCTTCGTCTCGCAGTCAGGAATCCAACGGTCCAAGAATCGCCGGATTTCGTCGCTTCTACGCGGAGCACGAGTCGAAATACGAAAAACGCAGAAAAAATCTCGAATGTACTCGAACAAAGAGCCAAGTAAAGATGGGTCCCGACCGACCATACCTTGTCCGAATCCAGCGTGTAAGGTGTCGTTGGAAGCGTCTGGAAGTCACGGATCCAACGCCCCAAAAATCGCCGCGTTTCGATCCTCCTACACAGAGATATGGTCAAAATTCCGCAGGTCGACGGTGCTGCCAGCAGCAAGCTCGAAAATCCGAGAAAAGATGTAACGGAGGGAAACTTGATGGGCTACTCACCTCGAAACAAGCCCTAAATCCTTCGCTGAGTCGAGGTCGATGATCCCGCACGCGAGCCGGGCTCCCTCACAGCGTCTCGTCGACGCAAAGTCGCTCGATCCGTTCCACGGCGCGCCGTCGACGTGGCTCGGCTCCTCTCGAGCAAAGGAGAGCAGCAGAAGAATAAGAAGAAGAAAGAACGGCAGGAGAAGCAGAAGGAAAGGAGGAAGATGATCTCCTCTCTCTCTCTCGCCGCAATAAAAAAGAGGAGTGAGGGGTGATGTGACAAGTGCCCAAAAAGTCAAACCGCACCATACCTGCTTTGTACCGGTACAAAACCCACTTGTACCGCACAAACAGTAACCCGAGAGCCTAATCGCGCAGGGCCATACCGGTATAGCCCCGGTGGTTATACCGGTATAGCAACCAATCTTGTACCGGTACAAAATCAGATTTGTACGGCATGTACCTCGCGTAAAACCTGCTATTTGCAGATTTTCGTGACACACGCTGCTCTCGCGTTCCCACGGGGCCCGTATGGCGTCCATTTGGCGCCAACGCGACTCGGACTTGTCCCGACACTCGTCGGAGCTGTCGACAAGCCTCAGGTGCAATTTTCCAGGTCTCTACAAACATTGTCCAAATTCAGCGATTTTGGTGTCGAAATCTTCGCCTCGCAGTCAGGAATCCAACGGCGCAAGTCTTGACGCGATCCGACCACCCTGTGCGGAGAATCAGCCAAAGTGCCGACGGTCGACGCTGGAAAACAAGAATTCAAAGACTTGAATTTTTCGAAAAACGACGGCTCAGTAATCATGGGTTCCGACAGGGCAAACCTGATCCAAATCCGGCAAGTAAGGTGTCGCCGGAATCGTCCGGAAGTCACGGATCCAACGCCGCAGATTTCACGGATTCCGAGTCTCCTACACAGAGCACGAGTCAAAACACTAAACGTCGACGCAGTCCACACGCGGCAAGAACTTCGAAAATCATGGAACTTCGAGGTAAACGGAGGGTTGTCGAGGGTCAACTCACCTCGAAAACACCCCACGCCCGTCCGGGTCGAGGACTGATCTCTCACGCGCGCCTAGCACCCTCACAGCGTCTCGTCGTCGAAAACCCGCGGAAACCACGCGTCGGCGCGTCGTCGACGAAGCTCGGGCTTCTCTCGAGCTTCCTCTCTCTCTCTCTCTCTCCCTCTGGCAGCAACGAAGAAGAAGAAGAAGAAGAACACAGCAGCAGTAGCAGCTCCTCTCTCTCTCTCCCTGCAGTATAAGAAGGCATGGGCTAAAGTGAGAGGGGGACAAAGGGCTCAAAAAGTCACACTGAGCCATGTCAGTCGCACTGTACAAATCCCATTTTGTACCTAAGATAGCCATCAATGCACCGGTATACCAACCAATCTGTACCGGTACAACTCACAGAAATCTGCAATTTCGCAGATCTCTCAAGTACATGCTGCTCTCGTGATCACCAGGGGGCCCGTTCGGCGCCCATTCGCGCCCACGCAACCTAGACTTGTCCCGACACTCTCCGCAGCCGCCGAACAAGTCTCACCGAATTTTCGTGTCTCTACATCCTCCCCCACTACAAAAAGTTTCGTCCTCGAAACTCGAACGTACCTCGCCTCCGCACGTCGAATGTAGGGATAGGCCTCCCTCATCGCCGTCTCTGGCTCCCAAGTCGCTTCCCGCTCCTCGTGATTACTCCACTGCACCTTAACATACGGTATGATCCGATTGCGCAATTCTTTCGCCTCGCGAGCAAGAATCCGCAACGGTCGCTCCTCGTATCGCAGGTCCTCGCCTAGCTCAAGCGGAGTGAAGTCAATCACGTGAGAGGGATCGAAAACATATTTCCTCAATGCCGAGACGTGAAAAACATCGTGAGTGACAACTAGTCGAGGGGGTAGCGCAACTCTGTAAGCAACTGGCCCAACTCGCTCCAATACCTCAAAAGGGCCAATGTAGCGTGGATCGAGCTTTCCACGCACACCAAATCGCGAATCCCCTTGGACGGCGAGACTTTAAGAAATACATGGTCTCCAACCCGAAACTCCAAGTCTCGCCTCCTAGTATCGGCGTAGCTCCTCCGCGGCTCCGCCGTCAAAAGGTGGCGTCGAACTACCTTCACCTTTTCTTCAGCCTCTAGCAAAATCTCAGGCCCAAGTGTCTTCCTTTCACCCACGTCGCTCCAACACGGGGGGATCGACATCCGCGTCCATACAACGCCTCAAACGGAGCCATCCGATGCTCGCTTGATAGCCGTTGTTGTACGCAAACTCAACCGCCTCAAATGTCGATGCCACCCTCCTCCAAAGTCCAGGACGCATGCCCTCAGCATGTCCTCTAGAGTCTGAATGGTCCGCTCTGACTGACCATCTGTCTGTGGGTGAAATGCTGTGCTGAAGTGTAGCTGTGTACCCAAGGCTGTCTGTAAGCTCCTCCAGAAGTGTGATACAAACCTCGGGTCCCTGTCTGATACTATCGACACTGGCACGCCATGCAGCCTGACAATCTCATCCAGGTATAGCTGCGCGAGTCTCTCCCCGGGACCGGTGGTCCGAATCGGTAGGAAGTGCGGACTTGGCCAATCTGTCCACTATCACCCAAATAGCATCATAGCCACCCTGAGCTGTAGGTAACCCCACGACAAAGTCCATCGTGATTTGCTCCCATTTCCACTCGGCACCGGGCAGACTCGAAGCTTGCCGGCAGCACCGATGCTCGGCCTTCACCTGTTGGCAAGTCAAACACTGAGCCACATATCTGCCAATGTCTCTTTTCATTCCATTCCACCAGAACTGTGCTTTCAAGTCCTTATACATTTTGGTTCCACCAGGATGTACTGTATAAGGAGAACAGTGAGCCTCTCTCAAGATGTCTGCTCGGATCTCTGAATCCACGGGTACACACAGTCGGTCCTCGTACCTCGATTCCCGAATCGTCCACCGTTTGTGAAACCTCACCGTCCCCTCTCCACCGCTCTCTAATCCTCAACAAGTGTGGGTCTCCACTCGCTTCTCTCGGATCCTATCCAACGCAGTAGGCCGCAAAACCATAGACATTAGTATTGCAAAGAGACCCGGGGACACAACCTCTAAACTCAACCGCTGTAGCTCCTCAAGTAACGGCCTCTGCTGCGTGATCATCAAACACGAGCCCTGCACTGCCTTCCTGCTCAACGCATCTGCCACCACATTCGCCTTGCCGGGATGATACTGGATACTAATATCATAGTCCTTCAGTAGCTCCAACCACCGGCGCTGTCTGAGGTTCAACTCCTTTTGGGTGAACAGATACTTGAGACTTTTATGATCAGTAAAAATCTCACAGTGCTCGCCATACAAGTAGTGCCGCCACAACTTCAAAGCAAAAACCACTGCGGCAAGCTCCAAGTCATGCGTAGGGTAATTCTTCTCGTAATCCTTTAATTGTCGCGAAGCATAAGCAATTACCCTACCATGCTGCATCAACACACACCCTAGTCCACTGTGTGATGCGTCATCGTAGATCACGTATCCTTCCCCCATAACCGGAAGGGCAAGGATAGGAGCCGACATCAATCGCCGCCTCAAATCATCAAAGCTCCTCCGCGCTCCTCACCTGGGTGAACTTAATTCCTTTACGGGTCAATCGAGTGAGGGGTGTGGAAAGCTTCGCAAAGCCTTCCACAAACCGACGGTAATATCCTGCTAATCCAAGAAAGCTCCGCACCTCAGTCACCGTCGTCGGTCTGGGCCAATCCCGAATAGCATCAATTTTTCTCGGGTCTACTGCCACTCCATCTGCAGAAATCACGTGGCCCAAGAAAGTAACCTCCCGCAACCAGAACTCGCACTTCTTTAACTTGGCATACAACTCCTTCTTTCGCAGGAGCTGTAGCACTATCCTCAAGTGCTCCTCGTGCTCGGTGTCGCTACGGGAGTATACCAGAATATCGTCGATGAAGACTACCACAAATCGGTCCAAGTACGGCTTAAACACCCGGTTCATCAAATCCATGAACGCGGCAGGGGCATTCGTCAATCCAAAAGGCATCACTGTAAACTCGTAATGCCCGTACCGAGTCCTAAAAGCCGTCTTGAAACATCCTCGCCCTCACCCTCACCGGTGGTAACTGATTGGAGATCGATCTTCGAGAAGACACAAGATCCTTGCAGCTGATCAAACAAATCATCAATGCGCGGCAAAGGATACTTGTTCTTGATGGTCACTTTATTCAGCTCCCGGTAATCCACACATAACCTGAGTGAACCATCCTTCTTCTTTACAAATAACACCGGCGCTCCCCAAGGCGATACACTGGGTCTCACAAACCCTTTATCCATCAAATCCTGAAGCTGCGCCTTTAACTCTCTCACCGTGCCATCCTCGTAGTGTACCTTCGAGATGGGTGCAGTTCCAGGAACTACATCAATCACAAACTCGATCTCCCTCTCCGGCGGCATAGTCGTCATCTCAGGGGGAAACACATCCGGAAACTCGCGAACCACAGGGATGTCCTCGAGCCTCGGTGCCGCCGTAGGTACCTCTGTAACCGTCGCCAGAAAAGCGGTGCACCCTCTACTCATCAGCTGTCGAGCTCTCGCTGAAGAAATCCACGCGGCAAACAACGTGCTCCCGCAGCCTCTGAAAGTGATCTCCTCCCGACTGTGCTCACGGAGTGTCACCGTCCTCTCTCCGCTCAATCGTCGCGTAGTATCGCGTCGGCCACTCCATGCCAAGCACTATGTCGAAGTCGTGCGGTACCGCCCTAATACTAACAAGTCTGCGGGCAAAATCCACGAGCCTAGCCGCACAGACACGACCCACAACACTCTACCACCCGTACTACATGGTCGGGAACCCGGATCTCCGGTCCGAGGCAACAACCCTAACTCTAGACCATGTAATAATGCAAATGCTCGATCGATAAAAGAATGCGATGAGCCGCATCAAATAAAGTGCGAGCTCTAGTACCGTAAAGTAAAGTGATACCCGCCACCACACGGTCGGCCGTCGAAGAGTCCTCCACCCGGGCCGCAAACACCTCGCTCGGAGCCGGCGACCGCCGTCGCTTCCGTCGCGGCATCGATGCTCGTCCTCGTGGCGATAGCTCGGCGAGGCCCCGTATGATCGCCGTGGCGCCGGCGGTGCCGAAGCGTATGATGGCGCCGACGATGCCGCACGCGGACAAGCCGCCCGAGGTGTCCTTACCGGCCACAACCATAACATCTCGCCCTTCCGCCGCTTCGCACTGTCTAGGCCGTGCGGTTTCCCGCAAATCACGCATCGTCGCGCCTCTCGTGGTCGCCTCGCCGACGGGTATCCCCGCCACGCCGACGCCCGAGGATCCACGACCCTCGAAACGTGATCGTGGAGGCCTCGACGGACGCCGTCGCCGATCGTCGCCGTCATCGGGAGCGGGGCGCTTCCTGTCCTGGCTCGGTCCCGGCCCCTGAGTCCGCTCTCGAACTGTAGTCTCGCTGCTCTCCTCAAACAGTGCCTGCTCGATGGACGCGTCCAGGGTCCTCGACCTCTGCGCCCTAACGAACCTGTAAAGATCTGGCCTCAAGCCCTGCTCAAATAGGTACACCCGGTGCGCCTCATCTCTCGCTACAAACGGCACACGCTCAGAGCCGCGTAAACTCCTGACGTACTCCGAACCGTGCGATCTCCCCGCCGGATCCTCTTCAAATCCTCCTCTATCCTCTCGCTTTACACCGATGGGAAAATACGTGCGGTACAACATCCCGCGAACACATCCTGTCGTCCGAGAGGTCACGACCGGTCGCGCCTCATCCTCGTCCACCAATCCTCGGCGTTCCCAATCAAGCAATGGACCCCCAAGTGAACTCCGGTCCTCCTCCGGACATACAAGTCCTAGAATATCCTCAGCCGCCTTAATCCAACTCTCTACCACCCAGGGCTCGAGCAATGCCCGTCAAACGTCGGTGGGTCGAGGCGGCGGAAGTTAAACAACAACTCGGTCATCCGTCCTCGCTCCGCCGTAGCCGCTCGGATCGACCCTTCCGGCAGCGCAATGTGCGCCGCGGGATCTCCGCTAGTGGGGGTGCGGAATCGGGTGCGCAGGTGGCGAGAGGGTGGCGGAGTAGGCCGGGCCGGTGCTCCCGATCTTTGTACTCGACGACGCGGCTAACCTCTCGCACATCCGTAGAATCGCCCCCGTCGCCTAGTCACCTCTCAAAGCACGAATCGTGCGCTCAAGTCCGCCGCGCACTCGTCTCCGCCTAGTACTCGGCTCCACCACGGGAGGCACACCCGGCCGGGTCGGGTGCCCCGCTCCATCCGCTCCGTAACCGGGGTGGTGGTGGTGGTGGTAGCGGGGGCGCGACCCCGTAGTGGCGGTCGTCCTCTCGCGGCGCCGCATAGCCGCACACATAGAAACAAGGTCGATACAAAAACACTCGACCCAATCATCGAAAGTCTCGAAGGCGGTCCCTCGTTTTCCTCAAAATTATGTCGTCTGACCAACATAATTTCTCTCCGGACCAAAACAGCACTCCTTCCACTCACGCCACTACAGGATGAGTTAAAACAAACAATCAATGACTTTCGCATTAAACCACGCCGCTCGCGTCTGTCTTCCTAGAGTTTACCAGCTTAGGTTTCCTAGGTCCCAACGACCTAATACTAAGCTCTGATACCAACTTAATCTGTCACGCCCCGGGTTGTATATTCACCGGGCACGCCGACAAACCCGCCGTATACAAAAGAATTTCTTTTGTATACGAAGCGTAGCTGTACCTGTAATAACATACAATGCCACAACCAGTAGCATAGAGCTGAAATAAAGTATAAACACCTGTAGGGAAAAACAAACTTTATATACATACAAGTAATCGGATACAACGCTACTCGCTCCAAATGAGTTCAATCGTATGTACAAAAGTGGAAAACCAAAACAACTATCACTACCTCGCAGTGGAAGTCCTCTAGCACGTAACTCGAAGGGTAGGCTCTAGCTCGCCACGCCCTTCCCGCGGTCCGACTCGGGAGCTTGAGCGGCGAAGGCGAAGGCCCTACAACAAGGGTGGAAGAAAGAGGCGTGAGAACTACTATGAAACAAGTAGTCCTAAGTGGGTGCCGCCCTAAACAACATCGGGCCACCCACAAAGTCTACAGGTTAAGCAAGATAGAAGAAAAGAAAGCTGGAACTCTCTACGGCTACAAGTCACTAAGCTATCAAGCTCAAAACTACCCCTACAGACTCCAAACAACCAGACCCAATCTGCAAGGGGACTGTGAACCCACCCGTCCCTGGGACTGTGAACACACCCGTCCCGTGCCCGGTTGCGACTATACAGCTACCCCCACTCCAAGCCTCAGTGGAGAGCAAGTCCCACCTGCACACCCGACACCAACGCGAAAGCACAAGCCCAAACTCCGGAGCGGCACTCGGGGGAGCTACCCAACCGAGTATGCAGCGTAGCTCTGTCGAGCTCAATCAGGCCCTCACTGGCCAAACCCAAGTAACCAGAACAGACTTTGGGCCCACCGTCTGGTCCGACGGCGCCCGACACCCCGTAACAGTCTACACTACCTCAAGTATCCATCGCCCGAAACCCACGACGATACCGCGAAAATACGGCTCCTAGAGATAAATCCGGCAATGTATATAATGACGATCAATTCGGGGTTTTCTCCTAAGTCAAATCCAAGTCCAACAAGTATAAAATGTTAATCGCTAAGCATGCTCCAAATTCAGATATTCAATATACAATTCCATGAATTCGAGCTACGGCTATCATGAACATACTACTATACATGTCGACTATTGCACTTAGACTGAAATCCGATGTAAACCCACCTCTGAAGCGGATCCCAGGCAGCGAGGAAGGGTCAAAGGTCCTCCTCGGTCACCTCCGCGGATCCGGTAAGGGCCGAGGTCCTCCGCGGCGAAGAAGCAACCCAAAACGCTTAAGCTCGCGAATTCTGTCCGAAAAACTGCGGCTGAGAAAAGCTTAAAGTTAACTAAGCTAACCTTGTCCAAATTCAGCGATTTTGGTGTCGAAATCTTCGCCTCGCAGTCAGGAATCCAACGGCGCAAGTCTTGACGCGATCCGACCACCCTGTGCGGAGAATCAGCCAAAGTGCCGACGGTCGACGCTGGAAAACAGCAATTCAGCACTTCAGAATTTTCCGAAAAACAGCGGCTCAGTAATCATGGGTTCCGACAGGGCAAACCTGATCCAAATCCGGCAAGTAAGGTGTCGCTGGAATCGTCTGGAAGTCACGGATCCAACGCCGCAGATTTCGCCGGATTCCGAGTCTCCTACACAGAGCACGAGTCAAAACACTAAACGTCGACGCTGCAGTCCACAGCAGCGGCAGCACCTTCGAAAATCATGGAACTTCGAGGTAAACGGAGGGTTGTCGAGGGTCAACTCACCTCGTAAAACACCCCACGCCCGTCGCCGGGTCGAGGATGCTGATCTCGCACGCGCGCCTAGCACCCTCGCAGCCGTCTCGTCGTCGAAAACCCGCGGAAACCACGCGTTTTGTCGGCCGTCGACGAAGCTCGGCTTTCTCGAGCTTCTCTCTCTCTCTCTCTCCTCCGGCAGCAAGAAGAAGAAGAAGAAGAACACAAAGAAGACTCCTCTCTCTCTCTCCCCGCAGTATAAGAAGGCATGGGCTAAAGTGAGAGGGGGACAAAGGGCTCAAAAAGTCAAACTGAGCCATGCCAGTCGTACTGCAGACAAATCCCATTTTGTACCGGTAAGATAGCCATCAACTGCACTGCAGGTATAGCAACCAATCTGTACCGGTACAACTCACAGAAATCTGCAATTTCGCAGATCTCTCAAGTACATGCTGCTCTCGTGATCCCCAGGGGGCCCGTTAGGCGTCCATTCGCGCCCACGCAACCTAGACTTGTCCCGACACTCTCCAGAGCTGCCGAACAAGTCTCAGCTGAATTTTCAGGTCTCTACACAAATGGTATAGATCATATTCAACGGAGCCGATCGTCAATTTGGAAGCTCTATCATCGAAAACAAATCGGTAGTAAAACGGCTCGTTTACTACCGGTAGTATTCTAGCAAAACTATATATATATATATATATATATATATATATATATATATATATATATATATATAAATATATATATATATATAGAACAAGGCTACTATTCTATTAATAGCACCAAGTCAATGATGCTACCAAGTTTTTGGCCGTTGAATTGAAAGATGTGTGGTTAGGATGATGTGGGCTCTTAGGGTTAAGTGGGTGGTTGGTTGAATAGTATGATCTAACGGGTGAAAATCATCAAAGGGGTGGATCTAACGGTGGAAAACTTGGTAGCACGGAGACCTCTCGTGCTATTGATAGCGGATTCTATATATATATATATATATATATATATATATATAGAGAGAGAGAGAGAGAGTTTTGATAGAGTACTATCGGTAGTAAACGAGCCGTTTTACTACCGATTTGTTTTCGATGATAGAGCTTCAAAATTGACGATCAACTCCGTTGAACATGATCTATACAATTTGAAGTGTTTAGAAATCAAATTTCAAATCTTTTCGACGTCGTTTGCCTGATGATCAAAGGGTTTCAAAATTTGTAATTTTAATGGTCGATAAAAGATATTTTCTTGTTTAACGGCGTAAAGATATACAAATCAATTGAATTTTTGTTAGAAAATTTTTTAAACTATTTAAAACAAGATCTATACTCTTGATCTTGATTACAAGACTCCTATCATTATTTTTTAAAGAGTATTCATTTTCAGCCATTCATTTTTATGTTCACTTGATGGATAAAAGAACAATATCGAAAGTGCGTGAAATTTGATTTCTAGATAGTTTAAATGGTGTAGATCATATTTAACGAAGCCGATCGTCAATTTGGAAGCTCTATCATCGAAAACAAATCGGTAGTAAAACGGCTCGTTTCCTACCGATAGTATTCTAGTTCAACTCTCTCTCTCTCTCGCTAGCTCTCTCTCTCTCTCCCTCTCTCTCTCTATATATATATATATATATATATATATATAGAGTAGGGCTACTATACTATTATGAGTAGTAGAGCTCTACTACTCATAAATTGTTTTCGATGATGGGGTTTTCGAATCGACGATCCACACCGTTAAACATGATCTAGAGTATTTGAAACTTCTAAAAAATAAATTTCGTAATTTTTCGAAATCATTATAAAGTCCATCAAGCGGGTATAAAATGAACGGTCAAAATCAAACGACATCCTAAAAATGGATGATCGGATCTTTCAATTTAAGATCGGAGTTACTGATCTTTATTTAGGTAGTGAATAGAATTTTCTATCAAAAATTTAACCTATTTCGATTCTTTTACACCGTTAAACTAGCAAGTATCTCATACCGGCAGTTAAAAATTGTCAATTTTGTGAGCTTTTGATCGTAGGGTAAATGATATCGAAAAATTATAAATTTTAATTTCTAGAAGTTTTAAATGCTCTAGATCATATTTAACGGAGTGGATCGTCGATTCTAAGCTCTATCATCGAAAACAACTTATGAGTAGTAGGGCTCTACTACTTATAATAGTATAGTAGCCCTACTCTATATATATATATATATAGAGTCCGGCTGGGGTACTATTGATAGCACCAAAAATTTAGTACTTTCGAGTTTTCCACCGTTAAATTTAATCCTTAAATTATTTTTATCCGTTAGATTATACTATTCAACCAACCACTCACTCAACCCAAAGGGGCCCACATCATCCTAACCACCCATTTTCAAATCCCATGGCTAAAAAATCAATAGCACCAATAGCTTGGTGCTATTGATAGTATTCCATCCTAGTTCTCTCTCTCTCTCTTTATATATATATATATATATATATATATATATAGAGAGAGAGAGAGAGAGAGAGAGAGAGAGAGAGTGTGTGCGCTATGGTGCTTGTAAAAGCACCAAGCATTTGGTGCTTGTGAATTTTTTACCGCTAGATCTGCTCCTTTGATTATTTTTACCTGTTAGATCATACTATTCAACCAACCACCCACTTAAACCAAGGGGCCCACATCATCCTAACCTCACATCTATAAATTCAAGTGCTAAAAACTTACAAACACCAATGACTTGGTACTTTTAAAAGCATAGGAGCTCAATTTTATATATATATATATATATATATATATATATATATATATATATATATAAGAACTAGGCTACTATGCTATTAATAGCATCAAGTCATTGGTGTTATCAAGTTTTTGACCGTTGGATTGAGAGATGTGTGGTTAGGATGATGTGGGCCTACTAGGGTTAAGTTGGTCGTTGGTTAAATAGTATGATCTAACAGGTGAAAATCATCAAATGGGTGAATCTAACGGGAGAAAACTTGGTAGCACCGAGTGTTTCGTACTATTGATAGCATAGCAGCCGGACTCTATATACATATAGAACTAGGCTACTATGCTATTAATAGCACGAAGTCATTGGTGCTAACAAGTTTTGGCCGTTGGATTGAGAAATGTGTCGCTAGGATGATGTGGCCCCCTAGGGTTAAGTGGATGGTTGGTTGAATAGTATGATCTAATGGGTGGAAATTATCAAAAGGGTGAATCTAACGGTGGAAAACTTGGTAGCACCGAATGCTTCGTGCTATTGATAGCATAGCAGCTAGACTCTCTCTCTCTCTCTCTCTCTCTCTCTCTCTCTCTCTCTCTTTATATATATATATATATATATATATATATATCCTCGTTCGAGACCATAGGAGCAGGAAGGGTGTAACTATGACGAGAAACAACCTGGTTAATGGCTTTTATAAAAGCGATCATGTTGGATATAAAATTCTAGAACATTCTGCTTATTCCATTATGGCCATGGCTACTATACTATTATGAGTAGTGGAGCCCTACTACTCATAAGTTGTTTTCGATGATGGTGCTTCCGAATCGACGATCCACTCCATTAAATATGATCTAGAGTATTTGAAACTTCTAGAAAATAAATTTCGTAAATTTTCGAAATCATAATAAAGTCCATCAAGCGGGCATAAAATGAACGGTCAAAATCGAACAACGTCCTAAAAAAGGATGATTGGATCCTTCAATTCAAGATCGGAGTGTGAAGACTGAAATTTTGATTGTGCCATTTGACTCTCTGTTAACGATGTTTATGTGTGTAATTTAATTACATAAGCACTCGTCAAGTTTCAGGAAAAAATGAGCTAAAACAGAGAAGATACGCGATTATGAAGTTTGACTTAAGTGAATAGTAACTTCAATTTTTCGGTGAAGCCGCGGAGGAGAGTTGGCTTCTGGTACGTATCGGACTCCGATCATAGTAGTTCAATAGCTCGTTTCGACCGGTTCAGCTAACCTGGAACCAATGGCACTGACGGATTCCTGATCCGATGCACGGATTTCGAGAAAAAGGAGTTTAAGCAAAATGAGGGTTTCCGCACTTTGCTATTCTTGCATTGTGGAACTCCTCGAACTCCGTGCTGGTGACCTAGAGTCAGGTGAGGGATGTTAGGGGTCTCTACTAGAGGTAGGGAAGCCAGATACAGAGGCGAATTCACGATTTCGCGAGTTTACACATCGATATGTGTGTAATGTATGGATTATCGGAGAGCTGATTGGTTTCATCGCAAATCGGCGACCAAACTGGATAAAGCAAAATGGTAGTTTCGATGCCCCCGACGTGCTGATCGCGATGGCGCGATCCGTTTGCAAATCCGTCGAACGGATCGCTGGATATTACAAGATGATCGCAAAGGGGTCGATGTTGGCAAAATCGGATCGTTGGAGAGCGGACGGGTTTCTTCGCGAATCCGTGACCGATCGAGGGAAACCAAAATCGTGGGTTTGATGTCTTCGACGTGCTGATCGCACTGGTGCGATCCGTTCGCAAATCCGACGAACGGATCTGCGGAAATGGCAAGCTGATCGAGGAGAGGTCGAAGATTGGAGAATTGGTGTTTCCGCAAAAGAGCTTATATTTTATGTACCGAATCGCGCGAGATCGAACGCAGAGGTACGTGTACGCGTAATACACGTGTTGTGAGAGACTAGACCCAAAATATTCAATTCAAGGGGACTAACTTGCGATTATACATTTTAGTAATTAGAGCTAGTTAGGGTTTTGTTTTTCCTCTACCTAACCCTAATCCCTTGGCATTCCTATTCCCCAACTGAAACCCCCAGCAGCCTCAGATGCTCCCTGGCCAACCCTTGCGCGAACCCCGGCCGCCGAAAAACTGGATACCGTTCATCTCTTCATACTCCTCCACGAACTCCTCCACCTAGCCACATTTTCACCCCAGTCCATGGATCACCTTGGAGATCACCACCCTTAGGCCTTTCCCCTGTTGATGCTCGACCTCCGGCGACCGCCGGCGTGCCGTCGCCGCCGCCTACGCGCCGCCGTCGCCTACGCGCCGCCGCAGCCTCGCGTCTTGTCGCGGCAGTTGTGTGCCAAGGAGGCCCCGGCCTCCGTGTCGCCCGCCGCCACCACCTTGGGACGGCCGAGCCGCCTACCTCGAAGACCCGACGACCTCCGCCGCCGGCCCCGCCATCTTCGAGCCCCGTCGGCGCCGCCTATGTGCACGCGGCCGCCCGGATACGGAGCGGATCGAGTTGGGGCGCCCTAGTCTCTGCGCGCCGCCACGGATAGGCCACCCCGCCGCCTCCGACCAGCTGTCGCCGGCCTCGGGGAGCCACCACCGCCGCTCCGGCCATCCCCGAGCCGCCGCGGGCCGCTCCGGCCGCTGAAGCCCCGGCCAAATCCTGGCCGAGGAGGCCGGGCTCTAGCCGCGTGCCGCCGCCGCCTTACGCCGCCGAGCCGCCTCCTCCCCGGCCTCCGGCGTACCACGCCGCCGATCGAAGCCGCCTCCGAGCTCCGCCGGCGGCCATCGCCGCTCTGCGCCGCCGCGGCCAAGATGCGCCGGGCCCGGCCACGGCAGTGCCCAAGCCAAGCCGCCGCCACCGTAGAGACACGAAAATTCGGTGAGACTTGTTCGGCGGCTACGGAGAGTGTCGGGACAAGTCTAGGTTGCGTGGGCGCGAATGGACGCCTAACGGGCCCCCGGGGATCACGAGAGCGGACATGTACTTGAGAGATGCGAGAAATTGCAGTTTACGCGAGTTGTACCGGTGCAGTTGGTTGCTATCTGGTACAGATTGATGGCTATACCGGTACAAAATGGGATTTGTACCGGTACAGCCCGGCAGCATGGCTCAGTTTGACTTTTTGAGCCCTTTGTCCCCCTCTCACTTTAGCCCATGCCTTCTTACTGCAGAGTGAGAGAGAGAGTGGAGTTGCTGCTGCTGCCTTCTTCTTCTTCTTCTTCTTCTTCTTCGTTGCAGCCAGAGGGAGAGAGAGAGAGAGGAAGCTCGAGAGAAGCCCGAGCTTCGTCGACGACGCGCCGACGCGTGGTTTCCGCGGGTTTTCGACGACGAGACGCTGCGAGGGTGCTAGGCGCGCGCGCGAGACCCGTCCTCGACCCGGCGACGGGCGTGGGGTGTTTTCTGAGGTGAGTTGACCCTCGACAACCCTCCGTTTACCTCGAAGTTCTATGATTTTCGAGTTGCTGCCGCTGCTGTGGACTGCAGCGTCGACGTTTAGTGTTTTGACTCGTGCTCTGTGTAGGAGACTCGGAATCCGGCGAAATCTGCGGCGTTGGATCCGTGACTTCCGGACGATTCCAGCGACACCTTACTTGCCGGATTTGGATCAGGTTTGCCCTGTCGGAACCCATGATTACTGAGCTGTTTTTCGGAAAATTACGAAGTCTTTGAATTCTTTGTTTTCCGGCGTCGACCGTCGGCACTTTGGCTGATTCTCCGCCTTTGGGTGGTCGGATCGCATCAAGACTTGCGCCGTTGGATTCCTGACTGCGAGGCGAAGTTTTCGACACCAAAATCGCTGAATTTGGACAAGGTGAGCTTAGTTATATTTAAGCTTTTCTCAGCCGCAGTTTTTCGGACAGAATTCGCGAACTTAAGCGTTTTGGGTTGCTTCTTCGCAGCGGAGGACCTCGGCACTTATCGGATCAGCGGAGGTGACCGAGGAGGACCTTTGACCCTTCCTCGCTGCCAGGGATTCGCTTCAGAGGTGGGTTTACATCGGATTTCAGTTTAAGTGCAATAGTCGACACGTATAGTAGTATGTTCATGATAGCCGTAGCTCGAATTCATGGAATTGCATATTGAATATCTGAATTTGGAGCATGCTTAGCGATTAATATTTTTATACTTGTTGGACTTGGATTTGACTTAGGAGAAAACCCCGAATTGATCGTCATTATATACATTGCCGGATTTAGCTCTAGGAGCCGTATTTTCGCGGTATCGTCGCGGGTTTCGAGCGATGGATACTTGGGGTAGTGTATCTTTATTACGGGGTGTCGGGCGCCGTCGGACCGGACGGTGGGCCCAAAGTCTGTCTGGTTACTTGGGTTTGGCCGGTGAGGGCACGATTGAGCTCGACGAGCTACGCGCATACTCGGTTGGGTAGCTCCCCGAGTGCCGCTCCGGAGTTTGGGCTTGTGCTTTCGCGTTGGTGTCGGGTAGTGCAGGTGGGACTTGCTCTCCACTGAGGCTTGGAGTGGGGGTAGCTGTATAGTCACAACCGGGCACGGGACGGGTGTGTTCACAGTCCCAGGGACGGGTGGGTTCACAGTCCCCTTGCAGATTGGGTCTGGTTGTTTGGAGTCTGTAGGGGTAGTTTTGAGCTTGATAGCTTAGTGACTTGTAGCTGTAGAGAGTTCCAGCTTTCTTTTCTTCTATCTTGCTTACCCTGTAGACTTAGTGGGTGGACCGATGTTGTTTAGGGCGGCACCCACTGAGGACTACTTGTTTCATAGTAGTTCTCACGCCCTCTTTCTTCCACCCTTGTTGCAGGGCCTTCGCCTTCGGCTGCTGCTCCTCCTGAGCCGGACCGCGGGAAGGGCGTGGCGAGCTAGAGCCTACCCTTCGAGTTCTGTGCTAGAGGACTTCCACTGCAGGTAGTGATAGTTCTGTTTTGGTTTTCCACTTTTGTACATACGATTGAACTCGTTGGAGCGAGTAGCGTTGTATCGACTACTTGTATGTATATAAAGTTTGTTTTTCTCTACACAGGTGTTTATATTTTATTTCGGCTCTATGCTCTTGTTTGTGGCATTGTATGTTATTACAGTGCGGCTACGCTTCGTATACGAAGAAATTCTTTTGTATACGGCGGATTTGTCGGCGTGCCGGTGAATATGCAACCGGGCGTGACATTAAGTTGGTATCAGAGCTTAGTATTAGGTTGTTGGGACCTAGGAAACCTAAGCTGGTAAACCTTAGGGGTTTGACGCGAGCGGCGTGATTTAATGCGAAAGTCATTGATTGTTTGTTTTGACTCATCCTGTAGTGGAGTGAGTGACTGAAGGAGTGCCTGTTTTGGTCCAGAGAAATTATGTTGGCTGCAGACGACATAATTTTGAGGAGAAACAGGGACCGCCTTCGAGACTTTCGATGATTGGGTCGAGTGTTTTTGTATCTGACCTTGTTTCTATGTGTGCAGCTATGCAGCGCCGCAGAGGACGACCGCCACTACGGGGTCGCGCCCCACTACCACCACCACCACCACCTCAGTTACCAGAGCAGATGGAGCGGGGCACCGACCCGGCCGGGTGTGCCTCTGTGGTGGAGCCGAGTACTAGGCCGGAGACGAGTGCGCGGCGGACTTGAGCGCACGATTCGGCTTTGACAGAGGTGACTAGCGACGCGGCGGATTCTACGAGATGTGCGAGAGGTTAGCCGTGTCGTCGAGTACGGACGGAGCACCGGCCGGCCTACTCGCCACCCTCTCTCGCCACCCTGCGCACCGGTTGCCGCACCCCCACTAGCGGAGATCCCGCCCGGCTGTTGCGCTGCCCGGTGGGTCGATCCGACGGCTACGGCGAGCGAGGACGGATGGCCGAGTTGTTGTTTAACTTCCGCCGCCTCGACCCACGACGTTTGACGGGCATTGCTCGAGCCCTGGGTGGTAGAGAGTTGGATTAAGGCGGAGAGGATATTCGAGGACTTGTATGTCCGGGGAGGAGGACCAGGTTCACTTGGGGTCCATTGCTTGCTTGGGAACGCCCGGGAATGGTGGACGAGGATGAGGCGCGACCAGGGAGTCGTGACCTCTCAGACGACCTGGGATGTGTTCTGCGGGATGTTGTACCGCACGTATTTTCCCATCAGTGTAAAGCAGAGGATAGAGGAGGATTTGAAGAGGATCCAGCGGGGGGATCGCACGGTTCGAGTACGTTCGGGAGTTTACGCGGCTCCCGAAGCGTGTGCCGTTTGTAGCGAGAGATGAGGCGCACGGGTGTACCTATTTGAGCGGGGCTTGAGGCCGGATCTTTACGGGTTCGTTAGGGCGCAGAGGTCGAGGACCCGGACGCGTCCATCGAGCACTTGTTTGAGAGAGCGGCGAGACTACGATTCGAGAGCGGACTCGGGGCGGGACCGAGCCGGGACAGAAGCGCCCGCTCACGATGACGGCGAAGCGATCGAGCGACGAGGCGTCCGTCGAGGCCTCCACGATCACGTTTCGAGGTCGTGGATCCTCGGGCGTCGGCGTGGCGGAGATACCCGTCGGCGGGCGACCACGGAAGGACGCGACGGTGCGTGATTTGCGGGGACCGCAGCGGCCTAAACGGTGCGGCGAGAGGGCGAATGTTATGGTTGTGGCACGGTAGGGACACCTCGGGCGGCTTGTCCGCGTGCGGCATCGTCGGCGCCATCATCGCCGGCACCGCCGGCGCCACGGCGATCATACGGGGCCTCGCCGAGCTATCGCCACGAGGACGAGCATCGATCTGCGACAGACGAGCGGCGGCGATCGCCGCTCCGAGCGGCGGGGTGTTTGCGGCCGGGTGGAGGACTCTTCGGCGGACCGTGTGGTGGCGGTATCACTTTACTTTACGGTACTAGAGCTCGCACTTTATTTGATGCGGCTCATCGCATTCTTTTATCAGTCGAGCATTTGCTTTATTACATGGTCTAGAGTTAGGGTTGTTGCCTCAGACCCGGGAGATCCAGGTTCCCGACCATGTAGTACGGGTGGTAGAGTGTTGTGGGGCGTGTCCTGTGCGACTAGGCTCGTGGATTTTGCCCCGCAGACTTGTTAGTATTAGGGCGGTACCACGACTTCGACATAGTGCTTGGCATGGGTGGGCGACGCGATACTACGCGACGATTGATCGGAGAGAGGACGGTGACACTCGTGAGCACAGTCGGGGAGGAGTTCACTTTCGAGAGGCTGCGGGGAGCACGTTGTTTGCCGCGTGGATTTCTTCGGCGAGCTCGACGGTGATGAGTAGAGGGTGCACCGCTTTTAAGCGACGGTTCTGAGAGGTACCTACGGCGGCACCGAGGCTCGAGGACATCCCCTGTGGTTCGCGAGTTTCCGGATGTGTTTCCCACGAGATGACGACTATGCCACGGAGAGGGAGATCGAGTTTGTGATTGATGTAGTTCTGGCGCACCAATCTCGAAGGTACCTTACAGGGATGGCACCCTGGTGAGAGAGTTAAAGGCGCAGCTTCAGGATTTGATGGATAAAGGGTTTGTGAGACCCAGTGTTTCGCTTTGGGGAGCGCCGGTGTTATTTGTAAAGAAGAAGGATGGTTCACTCAGGTTATGTGTGGATTACCGGGAGCTGAATAAAGTGACCATCAAGAACAAGTATCCTTTGCCGCGCATTGATGATTTGTTTGATCAGCTGCAAGGATCTTGTGTCTTCTCGAAGATCGATCTCCGATCGAGTTACCACCGGTGAGGGTGAGGGCGAGGATGTTTCAAGACGGCTTTTAGGACTCGGTACGGGCATTACGAGTTTACAGAGATGCCTTTTGGATTGACGAACGCCCCTGCCGCGTTCATGGATTTGATGAACCGGGTGTTTAAGCCGTACTTGGACCGATTTGTGGGAGTCTTCATCGACGATATTGGTATACTCCGTAGCGGCCGAGCACGAGGAGCACTTGAGGATAGTGCTACGGCTCTGCGAGAGAAGGAGTTGTATGCCAAGTTAAAGAAGTGCGAGTTACGGTTGCGGGAGGTTACTTTCTTGGGCCACGTGATTTACTGCGGATGGAGTGGCGGTAGACCCGAGGAAAATTGATGCTATTCGGGATTGGCGGCCGACGACGGTGACGAGAGGTGCGGAGCTTCCGTGGATTAGCAGGATATTACCGTCGGTTTGTGGAAGGCTTTGCGAGGCTTTCCACACCCCTTACTCGATTGACTCGTAAAGGAATTAAGTTCTTTTGGAGTGAGGATTGTCAGAGGAGCTTTGATGAGTTGAGACAGTTGCTGACATCAGCTCCTATCCTTGCCCTCCCAGTTATGGGGGAAGGATATGTGATTTATAGTGACGCATCACACAGTGGATTAGGGTGTGTGTTGATGCAGCATGGTAGGGTAATTGCTTATGCTTCACGGCAGTTAAAGGATTATGAAAAGAATTATCCTACGCATGACTTGGAGCTTGCCGCGGTAGTCTTTGCTTTGAAGTTGTGGCGGCATTACTTGTACGGCGAGCACTGTGAGATTTTTACTGATCACAAGAGTCTTACGTATCTGTTCACCCAGAGAGGGTTGAACACGAGCGGCGCCGATGGTTGGAGTTGCGAAGGACTACGACATTAGTATTCAGTATCATCCCGGCAAGGCGAATGTGGTGGCAGATGCTTTGAGCAGGAAGGCAGTGCAGGGCTCGTGCTTGATGAACACGCAGCAGAGGCCGTTACTTGAGGAGCTACAGCGGTTGAGACTGGAGGTTGTGTCCCCTGGGTCTACTGCAATACTAATGTCTATGGTTTTGCGGCCCACTCTGTTGGATAGGATCCGAGAGCAACAGAGTGGAGACCCACACTTGTTGAGGATTAGAGAGCGATTGGAGAGGGGACGAGCGAGAGGGTTTCACGGTGGACGATTCGGGAATGCGAGGTACGAGGACCGGCGTGTGTACCCGTGGATCCGAGAGATCCGGCGAGACATTTTGAGAGAGGCTCATTGTTCTCCTTATACGATTCATCCTGGTGGAACCAAAATGTATAAGGACTTGAAATCACGATTTTGGTGGAATGGAATGAAAAGAGATATTGGCGAGATATGTGGCTCGGTGTTTGACTTGCCAACGGTGAAGGCGAGCATCGGTGCCTGTGGCAAGCTTCGAGTGCGCCAGTGCACGAGTGGAAATGGGAGCAAATCACGATGGACTTTGTCGTGGGGTTACCTACAGCTCAGGGTGGTTATGATGCTATTTGGGTGATAGTGGACAGATTGACCAAGTCTGCCCACTTCCTACCAGTTCAGACCACCTGGTCCAGGGAGAGACTCGCGCAGCTATATCTGGATGAGATTGTCAGGCTGAATGGCGTACCAGTGTCGGTTGTATCAGACAGGTACCCGAGGTTTGTAACACACTTACGGAGGAGCTTACGGACGACCTTGGGTACACGGCTACACTTCGACACGACATTTCACCCACAGACCGATGGTCAATCAGAGCTGACCATTCAGACTCTAGAGGACATGCTGAGGGCATGTGTCCTGGACTTTGGAGGAGGGTGGCATCGACATTTGAGACTGGTTGAGTTTGCGTACAACAACAGCTATCAAGCGAGCATCCAGATGGCTCCGTTTGAGGCGTTGTATGGACGCAGATGTCGATCCCCCTTGTGTTGGAGCGACGTGGGTGAAAGGAGGACACTTGGGCCTGAGATCTTGCTAGAGGCTGAGCAAAAGGTGAAGGTAGTTCGACGCCACCTTTTGACAGCCCAGAGCCGCCAGAGGAGCTACGCCGATACTAGGAGGCGAGACTTGGAGTTTCAGGTTGGAGACCATGTATTTCTTAAAGTCTCGCCGTCCAAGGGGATTCGCAGATTTGGAGTACGTGGAAAGCTCAGTCCACGGTACATTGGCCCTTTTGAGGTATTGGAGCGAGTCGGGCCGGTTGCTTACAGGGTTGCTCTACCCCCTCGACTAGTCGGCACTCACGATGTTTTCCACGTCTCGGCATTGAGGAAATATGTTTTCGATCCCTCTCACGTGATTGACTTCACTCCGCTTGAGCTAGGCGAGGACCTGCGATACGAGGAGCGACCGTTGCGGATTCTTGCTCGCGAGGCGAAAGAATTGCGCAATCGGGTCATACCGTATGTTAAAGTGCAGTGGAGTAACCACGAGGAGCGCGAGGCGACTTGGGAGCCCGAGACGGTGATGAGGGAGGCCTATCCCTACCTGTTCGACGAGCAGAGCTGAGGTACGTTCGAGTTTCGAGGACGAAACTTTTTGTAGTGGGGGAGGATGTAGAGACCTGAAAATTCGGTGAGACTTGTTCGGCGGCTGCGGAGAGTGTCGGGACAAGTCTAGGTTGCGTTGGCGCGAATGGACGCCTAACGGGCCCCCTGGGGATCACGAGAGCGGATGTACTTGAGAGATCTGCGAAATTGCAGATTTACGTGAGTTGTACCGGTGCAGTTGGTTGCTATACCGGTGCAGTTGATGGCTATACCGGTACAAAATGGGATTTGTACCAGAGTACGGCCCAAGACATGGCTCGGTTTGACTTTTTGAGCCACTTTGTCCCCTCTCACTTTAGCCCATGCCTTCTTGCAGTGAGAGAGAGAGTGGAGTTCTTCGCCTTCTTCTTCTTCTTCTTCTTCTTCTTCGTTGCGACGGAGAGAGAGAGAGAGAGAGAGAGAAGCTCGAGAGAGCTTCGTCGACGACGCGCCGACGCGTGGTTTCCGCGGGTTTTCGACGACGAGACGCTGCGAGGGTGCTAGGCGCGCGTGCGAGATCACTGTCCTCGACCCAGCGACGGGCGTGGGGTGTTTTCTGAGGTGAGTTGACCCTCGACAACCCTCCGTTTACCTCGAAGTTCTATGATTTTCGAGTTCTTTGCCCGCTGGCGTCGACGTTTAGTGTTTTGACTCGTGCTCGTGTAGGAGACTCGGAATCGGCGAAATCTGCGGCGTTGGATCCGTGACTTCCCGGACGATTCCGGCGACACCTTACTTGCCGGATTTGGATCAGGTTTGCCCTGTCGGAACCCATGATTACTGAGCATTGTTTTTCGGAAAATTAAGTCTTTGAATTCTTTGTTTTCAGGCGTCGACCGTCGGCACTTTGGCTGATTCTCCGCGCAGTGTGGTCGGATCGCGTCAAGACTTGCGCCGTTGGATTCCTGACTGCGAGGCGAAGATTTCGACACCAAATTCGCTGAATTTGGACAGGGTTAGCTTAGTTAACTTTAAGCTTTTCTCGGCATGATTTTCGGACGTTCGCGAACTTAAGCGTTTTGGGTTGCTTCTTCGCGACGGAGGACCTCGGCACTTATCGGATCAGCGGAGGTGACCGAGGAGGACCTTTGACCCTTCCTCGCTGCCAGGGATTCGCTTCAGAGGTGGGTTTACATCGGATTTCAGTTTAAGTGCAATAGTCGACACGTATAGTAGTATGTTCATGATAGCCGTAGCTCGAATTCATGGAATTGCATATTGAATATCTGAATTTGGAGCATGCTTAGCGATTAATATTTTTATACTTGTTGGACTTGGATTTGACTTAGGAGAAAACCCCGAATTGATCGTCATTATATACATTGCCGGATTTAGCTCTAGGAGCCGTATTTTCGCGGTATCGTCGCGGGTTTCGGGCGCTGGATACTTGGGGTAGTGTATCTTTGTTACGGGGTGTCGGGCGCCGTCGGACCGGACGGTGGGCCCAAAGTACGTCCCTGGTTACTTGGGTTGGGCCAGTGAGGGCCTGATTGAGCTCGACAGAGCTACGCTGCATACTCGGTTGGGTAGCTCCCCCGAGTGCCGCTCCGGAGTTTGGGCTTGTGCTTTCGCGTTGGTGTCGGGTAGTGCAGGTGGGACTTGCTCTCCACTGAGGCTTGGAGTGGGGGTAGCTGTATAGTCACAACCGGGCACGGGACGGGTGTGTTCACGATCCCGAGGACGGGTGGGTTCACGGTCCCTTGCAGTTGGGTGCAGTTGTTTGGAGTACGTAGGGGTAGTTTTGAGCTTGATAGCTTAGTGACTTGTAGCTGTAGAGAGGTCCAGCTTTCTTTTCTTCTATCTTGCTTACCCTGTAGACTTAGTGGGTGGACCGATGTTGTTTAGGGCGGCACCCACTGAGGTCTACTTGTTTCAGAGTAGTTCTCACGCCCTCTTTCTTCCACCGTTGTTGCAGGGCCTTTGCCTTCGGCTGCTGCTCCTCCTGAGTCGGACCGCGGGAAGGGCGTGGCGAGCTAGAGCCTACCCTTCGAGTTCTGTGCTAGAGGACTTCCACTGCAGGTAGTGATAGTTCTGTTTTGGTTTTCCACTTTTGTACATACAGTTGAACTCGCTGGAGCGAGTAGCGTTGTATCTGACTACTTGTATGTATATAAAGTTTGTTTTTCTCTACCTGGGTGTTTATATTTTATTTCAGCTCTATGCTACTGTTTGTGGCATTGTATGTTATTACAGGTACAGCTACGCTTCGTATACAGAAGAAATTCTTTTGTATACGGCGGATTTGTCGGCGTGCCCGGTGAATATGCAACCCGGGGCGTGACAGCCACCGTGGCCACCGCCTCCCTCCTCCTCCGGTCTCAGGCGACCGCCGTCGTCGCCCTCGGGGAGCCTCGGCCGCCGCCGTGGCCGTAGTTGCTCTGGAAACCGAGCCCAAGCCCGTAAGCGCTTGGTTTGTTCCGACGACTCCGGCGCCGCTCCCAGCCGCCGGCCAAGGTGAGCCTCGTACTCCTCTTCTTCCCCACAACCGTCCCTGGCCCTCTGGCCCACCGTCGTGCCGCCGGAAGCCGGCCGGAGCAACCTTGCTCCGGCCAAGCCCAAAATAGGGCTTAAATTGGGTGATTTCTTGTTCTGTGTCACCCGGGCCTCCCTGATCCCAACGAAAGGGAGCACGATGATCAGGACACATCGCTGATCATCGTGCTCACCTTATTTTCTGTCGGAGAGACCCCGATCCGCTGTTTCGACAGTGTCGGTCCTTTTCGGGCCTTTTTGGTCACTATCTCGGCTTGCGCGCGCTGTTCCGGTGCCTCCGGAGGGGAGCACGGTGATCGTCTGTCAGTGATGATCACAGTGGTCACCTCAGTTAGGGTCAACAAGTCCTTGGTTTGCGAGAAAAAGCATGCTTTTCGTACTACGCACGTAGTTTGCTGAATTTTGGGTCGCTCCCGCGCACCCCACAGTGTCCGGAACTGCTCCGAAGGGTGAGCACGGTCTCCGGCACGCCGAAACCTATCAACAAGTGTATTGGTTTGGCTAAATGAGTTCTGGTTAGAGTAGTCAGACCATAAAAGCCCCGAAATCACATGAAATAGTGCGATTTCGGGTAATCCGGAGGGCTTTTATGCAATTGTACTCTTCGAGGTTGCTGTGGGCAGCATGTGTAAGTTAGGGATGACCTATGGACTGATCGTCCAAGGTCCTAAGCTCTCGGATTACGTGAACATGTCAGTTTAGCCCTTTTAATTATATAAAATGTTGGGATTTTATGTAATTGGAGGGGTTTATGTGCAATTGTGCACCATGGGGTCACTGAGGGCAGTGTGTTTGAGTATGCTTAACCTCTGGACTGATTGTCCATGATCTGAAGGGTTTCGCTGTAACAAACCGAACTTTAACCAAATTGGCTAAAGTGCGCGAACGAAACAATTGGACAAGTTCCAATTACCTTTCCAAATATTTGGGAAGGGTTAAAAGAGGATCTAAAAGAGTTAGAAGGGTTTTGGCGTTGTTCGGCGCGAAGTAGAGTCGAAACGGCGCGAAAAACTCAAGTCTAGGAACCTGTACCTGTCACGCCCCGGGTTGCATATTCACCGGGCACGCCGACAAATCCGCCGTATACAAAAGAGTTTCTCCTGTATACGAAGCGAAACTGTACCTGTATAAACATACAATGCTACAAACAGTAGTATAGAGCTGAAATAAACTATAAACAACCAGGTAGGAAAACGACAACTTTATATACATACAATCACAGAAACAAGATACACTACTCGCTCCAGCGAGTTCAACTGTATGTACAAAAGTGCCCAAAAACTGTCACTACCTGCAGCGGAAGTCCTCTAACTCAGCAACTCGCGGGGAGGGCTCTAACTCGCAACGCCCTTGCCTCGATCCAACTCGGGAGGAGCAGCAGCCGCAACAGAAGGCCCTGCAACAAAGGTGGAAGAAAGAGGGCGTGAGAACTACTATAAAAACAAGTAGTTCTCAGTGGGTACCGCCCTAAACACATCGGTCCACCCACTAAGCCTACAGGGTAAGCAAGAAGGTAGAAGAAGCCGGAACACTCAACAGCTAAGCACTACTATACTATCTTGCCCTAAACCACCCTCTGTAGAACAAGTAAAAGCTGACCCAATCTTACGAGGGACTGTGAAAGCACCCGTCCCGCCTAGCGAGGACACCATGACCCAAGAGCATCTGGCGGAGAATACTCTCTCGAGACGGGGACTACTCTCCGTCTCGCCTAATAAGGTTACACCATATCTCAAGGACAACCGGCGGAGCAAGCTCTCTAGACGGTGAACACACACGTCTCGCTCAACTAGGCTCTACTCAAGTCACAACCTCACAGAAAGTAGAACAAAGGTCACTGACTGTCTCACTCGGGCTGCCCAAACGGACTCACCCTGCCTGTATCTAGCCACGCCGTACACCGCCTTTAAGGTGTCGGCCCAAGAACTGTCTCAAACTGGAACTGCGAATCAACATCGCACTGAAACCTCATTCCGGAATGGCATTCGCGGGGTGCGACCCACGCGAGTTTACAAGTATCTCTGTCACTTTCATTGTAGCTCTCACAGGCAAAAGTAAAGTAACTGGGTCCAAGAACTCACACACCACGTGCCCCTTGGCACAAACTGTAACCACACAGTACACTGGGTCCACCGTCAAACCCCCGACGGTGCCCGACAACCAGCACGACTAGACTCTGCTGAAAAGTAAGCTCGGCATCCCCAGCGCGAGCGTAAGAGCAAACTACACTACCCTGGTATTCATCGCACTCCCCCGGCGATGATACGGCACACAACGGCTCCTAGAGCTAAATCCGATAGGGTAGGCTAATGACGATCCATAACGTGGTTTTCTCCTAAGTCAAGTCCATAGTCCAACATGTATAAAGTTAAATACTTGCTAAGCATGCTCCACGGTTCAGATGTTCATATACTAGTCCATACGTCCAAGCTATTGCATACTAGTAGAAACAGAAGTTCATACATGTCGACTATTCATACATAGGAGCATTCCGATGTAAACCCACCTCGAAAGCGATTTCCTGGCAGCAAGGAGTGTCCAAGGTCCTCCTCGATCACCTCTGCTGATCCGCCAAGTGCCGAGGTCCTCCGCTGCGAAGAATTAAACCAAACACTGAATTCTCCGAAATCTGCCCGAAACGCAGCGGCTGAGAAAAGCTTAAAGTTAACTAAGCTAACCTTCACCAAAATTCGCGATTTTGGTGTCAGAATCTTCGTCTCGCAGTCAGGAATCCAACGCCGCAAGTCTTGACGCGATCCGACCACCCTGCGCGGCGAATCAGCCAAAGTGCCGACGGTCGACGGAAAACGCAATTCAAGACTTCAGAATTTTCCGAAAAACGGCTCGGTAATCATGGGTTCCGACCGGGCAAACCTGAACCAAATCCGGCAAGTAAGGTGTCGCTGGAATCGTCTGGAAGTCACGGATCCAACGCCGTAGATTTCGCCGGATTCTGAGTCTCCTACACAGAGCACGAGTTAAAACACTAACAAAGAACTCGAAAATCATGGAACTTCGAGGTAAACGGAGGGTTGTCGAGGGTCAACTCACCTCAGAAAACACCCCACGCCCGTCGCTGGGTCGAGGACAGTGATCTCGCACGCGCGCCTAGCACCCTCGCAGCGTCTCGTCGTCGAAAACCCGCGGAAACCACGCGTCGGCGCGTCGTCGACGAAGCTCGGGCTTCTCTTGAGCTCCTCCACCTCCTCCGGTTGCAAGGTCAGGAGCAGCAGCAGCAGCAGCTAAGGAAGGAGGAGAAGAAGAAGAGGAGTCCCTCTCTCTCTCTTCTCTGCTGGAACTAAAAAGGGAGTGAGGGGTGTGATGTGACAAGGTCCAAAAAGTCAAACTGCACCATCCCTGCCATGCTGTACCGGTACAAATCCCCTCTGTACGGCATGCAGCAACCCGAGAGCTCCGGCGCGCAGGCTATACCGGTATGGCCCTGGTGGCTATACCGGTATAGCAACCGTTGCTATACCGGTATAGCAACCGACTTGTACCGGTACAGCTCACAGAAAACCTGCGATTTGCAGATTTTCGTGACACGCGCTGCTCTCGCGTTCCCACGGGGCCCGTTTAGCGTCTGTTTGGCGCTAACGCGGCCAAGGCTTGTCCCGACACTCTCCAGAGCTGTCAGCCAGCCTCAGGTGCAATTTTCCAGGTCTCTACAGTGAATTTGGGTATAGGACGACGTTTGCGGGTAGTGCTTGTGACGACCCGTGCCTGGACCATTTGTGGACTGTGGACCCTGGGCCCATTGGGCAGGCGCAGTCGGCTGCTAGTGGCAGCGGCCCGATACCTATAGGTAGGGCAAGAGAGTTTTGGTCAGGACGGTAGTCTGAGCTTGGACCCGAGGACGTGGAAATGCCACGTGTTCGAATCTTAGGATCGAAAGTGCACTGAGAGTGCGGTTGTGACCCAACCCAAGAATTGATGTGGTTTAGGATCTTGATAGCTCCTAGTTGGAGTGTGTGCGAGTTCCCAAGAGAGAATTTCGCCCGAGAATGCTGATTGGGTCTACGCTAGTAACAAGGGAACGCTAAGCGTAGTCGAGACAAGTCTAGGCGGTAGGCCGACGTTGGGTTGGTGACTATTAGTCCACCCATAGAGATCGAGGATGGTGACTTGGCCACTAACTCTATTGAAGAGTTTGGCTTAAGTTCACAAACGGCGTGTTCATGTGGGCTGATTGCGGCTGAGGAGCCGAATATGTCATGGCAATTGAAGTTGAGATAAGTGGCCTCTAGAAGACACTTGAATAATGGAAGCCACATGAGAGTTGAAGTGCACATTCTATAATGTGCGTGGCGAATGTGAAGGAGAATAGCCTCACATTTTTGTAGTGGACCATTGGATAATTCCGATAAAAGAAAGGCCACTCCGAAGCTGAAAAGTGCATTGGACCCCAGGTTACTCGATAAATTGGATTGGGGTGCGAGTAAATGAAGATGAGTAAGTTTCGCGGACGAAACTAATTTTAAGGGGTGGAGAATGTAGCAACCCGAACTTTAACCAAATTGGCTAAAGTGCGCGAACGAGTAATTGGACAAGTTCCAATAACCATTCCAAGATGCTTGGAAGGGTTAAGAGAGGATCTAAAAGAGTTAGAAAGGTTTTGGCGTTGTTCGGCGCGAATTAGAGTCGAAACGACGTGAAAAACACAAGTCTGGGCAATCTATACCGGTACAAGCATGGTGGTTGTACCGGTATAGCAACTTTGACCGAGAGGAGAAGAGCTCTCGGGTTTGGAAATTTTATGGCCCATACCGGTACAAGCCCGATACAAGTGTCGCGAAAAATCCGAGACTCTCGGGTTTGCCTCTCGGGGTGTCCCATACCTACAGAGGCCCTCCATACGACAGATAGGTCCGCAGCCTTTTGACCGCTTTCGAAATAAGAAGGAATTGAGGGGCTTTATAGCATTTTTGGCAGGGGGTTAAGTGTAGAGAAGGGTTAAAACCCCTTTCTCTCCCTCTCACTCCCTCTGATCTCTCTCTCTCCCTCTCTCTGTCGACAGCAAGAAGAAGGGGAAGAAGAAAGAAAGAAAGAAAGAGAAAAGAGAGAAGAAGAAAAGATGAAGAAGAAGAAGATGATGATGATGGCCATCCTCTTCTTCTCCTTTGTGCAAGAGCAAACTTTTGAGAGGTAAGCTCTCTCTCTCTCATGGTAGATCCTTAGATAATGGGTTTCTAAACCCTAGATATAGAGTTTTGATCTTCTTGCAAGCTTTAGAACCTAGTAGAGACTTGGAAACTCATGAAAATCATGTGTTCTTCAAGGTGCTCTAATGGTGGATTTCTAGGGTTTGTTTTAAGCACCCTATGGATGGCTCTAATGCTCTTAGAGGAGTACCTAGAGGTTAGACAAGCTCTCTATTGCTTGTTCTAGGGATCAAATCGGTGGGTTTTGCAAAAGTGCAAAACCTAGGGTTAAAAATGGGGTTTTTAGAAATAGATGAGTTTGATCTCATTTGACCCCATAGAAACCTAATTGGGGGTGCAACGAACGCGTTGGTGCGCTCGGTTCGGTGATCTGACGAGCGAGTACAAAGATATTAATTATTTAATCTATTTAAACCAGATGTCCGCAGCACGCAAGATAGGAGCCCAAAATTCATGAAAACGGAACCGGGGCAACTTGAAGGCGTGGGGCAACGGCACAAGGTCTCAGATCGGGATTCGGAGATCGTTCGGGTGGTCGTGCAAGAGTTTGAGCCAAACCGGGTCAAGAGTGCCGCGGGCGGCCGATTGCGAGTGTCGACGAGCAATCGGAGAGCATAATAAGGTGGGTTGTGTTTACCGAAGCGACTAGGTCGCCTAAATATGTCTAAGAGTAAAGGTTTCAAGTTGATGCATATAATTGATATATGTTGCATGTGATCCATGTATAGAAATTGCATGTTAAAGGACATAGTATAAAATGCATAATTAGAGATGCATGTTAAAGAACCTAGTGTAAAATATAGAATGCTAGGAAATGAATAAGCATGAGTTAAATAATGAGGCAAAGAATGCTAAGTAAAGAATGTTGCGAGAACATAGGCTTAGCATAATAGAAACATGCATGTAAATGAACTGATAGACGTAAGAGAGCAAAGTATAAGAATGCTAAATGAAAAGTGCGAGTCATGGACTAATACACATATAGATCGAGTGGCATCCAACTTAGTGTAAAGAACATAAGTTGTAGTAAACCTAGAGTCATGTGGACCTAGGAGGGTGACATCTAACCTAGTGTTGTTAATAAACATAGGTTACGAAACCTAGAGTCAATAGACCTAGGAGTGGGGATTAACCTAGTGTAATGAACATAGGTTATAGTAAACCTAGAGTCATATGGATCTAGGTGAATGACGTTGTACCTAATGTCAAGGACATAGGTTGGACAAGGATGTTAATGGACCTAGTGTTAGTAAACATAGGTCGAGCTGGAATGACATTGAACCTAGAGTTAGGTAACCTAGGTTATGTGACAGGAAATGAGCCCTAGTGTCAAGTGGACCTAGGAGGTAAAGACAATGGACCTAGAGGGTCGTCTCTTGAGGGCCTAGCTAACCCTCAAGCTAAGTGGAACGGATTCATGGAATCCCGAGATTTGGACACCTAAGTTGGTGTCGGGCGTGTGCGACGATTTCGCCGTCCAGGGCTATACTACCGTCGTGGCGTTGTGCGACGATTTCGCCGCCGGGTGGGTGAGCCAAAATGTGTTCGATACCGGTTAAGCCGGGTGAGGATCAGATCGCCATGAGTTGACACCCTGTGTTTGGGGCACCATTGCTGGGTAAGTACGATACGGCCGCACCAGGAGGCGGAGGAGTGACTCAAACCATTGTTGGGTGAGGTGCGATTAGTTCGCCGCGATGGTTAAGTCATGACTTGGGTCCTCGCCGGGTAAGTCCGCCGCGATCGCCACCGTAATGGTTATGTCAAGTGACAGCTGGGTTCCGCGTGTGCGACGATTTCGCCGCGATGAGGCTGAGTCACAGAGGGCGACAGGCTGTTGACAGCTGGGGTAGTTGCGAGACGTCCAACACCTCGGGCTAGACAGCGGGCGGATTATCCGCAATGGATTGACTCAAGACCGAGTCGGGTGGCTTAGTGAGCTGAGGTAGAGTGACCTTAGAAATAAATTGCTAAGTAGCATAAGTGCCAAAGGTAAAGAACGTTAAGACTAGCTAAGCTTGTAAATAGCTAGGTATGAATGAAAAGGCTAAAGTAAATAATAGCAATAAAGTAAAGAAAAGCTAAGAGCTAAAGGGTAATTTTGCATATTGCATATTGTGAGGCAAGTTTTATGTTAGTTGCAAGTTATATATCTATAAATATTTTTTGGACTAACATATCTGCAGTGCCTCCTTGGACCTATTGGTCGAGTCGTTCTCTTGGGTGATCGTACCCACGAGAACTATGGACAATAGTTCTCACCCCGTGTTGTGGTTTTGGGGGTACAGTATACACGTGAGCGGCGCGGCACAGCCGCGAGGAAAGGGCGTAGCTCAGTAGATAGCGCCCTACCAGGAGACCAGAGATAGAAGTACCCCAGTTGACAGAGCTTAGGGGTATAGCAAGGGAGAATATGTTGTAATAAAGTTGTAATAACTAGATTGTATTAGGAAGTTTAAAGTTTAAAGTTAATGTAAAAATTCTAAATGGAGACGAATGGTTGTAATAGCAAGTAGCTGTTTTATGTTTATGATACTTCCTTATGCAATCTGATTGTAATATCTGTTCCTTTTTGGAACCTCTTGTAATTGTATGGATTGCGACGCCTTGAACGTACAGGGAAAACTCTGTCCGTTCGGCGGTCTGTTCGACGCGCCCGAATCCGACCGAATTGGCGGGCTCGGGGCGTGACAAAGAATACATGTGTCGGCCTGGTTGGCTTCTAGGGCATACATGACATTATGACAACAACCTTAGAGTTAAGGATCATATGAACATAGTTCTCCTTGAAGTCAAGGAATGGATTGAACTGGAATCCTTAAAGTTAAGGATTGATTGTACTCACCATATAGTCCTTGCTCGAGGCGCGGTAGCTCCCCCTCGGGCGATGTGCTCCGGAGTTGTCATCACTGGGTCGTAGTGTTTTCTCTCCCCAGAGGACGGTCCCGTCGGGTCGTAGTGTTTTCTCTCATCGACAATAGGGATTTGGGTTGGTTGAGTCGTGTTGAGGGCAAACCCACGGGTTAGCCAAGAGATTGGGTATTGGACTTATGATCTTGCATGAGTTTTACTTTGAGCATCTTACTGTTTACTTTAAAGCGTATTAGCTGCATTTGATAGTTGGTTATTATCTTATCTTTCTTTCTTTTACGCTTGAATTAGACCTAGTGGGAAAGTCGGCGTGGTTGGTTGCCGAACCCACTGGAAACTTTGTTGTAGTTCTCACCCCACTATTTCCACAGAGCCGGGACCGAGTGAGCCGGCGGAGGATCGCGGTAAGGGCATCGCGCCCTAGACAGAGGCCGCCAAGTATTTACTTTTGTAGTTGCATTCCCTTTATATCATCTTTTGTACTTGATGATTCTAGTTGTTAACTTTACATGTATTAACGGTTTATAATTTGAGGTAAATGTGATGTAAGAAAGAGATGATGATATGAATGTAAAGACTTTAAAGAATTCAAAGTTGTAAGAATTATGCATGTATGTGATTGCAATTAATCATAGTACTTGTATGTTTAGTTTAGTATTTCACTTTGGCTATGGCTTGCCCTCGTGCAAGATGTTATGTATGCTTCCGCATGTGTAAAAATTTTATACTCTATCTGTACTTGTTGAGCCTTGGGCGGACAGGGGAAGCTTTGTCCGTTCGGCGTCTGTTTGACGCGCTCGAACCGGCCAAATGGATCGGGCTCGGGGCGTGACAGATATAATGGTATCAGAGAGTATAAAAGCCAAAAAGTGAAAGCTAGGATGGACCTAGGGGCCATAGGAAATGGAAAAGACCTTAAGGACCTAGGGAACGTGAGTGACGTTGAACAAAGTATAGCGAAAGCATGTGATTGGGTTATTGTTATCATGTCTCTAATATGTTTAGGGATTAACTTTAAGTTGCAATTTGTTTTCTATTCTTTGTATTGTGATCGGCGGCCGACGACATGATATTTGGGATGAAAATGAATACACTTGTTCGCTTTCGCCGGATTGGGTATGTTCGAGTACGTGTCAAAGTATTAATGTAAGTTGCTTCATTTCAGGAAGCAATGGCACCCCGTGGATGACCGAATAAGGGGTCTAATCCCACGGCACCGAGTGCGGCACCGGGAGCGGCACCGAGTGCGGCTCCGGGGGCGGCACCTATTGCGGCTCCCGAGCAACCCGCGGCATGTGGAGGCGGGGGGCTTGAGGAGCAGTTGGCCGCACTTATTGGCGTGGTGCGGGAGCAGGCGGAGTCTGTTCGAGCTCAAGGCGAGCAAATTCGGCGGCTTCAGAGACCCCCGGAGAGCAGCAGCAGCGGCGGCCTGCCGAGGCCGAGCGTCCCACACCCCCGCCGGACGCCGATCGTAGTGGAGGGTGCGGCGGCAGATCCGCCGCGGTCGTACTGGGCCACGGTGGTACCGGCCGGATCGGGGACTTCGAACCCCGGTAGTGCGGCTGATGACTACGAGCGGGAGCGCCAGTTGGCGGCGCTCATCAAGTTCATGAAGTTCAAACCACCTACCTTCAAGGGAGGAGTGGTGGAACCGGCGGTGGTGGAGTCTTGGATCGACTCCCTCGAGACCATCTTCGTGGACTTCAACACCCCGGAGAAGGACAAAGTACACTTTGCTTCGCACTGCCTAGACAAGGCGGCGAAGGCGTGGTGGAAGCGGACTAAGCGGGATAGGTCACCCGACCTTCCGCCTATGACGTGGGAGGAGTTCAAGAGAGCGATGTTCACGAACTACTTCCCCGACTCGGTGAAGCGGAAGATGCAAGAGAAATTCCGCAAGCTGAGGCAGGGAGACCGCTCTGTGGCAGACTACGAGTTGGAGTTCTCCCACATTATCGATTGTGTCCCCGACGTGGTACGTGATGACCGGGACCGGGTTGACTGGTTCTTGCGGGGGCTTCAGCCGAGGATCTACGAGAGGATACAGATCCTCAACCTCACGACCTTTGCGGAGGTCTTTGACCGCGCTCTATCTGCGGAGCACGGGAGCGCCTACGCCCGCGAGAAGCGCGAGGCCATGGCGGAGACGAGGGACAAGGGCAAGAAGCGGGCGGCGGGTGGTGCCGGGGGCCGGCCTAATGCGAAGAAACCCCCTCGGTATCCTCGACAGCAGCAGAAGGGCGGGAAGCCTCCCCGATGTGTTATTTACGGCGGTGACCACCGACCGCACGTGTGCCCGCATCGCGACGGGAAGTGCTTCCGGTGCGGCCAACCCGGCACATTTCACGGAGTGCCCGAGCTGGGGATCGTCTGCACCGATGGCGGCTTCGTCCCCTTCTACCCCGAGGCAGTTGATGGGGTTACCACCCCCGATGGCGGCTGGGCGCTCTTCATCATCGCGTCAGCCGGAGGCGTCGAGAGCACCGAGTGGGCGGGTTTTTGCCACTCAGGTGGAGGAGCAGGTTCCAGCTCCCGACTACATTGTGGTAAGTATTATCTCTATTAAAGGCACTAGAGCTCAGGCTATTTTCGATACAGGTGCATCGCATTCATTTATAGGTGCATCATTCGCTAAAGCTCATGACTTAGAGATTGTGCATGATGAGGAGGGTTGGACTATTACATCACCCGGGCAGTCTTATGGTGTCTATGACGAGTGCCCGGCGTGTCCAGTTCAGATAGGCGATTGGATCATGCCGATCGATATGCTGGTATTAAACAAGATCTGGGGATTCGATGTGATCTTGGGGCTTGATTAGCTTTCCAAGTATTATGCGGTCATCGACTGCGACAGTAGGGTGATCACTTTTCGTGAGCCTAATCAAGAAGAAATGGTGTATCAAGCGTGTAAGGGTGCACGCTTTGCGGCAACCATTTCCACGGCTAGGGCGAAGAAAATGATTAAGGGTAGTTGCAAAGTTTATTTGGCGACCATCGTGGACGGCCGTAAGGAGCACCCAGACCTTGAGGGTATTCGGGTAGTGTGCGAGTACCCAGATGTATTTCCGGCGGAGTTACCGGGATTGCCACCGGACCGGGAAGTTGAGTTCGTCATTGACTTAGTTCCCGGGGCGGCGCCAGTTTCGAAGACTCCGTATAGAATGGCACCGGTAGAGCTAAAGGAGCTTAAAGCACAATTGAAAGACTTGCTCGACAAAGGCTTTGTGCGGCCGAGCGTGTCTCCGTCGGGAGCTCCGGTGCTATTCGTCAAAAAGAAAGACGACACACTTCGACTTTGCGTGGATTACCGCGAGTTGAACAAGGTCACAGTGAAGAACAAGTACCCGTTGCCTAGGATCGACGACTTATTCGATCAGTTGAAAGGGTCAAAGGTGTATTCGAAGATAGACCTACAATCGGGGTATCATCAATTGAAGATACGGCCCAAGGATGTGCACAAGACGGCGTACCGTACGCGGTATAGCCATTATGAGTTCACGGTAATGTCATTCAGGCTTACTAATGCCCCGGCGGCATTTATGGACTTAATGAATCGTGTTTTTCGTCCGCTATTGGACCGATGCGTCGTGGTCTTCATTGACGACGTATTGGTATATTCTCGGACCGAGGAAGAACACAAGGAGCACTTGAGGCTTGTCTTGGAAATACTCCAAAAAGAGAAGTTATATGCCAAGTTGAAGAAATATGAATTTTGGCTTTCGGAGGTCACTTTCCTAGGACATGTGATTTCGGGTGAAGGTATCTCGGTAGACCCGAAGAAAGTAGAGGCAATTAGAGATTGGCCACGCCCGACGAGCGCAACGAAGATCCGCAGTTTTCTTGGACTTGCGGGTTATTATCGGCGGTTCGTGGAGGGGTTCTCCAAAATAACCACTCCCCTAACGCGCCTCACACACAAAGGAGTCAAGTATGTTTGGAGCGAAGATTGCGATCGAAGCTTCAAAGAGTTGAAAGAAAGGTTGACGACGACCCCGGTACTTGCTCTACCGACGTCGGGGGAGACATACGTCGTGTACAGTGATGCTTCCTACATCGGACTCAGGTGTGTTTTGATGCAAAACGGGCGAGTCATAGCATATGCTTCGCGCCAATTGAAACCTTATGAGAAGAACTACCCGGTTCATGACTTGGAGTTAGTCGCGGTAATTTTCGCGCTAAAATTGTGGAGGCATTACCTATATGGGGAACATTGTGAGATCTATACGGACCACAAAAGTCTTAAGTATTTGTTGTTGGCCTAGTGGCCCTAATATTGTATTAAATTTTGATGATAACAAATAATCACTTTTAAATTGGACTAACCTCTTTATCTTGAGCTTTATGTTTTTAGATCAATCTAAGAGGATTCAAGATGGGCAAACCTCTAAGTAGTAAGCTTCAACTTTTGAAGCTATACTTGCTTCTTTTGTCAAAATGACAAACTTACTCTCTCTCTACTTTTACTTGAATTAAATCTAAATTGGAGTGAGACATTCTGGGCTAATTCTCTTTTCTCTATATGCTCAAAACATTGACATTCGTCAAGTTTGGGTTTCGGACTGTTTCGGGCGACCCACGTTGAATCCGAAATCTACGGTATTTTTGGGTCCGCTCCTTGATATTCGAGCTATCCTCGTATCACTCTTTTTAACTATTCGAGCGACCGCACGGTTAGGTCGACCGAAATTACTTTGACAGTTGCGTGTTGTACGGTCCGAGAATGTCGTAGCAAAGACGGCAACTCGGGCGCGCAGGCGGCGCGCGTGCTGAAAATTCCGGGCGCCCACGCAATGTCAGGAAGCCCTAAAAAGTTCTGTCAGGAAATTCGGCGCGCGTGCCTGACCCGGTCAGAAAGTCAGCGAGGATGTCAGGGCGCCCGGTAATCATGTCGTACGGATCCTGAAAAGCGGCGCACGCGACTGACAGGATGCAGGAACCGCAGTGCGCATACGCTAATTCCGGGCGCCCGGAATGTACTTTAGGGCGCCCGAAATATTAACTTTCTGGAGCAGGCCGAGGCTATAAATAGATGACCTTTGGGCTTCTCAAAGGTATCTCTAGCACTTGAATTTAAGCTAAAAACTTCAGCATTTTAAAAACACTTAGCTCTCAATTCTCTTTTTCAATTTGAGTGAAATTGTAGTGAGATTTATTCTTGTAAAAAGAGAGAGAGGCAAAGTCTTGAAGCTTGATAAGAAGAAGATCTTGGTGTAAAGGCTTGGTGCTTGCCCGCAAAAGCATCAACTAGTGGAGATCCAACTTTCTCTTGCGTTGAGAAGTTGGCGGGGACGTAGGCAAAGTGCCGAACCTCGAAACAAATCGACCGTGTGCTTTCTTGAGTTTGAATTTCTCTATATTTCTCTTTGTCGATTGTTTTGGGTTTTTAATTAACTTGATTTTTGACTTTTTATTTTAGAAACCTAATTCACCCCCCCTCTTAGTTTGCCATTTCGATCCTCATTTGTTCACCCAAAAAGAGCTAAATATGCGACAACGGCGGTGGTTGGAGTTGTTAAAGGACTACGATGTCACGATCTTATACCACCCCGGAAAAGCGAATGTCGTAGCCGATGCGCTAAGTAGGAAATCGGGAGAAAACTTAGCCTCGGAAATTACACCCCAACCGTTGTTGCAAAAGGAGATGCAACGGCTTGGATTGGAAGTAGTAGCGCCGGGAGTGCCGGCTACACTTGCTACCTTAGTGGTACAACCGACCCTATTGGAGAGAATCAAGGAGTTGCAAACTGCCGATGAATACCTCCAGAAGGTGCGTGGGCAAGTAGAGAGCGGTAGTGCCGATCACTTTGACATTGGAACCGACGGCACACTACGATTTCGGAATCGGTGGTGTGTACCCAAGAACAAGGATCTCCGCAAGGTGATTATGCAAGAAGCGCATCAATCTCCTTATAGTATCCACCCGGGCGGCACCAAAATGTACCAAGATTTAAAGTTGCAATATTGGTGGCCGGGCATGAAGAAAGACATTGGGAACTTTGTTGCGCAATGTCTTACTTGCCAACAAGTAAAGGCGGAGCGGCGGTTTCCGGCGGGAAAGTTGCAAAGCTTACATATACCCGTTTGGAAATGGGAAAATATAGCTATGGACTTTGTGACCGGGTTGCCTCGATCTCAAGGAGGACACGATGCAATTTGGGTGATCGTGGACCGGTTAACGAAGTCGGCACATTTCCTACCGATTCATATCACTTGGTCGGGGGATAAGTTGGCTCAAGTTTATATTGACGAGATCGTGAGACTTCACGGGGTTCCGGCGTTTATTGTATCGGATCGGGACCCGAGGTTCACTTCTCACTTTTGGAGGAGCCTACAGGAGGTATTGGGCACACGGCTCGATTTTAGCACGGCATTTCATCCTCAAAGCGACGGACAATCGAAGAGAACGATCCAAATACTTGAGGATATGCTTCGGCCGTGTGTAGTTGATTATAAGGGCAATTGGCACGATAATCTACCGATGGCGGAATTCGCGTACAATAATAGTTATCAAGAAAGTATCGCGATGGCACCATTTGAGGCCCTATATGGAAGAAAGTGTCGCTCGCCAATTAATTGGAGCGACGTGGGCGAGAAATCCGCTCTCGGCCCGGATGTAGTGCGGGAGGCGGAGGAGAAAGTTCGCCTTGCCCGCCAACAGCTTGCTACGGCGCAATCTCGACATAAAAGCTACGCCGACAAGCGGAGGAAAGATATTGAGTTCGAGGTTGGCGACCATGTGTTCTTAAAGGTATCGCCAACGAGAGGAGTTAAACGGTTTGGAATCCGGGGAAAATTGAGTCCTCGGTATATTGGACCGTTTGAGATCTTGGAGCGAATTGGAGCGGTGGCCTACAAGATAGCATTACCACCGAGGCTTGCGGGAGTTCATGATGTATTCCATGTATCTAATCTCCGCAAGTATGTGCACGACCCCGATCATGTTCTCTCATTTGAACCGTCGGAGATTCGAGAGGATATGACTTATGAGGAGTTTCCGGCATACATTATCGACCGAGAGGAAAGAAAGCTTCGGAGCCGGAGAATTCCTTATGTCAAGGTTCGTTGGTGCAACCACGACGACCGGGAAGCTACGTGAGAGCTCGAGAGCGTAATGCGGGAGCGTTATCCCCACCTATTCGAAAATCTGGATTAAGGTATGAATCTAGATTGTAAATGAGATAGTTTCGCGGACGAAACTAATCTTAAGGGGTGGAGAATGTAACAAACCGAACTTTAACCAAATTGGCTAAAGTGCGCGAACGAAACAATTGGACAAGTTCCAATTACCTTTCCAAATATTTGGGAAGGGTTAAAAGAGGATCTAAAAGAGTTAGAAGGGTTTTGGCGTTGTTCGGCGCGAAGTAGAGTCGAAACGGCGCGAAAAACTCAAGTCTGGGCAACCTGTACCGGTACAAGCAAAGTTGTTGTACCGGTATAGCAACTCTGACCGAGAGGAGAAGAACTCTCGGGTCTGGAGGAATTTTTGTGCTTATACCGGTACAAGCCAAGCTGTACCGGTACAAGTGCTACGAACCGAGAGGCGACTCTCGGTTTGCCTCTCGGAGCGACCATACCGCATGCACCGGCTCGTACTCTGCAGAATAGGCCCGATGAGCTTTGGACTGCTTCGAAAATAAAGTGTTTTGTGGGCCTAAATGTAATTGTTACAACACAATACACCCTATACCCCTTCACCCCTCACAGCCACTTCACCAAAACACTTCCTCTACCTCATTTCTCCCTTTCTCTCTCTAGAAATTCATCTCTAGGGCAAGGAGACCAAGGAGAGGTTGGAGAAGGAGCTTGGAGAAGGAGTCTTTGGTGGCTTGGGTGGTTCTAGAAGCTCTCCTACAAGGTGGAGCTTGGGCCAAGGTGAGTTTTCATGGAACCTAAGCTAGGGTTTGGGTTTTATTCCTAGAAAGTAAGGTTTTGGAGCTTCTCTTCGAAATAGAGAACTAGTTAGAGGCTTGAGCTCCATGAAATTCTATGGAAGCTCAAGGTGCTCTCATGGTGGATCTCTAGGGTATCAACGCATGCCCTAGAAATGAGTTTAAATGGTCTTAGATGAGTTCCTAGAAGATCAACAAGCTCTGTTTTGCTTGTTTAAGAGATCAAAACCTAGGGTTTCACATAGGGCTTGGTAGAGCACCCGAATTTGGGGCTTTTGACTATAGAGGTTCTAGGGTCAAATTGACCTTGTAGAAACCTAATTGGGAGTATCCCCGACGCATGGGACAACTCCGTTTAATTAAACGAAAAGCCTATCTATGGGTTATTATGTAAATTGGCCTGATTTGGTCGATTTTTAACGTAACATGTTTTCAAGTAGGCATCGGTTGGTCGCGAAATTTGTTGGGCGACCCCACAAAAATATTTAAAGGTGGGTGGTGCATTCCAAAAACATCGAACTTCTCTTTATGTCTAAGTGTCACATTTGAACATACTATATACATTGAGCATAATGCATAGTAGGGTTAATTGTGAGTTTCTTGCTTTTGTGAGTTCAAAATGCATGAGAATGATTGTATGATATTGTAATGATAAAGAATAAAGAACCCTATGTATGCATACTAAAGAATGAGAACCTAGTGAACTTAGACAACCATATGATATTGGACATGTGATTAGAGAATAAGTGTGACATTGATGAGTCTAGATTATTTAGACAACAAGTGTGGCATCAAAGAACAAGAACATGTAGTGTATACAACACTAGTAGAGTCTTGAGATTGACATTATGACAACAACCTTAGAGTTAAGGGTCATATGAACATACTTCTCCTTGAAGTCAAGAAATGGATTGAACTGGAATCCTTAAAGTTAAGGATTGATCGTACTCACCATATAGTCCTTGCTCGAGGCGCGGTAGCTCCCCCTCGGGCGATGTGCTCCGGAGTTGTCATCACTGGGTCGTAGTGTTTTCTCTCCCCAGAGGACGGTCCCGTCGGGTCGTAGTGTTTTCTCTCCCCAACAATAGGGATTTGGGTTGGTTGAGTCGTGTTGAGGGCAAACCCACGGGTTAGCCAAGAGATTGGGTATTGGACTTATGGTCTTGCATGAGTTTTACTTTGAGCATCTTACTGTTTACTTTGAGCCAAATGGATCGGGCTCGGGGCGTGACATTCGCGGAAATCGAAAAGTCAATTTCGGTGCGTTATTCGGCGAAATTGCCGAAATAACGTGGTTTTGGTCCGGATCTCTTCCGGCATTGTTTGGTTACCCCATGAATAGTCGCTGAGCCTTATTGGCTAGTTGCTCACGTCATTTCGAAGGTTCGGAAATGACGGGTGAGCGACGGTGTGTCCCGGTGTCGAAATTGACACTTCCGGGAACCCGTATTCGTACGATTATCCGACGTTAGTGGTGTCGAAATGTCGTCTTGTGTTTGCTGCCAAAACATCCAAATTGGAGTGTTTTGTGGCAGCGGGTTACTCGTGTCTAGAGTCGGTTAGTTCCGGGATAATTCGTGGGTCCCGGCAGAGTCCCGGTGTGGTTTACGAGACTCCCGGCATATTACGACGATCGGTTTGGAAAAACCGACTCCAGTAGGTTTACTTGTACGGGTTTATATTCTGTATTAGTGGGGTAGACACTAACCTGGGGATCCTTTTAGGTCCAGTGGATATTCCTTCTTCATGAGACAGACGCGGCAATTGAACAGGTGGGTATCACAGGTTGCCGTCGGTGCAGTGATGCACGCTTGGTGACATTCTCTTCACCCTTGCTTTTACTTTGCTTACTATATACTCGTGCACCATATTATTACTCTGCTCAGTAGTTTACTTGGTTAGTACTACCTGTAGGAGTAGAGTAGCTTTCATCAGCTTGTTCTATACTTGGGACCTATTGGTCAGTCACATTTTATACTTGGGACCTGTTGGTCAATTTCTTTCTCTACTCAGGACCTGATTGGTCAGTTTCTTTGCATACTTGGGGACCTGGTTGGTCAGTCACTTTCTGTACTTGGGACCTATTTGGTCGGCTTACACTCGCACTTGGTACCCGGTTGGTTCTTCTCGGTTACTTGACGACCCACGTGGTCGCCGGGCCCCGGGGGCAGGATTGCTCACCGGTTGCCGATGGTTGATCTTTGAGCATACTACATTGATCGCCCGATACTCGTCGCATTTCACGAACACCAGCGGTCTGATCCACCGCAAGTGAGGGTGTTCTTTTCCGAAAAAGTGGTTGCAGGGAGTCAACCCGTGAGCCCTTGGAGCCTTGAGCTGGGGTATATGCATTGGAGAGTAGTGGGGGCATTGGCTTGAGGTCAGCGGTTGACCAAGAGAGCATTGGTTCAGATTGGGTACTCTTGAGCTTCATTACCTGTTGACGCATACTTACAGTAGCAGTTGGTTTGTTCTTATACCTATCTCTTTACTCTGCTTTAGTCGCTACTGTACTACTACTTACAGCTTTACTTGTTTAGCTCCATGACTAGTGAGTACCCCTCGCCCACGTCAGTTTGGGGTACCCACTGGGAGGGGAGACATATTTACATCTTCTCACCCCCCGCTTTCTTTTTCAGGTGTTACAGCAGGTTCTAGTGGGACGACAGGAGAGGAGCGTACATAGCACGCGATATAGCTCCCGACCCTTGGTTTGATTTCCCTTCTGTATACTTTATTTGAGTAATTAGCTTAGACTTACTTTATGGTTCAAGTTCTCTACTTTTAAATTGGATGTTAAACTTATCGCATGGATTAGTTTTGTGAAATGGTTTGGGATTTAATAAGGTTTTGGATTTACGATGCAAGAAGGTTTTCTACCCCTCGTGGTAGTGTTTTCAAAAGAAAAGGTTTCCGTGTGGGAAACAGTTTTTAAAAGGTTTTCAAAAGAATTTTATAACTTAGAGTTTCAAAATCAGTTCCCGGGTAGGGAACATTTCAACTGATAGATGTGGATTTATGATTATATACTAGTGAATGTAACCTGTGGTGAATGGTGTAATTTGTATATGGATGTAAGTAAAATTCTTTACAATACACTTTGATTGTGGTTGTGTGGTTCTATTGTACTCTTTGTACTTGTGCGATGCCGTGCAAATACAGGGCAAACTCTGTCCGTGTGAACAGAGGCCTCCCTGTATTTGTGGCAGGTCTGACATGTCCTTGGGGGGCGGGGTTTTAAAAAAAAAAAAAAAAAAAAAAATCCGCTGTTTTTATACTATAAAATGACCCGGGGCGTGACACGGAGTTATTGATCTTTATCTATGTAGTGAATAGAATTTTCTATCAAAAATTCAACAAATTTTGATTCTTTTACACCGTTAAACTAGCAAGTATCCCATACCGGCCATTAAAAATTGTCAATTTTGTGACCTCTTGATCGTAAGGTAAATGATATCGAAAAATCATAAAATTTGATTTCTAGAAGTTTTAAATGCTGTAAATAACGTTTAACAGTGTGGATCATCGATTCGGAAATCCTATCATCGGAAATAACTTATGAGTACGAGGGCGATCGTACTCATAATAGTATAGTACCCAGACCCTATATATATATATATATATATATATATATATATATATATATATATATATATATATATATAAAATTGAGCTAGAATACTTTTGGAAGTATTTCCTCCATGGTGCTATCAGGTTTTTAGCCATTGGATCTACTCCTTGACTATTAATAGCCCTTGGATCAAACACTATTCCACCTACCACCACCTATCATCATTATCTCAAACACTATTCCACCTACCACCATCATCTCAACCTCACATCTCTCCTTCCAATGGCTAAAAACTCAATAGCACCACCCCAATTGTAGAGACCTGGATTTCCAGCCGAGGCTTGACGACAGCTCTGCAGAGTGTCGGGACAAGCCCGGGTCGCGTTGGCGCGAAATAGACGCCAAACGGGCCCCGTGGGAACGCGAGAGCAGCATGTGCCATGAAAATCTGCAAAATAGCAAATTTTCCGTGACCAAAAGTGATGCATTTACAAAGACGCCAATGAGTTGCTATACCCTGACAGAACTGTGTACAAGATAGCCCCGCGCAGAGGCTCTCGGGTTGCCTGTTGTACCGGTACAAGGGGGCTTGTACCGGTACAATGTGGTAGCATGGTGTTGTTGACTTTGTGCTCACTTGTCACTTCACCCATTTACCCCTACTTTACAGCAGTGAGGAGAGAGAGAAGGGAGCTTCCTCATCTTCTTCTTCTCCTTCTTCCATTGTTGCTGCTGCTGCTACTTCCCTTCTCCTTCCCCTAAGCTCAAGAGAGGCCCGAACCTCGCCGACGACGTGCCGCGGAGCGGATCGAGCGAGTTTTCGACGAGGTGACGCTGTGAGGAGGCCGTGCGACAGCCGTTCTTCGCCTTCCTTGACGAGGTGCTGCCGCAGGGAAGATTTACGAGGTGAGTAGCCCATCAAGTTCCCCTCCATTGCTTCTAAATCCCATGATTTTCGGACTGCACTACTGCTGCTGCTGACTACAGCGTCGACCCGCGGAGTTTTGACTAGATCTCTGTGTAGGAGTGTCGAAACGCGACAAAACTTGGGGCGTTGGATCCGCGACTGCGAGACGATTCCAGAGAGACCTTATTTGCTGGATTTGGAGCAGGTTTGCCCAGTCGAAGTCTATCTTTACTAAGCCGCTGTTTGTCGAGCAATTTCTGAAGTGCTGAACTGCAGGATTCCAGCGTCGACGTTTCGTGTTTCGGCTTGTACTCCGCGTAGAAGTGGCGGAATCCAGCGAAACTTGGACCGTTGGATTCGAGACTTCGAGACGAAGCTTTTGAGCCCTTATTTGCCGAAATTGGAGAAGGTTACCTTAGTTAGAATTAAGCTTTTCTCAGTTGCTGTTTTCCGGACAGAATTCGTGAAATCGGGTATTGATTGGGTTTGCCTCTTCGCAGCAGGAGACTCCGGACTTCGGCGGACCAGCGAGGGATCAAGTTGGATCCGGGCCACCTTCTTCAGTGCCAGGATTTGAGCATTAAGGTGGGATTTCATCGTTTCACTCCTAAGTTCCGAAATGGTCGACATGTATGCTTTGTTTGTTGAAGTTCATTAGTGGTAGCTCAATTCATGGATCATAGTAGGTTTTATTATTATCTGAATTGGAGTATGAGTAGCAAGTAATGTTTCCTTACATGTTGGACTTGGATTTGACTTAGGAGAAAATCCCGAATTGATCGTCATTTACTTACACTACCGGATTTAGCTCTAGGAGCCGTGTGGTCCTTGTATCGTCGCGGGCTTTGTGCGATGGATACCCAGGGTAGTTGTAGAGACCTGAAAATTCTGCTGAGACTTGTTCGGCAGCTCTGGAGAGTGTCGGGACAAGTCTAGGTTGCGTGGGCGCGAATGGACGCCTAACGGGCCCCCTGGGGATCACGAGAGCAGCATGTACTTGAGAGATCTGCGAAATTGCAGATTGGTGCCGTACCGATTGGTTGCTATGCAGATGCATTGATGGCTTAGGTACAAAATGGGATTTGTACAGACACCGGGCAAAGATGGCTCAAAGTTGACTTTTGGTCACATCACCTTTTGCCCACTCCCCATATACCGAGTGAGAGGGAGAGTGGAGTTGTCGTCGCTTCTTCTTCTTCTTCTTCTTCTTCGTTGCAGCCAGAGGGAGAGAGAGAGAGAGAGGAAGCTCGAGAGAAGCCCGAGCTTCGTCGACGACGCGCCGACGCGTGGTTTCCGCGGGTTTTCGACGACGAGACGCTGCGAGGGTGCTAGGCGCGCGTGCGAGACCACTGCCCTCGACCCAGCGACGGGCGTGGGGTGTTTTCTGAGGTGAGTCGACCCTCGACAACCTTCTGTTTACCTCGAAGTTCCTTGATTTTCGAAGTTGCTGCCGCTGCTGTGGACTGCAGCGTCGACGTTTAGTGTTTTGACTCGTGCTCTGTGTAGGAGACTCGGAATCCGGCGAAATCTGCGGCGTTAGATCCGTGACTTCCAGACGATTCCAGCGACACCTTACTCGCCGGATTTGGATCGGTTTGCACTGTCGGAACCCATGATTACCGAGCCGCTGTTTTTCGGAAAGTTCGAAGTCCGAATTGCTGTTTTCCAGTCGACCGTCGGTACTTTGGCTGTGTCTCCGCGCAGGGTGGTCGGATCGCGTCAAGACTTGCGTCGTTGGATTCCAGACTGCGAGGCGAAGATTTTGATACCTTACTCGGTGATTTCGGACCAGGTTAGCTTGACGAACTTTAAGCTTTTCTCAGCGTTTCGGGCAGTTCGGAAAAATTGAGTGTTTTGGGTTGCTTCTTCGCAGCGGAGGACTTCGACACTTGGCGGATCAGCGGAGGTGATCGAGGAGGACCTTGGACACTCCTCGCTGCCAGGGGTTTGCGACTAAGGTGGGTTTACATCGGATTGTTTCTAAGTGCAATAGTCGACATGTATAGTAGTATGTTCATGATAGCCGTAGCTCGAATTCTTGGAATTGTCTATTGAATATCTGAATTTGGAGCATGCTTAGCGATTAAGATGTTATACTTGTTGGACTTGGATTTGACTTAGGAGAAAACCCGAATTGATCGTCTTTATATACATTTCCGGATTTAGCTCTAGGAGCCGTATTTTCGCGGTATCGTCGCGGGTTCCGGCGATGGATACTTGGGGTAGTGTATACCGTTACGGGGTGTCGGGCGCCGTCGGACTGCACGGTGGGCCCAAAGTCCTGCTCTCGGTTACTTGGGTTTGGCCGCATGGGCCCGATTGAGCTCGACAGAGCTACGCCGCATACTCGGTTGGGTAGCTCCCCGAGTGCCGCTCCGAGTTTGGGCTTGTGCTTTTCGCGTTGGTGTCGGGTAGTGCGGGTGGGACTTGCTCTCCACCGAGGCTTGGAGTGGGGTAGTCGTATAGTCACAACCGGCACGGACGGGTGTGTTCACGGTCGGGACGGTGGGTTCACACCCCTGCATTGGGTCTGGTTGTTTGGAGTCTGTAGGGGTAGTTTTGAGCTTGATAGCTTAGTGACTTGTAGCTGTAGAGAGTTCCAGCTTTCTTTTCTTCTATCTTGCTTACCCTGTAGACTTAGTGGGTGGACCGATGTTGTTTAGGGCGGCACCCACTGAGGACTACTTGTTTTATAGCAGTTCTCACGCCCTCTTTCTTCCACCCTTGTTGCAGGCCTTCGCTACCGCCGCTCCTCCCGAGTCGGACCGCGGGAAGGGCGTGGCGAGTTAGAGCCTACCCTTCGAGTTACGTGCTAGAGGACTTCCACCGCGAGTAGTGATAGTTTTGTTTTGGTATTCCACTTTTGTACATATAGTTGAACTCGCTGGAGCGAGTAGCGTTGTATCTGATTACTTGTATGTATATAAAGTTTGTTTTTCCCTGCCTGGGTGTTTATATTTTATTTCAGCTCTATGCTACTGTTTGTGGCATTGTATGTTATTACAGGTACAGCTACGCTTCGTATACAGAAGAAATCCTTTTGTATACGGCGGATTTGTCGGCGTGCCCGGTGAATATGCAACCCGGGGCGTGACAGTAGTGTAGCTTGAGTTGGAGCTCGTGCTGGGACGCCGAGCGTATACTAGCTGAGTTTAGACTGTTACGGGGTGTCGGGCGCCGTTGGGGCAGGTGGTGGGCCCAATGTCTGATTTGGTTACTTGGGTTTGGCTTGTAGGGCCTGATTGAGCTCGACAGATCTACGCTGCATACTCGGCTGGGTAGCTCCCCCGAGTGCCACTCCGGAGTTAGGCTTTGTACTTTCGCGTCGGTGTCGAGTAGTGCAGGTTGGACTTGCTCTCCACTGAGGTTTAGAGTCGGGGTAGCTGTACAGTCACAACCGGGCACGGGACGGGTGCGTTCACAGTCCCAGGGACGGGTGCGTTCACAGTCCCCTTTCAGATTGGGTCTGGATGACTTGTGTCTACAGGTGTTGGTTCTGGGTTTGAGGGCTTTGTGACTTGTAGCTGTAGAGAGTTCCAGCTTTACTTTCTTCTTTCTTGCTTACCCTGTAGACTTAGTCGGTGGACCGATGTTGTTTAGGGCGGTACCCACTGAGGACTACCTGTTTTTACAGTAGTTCTCACGCCCTCTTTCTTCCATCTGTTGCGGCTGCTGCTCCTTCTGAGACGGACCGTGGGAAGGGCGTGGCGAGCTAGAGCTTCCCCTTCGAGTTTGTGCTAGAGGACTCCCTCTGCAGGTAGTGACAGTTTTTGGTTTGGTCACTTTTGTACATACAGTCGAACTCGCTGGAGCGAGTAGTGTTACTTTTGTATCTGTGGTTGTATGTATTTAAAGTTTGTTTCCCTACCTGCTTGTTTATAGTAAACTTCAGCTCTATACTACTGCTTGTAGTATTGTATGTTATACAGGTACAGCTACGCTTCGTATACAAGGAAAAATTTCTTGTATACGGCGGATTTGTCGGCGTGCCCGGGGAACTGTGCAACCCGGGGCGTGACACCAATGGTGCTATTGGAAGTATTCTAGCTCAACTCTATATATATATATAAATATATATATATATATATATATATATATATATCGAGAGAGAGAGAGAGAGAGAGAGAGAGAGAGAGAGAGAGAGTTCGGCTGCTATGCTATCAATAACACGAAGCATTCGATACTATCAAGTTTTTTACCGTTAGATCCAGCCCTTTGATGATTTTCACCATTTAGATCATACTATTCAACCAACCACCCACTTAACCCTAAGGGGCCCATATCATCCTAACCGCATATTTCTCAATCCAACTAAAAACTTGGTAGCACCAATGACTTGGTGCTATTAATAGCATAGTAGTCTAGTTCTATATATATATATATATATATATATATATATATATATATATATATATATATATATATATATATATATATATATATATTATTTATATATATTATATATAAATTTATTACTTATTGTACAATATATTTTAAATATATTTTATTTACAAGGCCACGACTACTATACTATTATGAGTATTGGAGACCTACTACTCATAAGTTGTTTTCGATGATGGAGCTTCCGAATCGATAATCCACTCCGTTAAATATGATATAGAATATTTGAAACTTCTAAAAAATAAATTTCGTCAATTTTCGAAATCATAATAAAGTCCATCAAGCGAGCATAAAATGAATGGTCAAAATCGAACGACGTCCTAAAAAAGGATAATCGGATCCTTCAATTCATGATCAAAGTTATTGATCTTTATCTATGTATCGAATAGAATTTTCTATCAAAAATTCAACAAATTGCGATTCTTTTACACCGTTAAACTAGCAGTATCCCATACCTGTTAAAAATTGTCAAATTTGTGACCTCTTGATCGTAAGGTAAATGATGCCGAAAAATTATAAAATTTTATTTCTAGAAGTTTTAAATGCTATAAATAACATTTAATGGTGCGGATCGTCGATTCGAAAGCTCTATCATCGAAAACAACTTATGAGTACGAGTACGATCGTACTCATAATAGTATAGTAGTCCGACCCTTATTTACAAATATAAATTATAATATTAATATATATATATATATATATATATATAAAATATAATAATTATTATATATTAATAATATATAATATATAAAATAAAAAATATATACATAATAATTTTTTATTTATAACTAATAGGTTGTGTGGTGCATGTGTTAGAACTTTATAAGAAACTAGAATCATACCTTCTGCCATGATTTTGATTTCCATACCGGATTTGTTGACGGCAATCCTTACTCGTCGTTCGTATTCGTTCGCGATCCTTGATCGTCGTTCGTCCTCGTTCGCGATCTGCAAGAAGACGAGACGTTTCAAGTCTAATTCCCTTATCCCCGGAGATGGAGCCATCACGGACAATTAGAATTAGGGTTAGACCGGGACTCCCGTATGTTACATATTTGTATATAACTTTAATGTAAGGATGTTAAATCACGTCCATCCATCAAGGACGTGTCCGGATACATCCTAACCGTAGGATCTTATTATATCTTTATAGATCGACTTAATTATATTAACCGTATCTTTATGGATCGCCTTAAATATATTACGTAGGCCACATCCAACATTCTCCCACTTGGCCTAGTGATATATTTGTTATCATATAGGCGATACAAAACTTTATTAGTTACCAACTAAATTATACAGTCAAAATCTCCCACTCGACTAAGAAATCACAATACTTTAATCATAGCGGTTATGCTCCAAAAGATGAACACTCCCTTCCATGTATCAAAAGCATGAATTACTTAATCAAATAACTTTATGAGTTACAACCGTATGAACTTATTATAAGTTCAACTCAGAGTCTCACTTTAGTGCACAATCATACTTTAATGTACAAAAGATAACTTTATGCACGTATGTGCAAAAACCAAAATATGTTTTTATTCAAATAAAAAGTCTTTAAACGGTGAGCTCACATCCGGCTCGCTATCTCAAGCGCCAAACGGTGAGCTCACATCCGGCTCGCTATCCCCGTGCCCGAAAAACGCCCAGTCTGGGCAGTTCAATGAGGTGACGAGTATCAAGTCACTAGTGTAGGGACACTAAAGTAAGCATACAGGTGCTTGTTAGAGAACAAGTACACTGAACGTGACTATTTGGTTGAACGGTCACATGGTTCTATACTCGCCAGTGACAAGTTCATTGCTACAGTTGTATAAAGTACTCCTTGGACCTGAGGCATCATAGTTGCTTCACGTATAGGTTGTTACAGTTTGACAGTACTAATACTTAGACTCTAGACACGGGTTTATATTCGGTATTGATTGGCTATAGTGATTTATATGGAGAGGCATGTGAGTGCGCAATAAGGAATTCAACACTCTCAATATTAAGAGAGAACGTCCTATATAGACTATCAGACTCGACTCGGAAAACCCTGGCCAGGGTACGTGGTCTGTGGAAAGAGTTTCCAGCTGTGTTACCATATTAGGTCGGTCTTAGATACTCTAGTCATATGATTGAATAATAAGATTTGGCGAGTAACCATAATTTTGGTTCGATCGAGATGTTGTGTGTTGGAAGAAATTAATCACACGATAACTGTTAGCGGAAAGATTCATTTTTCATCATCATTCTGGATGTCGGGTTGAAGTTGTTAATTAAGTTGCCCGTGTACATTGCGGTTGAGGTTGTAGTTAATTATGTAGCCAAGGAGAAGATATATATATATATATATATATATATATATATATATATATATATATATATATATATATATATATATATATATATATATATATATATACATGTATCTTTACGAGGATATATATAATTAATTAGCCTCTTGAGAAGAAGCAGATAATCCCTACGTCTCTCTCTTTATATTTCATAAAATCAGTACATCTCACAAAAGGGATCGTGGCTATCACAAGACTGCTAGCATCGTCTTGTAATTTACGACTCATCTATTCCGTGCGACGGAAGGTGTTGGATCTGGATCAATTCTGTGTGGATACGTGTAGAGGCCGAGCACGTGCGCGGCTAATCGGAAGATCAATTTCAACCGTACAATAGATCAAGAGGCCTTAACTGGTCCAAGGTGATGTAGTCTTAAATTTAGATCTGTTTAGATTAGATTTTATTTTACATTGTAACATGATAATGATCCGACGGCATTGGATTGATTTGGTTTTGTTTTGGTTCATATGTGATATGTGATATGGATTTTAGTTTTGTTTTTATTTTCGCTGCGATTTTTATGTGCCGAATAAATTCTTACAGTCGTCGTGCTCCGCCGTCCTCGCCGACGCTGGGAGCAAGGGCCGCTGCAAAAAAGTGGAAGTTCAACAAGAAATTAATCGATGGAGGAATAGATGGTGCGCGGTCCACGAGGTCATTTCCACCTCGTGGACCGCATGAGGGGAGGTCCACAGTGGACCTCCCTATCTTATATATATATATATATATATATATAGAGAGAGAGAGAGAGAGAGAGAGAGAGAGAGAGAGAGTTGAGCTAGAATACTGCTATCGGCACTTTTGCCACCCATTTGTTTTCGATGATGGAGCCTCCAAATTGATGATCGGCACCGTTGAACATGATCTATACAATTTGAAGTATTTAGAAATCATATTTCATACATTTTCGATATTGTTCTCTTATCCATCGAGTGGACATAAAAATGAACAGTGAAAGTGAATATTCTTAAAAAAATGATGATAGGAGTCTTGTAATCAAAATCAACAAATAGATCTTGTTTTAAATAGTTAAAAAAATATTAACAAAAATTCAATTGATTTGAAAATCTTTACCGTTAAACGAGAAAACGCCTCATATCGACCATTAAAATTACTAATTTTGAAACCCTTTGACCATTAGGCAAATGATATTGAAAATATTTGAAATTTAATTTCTAAATACTTCAAGTGGTATAGATCATGTTAAACGGTGCCGATCGTCGATTTGGAGTCTCCATCATCGAAAATAAATGGGTGCCAAAAGAGCGGTTTGCTATCGATAGCATTCTAGCTCAACTATATATATATATATATATATATATATATATATATATATATATATATATATATATATATATATATATATATATATATATATATATAGTTGAGCTAGAATACTTTTGGAAAGTATTCCCCCATTGGTGCTATTAGGTTTTTAGCCATTGGATCTACTCCTTGATTATTAATAGTCCTTGGATCAAACACCATTCCACCTACCACCATCATCTCAAAGACTATTCCACCTACCACCATCATCTCAATCTCACATCTCTCCATCCTATGGCTAAAAACTCAATAGCACCACCCACAGCTATTGATAGTATTCTAGCTCAACTCATATATATATAGAGTCCGACTATGGTGCTTGTAAAAGCACCATGCCTTTCGTGCTTGTGATTTTTACCGTTAGATCAACTATGGTGCTTGTAAAAGCACCAAGCCTTTCGTGCTTGTGATTTTTTACCGTTAGATCTACACTTTTGATCATTTTCACCCGTTAGATTATACTATTCAACCAACCACCCACTTAACCTGCCCACATCATCCTAAACGCACAACTATTAATCCAAGGGCTAAAAACATACAAGCACAAATGACTTAGTACTTTTAAAAGCATAGGAGCAAAAATATATATATATATATATATATATATATATATATATATATATATATATATATATATATATATATATATAGTAAATTTCTTATCTTACATTATGAGTAGTAGAGCCTATACCCTCTATAAGTTGTTTTTCGATGATAGAGCTTAGAATCGACGATCCACTTCGTTAAATATGATCTAGAGTATTTAAAACTTCTAAAAATAAATTTCTTAATTTTTCAAAATCATAATAAAGTTCATCACATGGGCATAAAATGAACGAAATCGAACGACGTCCTAAAATTAGATGATCGGATCCTTCAATTTAAGATCGGAGTTATTGATCTTTATCTAGGTAGTGAATAGATTTTCTATCAAAAATTCAACTTATTCCAATTCTTTTATACCGTTAAACTAGCAAGTATCCTATATCTAGTTAAAAATTATCAATTTTGTGAGCTTTTGATCGTATGGTAAATGATTTGAAAAATTACGAAATTTATTTTCTAGAAGTTTTAAATACTCTAGATCATATTTAACGAGTGGATCGTCGATTCGAAAGCCCCATCATCAAAAACATCTTATGATTAGTAAGGGTCTACTACTCATAATACTACTCATAAGAGTATAGTAGCTCTACTATATATATATATATATAATTTTATTTATAAATATATATTTATTTATTATAAATATTATTTTATTTTTATTTTTGTATAGAAATATTTATATAATATTTTATTTATAAATTTATAATTATTTATTAATATTTTTAAATATATAAATCTTATATATTATTAATATATATTTATTATTAATATATGAATATATTTAATCTATATATAAAAATTATAATAATAATATGTATTGTATATTAATTATTATATATTTAATATATAGCCGAATTTTTTATTCTGAATTTTTAATTGATGAACGTATAATATTCGTATAAATCATATATCCGAATAATTACCGAATCCGTTTTTTAGAAATATTTTTTTTAAAAAAATTAGAAATTAAAAGACGAATTTTATCTGAATTATATCCGTATCGAATTTTTACAGAATCCGAATTAACTAACTATGATCATGACCTCTTGAGCACCTCACGAAGGTAACATTATTTGCTACACTCGGTACACTTTTATATTTTATAAAGGGCATTGTAAAATTTATTTTGCTTGGTATGTTAAGATCTAATTTAATTGATGGGTTCTGCAACATTCAAAATGTCTATAAACCAAAATTTTAAAAACTAAATTTACTTTAATCCTCGGTTCTTTGAGGGCTGAAATAATAGGAGTAATAAAAAATTGGTCTCTTGTACTTCCTGCTTTGAATAAATAGTTTGATGATTAATGTCTTCAATTAATGTCTCAGACAAAATTATCTAATAGACAAATTACAGTCAGAAGATGCCTTTTCCATATATTTTGATCAAAAGATGTCTTTTCCATATATATTTTTTTCTTAATAAAAGAATGCTAATTTTTAAAACAAAAATTTAAAGCTGTTGAACTATTGGGCACACACCGTACGAATCTGCCAAGATAGTCCCTACCACCTTAGGAGTCAGGCCCAGGCCTATTTACTTTGAATTATATAGGCCTAAAGCCTAAGGACCGTATTTCTTTGATTGCTATCTGGGCCGTACTGGAGAGGCCGTATTTCTTTATATAAAGTGCAACAGATATGGCACACCCAATCTCCATACGGGCAACCCAGCGGACCCTTTCCTATCTCGGCAAAACTTGGGACGGTCGCGATTCGCGCGCCCAAATATTTGTTAAGATCTACCATACTCCTTGGGAGACTTTCTTTCATACGAGAAAGGACTATTGCCTCTCATTTAATTGAGTTGGCCCATATCACTTTAAAGTAAATGTTATTAAATGCCAAAGATTTTTGAAATTTCCAAGCTCGTTAGCTTCTCCTGCTTTCCAGCTGCATGATGTATCCTCGCCTCGCACGAAACGAGGAGTATCTTTAACCTGTGACCGATCTGACGACGAACTGTCGGACCGGACGGCGCCTCGAGGCTCGCACTGTGGGGTTCTTGCCTCCTCCACCACCTACCGAAGGGTAAACTACTTTAACTATTTATCTAACTAGTTTTTTTTTAAAAAAAATATTTTTTATCTAACTTTTATTTAAAAAATATTTTCCATCTAGTCTTTTTTTTAAAATTAAAAAAAAATTAATATCTTTAATATATATTAAGTCTCCGTTTAGTTGGGGGTTAAGGGGTGGAATAACTCCTTAACCCTTATTTTATTAAACATTTTTAAAAATGGGGGGTTAGTTAACACACCTCAAATAAGTTATCGACTTAATTTTTTTAAATTTTAAAATTTAAATTATTTTTTAAATTAAAATATCAAATTTTAAATTTTGTATAATTTTGAGAATTAAAAATTTTAATTTTAATTTTAATTTATATTTTAAATTATCTTAAAATAAAATTTAATAAAAATATTACTTTATGCAACCATCAAAAAAAATTTATGAAACAAACTTTACAAAATCATTTTAAAAAAATTTTATTTAAATTTCGCCAAACGCTCTACAACTTTTAACCAAAATCACTTATCTAAATCAAAATCACTTTTACAGAAGCTTTCCATAAATCATTTTTACTGAAATCACTTTCAAGTTTTAACCGAAAAAAAGCTCAACACAGTTAGCACAAGAGAATATATCCAAAAAAACAGTTTTCCGAAAAAAAAAATAAAAAAAAAATTTTTTATCTTAAAAAATATATTTTTCATCTGTTTGATATTTAAAAGTGGAAAAATGTAGATGAAAAATATATTTACATGCTTTTCCAAAGAACTGGAAAAATCAAATCTAGTGGCAGTTTTATTTTTAAAATTTTAATGAAAAGTGCCACCTTTTTATAAATATAAAATTTTAATCAAATCACTTTTCATGGAAAATATGAAATTTTTAAAATTTAACTGCCACTTTTTCATAAAGTTGCAGTTTCATGAAGTAGGAAAATTTTATATTTATGAAAAAGTGGAAAAATATGGCAGTTTCATGAAAATGGGAACATCTGAAAAGTGGGAAAATGTGGCAGTTTCATAAAATTTTAAAAAAAAAAAAATAAAATAAAGGTGAAAAAATCAAATCACTTTTCATGAAACTGCCACTGTTTCATAAAGTAGAGCCGGAAAAATATATTTTTCATCTGTTTGATATTTAAAAGTGGAAAAATGTCAGATGAAAAATATATTTACATGCTTTTTCAAAGAACTGGAAAAATCAAATCTAGTGGCAGTTTTATTTTTAAAATTTTAATGAAAAGTGCCACCTTTTCATAAATATAAAATTTTAATCAAATCACTTTTCATGAAAAATATGAAATTTTTAAAATTTAAATGCCACTTTTTCATAAAGTTGCCGTTTCATGTAGGAAAATTTTATATTTATGAAAAAGTGGAAAAATATGGCAGTTTCATGAAAATGTGGAAAAATCTGAGAAGTGGGAAAATGTGGCAGTTTCATAAAATCAGAAAAAAAAAATTCAAAAATAGAGCTGGAAAAATCAAATCGCTTTTCATGAAACTGCCACTTTTTCATAAAGTAGAGCCCGAGAAATCAAATCACTTTTCGTGAAACTGCCACTTTTAAAAAATATATATTTTTCATCAGATATTTTCATCAGTTTGATATTTTTCTGAAAAAATCAAATCACTTTTATAAAAAAGTGGGTATTGTTTGGTTCGGGGATAAGCAAAAAGTAGTATTAGGGGATAGTTATAAATTAAGGTATAAGCGGAGATTATATCGATTTTGCGTTTGAATAAAAATTGAGTTATTTCTGGAAAAAAAAAATAATGTTTGTTCAGGTAAGATGGAATAAAAAATAAATACAAAGAAATAAAGAAAAGTGCCCTTTTATTACCCTTTTATTATAAAATAAAGATATTACCCTTTTATTATATTTGAATTTGAATTTTAAAATTTTTAAATATATATTTTTCAATTTTAAATTCTAACTTTGAAATTTCAAAATTTGTAATTAAAATTTTAAATTTAAAATCTCAAATTTGAAATTTGAAAATTGAAATTTAAAACTTTAAATTTAAGATCAAATTTAAAATAAAAAAATAACAAATATCAAATTTTAAATTTAAAAAATATAAAATATCAAAATTTAAATTTAAAATTTAAAATTAAAATTTAAAATTAAATTTTAAATTTAAGATTTCAAATTATAAATTTTAAAAATTTAAATTTTTAATTTTTAAAATTTTAAAATAAGAATAGTGGTGGGTAACTGGGAACAATTAATAAAAATAATTTATTATAATAAAATTTATAAATTTTTTTAAAATTCTACTTAAACTTGAATTTAATAAAAAAAATTACAATATTTTAATATAATTTATTATAAAATTTATTATATTTAAATATAAATAATATGTATTAATATAGTATAATTAATAATTTTATAATAAAAATAATTTATTATAATATATAACATATTATATTTATAGCGACTAGTCGTTAAGAAATCTAGAAAAAAAGTAAGAAACTCCTTTCACGAAAAAATTTTGCCTGCCTGCAAATTACCTACCACTTTTCAAAAGACTTTTAATATTTTCAGCTTAGCCGTACTATTTTTAGCTTAGCCGTACGAAGCAGAAAGTTCTATGCAAAGTAAAATGTCTAGCTTTTTTTTTTTGAAATTGTATATGCAACTGGAATAATTAATGAATACAAATACTTTTACTATTTTCAGCTTTTAGCCGAAGCGGAGAGTTCTACAACGCAATACGACCTTTCCCTTCTTTGCCCAACCAGAGGATCATTTCCATGGTCGAAAGATTTTGAGACCGTCTCGTACAGTGCGCTCAGATCTTTCTCGTTAGCTTACGTATCTTTGCTTTTCATCATTAGCACGTTAATATAGGACTAATTCAACCTCTTTAATAATAAATATTTTTAATTTAACTTTTTTTAACAAAAAAAAAATTAATCTAGCTTTCCATACAGTTTTTTTGTTTAATTAGGACGTCTTCGGATCCTTGTAAAATCAGTCCGAAAATTTTTTTTCAGTTGAAAAATATTTTTCTGTTGTTTGATTTTCTATAAAAAAAATTCGAAATTTTTTTTTACGAATACACAGAAAACTCCCGTTTACACTTTCCTCTCTGCCGAAACCGAAAAGCGCGGCTCACATGGCGCCTCGACATGCCTTTTGCACACGGTCCACGAGGTCCGCTACACCTCGTGGACCGCGTGAGGTGAAGTCCATGATGGACCTTGCGCGGTGTTGCGCGTGACGTGGGGAGAAAAATTGCGCGGTCCATCAAGTCCGCTCGACCTCGTGGATCGTGTGAGGTCCTCTCTCTCTGCCCCATATATATATATATATATATATATATATATATATATATATATATATATATAGAGTGGGATCTTATCGATAGACGTTTGGTCTTCAAGTTTTCCGCCATTAGATCCACCCACCCCTTTTTTTTTTTTCACTGATTAGATCATACTATTCAACCAACCACCCACTTAACCCTAGGGGGCCCACATCATCCTAACCACACATCTCTCAATCCAATGGCCAAAAACTTGGTACTAATGACTTGGTGCTATTAATAAGCATAGTAAGCCTAGTTCTATATATATATATATATATATATATATATAATTGAGCTAGAATAATTTTGCAAGTATTCCTCATGATCTTTATTAGGTTTTTAGCTGGATCTACTCCGATTATTAATAGCCTTTGGATCAAACACTATTCCACCTACCACCATCATCTCAAACACTATTCCACCTACCACCATCATCTTAACCTCACATCTCTCCATCCATCGGCTAAAAACTCAATAGCACCACCCGAATGGTGCTATTAAAAGTATTCTACTCAACTCATATATATATATATATATATATATATATATATATATATATATATATATATATATATATATATATAGAGTCCAAATTTACTATACTATTATGAGTACGATCGCACTCGTACTCATAAGTTGTTTTCGATGATAGAGCTTAGAATCGATGATCTAAACCGTTAAACGTTATCTAGAGCATTTAAAACTTCTAGAAATAAAATTTTATAATTTTTCGATATCATTTACCTACGATCAAAAGCTCACAAAATTGATAATTTTTAATGGTATGAAATATTTGCTAGTTTAACGGTGTAAAAGAATCGAAATAGGTTGAATTTTTGATAGAAAATTCTATTCATTACCTAAATAAAAATCAATAACTCCGATCTTAAATTGAAAGATTCGATCATCCATTTTTAGGATGTCGTTCTATTTTAATGTTCATTTTATACTTGATGGACTTTATAATGATTTTGAAAAATTACGAAATTTATTTTCTAGAAGTTTCAAATACTCTAGATCATGTTTAACGGTATAGATCGCCGATTCGAAAACCCCAACATCGAAAACAACTTATGAGTAGTAAGGGCTCTATACTCATAATAGTATAGTAGCACTACTCTATATATATATATATAGAGAGAGAGAGTAGGGCTACTATACTATTATGAGTAGTAGAGCCCTACTACTCATAAGTTGTTTTCGATTATAGAGCTTCCGAATCGACGATCCACTCCGTTAAATATGATCTAGAGTATTTAATACTTCTAGAAAATAAAGATCGTAATATGTCAAAATCATAATAAAGTCCATCAAATGGGCATAAAATGAGCAGTAGAAATCGAACGATGTCCTAAAAATAGATGATCGGATCCTTCAATTTAAGATCGGAGTTATTGATCTTTATCTAGGTAGTGAATAGAATTTTCTATCAAAAAATTCAACCTATTTCAATTCTTTTACACCGTTAAACTACCAAGTATCCTATATCTAGTTAAAAATTGTCAATTTTGTGAGCTTTTGATCGTAAGGTAAATGATTTCGAAAAATTACGAAATTTATTTTCTAAAAATTTTAAATACTCTAGATCATATTTAACGGAATGGATTGTCGATTCGAAAGCTCTATCATCGAAACAACTTATGAGTAGTGGGGCTCTACTACTCATAATAGTATAGTAATACTCTATATATATATATATATATATATATATATATATATATATATATATATATATATATATAGAATTGAGCTAGAATACTTTTAGAAGTATTAGCCCCATGGTGCTATTAGGTTTTTAACCATTGGATCTACTACTTGATTATTAATAGCCCTTGGATTAAACACTATTCTACCTAGCACCACCTACCACCACCTACCACCATCATTTCAACCTCACATCTCTCCATCCAATGGCTAAAAACTCAATAGCACAACCCCAATGATGCTATTGATAGTATTCTAGCTCAACTCTATATATATATATATATATATATAGAGTTGCTACTATACTATTATGAGTACTAGAGCCCTACTACTCATAAGTTGTTTTCGATGATAGAGCTTAGAATCGACGATCCACTCGTTAAATATGATCTAGAGTATTTAAAACTTCTAGAAAATAAATTTCGTAATTTTTCGAAATCATTTACCTTACGATCAAAAGCTCACAAAATTGACAATTTTTAACGGCGATATGGGATACTTGCTAGTTTAACGGTGTAAAAGAATTGAAAGAGGGTGAATTTTTGATAGAAAATTCTATTCACTACCTATATAAAGATCAATACTGCCGATCTTAAATTGAAGGATCCGATCATCTATTTTTAGGCCGTCGTTCGATTTCTATTCATTTTATGCCCATTTGATGGACTTTATTATGATTTTGAAAAATTATGAAATTTATTTTCTAGAAGTTTTAAATACTCTAGATCATATTTAACTGAGTGAATCGTCGATTCGAAGCTCTATTATCGAAAACAACTTATGAGTAGTAGGGCTCTACTACTCATAATAGTATAGTAGCCATACTCTATATATATATATATATAGAGAGAGAGAGAGAGAGAGAGAGAGAGAGAGAGAGTCGGCTATGGTGCTTGTAAAAGCACCAAGCATTTTGTAAATTTTTACCGTTAGATCTACACCTTTGATTATTTTTACCCGTTAGATTATACTATTCAACCAACCAACCCCCTTAACTCAAGGGGGCCCACATCATCCTAACCTCACATCTATAAATTCAAGCTAAAAACTTACAAACACCAATGACTTAGTACTTTTAAAAGCATAGGAGCTCAATTATATATATATATATATATATATATATATATATATATATATATATATATATATATATATATATATATATATATATATATATATATATATATAGAGTCCCATTGGTATGCTATTAATAGCACGACGAACTTGGTGCTAGTAAGTTTTCTATCTTTGGATTAACCTCTTTGATTAATTTTATCCGTTAGATTATACTATTCAACCAACCACCCACTAAACCCTTGGGTGCCCACATCATCCTAGCCGCACATCTTTTAATCCAAGAGAAACTTACTAGCACCAAGTCATTGGTGCTATTATGTAACGACCACCACTAGCAACAATAACTCGTTGGGTCCAACCACCGCCCAAAAACGCTTAAGCCCTTATTATTACTAGTGTCCAAGTCTATTATAAACCCAATGACAACCCCATTCACATCCGATGGGACTATCGGTGTCACACACTCCCCGTTAAGGTCTCGACGTCGCAATCACACACACGGCCCAAGAACACCAGCGATGTGAGACTTGTCTCGCTAGCCCGTCATCCGCACTCTGCTCACCGAGACTCGCCACACATGTCCAAACCGGCTCGATACCAAATGTAACGACCCACTAGCAACAATAACTCGTTGGGCCCAACCACCTACCAAAATGCTTCTTATTATTACTAGTGTCCAAGTCTATTATAAACCCAATGACAACCCCATTCACATCCGATGTGGGACTATTGGGGTGTCACATATTAATAGTATTCCATTTAGTTCTATATATATATATATATATATATATATATATATATATATATATATATATATATATATATATATGAATTAGGCTACTATGCTATTAATAGCATCGAGTCATTGGTGCTATCAAGTTTTTGACCGTTGGATTGAGAGATGTATGGTTAGGATGATGTGGGCCCACTAGGGTTAAGTTGGTGGTTGGTTAAATAGTATGATCTAAAAGGTAAAAATCATCCAAGGGGTGAATCTAACGGTGGAAAACTTGGTAGCACTGAGTGTTTCGTGCTATTGATAGCATAGCAAATATATATATATATATATATATAGAACTAGGCTACTATGCTATTAATAGCACAAAGTCATTGGTGCTACCAAGTTTTGGCCGTTGGATTGAGAAATGTGTCGCTAGGATGATGTGGGCCCCCTAGGGTTAAGTGGGTGGTTGGTTGAATAGTATGATCTAATGGGTGAAAATCATCAAAAGGGTGAATCTAACGGTGGAAAACCTGGTAGCACCGATTGCTTCGTGCTATTGATAGCATAGCAGTTGGACTCTCTCTCTCTCTCTCTCTATATATATATATATATATATATATATATATATATATATATATATATATATATATATATATATATATATATATATCCTCGTTCGAGACCATAGGAGGAGCAGGAGGGTGTAACTATGACGAGAAACAACCTGGTTAATGGCTTTCATAAAGGCGATCATGTTGGATATAAAATTCTAGAACATTCTGCTTATTCCATTATGGCCATTTCTTATACTATTATGAGTAGTGGAGCCTACTACTCATAAGTTGTTTTCGATGATGGAGCTTGAATCGATGATCCACTTCATTAAATATGATCTAGAGTATTTGAAACTTCTAGAAAATAAATTTCGTAAATTTTCGAAATCATAATAAAGTCCATCAAGCGGGCATAAAATGAACGGTCAAAATCGAACAACGTCCTAAAAAAGGATGATTGGATCCTTCAATTCAAGATCGGAGTTATTGATCTTTATCTATGTAGTGAATAGAATTTTCTATCAAAAATTCAATAAATTTTGATTCTTTTACACCTTTAAACTAGCAAGTATCTCATACCGGCCATTAAAAATTGTCAATTTTGTGACCTCTTGATCGTAAGGTAAATGATATCGAAAAATCATAAAATTTGATTTCTAGAAGTTTTAAATGTCAGTAAATAACGTTTAACGGTGTGGATCGTCGATTCGGAAATCCTATCATCGAAAACAACTTATGAGTACGAGGGTGATCGTACTCATAATAGTATAGTACCCAGACCCTATATATATATATATATATATATATATATATAGTCCTAGCTATGCTATCAATAACACGAAGCACTCGGTGCTATCAAATTTTTTACCGTTAGATCCACCCTCTCGACGATTTTCACCCTTTAGATCATACTATTCAACCAACCACCCACTTAACCTAAGGGCCCATATCATCCTAACCCTACATCTCTCAATCCAACTACTAAAAACTTGGTAGCACCAATGACTTGGTGCTATTAATAGCATAGTAGCCTATATATATATATATATATATATATATATATATATATATATATATATATATATATATATATATATATATATATATATGCTAAATTGCACTGTTACCCCCTGAACTTTTGGTGGAGTTTCACTTTACCCCCTAAACTCTTAAAACGGCCATTTACCCCCCTATACTTTAATATTGCATCCTATTGCCCCTTCCGTCAGTTAAAGTTAACGGAGCTGAACGGGAGTTGACGGAAGGGTTAGGTTTTGGCGGAAAATCTACCGCCAAAACTGTCCCTTGTTCCAACCAACTCACTTTAATTCCTTAAAAACTCTTTTTTCTCCATTTCTATGCCCTCCAACTCTTCTTCTCATAGTTTTTGCATCCCAAAAACCGCCTCCCTAGATTTGAATCAGTCCAAGATGTCTTAATTTGTGCAGATTCACCGCAAAAACATTTCGGGATCACGAATTGTGAGGCATCCATGGCGTAGTTTATAAGAAAATAAGAATTTTGAAGGAGTTGGAGGAGAAGAAGAGATTTTAAAGAGGTGATGAGCTTTGGAAGAGAGAGCTTTGGAGGAAAAAGTTGACGGTGGACCCAGATTCTTATTTTTTGCCTCAGATTGTGCCTACGGCACATGAGTTTGGTTTTTAGACTTAGTTGACCCTGTTTGTTTGACTTTGGCTTGTTAGAGCCTATTTGAGCTCGACAGAGATACGCTTGCATACTCGGTTGGGTAGCTCCCACGTGTGCCACTCCGGAGATGGGCGTTGTACTTTTGCGTTGGTGTCGTTCGTGCAGGTTGGACTTGCTCTCCACGGACTGATTAGTGTGGAGGTAGCTGTATAGTCGCAACCAGGAGGGACGCGTGTGTTCACAGTCCCATGGACGGGTATGTTTACAGTCCTTATTGAGATTGGGTCTGAGATGATATTGTTCTACAGATGGTTAGATTTAAAGCATGATAGTATAGTCGCCTTTAGCTGTAGATTTGCTCCAGCTTTCCTTACTATCCTGCTTATTTCTGTAGACTTAGTGAGTGAACCGATGAGTTGAGGGCGGTACCCACTGAGGACAACTTTTTTTTGGTAGTAGTTCTCACGCCGAGATGTTACCTTGTTTTGTAGAGCTTGCTGTTCCGGCGGATGTTCCTTCCAAGGCTTATCGTGGCAAGGGCGTCGCGAGTTAGAGCTCTTCCCAGTTACTGCTGTTCGAGTGTTTTCTAGCTGCAGGTAGTACTAGTTTTTGAGTTTCTTATACATACTTATTGTATGTTGCTGGAGCGAGCGTTTTGTACATCTGGATGTATGTATGTATCTGGAACTTGGTTTTTAGATTTGGCTTGTCTCATTTCATAGCAGCTCTATACTACTTTTGGTAGTATTATTTGATTATGGATACTATTACTGTTTCGCTTCGTATACATGAGAAATTCCTATGTATATGACGGGTCTGTTAACTTGCCCGGGGAAACGAGTAATCCGGAGCGTGACAACTATCATCCTAACCGTACATCTTTTCATCCAATGCCCGAAAACTCAATAGTATCAAGCCTTGGTACTATTGATAGTATAGTAGCCTATATATATAGGGTATGGCTACTATACTATTATGAGTACGATCACCCTCGTACTCATAAGTTGTTTTCGATGATAGAGCTTCCGAATCGACGATTCATATCGTTAAACATTATTTACAGCATTTAAAACTTTTAGAAATAAAATTTTATAATTTTTCGACATCATTTACCTTACGATCAAAAGGTCACAAATTTGACAATTTTTAACGGTCGGTATATGATAACGGTGTAAAAAAATCAGAATTTGTTGAATTTTTGATAGAAAATTCTATTCACTACATAGATAAAGATCAATAACTTCGATCTTGAATTGAAAGATCTGATCATCCTTTTTTAGGATGTCGTTCGATTTTAACCGTTCATTTTATGCTCACTTGATGGACTTTATTATGATTTCGAAAAATTACGATATTTTCTAGAAGTTTTAAATACTCTAGATCATATTTAACGTAGTGGATCGTTGATTCGGAAGCCCCATCATCAAAAACAACTTATGAGTAGTAAGGGTCTACTACTCATAAGAGTATAGTAGCCCTACTATATATATATATATATATATATATATATATATATATATATATATATATATATATATATATATATATATATATATATATATATCGAGCTTTCGACCTTTTCGAGCCTAATTCGAGCGAGTAATACTTAAGCTTGGCTTGAAATTAATTTCGAGCCTAAATTTAGGCTCAAGCTTGGTTTGAAATTAATTCGAGCCGAGCTTGAGCGAGCCGAATATCGAGCCGAACGCGAGTTGAACACGAGCCGCTCGCTCATTTGCTAGCCCGGCCACGTGTCAAGCTTTCACATAGGGTTCATTTAGGGTTCTACTTTAGTATATAGTAATAGATAGATATAAATTTTATTTCATAATTAATTATAATATTGAATAATTTATTACTATTTATACCCTAATTATTATTTTCGAAAAAAATCTATTTACTATAGAAAGCTAGGGGTGGAAACGAGCCAAGCTCGAGCGAGCTTACCTCAGCTCAAGCTTGGCTTGAAATTAATTTCGAGCCTAAAGTTTGGCTCAAGCTCGGCTTGAAATTAATTCGAGCGAGCTCGAGCGAGCCTAACTCGAGCCGAGCAAGCTCGAGCCCTAAACGAGCCGCTTGAAATTCTTAACATTGTGCAATTTACACTTTAATTTTTATAAAATATTATCTAAAATTCGATACAAAAAAATCTAATAGTCCAATATACAAAATAAATGTATGAAATATAATATTATAATATTAAAAAAATAGAAAAAGTGACTCTAGGAGCGAGTGAAAAAGAAGTAGAGAGAGCAATTAGAGTAGGATTTTACTAGTTTATTTTTATCCGTCCAAGAATCTAAATTCTATATACATATATATATAATTAAAATACATAATATATATTATTTTATATAATTAAAATATATATTACATATAATTATATAGAAAGAGAATTCGGTTACTATACTATTATTAGTATAGACCTCTTTATACTCATAAGTTTTCGATTGTTATATCTATACTTTTGACCAATTTTATTCGTAAATTATACTATTCAACTATCCACCCATTCAATCATAGGGAATCAGTATCATCTTAATTGCACATCCAACGATCAAAAGTTTATGAGTATAAAGGAGTCGATACTTATAAGAGTATAATAGCTAGCCCTAGCCTATATATATAGAATTAGGCTACTATACTATTAATACTATCAACAGCTTACTATTAGGTTTCGGCCCTTGATTGAAGAAATGTGCGGGCAAGATGATAGTAGCCCTCTAGGATTGAGGAGGTGGTAAGATGAATAGCATGATCTAACGGATGAGAATAGCCAAAAGGATAGATCTAACGGCAGAAAACTCGATAGCATCAAACACTTGGTATTATTGATAGTATAGTAGCCGGACACTATAAATAGGTAGATCTAAGGCAGAAAACTCTATAGTACAAAAAGATTGGTACTATAGATAGTATGATAGCCGGACTATATATAGAAAGAGATAGAGTCCAGCTACTTTATTATCGATAGTACAAAAGGCTTAGTATTATCGAATTTTGTGCCGTTAGATCTACACCTCTGACCATTTCTACTACCCGATCCTAGGAGATCACTATCATTCTAACCGCACATCCCTTCATCCAAGAACCGAATACCTAATAGCATATGATTGGTTATATATATATCGAGCTTTCGAGCTTTTCGAGCCTAATTCGAGCGAGCCCGGTAATACTCAAGCTTGGCTTGAAATTAATTTCGAGCCTAAATTTAGGCTCAAGCTTAGTTTGAAATTAATTCGAGCCGAGCTCGAGCGAGCCAAATATCGAGCCGAACGCGAGTCGAACACGAGCCGGCTCGCTCATTTGCCAGCCCTATAGAAAGCATATAAAAAGCATTTTATTTCCTAATTAATTTTTTCTAAAAAATCTAATTTAAAAAATATATGTTTATTTCCAAAGTAGTGTAATTTAAAAAATCAATTAATAACTTTTGATTTAATTATATTTATACCCTAATTATTATTTCCTAAAAAAATCTATTTACTCCAGAAAGCATATAGAAACCTTATTATTTCCTAATTATCTATTATAATTATCTATACGCTTTAAATTTGAATTAATTTGCATTAAATTTAATAACTTTTGAATTAATTTGCATTATATTTAATTGATATAATGAAATTTAATAATATTATATTAATTTTATTTCCTAATTAATTATAATATAGATTTTATTTCATAATTAATAATAATATAGAAAAATTTATTTGTATTTATACCCTAATTATTATTTCCTAAAAAAATCTATTTACTATAGAAAGCATTTTATTTTCTAATTAATTTTTCCTAAAAGATCTAATTTAAAAAACAAGTTTATTTCGGAAATAGTCTAATTTATATCATCTATTAATAACTTTTGATTTAATTATATTTATACCCTAATTATTATTTCCTAAAAAAATCTATTTACTACATAAAGCATATAGAAACCTTATTATTTTCTTATTATTTTTTCTTAAAAAATCTAATTTGATTTAATTTGAATTAATTTGCATTAATTTTACTTTCTTTGATTTTTATTTTATTTTGTAATTTTACTTAATCTGAATTAATCTTAAAAATATAAGTTTATTTCCAAAATAGTCTAATTAGAAAAATCTATATTTGAGCTTGACACGTGGCAAATATATAGAAAGTCATGTGTCAATCAAACTTAGGCTCCGTTTGGTATTACGGAGAGATTGCGTTAAGTGCAAAGTACGTTAGAAAAATATCCCGTTTGTTTCCGTACGTAATATTGCGTTCCGCATATCGCGATGAGTCGGTTACGATATATTTTCTGCTCCCACCTAAAACGCAGAAGATATCCCTATATGTTTTTTCTACAACTCTATTTTATCTAATAATACCTCAATACCAAAACCTCAATACCAAACTAAGCCTTACACCTAAGGTTCACCTAGGTTCTTCTTAGTATAATATAATATAATAGATTTAGATATAATAGATAATAGATAAATTTAAAATTTAAAATTTACATTGTAGAATTATATTTATAGTTATATTGTATTGTATTTTTAAGAAAATATAAATTGTACTGCCGTTCACGGCGCTATTAATAATTGCTCTGTTGGAGGTGGCAAGTTAAAAGCAAGGCCCAGGGCACAGATGGCAAGTTAAAAGCTGCCGGGATAGGGTGGGGCGGTTCTAACATTGTCGGGATAGGGTGGGGACCACCGCACTCTACATGGTGAATAGTTGGAATTTCGCTAAAAGGCAGATTTTGAATCTTTTGGGGTCTTTTTTGTAAATGTTGCAACTGCTTTATATTTGAACCGCATCCCGACCGTGGAGCCTCCTTCTATCGAAAACAAATCGAGCGAGGAGTCCCCCAAGTAGCCGGTGTTGAAAAAAGTCCTGCAGTATCCTCTTCTCTCTCGCGCTCTTCGCGTGGCCGGTGTTGAAAAGTCCTGCAGTATATTCTCTTCTCTCTCGCGCTCTTCTCTCTCTTCAGTAGTACTTGGTGTTATGAGGAGTTCCTTATAGCTTTTCTTTTTCGTTTTTGGATGTTTTATTAAATTTTTATTTATTTTTAAATATTATTTTTGTAGGCACTATGAATATTGATAAGCGCTCTTCGGAAGAAAGAATGATGGGTCTGAGCCCCTGGAGGCACGAAATTGATTTAGGTGTGGTTTCTAAACTAAACTAGTTTTATCTTTATTTTATTTGGACTGAATTATTTTGCTAATCATTTAGTTATATTCATTTATTTACAGAGCGTTCCTCTTTTCTCATCACGGAAAATACGTTCGAAAATTCATTCCTTATATACGATACCAATGCTGACTTGGATATTTACTCGAAGAGAGCCGCTCTGAAATCTTCTGAAACGGTGGTCAGTCTTGTATCATCCATCGGTAAATTTTTATACTATTTATTATTTATTTTTTTTTTACATATTTAGATTTTTATTTATACCTGTTTGAACAAATGAACAGCCGTTATGCAGAATAAGCACTATGACCTAATTGAAAAATGTAGAATTTTAAGTATACAAAAGAGAAGGAGCCTTAACGATATATAGTATAATCTTGCCAGGATTGTATATAAATGTAATTTAAATTTAATTTGGATGATATGCATCATAATTAGGAGTCAAATTTAACAAGGACAGCTCGTTCGGATGAGCGTAGCATGTGTATAGGCGCCGTATGGGGGCGACCCGAGCATGTGCATAGGCGCTGTATGGAGCGCTACAGTATGCCGAATATAGTTTTGTTTTGAATCTTGCTCAGTTTTCTTCTGCTCGGTTATTTGTGAAATCATATAAATTTTAGTATTTTTTTATTTTTTTATGAGTTAAATTTCGCATCAACTTTTTATCGTTTTGCCTCCTAACACTGTTTTCTGGTTGACTAATAATTTTTGTAAAACATTTTTAGATGGAGAAATTATTTTTTGTGCTTCCGGGACCATCATAGAATGCAACAGCGTCAGTAACGATTTCTTTGATGTTATCGTATTGACGACAGCTAGTTTATTGAGATCCGATATTGAAGATAATATACAGGTTCGAGAAATCTTAGTGTTAATTTTAATTTTTAATTTTTTCTTCAGCATGTGTTGTTTTAATGTTTACTTATCCTTAAATTTTTTTAAGATAATTGTGTACTTGTGGGATGGAAAATCATACAAAGCGGAAGTTGTTGGATGCGACTTCTATTTTAATATCGCGACGGTGCGGATTCGTTCAGAGGCTGAACTTAAAACTGCAATATTAAGAAAGGTGGAAGATTCAATACCGATCAGTCCAACCGAAAATGATTCCAGGAAGGGAGACCAATTCTTCGTCGGCATTCTAAAAATTTCCCCTTATTCCGGGGGATAAGCTCGTAGCCGTTGGACGGCATCACGAGCAGCATCATAAGCTTATGGTCGCTCCGGCCATATTTAGGTGAAATATAATAATATTTGGTTATAAATTTAGCATTTATTTATTATTTTTGAGTATCGGTATAAAAAGTAGTTAAGATATAATAATTATACATATGCAATTCAAAATCATGTCTAGAGCTAAATTAATTGTAATGTTTTAAACTAGGCTTCAGATTAATTTTGCATAGTTTTATGTTATATATATATAGATATATATATATATATATATATTTATATATATATATATATTTAATTAAGTTTTTTTTATTCTCTTTAGTGCTGATTGTTGTCGACTGGATTGCAAGGAGCTTTTCAGAACAAATTGTAAAATTACCAAGGTGATTTTTTATATATTTTCTTTGCACATATATGTGAATAGTTACGTAAGAATTAATTATTATTATTTTTTTTGTAGTCTGGAATTGGGGGACCGCTGGTTAATCTGAATGGGGAGGTTATAGGAATTAATTTTATTGGTCGTCTTTGTACTCCATTCTTGCCTATTAATGTGGTCTCTATTTGGTGGAGGCATTTAAAAAATATGGGTATTTTTCTAAACCCTTTTACGGTATTTATAATTTTATAAATTTATTTTTATAGTAATTTTAATAAAAGAAATTTTTATTAAATTTTTAATTATCGGTTTCTTGTTTAGGGAATTCTGTCGGCCATGGTTAGGAATTGATGTAGCAAACTTGTATTCTGGAGAAGTGAAAGTATTGGAACATATTGTCCGACAATTTCCAAACATTTCTAGAGGCATTATTATAGAGAAGGTATTTTTTTTTTCCGATGTTTTGTTTTGTTGATCTTTAAAATTTGCTAAGATTTGTACAATTTTAAATTATTTTGAAAGTGAAAATAAAAAAATTATGATTATTTTTTGGTCATTAAAATACAATTTAGTACTCTACAAAATATTTTTAATAAATTAGGGTTGTACGTGGTTTTCATTTTAATGTTGAGATAAAATATTTTTACTATTTATTTTCTCTTATTTATACGCCTTTTGTAAATATTAAACGTTAAATTTTTTTGTAGGTTAAGCATGGTTCTCCTGCTTGTGTTGCCGGACTTGTTCCTAATGATATTATTGTTCGTTGCGAGGGAAAGAGAGTTAAAAGTTTTTTACAGGTGAGGTATTTTTGTTGTTATTGTTATTAATTTGTTAGGTTTATTTTATTTCTCAGTGTTATTTAAATTTCTTTCGACACTTATCTTTTTTTTTTTTTTTTTTTTTTGGTGGTTTGTGTTTTTTTAATGTTTTTACACTAGTTTTTTAAAAAAATTTATCACAAGATTGGAGAAAAAGTTGAGCTTCGGGTGATAAGACCTGATGGTTCTTATCTGACTGTTTCGATCCTTGTCGACGTGGCTCCGCGAACGAACAGGTAAAATTTTTCTACCCTTTCCTACTTATCTTGTTCTACGTTAATAATTATATATATATATATATATATATATATATATATTGAATATTTAAATAAAAAATTTTTATTCAAAATGTGAAAACAAAATTATATAAAAGTAATTTATTTTTATTCTCATTATGAGTTTTCCATTTTATTTGTTATTATTTTACGTTTTATTTTTTTTTTAATTTTTTAGGTGGCCGGTTCCGAGGGCCTGTCAAATTCAAAAAACAAGACGGCAGGGATAAATAACTAACAGTATTGTGGAGAGATGGAGATGTTTTTGGTTTTATTTTGTGGATGTTTTTATATTTTTTGGATTATGTTATTTAATGACGACTCCGCTTGCTTTATTTTAAGTTATGCTTGGATATTTGATTGTTGGAAATGGTTAAAATCATACCGTATTACTGATTATCATTTTAATCAAATTGTATGGTAACGTTACTTATCTAATTTTGTTGAGCATCACCACTATAATATGTAAATAGTTTATTAATATTAATATTTTCTTGGAGCTATATTTTGGAACGTGCAGGTCTATCATGTTGGGCTGGAATTTTTGAATCTGCAGGCTCTGTAAGCGCTGGATTTGATCCTTTGTCATATAAATTTTTTTTATTTTTTTTGAAAATATATGCGATTAAAATCTTATTCTGTTAATTGATCATTTTTAGCAGTGATATAATAAAATTTTGAAGTCTAATTTTTTTTTACCACAGATGGCGATGGGAGGGCTCTTTCTCCCTTCCTAGTCCCCATCGCTAGCACGAGGGCTCTTTCTCCATTCCTAGTCTCCTACCGCATGAGGGCTCTTTCTCCCTTCCTAGTCTCCTACCTGTTAGAACAAAATTTCGCACATAAATCTAATTGTGATTAAATCTAACTAAATCTTATTATGAAAATAAATAAATCGACTTACCGATAAACGCTAAATTCCCAAATAATTGTAGAAAAAAGAAATCCAAATACGACCGGAATTCCTCTTCCTACGAGCACGATCGCGGAAGAGGTTGACGAAGATTCTTTCAACACTCGGTGATAAAATAATAGAATAAAATAAAATTAACAATTCTCTCAAAAAATACTTTTACACTGTAGTTGTTTTACCTCACATATATCTATTACCCATAGTACTGTAGAGAGGTAATTATATAGAGGTATAAAGCATGGTAACGGTTGAAGCCCAACGTTCCAATGCCCAACGTTCCAATGTACATGCAATAATTAAGGTTTTAATTAGCACAATCCCAACGTTCCATTGCCCAACGTTGGAGTGGCCGCAATCAATTGCGGCAGTTTCACTAATTAAATAAATGAGAATAAATGATTTAATAATGATTAAGAAAATTAAATAGTAATAATAATGATTCACTACAACAAAAATCCATATATACCGACACTTTTAAATGTCATTATATTGTCAAAAAAAGCGTCATGTTATTAGTTAAAATACCTATAATTTTTAAAGCGCCGCCATGAGGACGTATATTGCCGCTAGGTATATAGTGACTTTTTAAGAGTGTCGGTATAACCTAAAAAGAGTCTTCTTAATATACCGACACTTATTTAAGCTTTTAGCAGCACATAAAAGTGATGCAAAATGATATTCTAGCAACACATTTTTAAATTTCAACGACACTTTTTAAAATATAATACCACTCCATGATGATTAATATTAAGCATATCTTTAATTTTATTCGCCTTGATTTGCATAACAAAGAAAACATATAAAAGAAGTTTTGTAGTTACACTAATTAATACCAAATGTCTCAAGGTATTATCCATATATCTTTAAACGAGTATTTAGTCACTAAATCATAGTACCAACAATTCCTAGCATTTCAACCCAAGAGAAAGAAATAAAAACAAAAGCTAATAATATCATATTAGATCCAGTCGTAGTGAGCTCGGCAATTAAGATGTTGAACCTACAAATTAAACAATACTGAAGTTAATAAAAAATTAGTCAAACAATCTTTTAACATGAAAACCAATTAATATAAGTTTAATTTTACCTGAAGGGCAATGAGGTTGTGGATGAATATTACGAGCGCTAAATGCATCTGAAACCTATATAAACAAATAAATTTTCTAGTATTAGATAATCATTTCATCTTAAAAAAAGGGCATTAAATATGTTCTAAGACTCCCACTGATAGATGTGGCACCACCTCAAACCTCTCTAATTCACTCCGAATCTCAATCACCCTCTTACATAGAATACCAGCGACAACAATAGAAGAAATAAAACTTTTAGATTTGCGTGCAGTCGCACTCGCAACGGAACTCATAATGCAAGCAACAACCAAATATAGTTCCTAAACTTTAATCTTAAGAGAAAACAATAGAAAACAGAACAAAAACTGCTAAAGATATCTCAAACCTGCCCTTGAAGATTAGTGCCCTCTTTTGCTTCAGAAGCAGCAGCAACCCTCGAAGATTTGACAGATAGATCTACTACTACTAGTCCAGCTACATTAAGAAGAGAAAATACGATTCAAACCCAAAAGCAAAACAAAGTTTCGATTTAATGCTTCTAACTCCAACACAGAAATAAGCAGATATCAGTATAGCGATTCCAGAACAGCACTATTAAGACGACACTTTATCAAGCAACACTGTTTGGTACAACAGAAGCTATGAAGTTGTAACCATCACTTGAAATTCACAATCGTAGTTCTATAAATAAGTTCCTAAAATTAGACTAATACCAAATTACTCGAAGTACTCTTTTTTGTAGTTTAACAAAAGCATTAGCAAAATCTTGAGATAGTTCTATAAATAAGTTCCTAAAATTAGACTAATATTATGCGATCCATAACCAAACTGAATTATAAATACTAACTAGAAAAATACTTTCGAAATTGTCCACTCCAAAACTTGTCTTGTGAATGAGCAGTGTTCAACGATTCGCCTTCGCAACACGCTCAATCTCGTCCTTCTTCTTAATAGCATAGCTGGAAAAAGGGGGGAAAAGAAAAGGAACAAATAGTAGTGCTGAGCTCCTTCTATATTTGAACCAAACTCACCTTGGGATCTGGTGTCTTGGGTCCACGTTCTGAAACTAATGTGCCCTTTGTGCTGGGCTCCTTCTGTCAACCACCAAAAGGAAAATGTTACTAAACTTGTATAAATTAATAAGAACTAGCTAGCTAGGAACTGCCATATAAAGGTTTCATCTTTACTAATATCATTGAAAGAGAGAGAAAGAGACATATATATATTTTTTTACTAAGACTATAAAACAACATTACTTAGTTGGTGTTACTAAGATTAATATGATGAAATCCAACACGGGATATCTAAATACGTTTGGACCGCACTACCTAAACAACAATCAAATAAGAAGTAATGGCAAAACAAATCAAGTATGAAGCAATGGGCAGTAGCTAGCACTAGGAAAAAGAAAGGTGCACATGTGAAACTTTCATCCATGACACAATTGACACTAAACCACGAAGAAATTAGATTCTACAACCACAGCTTACAAGTACTTGATCCATTACATAATTAAATATAAAACGTCAATGAAAACTAACATGGCATTGCTAAATATTGTAGGCAAAATCTTCAGAAAGATGACGAATTCACTCTTGATTTCCCATTAAACCACATGTCCAGTTGATGGTAATCACTGTGAACTATGCTCAGCGGTACTATAAAAAAGAAAAAGGCATAAAAGTTCAGTTCTTGGTCACATTACCTGATGCGGATCGGGCCTTTCGGTGTATTACTTCACAAATCCTGCATCATTACCTCTGCTAAAAAGGAAATTTCAAGGCACAGGACAGAAAACTAGTGGAAAAGTAATATAGGATTGAAAGCAGCAGCATTACTACTTGCTCTGATCTAAAATTTCCAAAAGGATTAATTGGCCCAGGCCACAATACTTATCAAGGGTAACAATTATATCTTTGTTCTATAATATCACCAGTGAGATAGCTACAGCATATATTAAATTTTGAAATGGTGCACGCGGCCATTGAGATACAAAACATGATCAGTTAGTAATTCATCATTTGGTCCAATTATAACTAAGGAATAAAACGGAAGTTCAATAGTTCAATAACTTGATAATTCTCAATAACTTGAATTCACAAAATAGCAAACTTGAAGGGTCTATTTGGCCTGGCTGCAGCATTTGTGACAATGCTCTTTGAGTGTCATTGTTCAAAAAAGCACTAACAAAACTTTGATTAAAATCAGCCCAACAGCTTCTTGCTGCAGCAGAAGCAATTGGAGCTTTTGCCATTTGGGCCCAAAAGCTTGTTTCAAGCTTTCAGCCTACTGTCACAGGAAAAGCTTTATTAGAGGCTGTGTTTTTCACACTGAAGAAGCTTTCTAGAAGCCAAAGCAAAAACATAGAAATCTAGTTAAAGTATGCTCATAAGCAAGGTAGGTTGGAGCAGAGGAGATGAAAAGCAAAAACTTACGTGCTAGAATCGAGAGGGAAAGCTGGAAGTTCATGTTTCTCCTTGAGATGATGGTTATCAGCAGGAAAACCACATGGAATGTTATTACACCTATCAACCAAGGCTCCTAAAGATTCAACAATCAAGTAAAAATACAAAGTAAATTACCGAATATCAATCAATGCCAACATTTTCAACCATTAAGTAAAGATGAAACAGCAATATACAAAGAAAGGAGAGCAAAGGTGTAGCTTGGTGCATAAAGGAAAGAATTTTGGGTTGCCAAAGTAGACGAGCCAGTATCAGATGCAATTCCCACAATAGAGGGCATGTTTATGTCAAGTACGATTAAAGTCCTACACCAATTAGTGATTGATTGAAGTAATCACAAGGCATCATGGATAATTCTCTGCACAAGTTTGTAGCAGTTTTACAATAGCAGAGGGAGACAGAGTGAACAATAATAGATTGTAAATAACTTGATAATTTTCAATAACTTGATAATTCTCATAGGCCGGAATATGACTCCACTTTATAATAGGTTGATGACTCCTTTCCTAATTTAGCTCCATATCTTTTACAAAAGTGTCTTTAAACCATCTGTAAACTGCAGAAGGCCTCTTTGAAAACTTTTCTTTTTTTTAAAAAAAAATTGCAGGTCAATTTTAACCTCTTTCAGTCAACTGGTCTTAGGTGGACTAAATTAAGAATTTGCTAAAATTAATTATTGACTTTGGACTCATTGCCCGATTGAAATTAGTCGATATATATTCGGAGGAATATATATAATATTCAGCTAATTAACCATGACAATAATTGCACCACTCTAAGCTATAACTTCAAACTAATAAAATGTGTTCACAAGTTAACGATCGACGCATAAAATAAAACAGATACGAGAACAAGTGCCCTTAGTTACCAGCCAAAATGAATGCGCAATTATGTAAACACCAAAATGGAGCGAGGAGAAAAAGAGAACTCATCCTAAAGTGACAAAAATTGATGGTGATTAATGCAAAACTTAGGCAGTTGAAAGTAACTTAGCACTCCCAAATGAAAAGTAAAGCAAAGTACATCCAGATTGGGGGGGGGGGGGGGGGAATACAGCATCCATAACCAGAAATGCATAGTAAGATTATTAGAAAAGACCATGAAATCACTAAGGCCGATATCGTTCTTATAGTTCTCCAAAACGAGAAACAAAATAACACCCACGTGATCTTATTTACTAAAGAGTACTGCTAATAACTCGATGATAGGCAACTATGACTAAGTAACAATCTAGTCTACTAGCACTAATAACTCAATTTTAACCATAAATCCAAAATGCTTAAACCCAATAATTAGCTCTGATACGTCTGTACCAGGTGAGCCCCACATACTCTCCCACATTATCTAATGTGTGATTATTACGGTGTCAAATACACTCGACTGATCCTACTCCTGTAGAATCAAGAATTAGTGAGAACCTTTCAAAAGTTCTGCACAAGCTGTACGCAATCGCTTTAGAGCATCAACGCCGACTGCTCTGGCACCCACATATAAAACACACTTGATCTGATCAAACTTTTATAACTAAGTTAGCATCACTAAATCATAGAAAACCTTAAATGTTCTCCATAACAGAATCCACAAACAGTAAAATGGTCTACAATATTATGACATGCATCAACTGAATCCAACCTGTAATAGTCTGATTGTATCTAATGCGATAAACTTCACATGATTGCATAAAAATATAGAATAATCGATCAGATATTAGAGAAAACTTTTATCATATATATATACCAAGAGATTCTAACAAGAGATTACACTCTAAAACCTCATGAACAAGAGATCAATATATAGGATAATCGATCGATCGAGCTCACCTTCTTCTCCGTCTACCCTTTCCACACCTTCGACGCCGCCGCAAGCACAACGAGGTCGTCGGACTCCTGCTTCCCCACCACCGTCGTCGCCTCAACGTTTGGAGCTTACTCCTCCGGCGACGGTCCCCGCGAGATCCTCGCGGCCGAACTTCGGCCGCCGGAACCCTAGCTCATCGGTTGCGGCGACGGAGGAGGAGGAGGAGGAGAGCGATGGGGTTTGAGCGAAGGGAGAAGAGGATGCGACCTAGGAGAAGACGATTCGTTCAGATGTGGAGGAGGAGGAGGAGGAGAGGAGGAGCGGAGCGAGGGGAGTGAGGGAGCGATCAGATTTTTTTTTTCCCTTTTGTTTTTGTATTTGGGCTTTCTACTTGGGCTTGCTAATTTTTTTTAATAATTAGGAGATTTTAAACCGTGTAAATTTTGTTTTGGATAATTGAGCTTTATATTTGGGCTTTATTAGATTTGTTTTTTAAAATAAAAATTATACATAAATGGGGACACTTATACAAAAGTGTCCCAAAAATGTGTCGCTATAACCCAATTCTCTTGTAGTGATTAAGGAATTTTGAATTTTCTCCAATAATTCTCCACAAAAATTCAAAATTTCGAAATAAGAATTAAACTCAAAAAAACAAAATAAATGAATAGATCACCGGGTGTTTATACTATGCAATCGGTAAGGTGTCTTTAAGAGACTTAACATCACTTATTGTAAATAGTTTTCATCAGAAGGAATCGGAGTGAACCAGGTCTTGAACTACGTTCCTTTGGCCTTGACTTCATGTAGTGACCTGGATTTTCTGCTGGAACTTGTCAACGGCTCAGGCGAGCGTCGGGACAAGTCCGGGGCGCATTGGCGCCAATGGGACGCCAAACGGGCCTTGTGGGAACGCGATAGCAGCTTGAATCCTGAAAATCTGCGAAATAGTGGATTTTCGTGCTATACCCAGACAAATCTTGGTTTGTACAGACAAGATTGATGGCTATACCAGATAGCCACCAGAGATATACGTATGGTGCCGCTCGAATCGTCTCGTTGTTTCGTTTATACCCAGACAAGGGCCGTTTGTACAGACAGAGTGGTAGTGAGGGCGTAATGGTCAACTCCACTTTGGTTTTGTCACCCCCTCCCATGCATGCCTACACGTCATGGGAGAGGGTGGGAGGCCTCATTTGCAGCACTCAACTCTCTCCACTTCATCTCTCTCTCTCTCTCTAAATTTCCTTGGTTGGAGTAGAAGAGCTTGGGTGGTTGCTACTTCGCCGACGACGCGCCGCGAAGCCGGCAAGCATTTTCGACGTCGGGTTGCTGTGAGGGAGCCGAGCGTGGTGCTATTTCCCTTCTCCTCGGCGTGGTGCTGAACCAGGAGGATTACTAAGGTGAGTGGTTCAGCTAGTGTGCTTCTATTGCTTCTACTTCGACGATTCTCGAGCTAAGTCCGAACGGTGCAGGAAATCGACGTCGCCTCCCCGTATTTCGGGACGTACGCGACGTAGAAGCGACGGATTTCGCTGTGCCTAGACTCGTTGGAACCGTGTCGACGAGAGGAATCCAACGAGCATTTATTTGGAATTTTTGGTGAAGGTTAGCTCGCCGAAATCCCGCTTTTCTCCCTTGTCGTTTTCCTCTCGAATCGTCGATCGCAGCGACACTCCGCGGTGTTTTGCCTTTTCTCCGTGTAGGGAACTCGGATCGCGACGAAATCTGGGGCATTGGATCCGCGACTTCGAGACGATTCCAGCGATACCTTACTCGCTGGATTTGAAGCAGGTTAGCCCGCCGAAGTGCCGTTTATCGAGCCGTCGCCTCGCGAGCGTAGACCGACAACTGCTTTGCTCGATTTCCAAAGCCGACGTCTGCTTCGCCTAGAACTCAGCGTAGGAGAGGCGGAATCCAAAGAAAACTTGAGCCGTTGGATTCCCGATCGCGAGGCGAAGATTTCGAGCCCTTGCTCGCTGAATTTGGACAAGGTTAGCTTAGTTAACTTTAAGCTTTTCTCAGCCGCAGTTTTCGGACAGAATTCGAAGAAATCGAGTTTTGGTTTATCTCTTCGCAGCAGGTTATCTTTTGGACGGTGACGGATCAGCGGAGGTGATCGAGGGACCCAGGGCACTCCTTGCTGCCAGGGATTCGCCACAGAGGTGGGCAATCCATCTGGCCATTCCTAAGTTTAAGTAGTCGGCATTTAAAACTCGGTTTTAATGTTTAGACCTTAGCTCGAATTCATGAATATCTTCTAGTATCAAATCTGAATTTTTGGAGCATGTTCACAAGTAGTATTTTATACATGTTTGGACTTGGACTTGACTTAGGAGAAAACTACGATCAATCGTCATATATTACACTACCAGATTTAGCTCTAGGAGCCGTGTGTGTCGTATCGTCGCCGGGGGCGTGCGACGAATACACAGAGTACTGTAGTTTGTTTGACGCTCGCGCCGCGTGGATGCCGAGCTTAGTTCTCAGAGAGTCGTCGTGGACCGTCTGGGTCGACGGTGGGCCTGGCTTTTCTCGTTCATTCAGGTGTGTGCCGTGGGCACGTGGTGTGTTAGTGGTTAGACACGCTACTTGACTATGCCTCGTGAGAGCCGATTGAGCTCGACAGAGATACGCTTGCATACTCGGTTGGTTCGCGCCCACGAGTGCCGCTCCGGAGTCTGGCTTAGTGCTTTTGCGTTGGTGTCGCTGCGCCCTCATTGTGGGTTGCTCTCCGCTAGCTACCTGGGGGTAGTTGTAGTGTTGCTTCGACAGGCGGGACGGGTGTTTCACAGTCCCTAGTGAAATTGGGTCAGGTGTGGTTGGTGCTACAGGTGGTTAGTCTTGAATATTCAGAGTAGTGACTTATAGCCGTAGAATGTTTCCGCTTTCCTTTTCCTACTCTTACTTACCCCGTAGACTTAGTGGGTGGACCGATGTTGTTTTGGGCGGCACCCACCGAGGACTACCCGTTTTTGCGTAGTTCTCACGCCCGTTTCTTCCACCCTTGCAGTGGCCTTCGCGTCGCCGTCGCCGCTTCTGAGGGGGACCGTGGTAAGGGCGTCGCGAGCTAGAGCCCTTCCCGACTGGTGTCGTGTTAGCCGTCTTCCCTTACCGCAGGTAGTGACTTTTGGGTTACTCTTTTGTACATACCGTCGTGAACTCGCTGGAGCGAGTAGTGGTTTTTGTGAACTTGTATGTGTATAACTCTTTTGTACTACCTGTTTATATTTATAGTATGTTTCAGCTCTATGCTACTGCTTGTAGCGTTGTATTTCCATACAGGTACAGCTACGCTTCGTATACAAGAGAAAATTTTTCTTGTGTAACGCGCCGGCTGCCCGAGCAACCCGGGCGTGACAATTAAGTTGGTATCAGAGCTTAGTATTAGGTCGTTGGGACCTAGGAAACCTAAGCTGGTAAACCCTAAGAAGGTTTGACGTGAGAGGCGTGATTTAACGCGAAAGTCAATGATTGATTGTTGGACTCCTCCTAGAGTGGGGTGAGTGACTGAAGGAGTGTCTGTTTCGGTCCAGAAAAATTATGTTGGCTGCAGACAACATAATTTGAGGAGAAACAGGGACCACCTTCGAGACTTTCGATGATTGGGTCGAGTGTTTGGGTTTCTGACTTCGTGATGAATTGTGCAGCTATGCCTCGACCCAGAGGACGACCGCCACTTAGGGGCCGCGTCCCACCGTCACCGCCGCCACCACTGTATCGTATACCCGTGCAGTGCAGACACCCAACCCGAGACGGTGTACTCTGCAGAGGAGCCGAGCACCCGACCGGAGACGAGCGCGCCGCCGGACTTGAGCGCACAGCTAGCGGCATTGACAGAGGTGACGAGGCAGCAGGGATTGTTACTGCAGCAGATGTGCGAGAGATTAGCCGCGTCATCGAGCACAGCGCCAGGAGCACCAGTAGCCTCTGCTCCACCTCCCGTTACCCTCCAGAAGACCCGCCCGCCGCCACACCACCAAAGGGAGATTCCTTCGATACCAGGAGCGCCCGCTGGAGGACCCGCACCACTGACAGAGGCAGAGCAGCAGCAGTTGATGAAGCGACTGGTCCATTTTCACCGTTTTGACCCACCGACCTTCGATGGTAGTAGTTTTGAGCCTTGGGCGGCCGAGGGTTGGGCCGGTTGCTCAGAGAGGCCGTTTGAGGATCTACGTATTCCCGAGACGGAGCGGTGCGCTTAGGGGTCCATTATTTAGTGGGGGATGCCCGAGAGTGGTGGAAGAGGATGAGGCACGAGCAGGGAGTAGTAGCCTCGCAGACGAGCTGGGATGAGTTTTGCGGGATGCTGTACCGCACGTATTTTCCTGACAGTGTAAAGCAGAGGTTCGAGGAAGACTTGAAGAGGATTCAGCAGGGCGATCGCACAGTGCAGGAGTACGTTCGGGAGTTTACACGACTCCTGAACTGTGTGCCTTTTGCAGCTAGAGACGAGGCACATCGAGTGTATCTCTTTGAGCAGGGATTGAGGCCGGATCTATACGTGTTTGTACGGCGCGGAGGTCGAGGACTTTGGATGCGTCCATTGAGCAGCATCGTGGGAGGAGCGCAGCGAGGCTACACTACGGAGCGAGCACAGGGGCCAGACCGAGTCAGACAGAAGCGCCCCGCTCCGCACGACGGAGGCGCCGAGTAGGTGCGTCCGCCAGGCCTTCGCGACCACGTCAGTGGTCGGGGTCTTCGGGCGTCGCCGTTTCGTGGACACCCGTCGGCCGGGGACAACACCGAGGACTCAAAGTTGCGTGATCTCGTGGAGGACCGCACGCGGCCGCACAAAGGCGAGCGAGAGGGCCGTTGTTTTGGATGTGGACACGGACACACGAGGGCCACCCGCCCACGAGCGTCGCAAGACCCTCATCGCCTTCGCCGCAGGGGTCTCAGACAGAGTTACGAGCATCGCCGAGCTACCGTCGTGGGACCGAGCGTCGGCACCGCGACGTAATGATCGACGACAAGCAGTTCCGAGTGGCGCAGTCTTTGCACTCGCCGAGGACTCGTCGCAGCTCGACCGAGTGGTGACAGGTATCACTTTAATTTCTGGCATTAGAGCACGTACTTTATTTGATACCGGTGCATCACAGTCTTTTATCAGTCGAGCATTTGCATTGTTGCATGGTCTAGAGATAGAGACTTTACCTCAGGCCCGAGAGTTCCAGATTCCTGACTATGTACTACGAGTTGTAGAGTGTTGTAGGTCTTGTCTGCAGTTAGACTCGTGGATTATGCCCACGTATCCGTTAGTTCTAGGGCGACCGCAGACTTCGACATTGTACGGTATGGACTGGTTGACGCGATACTACGCTACTATCGACTACGGAGCGAGGACCGTGACATTCCGCGAGCGACTCAGTGAGGAGTTTACTTTCGTAGGCCGCAGTGAGTACCTTGTTCGCCGCGTGCATTTCTTCGCCGAGAGAGCTCGACAATGAGTAGAGAGGTGTGTGGCTTTCTTGGCCACCGTTGTAGAGGTACCTACGGCGGCGCCGGACTCGAGGATATCCCCGTAGTTCGCGAGTTCCTGATGTGTTTCCGGAGTTGACGACGATGCCGCGAGAGAGGAGGTTGAGTTTGTGATTGATGTAGTCCCCGGAACCGCACCAATCTCAAAGGTACCTTATCGGATGGCACCGAGCCGAGGGAATTAAAGGCACAGCCTTCAGATCCGATGGATAAGTGGATACGCGTGCCCAGCCAGTATCGCTTGGGGAGCACCAAAGTCGTTTGTGAAGTAGAAGGATGGTTCGCTTAGACTGAGTGTGGAATACAGGGAGCTAAGTAAAGTGACCATCAAAAACAAGTATCCTTTGCCGCGCATCGCTGATCAGTTTGATCAACTGCAGGGGTCTTGTGTCTTCTCGCAGATTGATCTCCAGTCAGGTTACCACCAGCTGAGGGTGAGGGCCGAGGATGTTTCCAAGACGGCTTTTAGGACTCGGTACGGGCATTACGAGTTTACCGTGATGCCTTTTGGCTTGACGAATGCCCCCGCCGCGTTCATGGATTTGATGAATAGAGTATTCAAGCCGTTCTGGACGATTCGTAGTAGTCTTCATCGATGATATTTTGATATACTCCCGAGCGATCGAGTACATGAAGAGCACTTGAGGATAGTGCTACGCCTTCGCGAGAGAAGGAGTTGTATGCCAAGTTAAAGAAGTGCGAGTTCGGTTACGGGAGGTCACTTTCTTGGGCCACGTGATTTCAGCTTGAGTGGCGTGGACCCGAAGAAGATTGATGCTATTCGGATCGGCCTGCACCGACGACGGATCGAGGTGCGGAGCTTCCTAGGACTTGCGTGGATACTACCGTCGGTTTGTGGAAGGCTTTGCGAAGCTTTCCACATCCCTCACTCGATTGACTCGTAAAGGAATTAAGTTTATCTGGAGTGAGTACTGGCAGAGGAGCTTTGATGAGTTGAGACAGAGGTTGATGTCAGCTCCTATCCTTGCCCTCCCGCATGGGGAAGGATATGTGATCTTCGTGATGCATCACACGGGACTAGGTTGTGTGTTGATGCAGCATGGTAGGGTAATTGCTTATGCTTCACGGCAATTAAAGGATTTCGAGAAGAATTACCCTACGCATGACTTGGAGCTTGCCGCAGTGGTTTTTGCTTTGAAGTTGTGGCGGCATTACCTGTATGGCGAGCACTGTGAGATTTTCACGGATCATAAAAGTCTCAAGTATCTGTTCACACAGAAGGAGTTGAACCTGAGGCAACGCCGGTGGTTGGAGTTATTGAAGGATTATGATATTAGCATTCAGTATCATCCCGGCAAGGCGAACGTGGTGGCAGATGCGTTGAGCAGGAAGGCAGTGCAGGGCTCGTGCCTGATGATCACGCAGCAGAGGCCGTTACTCGAGGAGCTACAGCGGTTGAGTTTAGAGGTCGTGTCCCCTGGGTCTACTGCAATACTAATGTCTATGGTTTTGCACCCCACTCGCTGGACAGATCCGAGAGAAACAGAGTGGAGACCCACACTTGTTGAGGATTCGAGCGCAGATAGAGAGGGGACAGCAGAGGCTTCACAAAGGGGATGCTCGGAGTACCGAGGTACATGGGACCGACCGTGTGTACCCGTGGATTCGTAGATTCGAGCGGAGATATTGAGAGAGGCTCACTGTTTCTCCTTATACAAGACATCCCGGTGGAACCAAAATGTATAAGGATTTGAAGACCCGGGCTCGGTGGAATGGAATGAAAAGAGACATTGGCAGATATGTGGTTCAGTGTTTGACTTGCCAACAAGTGAAGGCCGAGCATCAGGTGCCTGCTGGCAAGCTTCAGAGTTTGCCAGTGCCCGAGTGGAAATGGGAGCAGATTACGATGGACTTTGTCGTGGGATTACCTAGAGCTCAGGGTGGTTTCGATGCCATTTGGGTGATAGTGGACGGATTGACCAAGTCCGCCCACTTCCTACCGCCCGTACCACCCGGTCCAGAGAGACTCGCGCAGCCTATACTTGACGAGGTCGTCAGCCGCATGGTGTGCCGTTGTCGATTGTATCGTATAAAGACCCGAGGTTTGTATCACACTTCGGAGGAGTTTGCACGCCTTTGGGTACACAACCGCACTTCAAAGACAAATAAGCTTTCACCCACGCACGATGGCCGGTCGAGAGGACCATTCAGACGCTAGAGGACATGCTGAGGGCATGCGTCTTGGAGTTTGGTGGAGGATGGCATCAGTATCTGAGACTGGTTGAGTTTGCGTACAACAACAGCTATCAAGCGAGCATTCAGATGGCTCCGTTTGAGGCGTTGTACGGACGCAGATGCCGATCCCCTTTGTTTTGGAGCGATGTGGGTGAAAGGAAGACGCTTGGGCCTGAGATATTGCTAGAGGCTGAGGAAAAGGTGAAGATGATTCGACGACACCTTGGATGCCCCGTAGCCGCCGCAGGAGCTACGCGACACCGTGAGGCGAGACTTAGAGTTCCGGGTTGGAGACCATGTATTCCTTAAAGTCTCGCCATCCGTAGGGATACGCAGATTTGGAGTGCGTGGAAAGCTTAGTCCACGCTATATTGGCCCTTTCGAGGTTTTGGAGCGAGTTGGGCCGCTTGCTTCGTAGTTGCTCTACCCCCACGACTTGCAGCGTCCACGACGTCTTCCACGTCTCGCATTGAGGAAGTAAGTATTCGATCCTTCTCACGTGATTGACTTCACTCCGTTGGAGATCAGCGAGGACCTGCGATACGAGGAGCGACCGTTGCGGATTCTTGCACGCGAGACGAAAGAATTGCGCAATCGGGTCGTCCCGTATGTGAAAGTACAGTGGAGTAATCACGAGGAGCGGGAGGCGACTTGGGAGCCGGAGGTGGTGATGAGAGAGTCTTACCCCTACTTGTTTGATGCTCAGAGCTGAGGTATGCTTTAGTTTCGCGGACGAAACTTTTGGTAGCGGGAGAGGGTGTAGTGACCTGGGTTTTCTGCTGGAACTTGTCAACGGCCCAGGCGAGCGTCGGACAAGTCCGGGCGCATTGGCGCCAATGGGACGCCAAACGGGCCTTGTGGGAACGCGATAGCCTTGAATCCCGAAAATCTGCGAAATAGTGGATTTTCGGTGTGCTATACCCAAGACAAATCTTGGTTTGTACCGGTACAAGAATGATGGCTATACCGGTATAACCACCAGAGATATACCGGTATGGTGCCGCGCTGAACTGCTCTCGGGTTGCCTGTTTATACCGGTACAAGGGCCGTTTGTACCGGTACAGAGTGGTAGGTGGGCTGAGGGCAGAATGGTCAACTCCACTTTGGTTTTGTCACCCTCCCATGCATGCCTACACGTCATGGGAGAGGGTTGGAGGCCTCATTTGCAGCACTCAACTCTCTCCACTTCATCTCTCTCTCTCTCTAAATTTCCTTGGTTGGAGTAGAAGAGCTTGGGTGGTTGCTACTGCCGACGACGCGCCGCGGCCGGCAAGCATTTTCGACGTTTCTGGTCTAAGTTACGTGGAGGAGCGAGCGTGGTGCTATTTCCCTTCTCTCGGCGTGGTGCCGAACCAGGAGGATTACTAAGGTGAGTGGTTCGCTAGTGCGCTTCGATTGCTTCTACTTCGACGATTCTCGAGCTAAGTCCGAACTGCTGCAGAAATCGACGTCGACTCGCCGTATTTCGGGCCGTGCGCGACGTAGGAGTGGCGGATTTCGCTGTGCCTAGACTCGTTGGAACCGTGTCGACGAGAGGAAATCCAACGAGCATTTATTTGGAATTTTTGGTGAAGGTTAGCTCAGTCGAAATCCCGCTTTTCTCCCTTGTCGTTTTCCTCCTCGAACCCGTCACCGCAGCGACACTCCGCGGTGTTTTGCCTTTTCTCCGTGTAGGGAACTCGGATCGCGACGAAATCTGGGGCATTGGATCCGCGACTTCGAGACGATTCCAGCGATACCTTACTCGCTGGATTTGAAGCAGTTAGCCCGCCGAAGTGCCGTTTTATCGAGCCGCTGCCCGCGAGCGTAACCGACAACTGCTTTGCTGATTTCCGTCGACGCTGCTTCGCCTAGAACTCGCGTAGGAGAGGCGGAATCCAAAGAAACCGGAGCCGTTGGATTCTGATCGCGAGGTGAAGATTTCGAGCCCTTGCTCGCTGAATTTGGACAAGGTTAGCTTAGTTAACTTTAAGCTTTTTTTCTCAGCGTGTGATTTTCTCCGGATGATTTCGAAGAAATCGAGTTTTGGTTTATCTCTTCGCAGCAGGTTATCTTTTGGACGGTGACGGATCAGCGGAGGTGATCGAGGGACCCAGGGCACTCCTTGCTGCCAGGGATTCGCCACAGAGGTGGGCAATCCATCGGTCATTCCTAAGTTTAAGTAGTCGGCATGTATAACTCGGTTTTAATGTTTAGACCTTAGCTCGAATTCATGAATATCTTCTAGTATCAAATCTGAATTTTTGGAGCATGTTCACAAGTAGTATTTTATACATGTTTGGACTTGGACTTGACTTAGGAGAAAACTACGATCAATCGTCATATATTACACTACCAGATTTAGCTCTAGGAGCCGTGTGTGTCGTATCGTCGCCGGGGGAGTGTGACGGATACTCAGAGTAGTGTAGTTTGTTTGACGCTCGCGCTGTGGATGCCGAGTGTAAGGAAGTGAATTCTCGAAATCCGAGAGTTGCACCACGTTTAGAATCGACTGATTGTCGAGTGGATGGACTTCGAAAAGTTTGAAGTTGATCCGAAGGCCAAAAGTGCATCGGAGTTGCTCCCGGTGAAGTTTGGAAGTATTCGGGCGTTTTTGTGCGCATAGGCGCGAAAACGGAACCCGAAAAGCTATGTTGGGTCTTGAGCTAAATCCGACACTTCCGCGGATGAAATAATGATGTGGACATGATCTAAATCATGTTTGGAGAGTCTCGGCTCAATTTGAAACGAATTGGAAGTCAAACGGGCCAAAAGTGAGTTGAAACGGAGAAGAAACGAAAAAGGCTGAAATTTGGCTAAGTCCTTAAACGTGAGGGGCTTACGGGATCCGAATCCCATAAGCCGTGTCGGGATCCCAATGCGTAATGCCGCTTGCTTACGGATCCGAATCCCATAAGCCGTGTCGGATCCCACGGCAATGCCCGCTTTACGGGATCCGAATCCCATAAGCCGTGCCTGGATCCCACCGCGCAGAATGCCCCGCTTACACGGATCCGAATCCCATAAGCCAGGTCGGGATCCCAGCCGCGCAGAATGCCCAGTTCGCTTACGGGATCCGAATCCCATAGGCCAGGTCCGGATCCCAGCCGCGCAGAATGCCCATGAGCTTACGGATCCGAATCTCATGGGCCGATCCGGATCTCACCGCGTAATGCCCAGCTTTAGGCATTTTGCAAAGTTGAGGGGGCTAGTGGCATTTTGTTACAATAGAGGGTTATAGAGGGCATTTCTTCCTCTCTTTCTTTCATTTCCCTCTCACACACACACCAACACACTCTCCCTCTCTCTCTCTCTAGAAAGAAGAAGAAGGAGAAAAAGAAAGAAGAAGAAGAAGGAGAAAAAGGAAGAAGAAGAAGGAGAAGAAGCTAGGGAAGGAGTTCTCCATCCTCTTCCTCACCTTCTTCTTGGCTTGGAGCTACCTAGAGGTGAGCTCTCTTGAACCCTAAACTATAGAACTTAGGGTTTTGGGTTTCTATGCTTGGAAATGGGCCAAATGGGACCCTAGCTTGATTCTAATGAGATCAAACCCATGTTTTAGGGTTTTGATCAAATGGGTTAGCTAGTGTGTAAACCTAGGGTTCCAAATTGAGGGTTTTTCATGGTAACTCCTCCTAGAGTGTTCTAAATCCTCTAGCGATAATTTTTATGGAACCCTAGGCATCCTAAGAGATGATTTGCACAAGTAATTTGGGTTTCTAACGCGGATTTCGCTCGGGGCAAAATCTAGGGCTCAAATAGGGGCTTTTCTTAGGATGAGGTTTTGATCTCTTTTAACCTCATTTCTAACATATTGTTAGGTCCACGAACGCGTGGAAGCGACAGTCGTCGACCCGACGAACTAGCTTGAGCGATCCGAGCCGAACAGAGGCTTCCAGCTTCGAAAATTGGCCGAGGAGTCAAAGTAGAGATTTGAGGCAACGAAAGTGACGTTGTTGCTACGTGGGACATCCCAAAAGGTGGGGGGTGACACTCGAATACTCCGAACTCCTTTCTATGTCTTAGAACTGTAATAATTTCATCTCTTGCATGTTAGCATAATAGAAATGCATGTTAGACTATTCCTTATGCTTTCTAGTGATAGCCTAGTGTACTTGGAATGCTAGGTGAATGGATAGGTGAGGATTGGGTCTGGACATCGGATTCTATAGTGCTAAGAAAGAGATGGACTCGAGGGTTATCTAGTGACATAGATCGAGTGGCATCTAATGTAAAGAACATGACGAGTGGCATTAACATAGTGTATTTGACACTAGAGGTCTTTGGACATAGGGATAGGTGAAATCCCAAGAGAAATGGCTCGTGAACATAGATCTTAGTAAAGCTAAGTACATGTTACTGTTGGTCGGAATAGTGGAGTTCCGAGAGAACTGTTGGCCCTAGTCGGTAGGGTATCCTCACGTGGAGAGGATAGATCAAGCTCACGGGCGGTATTAGTGGTGGTATAGCCATAGGTGTCGTCGAGTACTCCGAGTGTCGCACGATCGGGACCACGTGGAGGTCCACGACAATCCCGGCTTGGAGTGCACGTGGAGCCTCCTCCCCAAAAGGGATTCATATGTGAGGCGTAGGCGAACCCAAGGGTATCGCCACAGATTGGGTAATGGAAATAATAATGTTAACATTGAACAGTCATTGTTGAACATAGTGAGAACTTGTTAGCATGTTAGTAATCTTTACTATTTGATGCATGCATACAATTTAAAGATTATGGGCATAGTAGCATAGATTTCCTATTATGCAGTTTACAGCTTTTAGATATTTATCTATCTATATCTAGTTGTTGTTACTTGTGCCCACTTGGACCTAGTGGGGAGATCGGTGGAGTCGGTGGCCGAGCCCACTGGGAACTAAGGAAGTTAGTTCTCACCCCACTCTATTTCCCGTGTTTGGCGCAGGTACATCGGCGAGGACCGCGGCAAGGGCGTCGCCCCGATCGATGAGGACCTGGTAGTTACATTAGTAGCTTTCCTTTTTATGCATTAGATTACACCCTTTTGTATCTAGATACTTTTTATTTTGGAAAAGAGAATCCAATGTATTCGTTTTGGAAGAATTATGTACCTATTCGAGGTTAAATGAACATGTAATCATTTTGGGATGCAAATGTAAATCAAGTAAATATGATGTAATAGCTAGTAGTATTCTCTCTTTACTTCACTTGTGTATTACTTGTGGATTTCTTGCTCTAGTTGTTGGCACCGTTTGTGCCCCTCGTCGATTGTGTATGTTTTGAATTTAGTTTTCCGGGTGAATTCATGTACACTATCTCGTTGTTAAGCCTTGGGCGGGGGAGGTGTTGTCCGTCCGCGTCCGTTGCTGCGCCGAACCCGACTCAAATGGGGAGCGGTTTTCGGGGCGGGGGCGTGACAGCTGTGGTATCAGAGCAACAAGAGCAAGTAAGAGAGAGTCTAGGATGACCTAGGAAACCCTAGGATGGAAACCCTAAGGCTAATAGGTGCGTGAGTGGAACGTGAACCTATGCCGAGTGGCGGAAGTTAATTTGATTGGGTCGAAGGGTTGAAATGTCTCTAGTAGTGGCTAGAGATAAGATTCAAGTGGTGTGAGCCCTTGTCTCGAGGTGGTTGTGTTGGCTGCCGACAACATGATGCCGAGAGTCGGGAGCGAGTACACTTGTGTGCTTCCGCCCGATTTCAGTGTTATTCGTTAAGTATCGAACTTAGGACGAAATGTTGGTTAAGTAATTAACCAAAGTGTTGTGTTTTCAGGGGCTATGGCACCTAGAGGACGCCCCCGAAAGAACCCCATTCCGGCACCGCCTCCCGAGGTGACGGAGCAGGCGGCGGCCCCCGAGCAGGCGGGGCCAAGTGAAGTGCAGCAGCTACGGGCGCAAGTGACTGCCCTAGCTGGACAATTCGAGCAGCTCCAGGAGCTGATGGAGCGGCAACTGGCCGCGACGGCGGCGGCGGCGGCTACTGAGGGCCGTGATTTACCCGTGCCCCCGCCCCGCGTACCCGGCGCCGAGGGCGGGGGTATCCCGGCGGTCCCGGACGGCACGCCCTCTCGCCGAAATGGTTCCTCGCGGCGTCGGTTCGGCCGACACCCGATGCAACGACCGAGGAGGCGGATAAGGAGCGCGCACTGGCGGCTCTTATGAAGCTGAACAAGCTTAAACCGCCGATCTTCGAAGGCGGAAAGGTGGAACCCGAGGTGGTCGAGTCGTGGGTCGACTCAATGGAGACCTTCTTCGACGACTTGAGCACCTTGGAGAGGGACAAGGTGTACCTCGCTACTCACTGTATGGGTAAGGCGGCGAAGGTCTGGTGGAAAAGGATAAAGAGGGATCGTCCTTCCGACCTTCCGCCAATGGATTGGGAGGAGTTCAAGAGGGAGTCGTTTCGCCAATCACTTCCCGACACAAGCGAAAGCTCCAGGAGAAGTTCCGCAAGTTGGAGCAGTGGAGACCGCTGGGTTGGCGGACTATGAACAGGAATTCTCCCACATTATCGACTGCGTCCCGGATGTAGTAAAAGATGACCGGGACCGGGCCGATTGGTTCTTGCGAGGACTTCGGCTGGGAATTTATAAGGCCGTGCAGATATTGAAGCTCACGACCTTCGCGGAAGTCTTCGACCGTGCGCTTTGAGCGGAGCACGGTGACGCCCACATTCGGGAGAAGCGCGAGATATTGGCCGAGTCTAAGGACAAAGGCAAGAAGCGCCGTGGCGGCGGTTCGGGGGCAATCGAGCTCCAAGAAGCCCCGAAGTATCCGCGGACTCAATCCAAGGGCCGTGGAGCACGACGGTGCATCATTTGTGGACCACCCCCTGCAGTCGCGCTGCGAGAAGAGTCGCAGTGTGCTACCAATGCGGGCAACCAGGGCATTTTGTACGCGATTGCCGGGAGGAGGAGCCTCGCCGCTCCTCGATTGCATCGGCACCGGCGACCATGGAGGAGTTCCACCGGCACTGCGTCGGCGGGACGCGCTTCGACGCCGCGTCAACCCGGCGACGCGATCGGCCCCCGAGCGGACGGTGTTCGCCGCTCAGGTCCAAGCTGAGGAGCCTGCCGAGGCGGAGGAGCATCGCCTTGTGGCAGGTATGGTTCTTATTAATGGAATTCGCTCTAGGGCCATATTTGATACCGGAGCCACTCACTCATTTATTAGTAGATCATTCGCACACATGCATGACATACCCATAGAAGCGAGTGATAGGTTGCAAGTCAAGGGCCCTGAGATGACATTTGACATCAATAGGGAGTGTTTATCGTGTCCAAGATGTGGTGATCGGATAATGCCCATTAGGATGTTAGGGCTCAGGAATCTTATAGAGTACGACGTCATATTGGGCATAGACCGGCTCACGAAATATCACGCAACAATCGACTGTAACAGCAGAGTGATTACCTTCCGTGAGCCAGGGCAAACCGAGTTCACATATCAAGGATGTCAGAGCTCGTGCTTTGTCGCGACGGTGTCACGGCGAAAGCAAGGAAATTTGTCAACAGCGGTTGCGCAGCCTACTTGGCGACCGTTGTAGAAGTGGACCGAGTAACTCCGACCTTGGAGGAGCTAGCTGTAGTTCGGGAATTTCCGACGTATTTCGCGGAGTTGCCGGAATACCGCCGGACGGGAGATCGAGTTCGTCATAGACTTGATTCCCGCACCGCGCCAATCTCGAAGGCTCCGTACATGCAATGGCGCCAGCACTAAAGGAGTTGAGGAGTCGCTTACAAGATCTCTCGACAAGCAATTCATCCGGCCAAGTGTGTCACCGTGGGGAGCCCCTGTGTTATTTGTACGGAAGGAGGACGGATCGTTTCGACTCTGTATGGATTATAGAGAGTTGAACAAGTTCACGATCAAGAACAAGTGCCCGCTTCCCCGTATCGACGACTTGTTTGATCGCCACAGGGTCGTGTGTGTACTCCAAGATAGATCTCGCAATCCGGCTACCACCGCTTAAAAATCAAGTTTCGAGGATGTGCGTAAAATCGCGTTTCGCACGCGCACGGCACTACGAATTCACGGTCATGCCATTCGGACTTACGAATGCCCCGGCGGCGTTCATGGACTTGATGAACCGTGTCTTCAGGGAGTTCTTGGATCGATTTGTCGTGGTCTTCATAGACGACATATTGATCTATTCTCGTAGTGACGAGGAACATGCCGAGCATCTGAGGATTGTGCTTCAAGTCCTTCGGGAGGAGAAGCTGTATGCTAAGTTAAAGAAGTGTGACTTCTGGCTCCGAGAAGTCGCGTTTCTAGGGCATGTCATTTCCGCGGGTGGAGTTTCTGTAGACCCGAGGAAAGTCGAGGCAATCGAGGATTGGCCGCGCCCAACGAATGTCACGGAGATTCGAAGCTTCGTGGGTTTGGCGGGCTATTATAGGCGGTTCGTGGAAGGATTCTCGAAGATAGTAATTCCACTTACTCGCTCGACTCGTAAAGGCACCAAGTTTATTTGGAGCGACGAGTGTGACCGAGTTTCAAAGAGTTGAAGGAAAGACTAATCTCGACCCGTGCTCGCGCCACGGCAGTGGTGAAGACTTTGTGGTCTACAGTGATGCGTCCTATTCGGGCTTGGGGTGTGTCTTGATGCAGAACGGGAAGGTGATCGCTTATGCGTCCCGTCAGCTGAAGAGTTATGAGAAGAACTACCCCATTCACGATTTGGAACTGGCAGCAGTGATCTTCGCCTTGAAGTTGTGGCGACACTATCTGTATGGTGCGCACTGCGAGATCTACACCGACCACAAGAGTCTGAAGTACCTATTCACCCAGAAGGAGCTGAATATGCGACAACGGCGGTGGCTCGAATTACTAAAGGATTACGATGTTGATATCCTTTACCACCCCGGAAAGGCGAATGTGGTTGCAGATGCGCTGAGTAGGAAGTCAGCGGAGAACCTCGCCGTGTGGGTCACGAATCAAAAGCCCCTATGGCTAGATATGGAGCGAATGGACCTTGAGGTGGTTACTCCCGAGGTTCCGGCCCAATTGATGAAGCTCGTTGTCCAACCGACCTTGTTGGAGAGAATAAAAAGTCTACAACCCGCGGACACAAGTCTCCAAAAGGTTCGGCGCGACATCGAGGAGGGTCGTGGCGGCGACTTCACTTTAGAAGCCGACGGTGCACTCCGATTCAGAAATCGGTGGTGTGTACCAAACGACGAGGAGATCCGAAAGCTAATCCTAGATGAGGCACATCGGTCGCCTTATTGTGATCACCCGGGCGGCACCAAGATGTATCACGGGTTGAAAGAGCACTATTGGTGGCCGGGGATGAAGGGTGATATCGGACGCTTTGTGGCAAAGTGCCTAGTTTGCCAGCAAATAAAGGCTGAGCGTCGATTTCCAGCGGAAAGCTTCAAAGCCTACCAATCCCCGTCTGGAAATGGGAGGACATTTCGATGGACTTCGTGGTCGGCTTGCCTCGCTCGACGGGCGGCCACGATGCGATTTGGGTGATTGTGGATCGACTCACCAAGTCGGCACATTTCTTGCCGATCCACACCACCTGGGCAGGAGATAGGTTGGCGCAGGTCTACCTCGACGAGATTGTGAGGTTGCACGGGGTGCCGAAATCGATCGTTTCGGATCGCGACCCCCGATTTACTTCGCATTTTTGGAAGAGCAAGAAGCCCTTGGCACACGGCTCGATTTCAAGATCGCATTCCATCCCTGACCGATGGACAAACAGAGAGAACCATTCGACTCGGAGGATATGTTGCGAGCGGGTGTCATCGACTACAAGGGAAGTTGGTGTAACCCCCTGCCGATGGCCGAGTTCGCCGACAACAATAGTTATCACTCGAGTGTAGAGATGGCACCGTTCGAGGCTCTTTATGGGCGGAAGTGCCGATCTCCTATACATTGGAGCGATGTCGGCGAAAGTGCGGAATTCGGCCCCGATGTGTTGCGAGAAGCGGAGGAGAAAGTCCGCATTGCTCGCAAGAGATTGCTCACGGCGCAATCCAGACAGCAGAGTTATGCGGATAGGCGCCGTCGAGATATTGAGTTCACAGTGGGCGACCGCGTGTTCTTGAAAGTTTCGCCGATGCGGGGTGTAAAGCGATTTGGAGTGCGGGGGAAGCTAAGTCCCCGATTTATCGGCCTTACGAGATATTGGAGCGAGTGGGTTCGGTGTCTTATCGGCTTGCCTTGCCGCCGAAGCTCGCTGACGTGCATAATGTCTTCCACGTCTCCAACCTTCGCAAGTACCTCTATGATCCGGAGCACGCGATGTTATATGAACCGCCGGAACTTCAAGAAGATTTGAGCTACGAGTAGTTCCCGGTGGAGATTATCGCCCGAGAGGTGCGAAAGCTTCGAAATCGAGAAATTCCCTATGTGAAGGTGCGGTGGAGCAATCATGATGATCGCGAGGCCACATGGGAACTCGAGGAGCTGATGAAGGAGCACCATCCTCACTTGTTTGAGGAATAAGGTAAAAATTTAAGTTAAAGTTAGTATAAGGGTTCGTTTCGAGGACGAAACTCTTTTAAGGCAGGGAGGATGTAAGGAAGTGAATTCTCGAAATCCGAGAGTTGCACCACGTTTAGAATCGACTGATTGTCGAGTGGATGGACTTCGAAAAGTTTGAAGTTGATCCGAAGGCCAAAAGTGCATCGGAGTTGCTCCCGGTGAAGTTTGGAAGTATTCGGGCGTTTTGTGCGCATAGGCGCGAAAACGGAACCCGAAAAGCTATGTTGGGTCTTGAGCTAAATCCGACACTTCCGCGGATGAAATAATGATGTGGACATGATCTAAATCATGTTTGGAGAGTCTCGGCTCGATTTGAAACGAATTGAAAGTCAAACGGGCCAAAAGTGAGTTGAAACGGAGAAGAAACGAAAAGGCCGAAATTTGGCTAAGTCCTTAAACGTTAATGCGAGGGGCTTACGGGATCCGAATCCATAAGCTGTCGGGATCCCAGCGTAATGCCCAGCTTGTTTACGGGCTCCGAATCCCATAAGCCAGGTCGGGATCCCAAATGCGTAATGCGGTTTGCTTACGGGATCCGAATCCCATAAGCCGTGCTCGGGATCCCACCGCGCAGAATGCTCGCTTACGGGATCCGAATCCCATAAGCCAGGTCGGGATCCCAGCCGCGCAGAATGCCCAGTTCGCTTACGGGATCCGAATCCCATAAGCCACGTCGGGATCCCAGCCGCGCAGAATGCCCAGTTTGCTTACGGGATCCGAATCTCATGGGCCAGATCCGGATCCCAGCTGCGCAGAATGCCCAGTTTTGGGCATTTTGCAAAGTTGAGGGGGCTAGTGGCATTTTGTTACAATAGAGGGTTATAGAGGGCATTTCTCCCTCTCTTTCTTTCATTTCCCTCTCACACACACACCAACACACTCTCCCTCTCTCTCTAGAAAGAAGAAGAAGCAGGAGAAAAAGGAAGAAGAAGAAGAAGGAGAAAAAGGAAGAAGAAGAAGGAGAAGAAGCTAGGGAAGGAGTTCTCCATCCTCTTCCTCACCTTCTTCTTGGCTTGGAGCTACCTAGAGGTGAGCTCTCTTGAACCCTAAACTATAGAACTTAGGGTTTTGGGTTTCTATGCTTGGAAATGGGCCAAATGGGACCCTAGCTTGATTCTAATGAGATCAAACCCATGTTTTAGGGCTTTGATCAAATGGGTTAGCTAGTGTGTAAACCTAGGGTTCCAAATTGAGGGTTTTTCATGGTAACTCCTCCTAGAGTGTTCTAAATCCTCTAGCGATAATTTTTATGGAACCCTAGGCATCCTAAGAGATGATTTGCACAAGTAATTTGGGCTCTAACGCGGGATTTCGCTCGGGGCAAAATCTAGGGCTCAAATAGGGGCTTTTCTTAGGATGAGGTTTTGATCTCTTTTAACCTCATTTCTAACATATTGTTAGGTCCACGAACCCGTGGGAAGCGACGTCGACCCGACGAACGGCTTTGAGCGATCCGAGCCGAACAGAGGCTTCCAGCCTTCGAAAATTGGCCGATGAGTCAAAGAAGAGATTTGAGGCAACGAAAGTGACGTTGTTTCTATGTGGGACATCCCAAAAGGTTGGGGGTGACACTCGAATACTTCGAACTCCTTTCTATGTCTTAGAACTGTAATAATTTCATCTCTTGCATGTTAGCATAATAGAAATGCATGTTAGACTATTCCTTATGCTTTCTAGTGATAGCCTGGTGTACTTGGAATGCTAGGTGAATGGATAGGTGAGGATTGGGTCTGGACATCGGATTCTATAGTGCTAAGAAAGAGATGGACTCGAGGGTTATCTAGTGACATAGATCGAGTGGCATCTAATGTAAAGAACATGACGAGTGGCATTAACATAGTGTATTTGACACTAGAGGTCTTTGGACATAGGGATAGGTGAAATCCCAAGAGAAATGGCTCGTGAACATAGATCTTAGTAAAGCTAAGTACATGTTACTGTTGGTCGGAATAGTGGAGTTCCGAGAGAACTGTTGGCCCTAGTCGGTAGGGTATCCTCACGTGGAGAGGATAGATCAAGCTCACGGTCTGTGTTAGTGGTGGTATAGCCATCGTTGTCGTCGAGTACTCCGAGTGTCGCACGATCGGGACCACGTGGAGGTCCACGACAATCCCGGGCTTGGAGTGCACGTGGAGCCTCCTCCCCAAAAAGGGATTCATATGTGAGGCGTAGGCGAACCCAAGGGTATCGCCACAGATTGGGTAATGGAAATATTAATGTTAACATTGAACAGTCATTGTTGAACATAGTGAGGACTTGTTAGCATGTTAGTAATCTTTACTATTTGATGCATGCATACAATTTAAAGATTATGGGCATAGTAGCATAGATTTCCTATTATGCAGTTTACAGCTTTTAGATATTTATCTATCTATATCTAGTTGTTGTTACTTGTGCCCACTTGGACCTAGTGGGGAGATCGGTGGAGTCCGAGCCCACCGGGAACTAAGGAAGTTAGTTCTCACCCCACTCTATTTCAGTGTTTGGCGCAGTACATCGGCGAGGACCGCGCAAGGGCGTCGCCCCGATCGATGAGGACCCGGTAGTTACATTAGTAGCTTTCCTTTTTATGCATTAGATTACACCCTTTTGTATCTAGATGCTTTTTATTTTGGAAAAGAGAATCCAATGTATTCGTTTTGGAAGAATTATGTACCTATTCGAGGTTAAATGAACATGTAATCATTTTGGGATGCAAATGTAAATCAAGTAAATATGATGTAATAGTTAGTAGTATTCTCTCTTTACTTCACTTGTGTATTACTTGTGGATTACTTGCTCTAGTTGTTGGCACTGTTTGTGCCCCTCGTCGATTGTGTATGTTTTGAATTTAGTTTTCCTGGGTGAATTCATGTACACTATCTGTTGTTAAGCCTTGGGCGGGCAGGGGAGGTGTTGTCCGTCCGGCGTCCGCTCGTTGCGCCCGAACCGGACCAAATGGGTAGCGGTTTTCGGGGCGGGGGCGTGACACCGAGCTTAGTTCTGTAGAGTCGTCAGGGACCGTCGGGGGCTGACGGTGGGCCGATTCGCCATGTGTGTGTGCCGTGGGCACGTGGTGTGTTAGTGGTTAGACACAGCTTACTTGACTATGCCCGTGAGAGCCGATTGAGCTCGATAGAGATACGCTTGCATACTCGGTTGGTTCGCGCCACGAGTGCCGCTCCGAGTCCGGCTTTGTGCTTTTGCGTTGGTGTCGCCGCGCCTCGTGTGGGTTGCTCTCCGCTAGCTACCCGGGGGTAGTTGTAGTGTTGCTTCGACGGGCGGGACGGTGTCTGCGCCCCCGGTGAAATTGGGTCGTGTGTGGTTGGTACTACAGTGGTTAGTCTTGAGAGTTCGAGTAGTGACTTATAGCCGTAGAATGTTTCCGCTTCCTTTTCCTACTCTTACTTACCCGTAGACTTAGTGGGTGGACCGATGTTGTTTTGGGCGGCACCCACCGAGGACTACCCGTTTTACGTAGTTCTCACGCCCGTTTCTTCCACCCTTGTTGCAGTGGCCTTCGCGTCACGTCGTCGCTTCGAGGGGGACCGTAGTGGGCGTCGCGAGCTAGAGCCCTTCCCGACCGGTGTCGTGTTAGCCGTCTTCCCTACCGCAGTAGTGACTTTTGGGTTACTCTTTTGTACATACAGTCGTGAACTCGCTGGAGCGAGTGGTGGTTTTTGTGAACTTGTATGTGTATAACTCTTTTGTACTACCTGTTTATATTTATAGTATGTTTCAGCTCTATGCTACTGCTTGTAGCGTTGTATTTCCATACAGGTACAGCTACGCTTCGTATACAAGAGAAAATTTTTCTTGTGTACGGCGGATTGTCGGCGTGCCCGGTTGCCCGAGCAACCCGGGGCGTGACACTTCAACTACCACACACACAGTACAGAAATCTCCGTCGCGGGTTTGTGCATTAATGGCCATGCACAGTACCTTGATTTTTCATAAGAGCTTCTATGTATAGCCCATTCACATAGCCGCGGCCACATACGGATACTCTTATATAGGTGGTTTCCTCCAGGGATGTGTGTAGAGTCACATCTAGCGAAAATTATCGCCTTGGATCCCATTAAGAGCTCTCAGCTCAACCTAATCCACTACATAGAGCACTACTCACCATAGGGATGGGATTGGAGCTAAAGCTCCTTTATAAAATTTGTAGAAAGTGCTCTTAGCCAACTTGACAGCTTGTTTTTACCACATTGAACCTTCTTCAAGGGATCTCCTATCACAAAGGTTGGGTTCCCATCACAGTAAGGCCCTTTACGGCAAATCCACATCCCCTCGATGACTCTAGGACCTCCCTATGCAGGCCGCTTGTCATGCAATCTGCAATATTCTGGTTAGATCTGATAAAACTCAAATAATAATATCATACAAAGCTAACCATCTAATAAATTTATGTCACAAAAAATAATTTACCTGCCAATCTTAGAATTTACAAAATTCGCTTCTCAGATGAACACTAGGATAAAATCACGAAAGCAATTATAATATCAAAATTTATTAAACTGATAAAAGAGCACCCCTACAATTTATGAGATATACTAAAATTTAAGATCATGATATTAATCATGTGTCCAATAGGGTTCTGTTCAACAACAAATAGACACTCTAAACAATTAAAAAATTGATTTCAAATTAGGTATTTTCAAGCAAATACCATATACAATCAAATAACATTTATGCAGCAAACAAATTTTAAAAATTGTTGAAATAATAGATAATAAGAAATTTAGAAATAGACTATAGTGCCTCTTATATACCTATTATTTCAATCAACTTCTGCACACTATACCAAGAATAAAAAACCAAGATAATAAATTCAGGTTACCAGCCCAACTGTCAATCATAATAGAATCCTTTCATAAGTAAAATGAAGGACATTCGCTTCTTGGCATTGCATAAAACATTAAGGGCTGTGAGATTAAAGCATACTGTCAACAAGAAAAAACAAATTAATAGTTGAAAAGGAGGAGATCGAACAGAGAAGCTTCGACCTGCTATTCAATCATATCAAGTGGCATCACATAGTCTTATGCATCTTAAGACAAGCTACAGAACAAGGTTGCCCGCAAAATAGCAGACCTTCCAATTGAATGATACTATAGTCAGAGATAAGAAAATTATTGCCTGCTCAGGCTATCAATGAACCGACCACAAGTGAGCTGGCTAGGTCATGCTCAATTCGATAATAAATAAGATGAGCACGAGCTAGTTCCAATTTATTTAAATTTGTATGTTAATCATATAAATAAATTGTCAACCAAATTATATATATATATAAAAACTGTGTGGTTTATATTTACCAAATAGTTACTGTAGCAAATTTTTTTTTAAATCCGTGCAATGTAATGCTACAGTAGTATTTTTTTTTTAATAATATATCTATAAAGTAAACTTTAAGAAGAAGCAATACACTTAAAAACTAATTTACTTTAGCAAACACTTTTACCTCTTTAAGTGCAGCAAATTCTTTTCCTGTAACTTTTCAAATCTGAAAAAGGTTTTGCGAAAGCTCACAAATAATTTTACTGTAGCAAAACTCAAAACAGTAAAATATATATATGTATTTTTTTTTAATAACAGTAAATAACAAATAAAAATTGCAAATAAACTATATGCAATTAAAAATTTGAAACTGCTAATCCCAACTTAAATTAATTTTGTATGTCAACCATACAATCAAGTTATCAAACAAATTATATACATATAAAATTAAAATTGATTTAATACGGATTAGCACCTGGTAGATTTTAATCACAATCAAATCGAGATTACGCCTTAGATTGTTAGAACAAAATCTGCACATAATGTAGAGACCTGGAAATTGCACCTAAGGCTTGTCGACAGCTCTGACGAGTGTCGGGACAAGTCCGAGTCGCGGTGGCGCCAAATGGACGCCACACGGACCCTGGGGGAACTTGAGAGCAGCGTGTGTCACGAAAATCTGCAAATAGCAGGTTTTTCTGTGAGCTGTACCGGTACAAATTGGTTGCTATACCGGTACAAATTGGTTGCTATACCGGTATAGACACCAGGGCTATACCGGTATGGCCCTGCGCAGTTAGGCTCTCGGGTTGCCTGTTTGTACCGGTACAAGTGGGTTTTGTACCGGTACAAAGCAGAGGTATGGTGCAGTTTGACTTTTTGGCCACTTTGTCCCCCTCTCACCTTTAGCCCATGCCTATTTAGGGCAGGGGGAGTGGAGGGAGCTCCTTCCCCTGCTGCTACTGCTGATCCCCTTCTTCTCCTTCCGTTGCTGCTGCTGCTGCTGCTGTTGCTGCTGCTGCTCTCCTTTGCTCGAGAGGAGCCGAGCCACGTCGACGGCGCGCCGCGGAACGGATCGAGCGACTTTGCGACGACGAGACGCTGTGAGGGAGCCCAGCTCGCGTGCGGGATCATCGACCTCGACTCAGCGAAGGATTTAGGGCTTGTTTCGAGGAGGATCGAAACGCGGCGATTTTTGGGGCGTTGGATCCGTGACTTCCAGACGCTTCCAACGACACCTTACACGCTGGATTCGGACAAGGATTTCAGCGTCGACTCTTCGTATTTCGACTCGTGCTCCGCGTAGAAGCGACGAAATCCGGCGATTCTTGGACCGTTGGATTCTTGACTGCGAGACGAAGATTTCGAGACCTTACTCGCTGAATTTGGATAAGCGGGAGACTTCGGACCTCGGCGGATCAGCGAAGGATTACCTTGACCTGGATCGCTCCCTTCGCTGCCAGGAGATCGCTTGAGAGGTGGGTTTACATCGGAATGCTCCTAAGTATTCATAGTCAACATGTGTAGACTCCGGTTCCGTTTAAGTATGCTTATATGTGATAGCTCTAATGCATGGAATTGTTATGAATATCTGAACTTGAAGCATGCTTAGTATGTACTTAGTTTTATACATGTTGGACTTGGATTTGACTTAGGAGAAAACCACGTTTTGGATCGTCATTAGCCTACACTACCAGATTTAGCTCTAGGAGCCGTTCTGTGCCGTATCATCGCCGCGGGAGTGCGATGGATACTCGGGTAGTGTAGTTGTTTTTACGCTCGTGCTGGGGATGCCGAGCTTACTTTTCACCGCAGTCTTGTCGTGTCGGGTTGTCGGGCACCGTCGGGGATTTGACGGGGGACCGAGTGTACTGTGTGGTTTCAGTTTGTGCCAAGGGGCACGTGGTGTGTTAGTTCTTGGACCCTGTGTACTTGACTATGCCTGTGAGAGCCAGATTGAGCTCGACAGAGATACGCTTGCATACTCGGTTGGTTCGCGCCCACGAGTGCCGCTCCGGAGTCTGGCTTAGTGCTTTTGCGTTGGTGTCGCCGCCCTCGTTGTGGGTTGCTCTCCGCTAGCTACCCCTGGGGTAGTTGTAGTGTTGCCTCGACAGGCGGGACGGGTGCTTTCACAGTCCCTCGTGAGATTGGGTCAGCTTTTACTTGTTCTGCAGAGGGTGGTTTAGAGCAGGATAGTATAGGTTTTTAGCTGTTGAGGGTTTTCAGCTTCTTTTACTTTCTTGCTTACCCTGTAGACTTAGTGGGTGGACCGATGGGTTTAGGGCGGTACCCACTGAGGACTACTTGTTTTTATAGTAGTTCTCACGCCCTCTTTCTTCCACCGTTGTTGCAGGGCCTTCTGTTGCGGCTGCTGCTCCTGCTGAGACGGACCGCGGGAAGGGCGTGGCGAGCTAGAGCCTACCCTTCGGGTTCAGTACTAGAGGACTTCCACTTCAGGTAGTGATAGTTTTTGGGTTGGACACTTTTGTACATACAGTTAAACTCGCTGGAGCGAGTGATGTTACTTTTGTATCTGTGATTGTATGTATATAAAGTCGTTTTCCTACCTGTTTGTTTATAGTTTATTTCAGCTCTATGCTACTGTTTGTAGCATTGCATGTTTTACAGGTACAGCTACGCTTCGTATACAGGAGAAATTCTTTTGTATACGGCGGATTTGTCGCGTGCCGGTGAATATGCCACCCGGGCGTGATGATTAAGTTGGTATCAGAGCTTAGTATTAGGTCGTTGGGACCTAGGAAACCTAAGCTGGTTAACCTTAGGAAGGCTTGACGCGAGAGGCGTGATTTAACGCGAAAGTCATTGATTAATTGTTCTAACTCATCCTTGAGTGGAGTGAGTGACTGAAGGAGTGCCTGTTTCGGTCCAGAGAAATTATGTTGGCTGCAGACGACATAATTTTGAGGAGAAACAGGGACCGCCTTCGAGACTTTCGATGATTGGGTCGAGTGTTTTGTATCTGACCTCGTTTCTATGTGTGCAGCTATGCCGCCCCGCAGAGGACGACCACCGCTACGGCGCGCCCCACTACCACCACTACCGCCACCCCAGATACCAGAGCAGATGGATCGGGGCACCCGACCTGAGACGGGTGTACCTCCTGTAGCGGAACCGAGCACTCGACCTGAGGCGAGTGCCCAGTCAGAGTTGAGCGCCCAGATAGCCGCGCTGACAGAGGCGACGAGACAGCAGGGCCTGTTTTTACAGCAGATGTGCGAGAGGCTAGTGGCATCATCGAGTACATCGTCAGGGGCACCAGCCCAGCCTACCCCACCATCCCCTACTCCACCCATCGCACTGCCATCGCCGCACCCCCACCGGCGAGAGATACCTCCAAAGCACTGCTGGCGCCGGTTAGAGGACCGATTTCGCTCGCGGCGGAGCAGGAGCGGTTGACTGAGCTATTGTTTCGTTTCCGCCGCCTCGACCCACCGATGTTTGACGGGGTGTGCGCCGAGCCTTGGGTATTGGAGAGTTGGATCCGCGCGATGGAAAGGATATTTGAGGACATGTTCGTCCTGGAGGATCGGGACCAGGTTCATGTGGGGGTCCACGGTTTAGTTGGAGACGCACGGGACTGGTGGACGAGGATGAGGCGCGACCAGGGAGTTGTGGCTTCGCAGACGAGTTGGGACGAGTTTTGCGGGATGCTGTGCCGCACATATTTTCCAGACAGTGTGAAGCAGGGGATTGAGGAAGATTTGAAGAAGATCCAGCAGGGGGATCGCACGGTTCAGGAGTACGTTCGGGAGTTTTCGCGGCTCCTGAACTGTGTGCCGTACGCAGCGAGAGATAAGGCACACCGGGTATATCTATTTGAGCAGGGCTTGAGGCCGTATCCGTACAGTTCGTTAGGGCGCGGAGGTCGAGGACCCCGGATGCGTCTATCGAAAGGTGCACCGTTTGAGGAGAGGAGTGAGACGACACTTCGAGAGAGGATTCGGGGCCGGGACCGAGTCCGGGACAGAAGCGCCCGCTCCCGATGACGACGGTGGGCCGAGCGAGGCGTCCGCCGAGGCCTCCACGATCACGTTTCGTGGTCGTGGGTCCCTGGGCGTCGCGTGCTGTGGATACCCGTCGCGGGCACTCGAGGACACAAAGAAGTGCGTGATCTGCGGAGGACGCACGCGGCGCGACCGTGTGAGCAGCGAGAGGGTCGTGATGCGATGACCAGACACTTTAGGCGCCTTGCCCGAGATCAAAGCATCGTCGGCACCATCTACAAAGATCACCCGCACCGGATCCCAGCTCATACGGACACCGTCGAGCCACCATCGTGAGGATAGGGCGTCCGTGCCGCGACAGAGCGAGCGGCACGAGCTCCCACGGCAGAGTATATGCAGCTCAAAGTGGAGGACTCTTCAGCTCGACCGTGTGGTGGTGTATCACCTTACTTTCCGGTACTAGAGCTCGTACTTTATTTGATACGGTTCATCGCATTCTTTTATTAGTCGAGCATTTGCATTATTACATGGTCTAGAGTTAGGGTTGTTGCCTCAGACCCGGAGGTTCCCGACCATGTAGTACGGGTTGTAGAGTGTTGTAGGTCGTGTCCAGTGCAGCTAGACTTGTGGATTTTGCCCGCAGACTTGCTAGTGTTGGGGCAGTTGCACGATTTCGACATTGTGCTTGGCATGGATTGGCTGACGCGGTACTACGCGACGATCGACTGCGGAGAGAGGACGGTGACGCTCCGCGAGCCAGGCCAGGAGGTGTTCACTTTCAGAGGCTGCAGGAGCACGCTGTTTGCCGCGTGGATGTCTTCAGCGAGAGCTCGACAGCTGATGAGTAGAGGATGTGTTGCATTTCTAGCGACGATTGCGCAGAGGTACCTACGGCGGTGCACGAGACTCGAGGATATTCCTGTGGTTCGCGAGTTTCCAGATGTATTTCCCCCTGAGACGACGACTATGCCGCCGGAGAGGGAGATCGAGTTTGTGATTGATGTAGTCCCGGGAACTGCACCAATCTCGAAGGTACCTTACAGGATGGCACCTGCAGAGCTGAGAGAGTTAAAGGCGCAGCTTCAGGATCTGATGGATAAAGGGTACGTTAGACCCAGTGTATCGCCTTGGGGAGCGCCGGTGTTATTTGTAAAGAAGAAGGATGGTTCACTCAGGTTATGTGTTGATTACCGGGAGCTGAATAAAGTGACCATCAAGAACAAGTATCCGTTGCCGCGCATAGATGATCTATTTGATCAGCTGCAAGGATCTTGTGTCTTCTCGAAGATTGATCTCCAGTCAGGTTACCACCAGCTGAGGGTGAGGGCCGAGGATGTTTCCAAGACGGCTTTTAGGACTCGGTACGGGCATTACGAGTTTACAGTGATGCCATTTGGATTGACGAATGCCCCTGCCGCGTTCATGGATCTGATGAACAGGGTGTTTAAGCCGTACTTGGTCAGATTTGTAGTTGTCTTCATCGACGACATTCGATATACTCCCGTAGCGACGCGAGCACGAGAGCACTTGAGGATAGTGCTACAGCTCCTGCGAGAGAAGGAGTTGTATGCCAAGTTAAAGAAGTGCGAGTTCTGGTTGCGGGAGGTTACTTTCTTGGGCCACGTGATTTCTGCAGATGGAGTGGCAGTCGACCCGAAGAAGATTGAGGCTATTCGGGATTGGCCCAGGCCGACGACGGCGACCGAGGTGCGGAGCTTCATTGGATTAGCTGGATATTACCGTCGGTTTGTGGAAGGCTTTGCGAAGCTTTCCACACCCCTCACTCGATTGACCCGTAAAGGAATTAAGTTCACCTGGAGTGAGGACTGTCAGAGGAGCTTTGATGATTTGAGGCAGCGATTGATGTCAGCTCCTATCCTTGCCCTTCCAGTTATGGGGGAAGGATACGTGATCTACAGTGACGCATCACACAGTGGACTAGGGTGTGTGTTGATGCAGCATGGTAGGGTAATTGCTTATGCTTCGCGACAATTAAAGGATTACGAGAAGAATTACCCTACGCATGACTTGGAGCTTGCCGCAGTGGTTTTTGCTTTGAAGTTGTGGCGGCACTACTTGTATGGCGAGCACTGTGAGATTTTTACTGATCATAAAAGTCTCAAGTATCCGTTCACCCAAAAGGAGTTGAACCTCGACGACGCCGGTGGTTGGAGCTGCGAAGGACTATGATATTAGTATCCAAGAAGGCGAATGTGGTGGCAGATGCGTTGAGCAGGAAGGCAGTGCAGGGCTCGTGTTTGATGATCACGCAGCAGAGGCCGTTACTTGAGGAGCTACGCTGACACCAGGAGACGAGACTTGGAGTTTCAGATTGGAGATCATGTATTTCTTAAAGTCTCGCCGTCCAAGGGGATACGCAGATTCGGAGTGCGTGGAAAGCTCAGTCCACGCTACATTGGCCCTTTTGAGATCTTGGAGCGAGTTGGGCCAGTTGCTTACAGGATTGCTCTACCCCCGCGACTAGTCGGCACTTACGATGTTTTCCACGTCTCGCCTTGAGGAAATATGTATTCGATCCCTCTCACGTGATTGACTTCACTCCGCTTGAGCTTGGCGAGGACCTTCGATACGAGGAACGACCGTTGCGGATTCTTGCTCGCGAGGCGAAAGAATTGCGCAATCGGGTCATACCGTACGTCAAAGTGCATTGGAGTAATCACGAGGAGCGGGAGGCGACTTGGGAGCCCGAGACGGTGATGAGGGAGGCCTATCCCTACCTGTTTGACGAGCAGAACTGAGGTACGATTGAGTTTCGCGACGAAACGTTTGAGCGGGGGAGGATGTAGAGACCTCGGAAATTGCACCTAAGGCTTGTCGACGCCTCCGACGAGTGTCCGGACAAGTCCGAGTCGCGGTGGCGCCAAACGGACGCCACACGGCCCCGGGGGAACGCGAGAGCAGCTGTGTGTCAAAAAAAATCCGCAACAAAGGTGTTTTTTCGTGAGCCGTACCAGACAAATTGGTTTTGTACCTAAGACAAGATTGGTTGCTATACCCAGATAACCACCAGGATTATACGTGATAGCCCTCGCAGCTAGGGTTTCTCAAGTTGCTTTGTACCCAGACAAGTGGGATTTTGTACCCAGACAAAGAGGAGGTATGGTGCGCTTTGACTTTTTGGCCACTTTGTCACATCACCTCTCACCTTTAGCCCATGCCTATTTATTGCAAAGTGAAGAGAGAGAGGAGATCATCTTCCTCCTTTCCTTCTTCTTCTCCTTCCGTTGCCGTCGCCGCCGCCGTTGCCGTCGTCGCTCTCTTTGCTCGAGAGGAGCGAGCCACGCCGACGGCGCGTCGCGTAATCCGGATCGAGCGACTTTGCGACGACGAGACGCCCATGTAGGAGCCCACTGCTGCAAGGGATCATCTAATTCCTCGACTCGCCGAAGGATTTAGGTTTGTTTCGAGGAGGATCGAAACGCGGCGATTTTTGGGGCGTTGGATCCGTGACTTCCAGACGCTTCCAACGACACCTTACACGCTGGATTCGGACAAGGATTTCAGCGTCGACTCTTCGTATTTCGACTCGTGCTCCGCGTAGAAGCGACGAAATCCGGCGATTCTTGGACCGTTGGATTCTTGACTGCGAGACGAAGATTTCGAGACCTTACTCGCTGAATTTGGATAAGCGGGAGACTTCGGACCTCGGCGGATCAGCGAAGGATTACCTTGACCTGGATCGCTCCCTTCGCTGCCAGGAGATCGCTTGAGAGGTGGGTTTACATCGGAATGCTCCTAAGTATTCATAGTCAACATGTATAGACTCCGGTTCCGCTTAAGTATGCTAGAATGTGATAGCTCTAATGCATGGAATTGTTATGAATATCTGAACTTGAAGCATGCTTAGTAAGTACTTAGTTTTATACATGTTGGACTTGGATTTGACTTGGGAGAAAACCACGTTTTGGATCGTCATTAGCCTACACTACCAGATTTAGCTCTAGGAGCCGTTCTGTGCCGTATCATCGCCGCGGGAGTGCGATGGATACTCGGGTAGTGTAGTTGTTTTTACGCTCGTGCTGGGGATGCCGAGCTTACTTTTCAGCAGAGTCTAGTCGTGCTGGTTGTCGGGCACCGTCGGGGGTTTGACGGTGGACCCAGTGTACTGTGTGGTTACAGTTTGTGCCAAGGGGCACGTGGTGTGTTAGTTCTTGGACCCTGTGTACTTGACTATGCCTGTGAGAGCCAGATTGAGCTCGACAGAGATACGCTTGCATACTCGGTTGGTTCGCGCCCACGAGTGCCGCTCCGGAGGCTGGCTTAGTGCTTTTGCGTTGGTGTCGCCGCGCCTCGTTGTGGGTTGCTCTCCGCTAGCTACCCCCGGGGTAGTTGTAGTGTTGCCTCGACGGGCGGGACGGGTGCTTTCACGATCCCTCGTGAGATTGGGTCCGCCTTTTACTTGTTGCAGAGGGTGGTTTAGAGCGGGATAGTATAGGTTTTTAGCCGTTGAGGGTTTTCACTTCTTTTACTTTCTTGCTTACCCCGTAGACTTAGTGGGTGGACCGATGGGTTTAGGCGGTACCCACCGAGGACTACTTGTTTTTATAGTAGTTCTCACGCCCTCTTCTGGGCCTTCGTTGCGCCGTCGCTCCCGCCGAGACGGACCGCGGGAAGGGCGTGGCGAGCTAGAGCCTACCCTTCGGGTTCAGTACTAGAGGACTTCCACTTCAGGTAGTGATAGTTTTTGGGTTGGACACTTTTGTACATACAGTTGAACTCGCTGGAGCGAGTGATGTTACTTTTGTATCTGTGATTGTATGTATATAAAGTCGTTTTTCCTACCTGTTTGTTTATAGTTTATTTCAGCTCTATGCTACTGTTTGTAGCATTGCATGTTTTACAGGTACAGCTACGCTTCGTATACAGGAGAAATTCTTTTGTATACGGCGGATTTGTCGGCGTGCCCGGTGAATATGCCACCCGGGGCGTGACACATAAATCTGATTGTGATTTAAATCTAACTGAATCTTATTATGAAAATAAATAAATCGACTTACCGATAATTAAACGCTAAATTCCCAAATAATTGTAGAAAAAAGAAATTCAATATAATAAGCTCCGGAAGCGTGCTAGGCACTGCCCTAAGGCGTATTCCCGTCCTTACGTGCTGGATTAACCGGGAATAACACCCCAAGATACGACCGGAATTCCTCCTCCTACGAGCACGATCGCGGAAGAGGTTGACGAAGATTCTTTCAACACTCGGTGATAAAATAATGGAATAAAATAAAATTAACAATTCTCTCAAAAAATACTTTTACACTGTAGTTGTTTTACCTCACATATATCTATTACCCACAGTACTGTAGAGAGGTAATTATATAGAGGTATAAAGCATGGTAAGGTTGAAGCCCAACGTTCCAATGCCCAACGTTCCAATGTACATGCAATAATTAAGGTTTTAATTAGCACAATCCCAACGTTCCAATGCCCAACGTTGTGGCCGCAATCAATTGCGGCCGTTTCACTAATTAAATAAATGAGAATAAATAATTTAATAATGAGTAAGAAAATTAAGTAGTAATAATAATGATTAAGGGATTTTGAATTTTCTCCAACACTACCGCCGCCTCCTATCCTCCCTACCGTGGCCTCTGCTGCCCTTTTCGTGTCACAGAAAGGTGTTGGCGGCAGGACGTGGCCTAAGTCGTCCCGCCGTGCGTTCGTTGCAACGGAGCTCCGAACCCGATAACGCGCACGACCACGATCTCCGAACCCGATAAAGCTGCGTTGTTGATCTCCGGGTCGGTCGTGACCTATCTCTTCACGCCCTGCGCCGCGTGAAGAGATAGGTCATAATATGAAATTTAAATTTAAATATATATTCATAATATGAAATTTAAAATTTTAATTTTAAAATTTAAAATTTAAAAATAAAGTTTTGAATTTTAAATATTAGAAATTTGAATTTTTAGATCTGAAATTAGAAGTTTGAAACTTAAAATTAGAAATTAGAAATCTAAATTCTAAAATCAAAAAATTTAAAATCTAAAATTCAAAATTTAAAACTTAAATTTAAACATTTAAAGTTTAAAATTTAAACATATATATTCATAATATTAAATTTCAATAATTTTTACCTGTAGAGAAATATGTAATATATAATCGAAAAATAATATAAAAAATAATATGTCCGGATATAATATAGAAGTTTTTATTAGCAGCGTTTCTAAATAATACAAAATATATTTTATAGTTGTAGTTTTCGCGCTTAAAATGTGTGGTGCATGCTGTTCTGTTCGTACACCTGCATCTATTTAGTGCAGCGAATTTGTTCCGTAGAGAGCAGGTATTTAAAATATGTCTGTGGTCCGAATGTTCCTACAAGGTGCAACTGATATCTGCAGCGAATTTGTGTGTACGATTCGGAGAGAAGGTATTTAAAATATGTCTGTGTTCCCACATGTTTCTACAAAGTGCAACAGATATGGGCCACCCAATCTCCATACGGGCAACCCAGCGGACCCTTTCCTATCTTGGCAAAACTTGGGACGGTCGCGATTCGCGCGCCCAAATATTTGTTAAGATCTACCATACTCCTTGGGAGACTTTCTTTCATACGAGAAAGGACTATTGCCTCTCATTTAATTGAGTTGGCCCATACCACTTTAAAGTAAATGTTATTAAATGCCAAAGATTTTTGAAATTTCCAAGCTCGTTAGCTTCTCCTGCTTTCCAGCTGCATGATGTATGTCACGCCCCGAGCCCGCCAATTCGGATTCGGCCTGACAGATCCGCCGAATCTGCAGCTTTCCCGTACGTTCGCGTCGCAATCAATACAATACAAGAGTGCTCCAAACAGAATGATATTACAATCCGATTCGTAAGGAAGTATCATAAACATAAAACAGCTACTTGCTATTACAACCATTCGTCTCAATTTAGAATTTTACATTTAACTTGAAGACTTTAAACTTTCTATTACAATCTAGATATTACAAATTTTATTACAACATATTCTCCCTTGCTATACCCCTAAGCTCTGTCAACTGGGGTACTTCTATCTCTGGTCTCCTGGTAGGGCGCTATCTACTGAGCTACACCCTTGCCTCGCGCTCTGCGCCGCTCACGTGTATACTGTACCCCCAAAACCACAACACGGGGTGAGAACTATTGTCCAGAGTTCTCGTGGGTACGGTCACCCAAGAGAACAGCTCGACCAATAGGTCCAAGGAGGCACTGCAGATATGTTAGTCCAAAAACATATATAGATATATAACTTGCAACTAACATAAAAACCTGCCTCACAATATGCAATATGCAAAATTACCCTTTAGCTCTTAGCTTCTCTTTACTTTATTGCTATTCTTTACTTTAGCCTTTCCATTCATACCTAGCTATTTACAAGCTTAGCTATTACTGGCACTATCCATTAGCTATTTACAACTTTAGCTAGTCTCTACGTTCTTTACCTTTTGGCACTTATGCTACTTAGCAATTCATTTCTAAGGTCACTCTACCTCAGCTCACTAAGCCACCCGACTCGGTCTTGAGTCAATCCATTGCGGATAATCCGCCCATTGTCCTAGCCCGAGGTGTTGGACGTCTCGCAACTACCCCATGCCACAAACTGTCGCCTCTCGTGACTCAGCCTCATCGCGGCGAAATCGTCGCACACGCGGAACCCAGCTGTCACTTGACATAACCATTCTGGTGGCGATCGCGGCGGACTTACCCAGCGAGGACCCAAGTCATGACTTAACCATCTGGCGGCGAACTAATCGCACCTCACCCAACAATGGTTTGAGTCACTCCTTCGCCTCCTGGTGCAGCCGTATCGTACTTACCCAGCAATGGTGCCCCAAACACAGGGTGTCAACACATGGCGATCTGATCCTCACCCGGCTTAACCAGTATCGAACACATTTCGGCTCACCCACCCGGCGGCGAAATCGTCGCACAACGCCACGACGGTGGTATAGCCACGGACGGCGAAATCGTCGCACACGCCCTACACCAACTTAGGTGTCCTGTGTCCCTCGGTTCCATGAATCCGTTCCACTTAGCTTGAGGGTTAGCTAGGCCCTCAAGAGACGACCCTCTAGGTCCATTGTCTTTACCTCCTAGGTCTACTTGACACTAGGGTTTATTCTTTGTCACATAACCTAGGTTTTCTAACTCTAGGTCCAACGTCATTCCAACTCGACCTATGTTTATTCATACTAGGTCCACTGTCGTCTTTATCCAACCTATGTCCATGACACTAGGTTCATTGTTCTTTACCTAGATCCATACGACTCTAGGTTTACTACAACCTATGTTCTTGACACTAGGTTAATTCCCACACTCCTAGGTCCACTGACTCTAGGTTTACTACAACCTATGTTCATTAACAACACTAGGTTAGATGTCATTCTCCTAGGTCCACATGACTCTAGGTTTACTACAACTTATGTTCTTTACACTAAGTTGGATGCCACTCGATCTATATGTGTATTAGTCCATGACCTACATTCTTACTTAGCATTCTCATACTTGGCATTCATATACTTAACATTCTTATGTTAACCATCCCATTTACATGCACATAATTATATCTAGCATGTACTCATTATGCTAAGCATGCATTTATTCATACATTTCATTTACATGCATATTTCTATTATGCTAAGCCTATGTTCTTGCAACATTCTTTACTTAGCATTCTTTGCCTCATTATTTACCTCATGCTTATTCATTTCCTAGCATTTCTATATCATGCTCATTCTTAGCATTTCACACTAGGTTCTTTAGCATGTATCTCTACTTATGCATTTTACACTATGTTCTTTAACATGCAATTTCTATACATGGATCACATGCATCAAGTTGAAACCTTTACTCTTAGACATATTTAGGCGACCTAGTCGCTTCGGTAAACACAACCCACCTTATTATGCTCTCCGATTGCTCGTCGACACTCGCAATCGGCCGCCCGCGGCACTCTTGACCCGGTTTGGCTCGAAATCTTGCACGACCGCCCGAACGATCTCCGAATCCCAATCTGAGACCTTGTGCCGTTGCCCCACGCCTTCAAGTTGCCCCAGTTCCATTTTCATGAATTTTGGGCTCTTATCTTGCGTGCTGCGGACATCTGGTTTAAATATATTAAATAATTAATATCTTTGTACTCGCTCGTCAGACCACCGAACCGAGCGCGCCAACGCGTTCGTTGCACCCCCAATTAGGTTTCTATGGGGTCAAATGAGATCAAACTCATCTATTCTAAAAACCCCCTTTTTAACCCTAGGTTTTGCACTTTTGCAAAACCCACCGATTTGATCCCTAGAACAAGCAATAGAGAGCTTGTCTAACCTCTAGGTACTCATCTAAGAGCACTAGAGCCATCCATAGGGTGTTTAAAACAAACCCTAGAAATCCACCATTAGAGCACCTTGAAGAACACATGACTTTCATGAGTTTCCAAGCCTCTACAAGGTTCTAAAGCTTACAAGAAGCTCAAAACTCTAGATCTAGGGTTTAGAAACCCATTATCTAAGGATCTACCATGAGAGGGAGAGAGAGCTTACCTCTCAAAAGCTTGCTCTTGCACAAAGGAGAAGAAGAGGATGGCCATCATCATTATCTTCTTCTTCTTCATCTTCTTCTTCTCTCTTTCTTTCTTTCTTTCTTTCTTTCTTCTTCCTTCTTCTTGCCGACGAGAGAGAGGAGAGAGAGAGAGATCAGAGGAGTGAGAGGAAGAGGAGAGAGTTTATTACCTCTCCTTACACATAAACCCCCGCACAAAATGCTATAAGGTCCCTCAACTTCTTTTATTTCGGCCCAAAACCGCCGCGACCTATCTCGTACGGGATGAGGGCCTCCGTACGGGACACCCCAGAGGCAAACCCGAGAGCTGTCTCAGATTTTTCGCAGCACTTGTACCGGTATGGGATCGGGCTTGTACCGGTATGGGCCATAAAATTTCCAAACCCGAGAGCTCTTCTCCTCTCGGTCAAAGTTGCTATACCGGTACAACCACCATGCTTGTACCGGTATAGATTGCCCAGACTTGTGTTTTTCACGTCGTTTCGACTCTAATTCGCGCCGAACAACGCCAAAACCTTTCTAACTCTTTTAGATCCTCTCTTAACCCTTCCAAGCATTTTGGAATGGTTATTGGAACTTGTCCAATTACTCGCTCGCGCACTTTAGCCGATTTGGTTAAAGTTCGGGTTGCTACAATGTATCCTCGCCTCGTACGAAACGAGGAGTATCTTTAACCTGTGACCGATCTGACGACGAATCGGACCGGACGGCGCTCGAGGCTCGCACCGTGGGGTTCTTGCCTCCTCCACCACCTACCGAAGGGTAAACTACTTTAACTATTTATCTAACTAGTTTTTTTTTAAAAAAAATATTTTTTATCTAACTTTTATTTAAAAAATATTTTCCATCTAGTCTTTTTTTAAAAATTAAAAAAAAATTAATATCTTTAATATATATTAAGTCTTCGTTTCGTTGGGGGTTAAGGGGTGGAATAACTCCTTAACCCTTATTTTATTTCCAAACATTTTTAAAAATGGGGAGGTTAGTTAACCCCACCTCAAATAAGTTATCCCGACTTAATTTTTTTAAATTTTAAAATTTAAATTATTTTTTAAATTAAAATATCAAATTTTAAATTTTGTATAATTTTGAGAATTAAAAATTTTAATTTTAATTTTAATTTATATTTTAAATTATCTTAAAATAAAATTTAATAAAAATATTACTTTATGCAACCATCAAATTTTTTTTGTGAAACAGCTTTATAAAATCACTTCAGAAAAATTTCTTTTATTTAAATTTCGCCAAACGTTCTACAACTTTTAACCAAAATCACTTATCTAAATCAAAATCACTTTTACAGATATTACTTTTACAGAAGCTTTTCATAAACCATTTTTACTGAAATCACTTTCAAGTTTTAACCGAAAAAAAAGCTCAACACAGTTAGCACAAGAGAATATATCCAAAAAAACAGTTTTCCGAAAAAAAAAATCAAATAACAATTTTTTAGCTGGAAAAATATATTTTTCATCTGTTTGATATTTAAAAGTGGAAAAATGTCAGATGAAAAATATATTTACATGTGTTGAGCCGATTCGGCGCTGCCAGGTGGCGTGCCAGGTTTACGATAGCGTGATCATTTTGCTATGCGCCAGGAGCACGAGGAAAGCATGAACCGCGGCAGTTTTGGCAACGGACAGCGGTTCAAAATTGGTTGCTGATCGGTCGAAGGTGGTCCGAAACACTAGGATGATGGGTGGCCGATCGTGCAAATAACTGACTGAGAAGTGATCCTATAAATACAATTATCGAATCAAAAATATGGTCTTTTCTCTCCCCTGTGAACGGAAGACCACCTTATTTTATCTGCATTTTCCTTTCTCGCATTTACTGTTTTCCTAGGAGTAGCCTCTAATTTAAAATCCTGGAGTCTGTCTGCCTTTAGTGGCATCACTCTGCCTTTTGTTTGTAATCCTTAGAGTCTGTCTGCCTTTAGTGGCATCACTTCTGAGGTTTACAGTCCTCTCTTTGTATTCCTCAGTGGATTTTCTCAATATAATCGCAATTCGGCTGATCTAGGCCGATTGTTTATTCTTTTTCTAGCCATTCGGCTCACTCCCTACATATTTTCTTGTTTGTACGGACTTTTCGGCTTCTTCTGCCGAATCGAAGTGAGAATAGGTTTTCGAACCTGATCGGTTTGATCCCTCGCCGATCGAATCGTTTGAAGATAAAGGGCGCATTTCACGAGGGTCGTCAATCTGAACCACTTCTCATCCCAACGCGCATCCCGAGGAAGATCTAGCACCGGTTCTGTGATCGGGAGAATTTTCAGAGCAAACAATTTTGGCACGCCCGGTGGGACAACTTTTGTCAAGGTAACTTTTCATATTGTTATATAAAATGGCTGAGGATAATGCCATGAACCTCCGTAATAGAGCCGTTCCCAGAAATTCAGGGAACGAGCAACCTAATAATTCTGATAATGATATAGAGCAAAGGGTAGTTTTACCTACAGAGGGTGAAACTAGTGGACAGTCTAGCCAGCAAGAGCCAAGCCTTGCCCAAACACTTGGGCAGATGACTCGAGTCTTGCAAACACTAGACCAGAATAGTCATGCTAGCACTGCACGATTGGATGCAGTTTTAGCTGCACTCGCGGCTTCGAATCATAATATTGCCCGAATTGGGCAATTTCTAACTCGGAACGAACATCCGACAGTAGGCTTACAAACACCTGCGGTGATACCAGTGTTGCAAAATCCAGCAACACCGGTAGGTACATTGCCTCAATACCAGGGGGCACCGTATCAAGCGGCATATAGGCCAGCAAATTTTAATGCTGGCCAACAGCCAGAGGTAGCATGGGGGTTGCCACTTCCTCCTCCTTTGGCAGCGTTTCAGCCCCAAAACGTAGGGGCTGGGGGGCAGGCTCCTAATTTACTAGGAGTTAACCCCATAGCACCAAATATTGATGTGGTAAACAGACCAATTGGAGGTCAGACACCAAATCCGACACAAGGGGTAAATAATGAAATCTACGCGCAAATAGAAGAAGCCATCCGAAATACATTCGGAGTAGGGGCAAGGCCAACAATGCGGCCTGTATTTAGATCCCCATATCCTGCAACTGTAGATGTAGAACACCCTTACCCAGCAAATTGAAAAATGCAGAAGTTTGATAAATTTTCAGGCGACGAGACTGAAAACACAGTAGAACATATTGCTCGGTTCACGGCTCAATGTAGGGTAGCTGCAACCGATCCGTTTTTAAAGATGAGGTTATTCAATACCTCATTGACTAAAACGGCTTTTACTTGGTACACAAGCTTACCGGTTAATTCAGTCCGAGATTGGGACGAATTAGAAGAAAAGTTTCATGAACAATTTTATAGGACTAAGCCGGAACTGTCAGTCGCAGACTTGGCTCAATTTAGACAGAGAACAGGGGAATCGGTTGATGAATATTTGAACCGATTTAGAACTGCTAGAAGCCGTTGTTTTGTAAGAATGCCGGAACCGGAATTCGCCAAAATGGCATTTAACGGTATGCATTTTAAAATTAAAGATCATTTCGAGGACAAGTTCTTTCCAAATCTTTTTGATTTGGGAATCCGGGTTGCTCAATATGAGCAATTTCGGAAAGAAAATAACGAAGATCGGCCCAGATGGAGCCGAAACAAAGACTGGAATAAAGGTAAGGAGAAGAATATTGCCTTTTTGGAAGAGTCTTCGGCTCATGAAGAGCCGAATTCGTCTGAAGAGTTTGACGATTCGGCTGATGAAGCTGAGATTTGTGCTGCCGAAATGATTAGAAATAAACAACCATATAAATGTACCTTATTAAAACCTGCTAAATCTAGCGAGGCTAAGGCACATGTGTCAGCTTTTAATTATTCGTTCGACATTTCAAAAACCGATGCAATTTTTGATCGGTTATTGAAAGACGGACGAATTAAATTACAGGAAGGGTAAAATATACCTCCTGTAGAAGAATTAAAACGTAGAAAATACTGTAAGTGGCACCACTCTTGGAGCCATAAGACTAGCGAGTGCACTGCCTTCAAAAGGCAAGTGCAAAAAGAGATCAATGAGGGTCGGCTCATATTTGCCGATCAAGAAAATAAAAATATGGAAATTGATAAGAATCCTTTCCCGCCACAGGTTAACGTGGTAGACATGAAAGGAAAAGCTGCTATCAAGAGGCAGCTACAAGAAGAAATAGAAGACGGTCGGCTCATTTATGCCGACCAGAGGGAGCAAGCTAAGAAAACTTATAGAGACATGTTTCATTTGCAGGACGGAACAATGGACACGCGAGGTAAAGCGATCGCGGCTGGAACAGCCGCAGAGGATATCGCACACGCGAAGAGAAGCCTTCGGCTCTGCATAAAATGCAAGGCCGAAATGACGAAGAGAGACTGGGAAGTCATAATAAATGACAAGAAAAAGAGCAATGAATGGAAAGAGATATTGGCTTTCCCTCAGGAGTGGGATGATATTCCTGATGGCGATGACCCCGAAGAGGAAGGCTCGGAAGAAGCCTCCAATGAAACAGAGCCGGAAGAAGATCCGGATCAAAGTAAACAAGGCAGGTTGATGCAGAATATTCTGCATAACTACTATAACAACCGACGAGATGAACGACAGAGCCGATGGAGTCATCAAGAGAGACCATTCGGTTCCAAGCAACGATTTCCTGGGTATCACTGGCAACATCAAACCAGGACGAGACCAGAACCAGAGTTTGAAGGAATGACCGAGGGTGACATTGAATTTCTCGGTCGAAGACTTGTTAATGAGCTCGGCATTCAACCATGGCCGAGACCGTGGGAAAGAAGGGAAATATTAAAAAACCACTTGAGAATGATAGAGGTACCTGTCAACGAATCAATTAGCAATAGGATGATCAAGGTATCAGCCGACGTACCAATCGACAAGTGGCACGAGGTAGAAGTGAAACCATCGGCCAAATGGCGAGGGCCGATGTTGACTAAAACGCAAAAGCGTCGGCAGCAAAGGATGCAAGCCGAAGCTAAGCAACATTACGAAGAGGCGAAAGGGATAAGACTCAATGTGTGGAGACGTCCTGATGAGCATCCACAATTTCCATCTCGTCCAATGCGAAACGATCATGAGGCAGGAGTGTCAAAACCTGCCCCTTGGTTAAAATCTAAAGTAGAACGGCCAACTGAGGCCGAAACTGAAGATAAAATGACCAGGAGGGAGTTAGAAGACAAAATAGCTTCCTTGGAAACGATTATCAAAAGGGAAAGATGGCCTCCTAAGGAGAGAGAGGTCCGGATGGAGACTGACTCCTCAACCGAATCGGCCAAGGAGTCAGAGGAGAAAAAGCAAAAGCTTAAAGATAAATCGGCTGAAGAATCAATGGCCGATGTGAATATGGTGTATACTCTACCGCAATCATTTAAAGCGGAGCTAATTGAGTATGAAGATTTCAAAGAGGAAGAAGAAATTGGGCTTAAAGTAGCCCAACTACAGTTAGAGGATGTCCGATCAGCCGATGCGGTAGTATTCGAAAAACCATCGGCTATGCAGATCAGGTTTATAAGGCCACTTTTTATTCAGGCCTTAATTGAGGGAAGGCCAGTAGGCCGAGTTATGGTAGGTGGTGGAGCAATGGTTAATGTAATGCCTACTTCTTTCTTCAAGAAGTTGGGCAAGGATGAGGATGAGTTAAAGCCCACCGATTCTATCATGACCGATTTCACTGGAAACGGTCAACAGGCCAGAGGAGTGCTTACCACCGAAATAACGGTGGGGTCCAAGACGCTGAAACCCGCATTTTTTGTAGTAGACGCTGATAGTCACTATAATTTGTTGCTCGGACGCGATTGGATTCACGCGAACGAATGCGTACCTTCGACGTTACATGGGAAATTATTCCAATGGATTGGAGACAAAGTCGAAGAGATACGGGCTGAAGGGCGGCACCAAATGATAGATGTCCACGCGGAGGAAATCGGCCATACCAGTTGGGCCGATGCAGATCCTGATCAAATCTCTTTTGTTAGGGTGACAGAGGAAGGTGTCCAATTGATTCTTTCAAAAGATGTAAGAGCTACGGTGGCAAGCGAAGAGCCACCAAAATGGTTAAAATGGAACTGCCAGGGGCAAGAATAGAGGCTTCTATTAAGCCTCAAGAAGAACCGATTGAGAAGATCGGCTATGGGGAAAATTCGGCTCTTAAGGCCGATATGGCAACATTAAGTAATTCGGCTCAAGTAGCCGAAAAAGAAGCAATCGATTCGGCTCGTTCAAACAAAGTTAAGAAGAAATTAGAATCGGTCAGTGGGGCCGATAAGCAAATGGATAGGCCGAAACTAGAAGAATCGCCTATCAAAGTCGGTGAGAAGAAATTAAAGACTCAGGATCCACTCATAGAAGTAAATTTAGGACCTGAAGAAGAAAGAAGACCGATTTATATAAGCGCAAAGCTTTCGGTTCGGCAACAGGAGGAACTGAAGGAATTGCTGAAGGAGTACTAAGATTGCTTCGCCTGGAGTTATGAGGAAATGCCGGGTTTAAGCCGGCAAATTGTAGAACATAGGTTGCCTATTAAAAAGGATTTTAAGCCTTTTAAGCAGCCGGCTTGTAGATTTGAGCCGAGTATTGTACTCCAAATCAAAAATGAAATAGAAAACCTTTTGAAGGCCGGATTTATTAGAGCGGCCCGCTATGTTGATTGGGTATCTAATATAGTTCCTGTGCGTAAAAAGAATGGCAAACTAAGAGTTTGCATTGACTTTAAAAATTTGAATTTAACTACCCCTAAAGATGAATATCCAATGCCAATAGCCGATATGCTGGTAGATTCGGCTGCTGGTAATGAAATTTTATCTTTTATGGATGGTCATGCTGGTTATAATCAAATTTATATAGCAGAGGAAGATGTAGCTAAAACAGCGTTTAGATGCCCTGGTTCGATTGGAACTTTTGAATGGGTAGTTATGCCGTTCGGTTTAAAAAATGCTGGAGCTACATACCAGAGGGCTATGAATTTTATTTTTCATAATTTAATCGGGAAAATGTTAGAAGTATACATTGATGACATAGTGGTGAAATCCAAATCCCAAGTGGAACATTGAACTGATTTGAAATTCACTTTTGAAAGAATGAAAAAGCAAAGCAAACTGTCGGCTGATGAGTATACTGGGTTAATGAAAGATTGGATGAAGTTCGGCTAATGGTTTTAAGTAATACACGAATACACCAGAGCCGATTATAAAACCAAATCAATAGGAAATACTTAAAATAATATTCTCAATACAGGGAGGAGAATAATTAAAGCTAGATACATAGTCAAATCAAGACAGTAGGTCCTTTAGCTGACTCCATTCGGCTATTAAATTCGCCTGGACAATATTGGCAACCTTTTTTCGGCGTTTCATCAAAGGATGCAGCTTGTACAATTGGGAAAGTTTGTCTTGGAGTTGCATCCCTTCATCTTTCTTGATTTTTAGCTGATCTTGTAGTAATAGCCGACGCTCAGAAGTATTAGCTAGAGTAGATTCGGCTGTAGCCAGTTCCTCCCTTAAAGTGATGATCCGTTTCTGTAAAGCTAGCTCTTGATCCGCTAGAGTTTGGTCTTCGCGGTTCACTTCGGTAATCAGAGTTGCTAGTTGAGGGATGTTTTTCTTGAATTGATCGACTTGTTGGAAATATAGATCCAAAGATGAAAGCTCGGTACTTACAGATTGTTGCCGAGATAAGAAAAACGAAAGTTGAGAAGATAAAGTCTCAATAGAGTCCGGCTGCTATGCTATCAATAGCACGAAGCATTCGGTGCTACCAAGTTTTCCACCGTTAGATCCACCCCTTTGATGATTTTCACCCGTTAGATCATACTATCCAACCAACCACCCACTCAACCCTGGGGGGCCCACATCATCCTAACCACACATTTTTTAATCTAATGGTTAAAAACTTGGTAGCACCAATAACTTGGTACTATTAATAGTATAGTGGCCTAGTTCTATAGAGTCCGGCTACTATGCTATTAATAGCACAAAGCACTTGGTGCTACCAAGTTTTTCGCCGTTAGATCCACCATTTTGATCATTTTCACCCGTTAGATTATACTATTCAACCAACCACCCACTCAACCTTAGGGGGCCCACATCATCCTAACCAAACATATACTAGTAGGGTGCACGTGCAATGCACGTCATATATTTAAAAAAAAAAAATATTTATTTCAAAATAATTAAGATCGAATATTATTGATATATAACATATACTTTTTAAATAAATTATTACTGAATATTTATAATTTAATAATTTTTTTTTATATTTGTATAAGATAGTAAAAAAATTATTGTTCAATTGAACATTTAGATAAATTTAATTTTGGATCTCTACATCTGGCCATAAAAAACTTTCTTTTATACTACTTATAAAAGAGCCACTTTTTTTGGACCAAAACGAATATTTATACCTGAAATCCTTTTAATTGTATAAATCATGAAAAAATGATTTAAATCACGCAAACTTTTTATACAAAAAATGATTTAGGCTATACCATTTATATTGTTTTTTTTTGCATTTCAAAGCTTTTATACTTATCTTTTTATTATGATAAAAAAAATGTTTGAATGCCCTTAATCTTTAGGTCATGTATGAATTAGCACCCTAATTTTTTTTTGCTAATAAATGACAAATAAAGTACTTAACAATTTACATACAAAAATCATTCAAACAAAATTTAGAATCAAATAGTATCTAAAATATTATTAATTAATAAAATATCTTTAGAATATTTTTTTCTATATATTATTTAGTTTCCCAGCAAACCTTTCATATTAGAGATCTATTTAATTGATAAAAAAATAAATAATTTATTTAGATGAAAATATACGAACTCTTCCTCATTTTTAGACAATTTCTCCTAATTTTTTTATTAACATACAAATAACCATTAATCTAGCCAAATAAACTAAAAATTTCACCAAAATTTTTAAATGCTAAACAGTAAATACAAAATTTTAGAACATAGATTAATTAACTGCTCTATATCAAATAAAACTGAATTAATTAATTAATAAAGAATTAAAGTCGAAAATATATCAATTAAAAATAAATACATAATGTTGAGGGCTCTATTTCAAAGTCACTTATAATGAAGGGGGTTTTATTTCAAAGTCACCTATAATTATGGGGTTTTCGATCTTGAATCATATGATTCAATTTTTCATGAAAGATTTGATACATAATAGAGCGAATTTAAGTTAGAAACTAAAGTAAAGAATTAGATATAAATTGAGAATATCAAGTAGAACCAAAATACTTTTTCAATTGTCGGAAAAATAATTGTTCCGATGAGTAGGATGATGACTGTCACACCCCCGCCCCGAAACGGCTACCGATTTGGTCCGTTTCGGGCGCGGCGAACGGACGCCGGATGGACAACACCTCCCCTGCCCGCCCAAGGCTCAACAACAGATTGTGTACAAGAATTCACCCAGAAAAACTAAATTTTAAACATACACAATCAACGAGCAGCACAAACAGTGCCAACAACTAGAGTAAGTAATCCACGAGATAATACAAGTGAAATAAAGAGAGAACTACTTAGCTATTACATCACATTAGCCTAGCTTCAATTTACAAATTACATCATTTTCTTCCAAAAAGAATACATGATCATCTTTCCAAAATACTTAGCTCTCCAAAGGTAAAGTATCTAGATACACTGGTACTCTAATGCATAAAGGAAGCTACTATGCTACCAAGATCCTCACTGATCGGGAGCGATGCTCTTACCGCGGTCCTCGCTCGACGAACCTGCACCAAACACTGGAAATAGAATGGGGTGAGAACTATCTTCCATAGTTCCCAGTGGACTCGGCCACCGACTCCACCGATCTCCCCACTAGGTCCAAGTGGGCACAAGTAACAACAACTAGATATAGGTAGATAATATCTGAAAGCTGTAAGTGTATAATAGGAAATCTATGCTACTATGCCTATAATTATTATTTGAAATGCATGCATCATATAGTAAGAGGTTTACTAAAATGCTAACAAGTTCTCATTATGTTCAACAGCAATTGTTCGATGACAATGTTCTCTTGTTATTCACCCAATCGGTGGCAAACCCTTGGGTTGCCTACGCCTCACATATAAATTCCTTTTTGGGTAGGAGGCTCCACGTGTACTCAAATCCGGGATTGTCTGTGGACCTCCACGTGGTCCCGATCGTGCGACACTCTGGAGTACTCGACGACATGGATGGCTATACCACCCCAAATACAGACCATGAGCTTGATCTATCCTCTCCACGTGAGGATACCCTACGAACTAGGGCCAACATTATGTTCGAAACTCATCTATTTCGACAACCATTCAATGACGATTTAGGTGTTCTAAATTCATTGTTCACATGGCATTTTCTAGAGGATCCATCTATCCCTAAATCCATAGACTTCTAGTGTCAAATACACTAATTTAATGCCACTTGTCATGTTCTTTACATTAGATGCCACTCGATCTATGTCACTAAATAACCCTCAAGTCCATCTCTTTCTTAGCACTATAGAATCCAATGTCTTGACCCAATCCTCACCTATCTATTCACCTAGCATTCCAAGTACACTAGGTTATCATCAGAAGCATAAGCAAAGAGCTATACATACAATTCTACGATGCTACATGCAAGAGATGAGATTTATATATTTCTAAGACGTAGCAAAGAGTTCGAAGTTTTCGGTATGGCACCTCCCACCTTTGGGAAGCTTCACGAAGCTACGACGTCCAACTCGTAGTCCCCAAACACCGCTTTGGCTTCTTTGGGCCAAAATGCAGCTCCAAACCCTTGTTTTGCTCGGATCACTCAAACCGCTAGTCGGATCGACAAACCGTCGCCTCCAACACGTTTATATACCTATCAATATGTTAGATATGCGATCAAATTAGATCAAAACCCAACATCTTGAAAAACCCTAATTTGAGCCCTAGGTTTGCACATATAGCAAACCACTAGATCAAAGCCCAAAATCATGGAATTGATCTCATTAGAATCATGCTAAGGGTTCATTTGACCCATTTCTAAGCATCAAAATCCAAAACCCTAAGTTCTACAAACTAGGGTTTAGTCGCTTACCTCTTGAGCTACTCCAATGGTGAGGAGAGGAAGAGGAAGAAGCTCCAAGCCTCCACTAGCTTGATCTCCTCCTTCTTCTTCTTCTTCTCCTTCTTTTCTTTCTTCTATTTTCCTTCTTTCCTTTCTTCTCCTTCTCTTTTCTTTCTTTTCCTTCTAGAGAGAGAGGGAGAGAGAAATGAGAGAAGAGATGGGAGTGAGGGTGAAAATGAGAGAGGGAGAGAGTGCTCTTTGCACTCTATACCCCTAACCAATGGCCAATTTACAGCCAAGCCCCTCCACTTTTCATTTCTCAACCAGGGCTGTCTGGGCAATTTTCACCCAGAGGGACCGGTCCCTTCATGCGGAGACCGGTCCCCGAGAGCACTTCCCGCGGTTGAGCCCTCTGCCCGCCCTCTTTCGCGTATGGGAACCGGTCTCCACCGCCGAGACCGGTCCCTCGGAGACCGGTCCCTCCAGCCCAGACCGGTCCCCGAGAGCTTGCTCTCGAAGGGACGCGTACGGGAACCGGTCCTCACTTTGGGAAACCGGTCCCCATAGAGACCTTCCATTGCTTGAGGAGACCGGTCCCTCGCGCCAGGGACAGGTCCTAGAGAGCAACATTGGTGCGCAGGGGATTTTCCTCGCACACCACACATACGGGAACCGGTCCCTCCATCCGGAGATCGGTCCCTGAGAGCAGATTCTGCCAAAATGCAGATTCTTCGCATTTGCTCTCGCGGACTCCAATTACAATGCACTTTTTGAGTTTTTGACATCTTCGGCTCTTCCGAAGTGTACCCACTCGACAATTAGTCGATTCTGGACGAAGTGCAACTCTCGGATTTCGAGAATTCACATCCTTACGATGACGAAGTGCTCGTAAAAATGACGATGACAATGTGCTAGCGAAGGCGACGATGATTGGCGAAGGTAACGACGTTGAGGTGTCGCCGCCTGTGAGGCCGACAACAAAATGTGTCCAAAGGACGATAACTTGCGCAATTAATATGAGAGATAGAAAGTCATGAAGATGCAAACTTATTTATATTCAAAAAAGTAAAATTAAGTGTATACAAGCAGAATTAGATAGGAAATTATATTATTACACGTTAAAATGAATTAGATGTGATCAAAATTTAATTTTGATCCACTTTAAGATTTAAGTTCAAATGCGAGGGTAGTGGAGATATTATATGTTTCTTACTAATTCAAAATTTAATGAATTATTTGAAATGAATAATTCAAAATTTCTAACCATGAAAAAATTAGTAGAAAAAGATAGAGACATTTTCGAAAAGAAATTCATATTTAATTCTAAATTCTAAATTTAATTTTGATTCACTTTAATATTTAAATTCAAATGAGAGGATATGGTTAATTCAAAATTATGATATGTTGAGAGAAAAAATTAAAACTTTGATGAGATATTGGAGAAATGCATACGTGTGAGAATGGTTAACTGAATATTATGTAGGTGGTTTAATATTTAAATTCAAATGAGAGGATAGGGTTAATTCAAAATTATGATAGGTTGAGAGAAAAAATTAAAACTTTGATGAGATATTGGAGAAATGCATGGACATGGATATTATGTGAGAACGGTTAACTGAATATTATGTAGGTGGTGGATGTCTATAATTGATAAATGTCTATAATTGATGAATTAATGAGATATTTGATATATTCACGGATATTACGTTGAAAAAGAATTAGCGGGTACGGGTATTATGTCACGTGTGAGAAGGAAAATATTTGAGAAACGCATAGATAGAAATTATTACATAAATGCGAGGGTATTATTGTCACAAAAAATGACAGATACTTTTATTTTCAGTCGTTCGATAAGATCTAATGACAAAAAATTAATATCTTTATTTGAGAATAAATTATTCCTTAGTGAATTATTTAAAATGATTGGTTGAAAATTACTGAACACGAAAATATTAGTAAAAATAACATAGGCATTTTTGGAAAGTGAAAAAATTTCAAAACTCACGCTTTTATTAGTACTAGTTAAGTGCACGTGCAATGTACGTCGCACAAATACTAAAAAATAAAAATTTTATAAATAAATATTATAAATTGAATGTATAGTATTTAATTATTACCAAAATAATTAGACAAAAATAACAAATAAATCATAGTATCATCAAAAGAAGAATACAAAATTCCTTGATGCCACCCGTCCTCGCCATTTGGAAATAGCAAAGCATATGACAGAGGATCGTAGCATGGATAATATGGCTTAATACTATATGGTCGCTCAGATTTATCATGTATCACGATACTCCTTTCATACGAATGATGACTATCATTTCCTTCAACCCAAATTGCTGCAACCTGTGATGCTGTAGGCGCATTGTAAACACGTTGATCCAATTCACTCCTGGTGTTGAGTGTAATTCTATAATTTTCAAGTGTGAGCAAATCACCAAGACTCCGAAAGGTCTGTGCATAGGGAGTGTAAGGATGTGAATTCTCGAAATCCGAGAGTTGCACGTCGTTTGGAATCGACCACTTGTCGAGAGGATGAGCTGCGGAAGGTTTAAAGTTAATCCGAAGGCAGAAAGTTCATCGGAGTTGGTCTCGAGAGCTAAACTGTGTAATCTGCACAAATCTGCAGATTCTGCAGGTGGAGACCGGTCTCTGGCATAGAGACCGGATCCCGTAGGCTTGGAAAATGGCCTGGAGGCCATTTGCGCGCATTGTGCTCTCGGGGATCGGACCTGAGGATGAAGACCAGACCCTAGAGACCGGTCTCGGTCATCAGGACCGGATCCCGTACGCAGGAAGGCTGGCCAAGAGCCTTTGCGCAGAGATTTCGTGAGTGGGGACCGGACTTGGCGGCGAAGACCGGACCTTGGAGACCGGTCTCCGTAGCCAAGACCGGATCCCGTATGTTGTAAAAGAGGTAGTTGCTATAGTGGAGACCAGTCTCAGTGGTGGAGACCGGATCTCGTAGCCCGAAAATGTGACACCCCAATAATCCCACATCGGACGGGAATGAGGTTGTCATTGGGTTTATAAGAGACTTAGACACTAGTAATAATAACCGGGCTTAAGCATTTTGGGCCCGTGGTTGGGCCCAATGTCACGCCCCGCTACCCGCCTCTTTGGTCGGGTTCGGGCCACGTCAACAGACGCCGAACGGACAGGGCCTCCCCTGCCCGCCCAAGGCTCTAACAACAAGTACAATTTAACAAATCAAAGAGAATTTGCAATTATACAAGGCTTACACGAAGGTAAGCAACAACAACACAGCGGAAGAGTAAGCACTAAGCTAGAATATAAACCATACATGAACTTGATTACATTTGAACCAAATACAAGTAAACTAGTCTATTACATTCTTTAGCATTCAATACATCATTTCTTTTTACATTTGTCATCTCCCAAAAATTACTTGAATATTTACAACTTGACATCTATAGTTCAACAAAATAAAGTTGATACAAGTATAACAAAAAGGAAATGACTAGATGCAAGACTCCGGTGGCCACTAGCTATGGCGCTAACCCCTTGCCCCGGTCCTCCGCTGCCCCGCTCGTGCTAGGACCTGTGGGGTTAGTGGTGTGAGAACTATAACGAAGTTCCCGGTGGGCTCGCAACCGACCCCGCCGACTTACCCACTAGGTCTATCCAGGCATAAGTATTTCAACGGAATTGAAATAGTAACCAACTATATAAATACTAATACTATGCCAAGAAAGAGTCGATAGATAGATAATCGAATTCGGATATGTTTGCATGCATGCTCTTTACCATACTTTACTTTACTTTACTTTACTTGGCTCATTACCCAATCTTGCTGGTTAACATAGTTAACCCCAACAAACTCAAGACCCAAAATCCCTCACCGAACGGGGAGGCTCTAAGCCTACAAGACCCGAGGGACCGTCCGTCAGGCCACGATCCCCTAGGTGACCGTTAGGAACTCACCGCTTGAGGAGGAGAGACCTCCCTCAAGCCAAGACTTGTCAAGAGTATCGATCTAATCCTCACATTAAGGATTCATAGCCACTAGTTACCATGCCATTGTCAATGTTAGGTTTTCTACCTAATCATGTATATCATTCTTGCCATAATGCCACTAAGTTAAACTATGTTTAACTAAGGTTATCTCAATGTCAATCTTGTCTCTATGTTCAATATCACCTTTGTTGACTAAGATCAAGTCCATTCTATATTCACACAAGTAGGGTTCTAATTCTCATGCCTCTATGGTTCCATTACAATTTCTAAGTTCATTTCCATACTAGAACAATAATCGAAGTTCAACCATAGCATAATTAACCTCTACCCTATCATGCATGAATATACTATACATAGGATATGCTCAAAAGGTGAAAACAGACATAGAAGGGAATTCGATGATTCCGGTATGCACCCCCCACCTTAAAATAATTTTGTGAGGATGCCCAAGAAGTTTCACGACCTACCGGGGCCTAGGTAAAAACCTACAGTTTAAAAGTGAACCTAATCAGGCCATTTTACATAGTAGCCCCTATATCGGATTTTCTTTTGATTAAACTGAGTTGTCCCACGCGTCGAATACCCCCAATTAGGTTTCTACTAGGTCAATTTGACCCAAGAACCCCTATGTTCAAAAGCCTCAAATTTGGGTGCTCCAACAATGCCCTATGTCAAACCTAGGGTTTTGATCTCATTCACAAGCAAAATATAGCTTTAGATCAACCTAGAAGCTCCCTAAAACCATCCTTAACCCATTAGAACCATCCATTTGGGGTTTACAACAAACCCTAAGAAATCACCATTAGAGCCCATGAAGCTCTCATGAGTTTTCATGGAGTTCATGGCCAAACAAGCCCTCTAACACTAGCAACAAGCTAGAAACTCCAAATCTCAAGCTAAAATCGAAACCCTAGAGTTAAACTTGTAGAACTCTTACCTCTAGTGCAAAGCTCTTCCAACTACTCCTTGTAGGAGAGCTTCAAGACCTCCAAGAAGCCTTCCCAAAGCTCCAAAGTCCTCTCCTCCAACTTCTTCTCCTTCTTCTTCCTTGCCCTAGAGCTCCTCTAGAGAGAGAAAGTGAGAGAAAAGAGAGTGAGTGTGTATGTGTGCTGTGGAATGAGTGAAGGGAGAGCTTATTGTGTTGTAACAATAGCCAAAAAGCCCCTCAACTTCTTTTATTTCGCGCAGTTCACAACCGTCATTGACCATCCCATACCGGTATGGGGAGATCTGCATGGGGTGCTACAAAGGTAAACCCGAGAGCAACCTTCCTCGGTTTCGGCATCTATACCGGTATGGGGCGACTGCATCGTATGTGGGCCAAAGAAACTACCAAACCCGAGAGCTCTCTCCTCTCGGGTGTGATGGCTATACCGCATGCACACCCGGCCGTACCTGCATGGGCCATAAAATTCTCAAACCCGAGAGCTCTTACCTCTCATTAAGCTATACCCGACAAAGAACTTTGCCGTCGTACCAAATGCCTGCACTTGTGTTTTTCGCGCTGTTTCGACTCTACTCCGCGCCGAACAACGCCAAAACCCTTTTAACTCTTTTAGATTATCTTCTAACCTTTCCAAGAGATTTGGAATGGCAATTGGAACACGTCCAACTATTTTGTTTTCGTACTTTAGTCAATTTGGCCAAAGTCCGATCTTATCGTCGAATTTTCGATATGCTACATTCTCCACCCCTTAAAATTAGTTTCGTCCGCGAAACTTAACGCATACCTTAGCTTGTCGATTCGAACAAGTGAGGGTACTCCTTCCTCATTGTGTCCTCAAGTTCCCAAGTGGCTTCACGCACCGCATGATTGCTCCACTGGACCTTGACGTAGGAAATCTTGCGATTCCTAAGCTTCTTTTCGCCTTTCCCAAGAATACAAACCGGTACTCTTCATAGGTCATGTCCTCGTTTAACTCCACCGGTTCATACTCCAATACATGAGCCGAATGGTGGATATACTTGCGAAGGTTTGAAACGTGAAACACATTGTGCACTCCCGCAAGTCTCGGTGGTAACGCCAACTTGTATGCTACCGCACCGATCCGCTCCCATATCTCAAAAGGTCCGATATATCGGGACTTAGCTTCCCCCGAACTCCAAACCTTTTTATGCCGCGCATAGGTGATACTTTCAAAAACACGCGGTCTCCAACCGCAAACTCTAGATCCTTCCTCCGCTTATCGGCATAACTCTTTTGCCGAGATTGCGCCGTCGTGAGTCTTTGTCGGGCTAGGCGGACCTTCTCCTCCGCCTCCCGCACAACATCGGGGCCAAGAGCCGCTCTCTCGCCCACGTCGCTCCAATGAATTGGAGAACGACACTTCTTACCATAAAGGGCCTCGAATGGCGCCATCGCAATACTCTCTTGGTAGCTATTGTTGTATGCGAATTCCGCCATTGGTAAGAAATCGTGCCATCCGCCCTTATAGTCGAGTACACCCGCCCGAAGCATATCCTCAAGTATCTGAATAGTCCTCTCCGATTGACCGTCACTTTGAGGATGAAATGCCGTGCTAAAATTGAGCCGTGTACCCAAGGCATCTTGCAAGCTCTTCCAAAAATGAGAGGTGAACCTCGGGTCCCGATCCGATACAATTGACACCGGAACCCCGTGTAACCTCACGACCTCGTCGAGATACACTTGAGCTAGCTTGTCTCCCGACCAAGTAGTGTGGATCGGTAAAAAGTGAGCCGATTTTGTCAACCGGTCCACAACTACCCAAATCGCGTCGTGCCCGCCTTGTGATCTAGGCAAACCCGTCACAAAGTCCATAGAAATGTCTTCCCACTTCCACACGGGTATTGGTAGACTTTGCAATTTCCCCGCGGGAAAGCGACGCTCCGCTTTTACTTGTTGGCACGTGAGACATTGTGCCACAAACTCTCCAATGTCCCTTTTCATACCCGGCCACCAATAATGGAGTTTCAAGTCTTGATACATCTTGGTGCCGCCCGGGTGAATGCTATAGGGTGATTGGTGTGCTTCTTGCATAATCGCCCTTCGGAGATCATCATCCTTGGGCACACACCAACGGTTCCGATACCGTAGTGTTCCGTCGGTCCCAATGCCAAAATCTTCGGCACTACCGTTCTCTACTTCGCCCCGCACCTTTTGGAGATAAGGATCGGAAATTTGCAATTCCTTTATCTTCTCCAACAAGGTGGGTTGCACGATCAACATAGCAACTGTTGCCGCACTCCGGCGCCACCACTTCAAGCCCTAACCGCCGCATCTCCTTGTGCAATGCAAAGTTGAGGTGTAATCGCCGTCGCCAAATTCTCCGCCGACTTTCTACTCAAAGCATCGGCCACGACATTTGCTTTCCCGGTTGATATAGAATATTAACATCATAGTCTTTAAGCAATTCTAACCACCGCCGTTGTCGCATATTTAACTCTTTCTGGGTGAACAAATACTTGAGACTCTTATGATCCGTGTAAATCTCACAATGTTTCCCGTACAAGTAATGCCTCCAAAGCTTTAGCGCGAAAATGACCGCCGCTAATTTCAAGTCGTGAATCGGGTAGTTCTTCTCATATGTCTTTAATTGGCGCGAAGCATAAGCGATAACTCGGCCATTTTGCATCAGAACGCACCCAAGACCAACGTAAGAAGCATCACTATACACGACATAACTCTCCCCCGGCGTCGGCAAAGCAAGCACCGGAGTCGTCGTCAATCTTTTCTTAAGCTCCTCAAAGCTTCGCTCACATTCGGGGCTCCAAACATACTTCACCCCTTTGTGCGTAAGGCGCGTTAGTGGAGTTGTTATTTTAGCGAACCCCTCCACGAACCGCCGGTAGTAGCCCGCAAGCCCCAAAAAGCTTCGGATTTCCGTTGCATTTGTCGGGCGAGGCCAATCCTTAATTGCCTCAACTTTCTTTGGGTCCACAGACGCCGCCTCCAGATATAACGTGACCCAAGAAAGTAACCTCCGGTAGCCAAAACTCACATTTCTTCAATTTGGCATAAAGCTTCTCTCGCCGGTGTCTCCAACACGATTCTCAAGTGCTCCTCGTGTTCTTCCTCGGTCCGAGAATATACCAATACGTCGTCAATGAATACCACGACGCACCGGTCCAATAGCGGACGGAAGACTCTATTCATTAAGTCCATAAATACCGCCGGGGCATTAGTAAGCCCGAAAGGCATAACCGTGAACTCATAATGGCCATACCGCGTACGGTATGCCGTTTTGTGCACATCCTTGGGCCGTATCTTCAACTGATGATACCCCGATTGAAGGTCAATCTTCGAATAAACCCTTGACCCTTGTAACTGATCGAATAAATCGTCAATCCTCGGCAACGGGTACTTGTTCTTGATTGTGACCTTATTCAACTCGCGATAGTCAACGCAAAGTCGAAGTGTGCCGTCCTTCTTTTTCACAAACAGCACCGGAGCTCCCCACGGAGACACGCTCGGCCGCACAAAGCCTTTATCGAGCAAGTCTTGCAGCTGGGCTTTAAGTTCCTTAAGCTCCACCGGTGCCATTCTATACGGAGCCTTCGAGATTGGCGCCGCCCCGGGGACTAAGTCAATAACAAACTCAACTTCCCGGTCCGGTGGCAATCCCGGTAACTCCGCCGAAACACATCCGGTACTCGCATACCACCCGAATGCTACTCAATTCCGGTGCTCCTTTGGGTATCCACGATGGTCGCTAAATAAGCCTTGCAACCACCCTTGATCATCCTCTTCGCCCTCACCGACGATATGGTCGCCGCAAAACGTGCGCCCTTACACGCTTGGTAGACCATTTCTTCTCGTCCAGGTTCACGAAATGTGATAACCTTCCTCTCACAATCGCTGACGGCGTAGTATTTAGAGAGCCAGTTGATCCCTAAGACCACGTCGAAGCCCGATAACCGCTCGACCACTAGGAGATTGATTGGCATAATCCAATCCCCAATTTGCACTGGGCAATTTTCGCACTCCTCGTCCACAAAGAAAAGAGTGCTCGATAGAGTTGACCCACCAATGGTCATCATGACGCCCTATCTCTACCCCATGAGCCTCGGCGAATGATGCACGTATGAATGAATGAGATGCCCCTGTATCAAATAATGCTTTAGCTCGAGTGCCTTGGATCAGAATAATACCTGCCACCACATCATCTGGAACTGGTGCTGGAGTCGACTGCTCCTCCACCTGAGTGGCAAAAACCCGCCCACTAGGTGCTCGAGGTGCCTCCTGCTGACGAGGTGCTGATGATCGTCCGCAGACATAGCGGGTGGCGATCCCGCCAACCGTCGCGAGTGTACTTGTCGAAGCCGCCGAGGGTGCAGGAGATGAGCGGCCCGGACACTCGCGACCAATGTGGCCCGCCTGGCCACACCGAAAGCATCGCCCCTCCCGCTGAGGGCAAGTAACAACTCGGTGGTTCCCGCCGCAGATAACACACGGGTAGGAGGTCTGACTCTGAGTCTGACTCCGACTGCCGCGCCACTGTGACCGCTGAGGTCGAGGGGGCCGCTTAGAGCTCGATGCCCGCGGACCCACTCGATGCCCGCTTCTTGGACTTCTCCCTGTCCTTGTCCCTCTCAAAAGCCTCGCGCTCCTCTCGCGCAATAGCATTGCCGCGCTCCACCCAAAGCGCGCGGTCCAATACCTCTCCATAGGTCGTCAGCCGAAAAGAATCAACTGTCTTAAAAATATCCGGCCTCAACCCACGCCCGAACTTCTTTGCCCGGTCCCCGTCGCCATGGACCAAGCTCGGCACGCAATGGATCATGTGCGTGAACTCCCTCTCGTACTCGCGCACTGTGCGACTCCCCTGTCTTAGCTTGCGGAAATCCTCTTCGATCTTTCTTTTATCGCTTTCGGGAAAATACTCCATCAATAGCATCTCCCGAAACGTCTCCCAAGCCATGGTGGTATCGTTCAAAGAACGATCCTCTTTCACTTGCCTCCACCAAAGGCGCGCCGACCCTCGAAGCAATGGGCCGCCAAATGCACCTTGTCCCGCTCGAGGGTATAGAAGTCCTCGAACAAGGATTGCATAGCGATCAACCACGTCTCGACCATCCACGGGTCCTTGTCTTCCCCGTTGAAGGTTGGTGGCTTTAACCGCTTGAAAGCCGTCAACACCACTACCGCTCGTTCCCGCTCCGCCTCGGGGTGTCGTGATCTCAAGCCGACGAACCCGAAATCGGCGGCGGTGGTACAACGGTCACCGTACCGCCGCCGCCACAGAGGTGGTGCCGCAGCTCAACAGTGGCGTCGGGTCCCGAGGCAGTGCGCCGCCGCCGCCCGTCAGCCCAAGTCGTGGAGCCTACTAAGTTGCTCCGCCCGTTGCTTCATAGCCCCGCCAACGCCGCTACTTGGGCTTGCGGCTCGCGTATTTCGCCCGATCCCGATCGCTCGGGCACCTCGGGAGGTGGTGCCGCCGCGGATCGCGTCTTAGGAGGCGTCCCCGTGGTGCCATCACGTCCGAAACGTAGCACACACATTAATACTCAATACACGTGACTCTTACACGTTCCAAAATAACTACCCCATTAAGCGAAAGCAAATAAGTAAATTATTTCCCACTCTAGGTGTCATGTGGTCGGCCGCCCCACAAGGTTCCTTAGGCAGAAATAAATACTTGAATTCATCTCTAATTCCTTCTAGAGAAGTCTTAATGTCAACCCAATCCACTAGCTTTCGCGTTTACCAAATCCACGTTAAACGTTTCCTAAGTCCCTAAGGTCTCCAATCCTATGGTTCTTAAGTCAATCCTAGACCTTTGCTTCCTTCCGTTTACGCTCTGATACCACTTTATCTCTCACGCCCCGCTACCCGCCTCTTTGGTCGGGTTCGCGCCACGTCAACAGACGCCGAACGGACAGGCCTCCCCTGCCCGCCCAAGGCTCTAACAACAAGTACAATTTAACAAATCAAAGAGAATTTGCAATTATACAAGGCTTACACGAAGGTAAGCAACAACAACACAGCGGAAGAGTAAGCACTAAGCTAGAATATAAACCATACATGAACTTGATTACATTTGAACCAAATACAAGTAAACTAGTCTATTACATTCTTTAGCATTCAATACATCATTTCTTTTTACATTTGTCATCTCCCAAAAATTACTTGAATGTTTACAACTTGACATCTATAGTTCAACAAAATAAAGTTGATACAAGTATAACAAAAAGGAAATGACTAGATGCAAGACTCCGGTGGCCACTAGCTATGGCGCTAACCCCTTGCCCCGGTCCTCCGCTGCCCCGCTCGTGCTAGGACCTGTGGGGTTAGTGGTGTGAGAACTACAACGAAGTTCCCAGTGGGCTCGAAGAACCGAGCCGACTTACCCACTAGGTCTATCCAGGCATAAGTATTTCAACGGAATTAAAATAGTAACCAACTATATAAATACTAATACTATGCCTGCAAGAAAGAGTCAGATAGATAGATAATCGAATTCAGATATGTTTGCATGCATGCTCTTTACCATACTTTACTTTACTTTACTTTACTTGGCTCATTACCCAATCTTGCCGGTTAACATAGTTAACCCCAACAAACTCAAGACCCAAAATCCCTCACTGAACGGGGAGGCTCTAAGCCTACAAGACCCGAGGGACCGTCCGTCGGGGCCACGATCCCCTAGGTGACTGTTCCGGAACTCACCGCTTGAGGAGGAGCGACCTCCCTCAAGCCAAGACTTGTCAAGAGTATCGATCTAATCCTCACATTGAGGATTCATAGCCACTAGTTACCATGCCATTGTCAATGTTAGGTTTTCTACCTAATCATGTATATCATTCTTGCCATAATGCCACTAAGTTAAACTATGTTTAACTAAGGTTATCTCAATGTCAATCTTGTCTCTATGTTCAATATCACCTTTGTTGACTAAGATCAAGTCCATTCTATATTCACACAAGTAGGGTTCTAATTCTCATGCCTCTATGGTTCCATTACAATTTCTAAGTTCATTTCCATACTAGAACAATAATCGAAGTTCAACCATAGCATAATTAACCTCTACCCTATCATGCATGAATATACTATACATAGGATATGCTCAAAAGGTGAAAACAGAAGTAGAAGGGAATTCGATGATTCCGGTATGCACCCCCACCTTAAAATAATTTTGTGAGGATGCCCAAGAAGTTTCACGACCTACGGGGCCTAGGTAAAACCTGCAGTTTAAAAGTGAACCTAATCAGGCCATTTTACATAGTAGCCCCTATATCGGATTTTCGTTTAATTAAACGGAGTTGTCCCACGCGTCGGGAATACCCCCAATTAGGTTTCTACTAGGTCAATTTGACCCAAGAACCCCTATGTTCAAAAGCCTCAAATTTGGGTGCTCCAACAATGCCCTATGTCAAACCTAGGGTTTTGATCTCATTCACAAGCAAAATATAGCTTTAGATCAACCTAGAAGCTCCCTAAAACCATCCTTAACCCATTAGAACCATCCATTTGGGGTTTACAACAAACCCTAAGAAATCACCATTAGAGCCCATGAAGCTCTCATGAGTTTTCATGGAGTTCATGGCCAAACAAGCCCTCTAACACTAGCAACAAGCTAGAAACTCCAAATCTCAAGCTAAAATCGAAACCCTAGAGTTAAACTTGTAGAACTCTTACCTCTAGTGCAAAGCTCTTCCAACTACTCCTTGTAGGAGAGCTTCAAGACCTCCAAGAAGCCTTCCCAAAGCTCCAAAGTCCTCTCCTCCAACTTCTTCTCCTTCTTCTTCCTTGCCCTAGAGCTCCTCTAGAGAGAGAAAGTGAGAGAAAAGAGAGTGAGTGTGTATGTGTGCTGTGGAATGAGTGAAGGGAGAGCTTATTGTGTTGTAACAATAGCCAAAAAGCCCCTCAACTTCTTTTATTTCGCGCAGTTCACAAACTGCTGTCAGACCATCCCATCCCGGTATGGGGGAGATCTGTCCCGGTATGGGGTGCTACAGTGGCAGAAACCCGAGAGCAACCTTCCTCGGTTTCAAAGATCTATACCCAGATGACCAGCACTTGATGGGCCAAAGAAACTACCAAACCCGAGAGCTCTCTCCTCTCGGGTGTGATGGCTATACCACCCGTACACCGGCCACTGCCATAAAATTCTCAAACCCGAGAGCTCTTACCTCTCGGTCAAAGTTGCTATACCGGTACAGCAACTTTGCCTGTACCGGTACAGAATGCCCAGACTTGTGTTTTTCGCGCTGTTTCGACTCTACTCCGCGCCGAACAACGCCAAAACCCTTTTAACTCTTTTAGATTATCTTCTAACCTTTCCAAGAGATTTGGAATGGCAATTGGAACACGTCCAACTATTTTATTTTCGTACTTTAGTCAATTTGGCCAAAGTCCGATCTTATCGTCGAATTTTCGATATGCTACACCCAACAAGTTATTGTTGCTAGTGGGCTGGGTCGTTACATTTGGTATCAGAGCCGGTTCACCAGCTGGACATGTGTGGCGAGTCTCGGCTGAGCCGGCGTCTTGATGACGGGCTAGCGAGACGAGTCTCACATCGCCTGGTGATCGTGGGCTGTGTGTGTGATTGGACTGACGAGGACGTCAGGGCCTTAACGGGGGGAGTTTGTGACACCCCAATAATCCCACATCGGATGGGAATGAGGTTGTCATTGGGTTTATAAGAGACTTAGACACTAGTAATAATAACTAGGCTTAAGCATTTTGGGCCGGTGGTTGGGCCCAACAAGTTATTGTTGCTAGTGGGCTGGGTCGTTACAGAAAATGCCTAGGTTGGGTTGTTTCAATACATGAGAGTTGAGGGGGCTTACATGCAATTGTAGCATGAATTAGATTATATGGGCTCAGTTGAACCCTTTGTCTCTCACTTCTCTTTTGTTTCCAAGCCCTCAACACTTCTCTCCCTCTCTCCCTCTCTCTTGAAGGAGATTAAGGAGAAGAAGTAGAAGAAGATGAAGGAGGAGACTAAGGAGAGGAGCTCCATCCTCTTTTCCATCTTCTTGCTCTTGTTGGAGCAAGACTAAAAGGTAAACCCTAAACCTTTCTAATGGAGTTTTCTAGGGTTTTGGTTTTCTTGCTTTTGGGAACGTTTTGATGGAACCTAGAGGCACTAGGGACCCCTAAATTCATGCTTCTAGGGTTTTATTGGGTGATTTCCATGTGTTGAAACCCTAGGGCATCAAAAATAGGATTTTGATAATCGTAGGGTTTTGATCTTGTTTAATTGTTCGTAAACCTAATTGATAGGTATTTAAACGCGTTGGCGGCGACGGTCCGGCGATTCGTCGAGTCAGAGTAGAGTTATCACCAAGTGAGGTACACCGCTACTTCGTTTTCGCCCGAGTGCTAAGCGGCGACAAGCGATCAAGAAGTTAAGCTTCCGATAGTGTTACTACATCGAAAGGTGGGTGGTGTCCGTTCCGAAGCCGTCGGACTACCCTTTATATCCAAGTGTATTATAGTAAAGTGATCTTGCATATTGTGCATAATATATGTGTAAAGTGCTAGTTGTAGTGTTAAGTCTATATGCATGACTAACCTAGCTTACTAGTATGCCGTCAGAACTTAGTATGCATGAGATTTGTGTGTGAGATGAAACCTAGAGCTACTAGTATGTGATATGTTATAGATGTTTAAACCAAAGAACGAGTGGCACCTAGCAAACAAGAACGAGTGGCATTAATTAGTGTGAATGATATGAGTCGAGAACAGAATATGATGACATCCCTATTAGCTAGGGTATCCTCCGTGGGTGAGGATTGGACTGTGCTCGCGTTGTCTGTTATACTCGTGGTGGTCGCTCCACACGAGTTGTGCACTCCGGAGTATTAGGCACACGCACTACACCAAAAAAGTCTTTTTGTGGCAATTATTTAACGGCGATTATGAAATGGCCGCCATTACTCTTATATTATTTCACTTTTAGCGACAATTATTTTACATGATATATTTTTAGCGACTAATAGTTATACATTAAATATAATCCTAATCCAACTCCAATCTCAACCTAACCCAACCCAACTCCTCTCAACCCGCTCCCTCTCTCAACCCGCGCCCCCTCCCCCTGCCCACTCCTCTCCCGATCCAAGCTCCCCCTCCCCCTCACCCTCCCCTCTCCTCTCTCGATCCAAGCTCCCTCTCCCCCTCCCCCTCCCCCTCCTCTCTCGATCCAAGCTGTGTCGCCCTTATTGCGAGTTCTCTAAGCTCCCTCGTCGTCGTCTCCGGCGGAGGAGCTCTCGGCGGCGGAGGAAGCTCTCGGCGGCGGCATCTAGGGTTCCGGCGGAGCCGCGACGACCGCGCCGTGTGGCTCGCAGCAGTCTGAGTTAGGTTCATTCCTAGCACAACACAGTTTACGACTGATTTTTATTTTATTTTTGTTTGAATCTCAATCCTCGTTGACCCAGGCGTACTGGGATAGGTTGATAGGTTGATAGTGTGATTTGCTTCTAAAACGATGAGCTCTTCAATCCGCTTGTAGTTTGGTTTCTCCCGCAATCGTTTTGGTTATTGCCCTAATTTTGTAAAGGACTGCATAATGGCGGTGATTATAGCTTTTAATCTGGTTTTTGTTGGTATTGTGTGAAATCGATTATGCCATTTTACCTAAATGTGATTTGGTGGCAATACAATGTGATTGCATGTTTGAGTTGAAAAATGCAGTAGTTTAATAAATTATGATAAGATTAATGTGATTTGGTGGCATTGTGGCAATACAATACTTGTGGGATTTATATACATACTCAGTCTCGTAGAATTTGTGTTCACATTTTTTGTCATAATGCAACACTATGACAACTTGCCTAACTTTGCCGCAACTGTAGAATTATTTGCGTTCTTAAATGTTTTCTTTTAATTGATCATGCATGGTCAATTTAGCTTCTAGCGAAACTACGCCGCTGATCGCTTTCGGATTGATGGACTCAGTCAGCCATTAAAACAGTTTCACACATTTTGATGTTGTCAATATAGACACTAACTACAACTGTCCATTTAGCTTTGTTGGTTACTTTTCCACCAATAAAAGAAAAATTGACGGTGCAGGTTGTTACTTTATATGTTACTTTATATATATATTTATTTCTCTTTACCGGAGATTATGCATTCCTTATATTAGTGTATACTATATTAGTTTCTTACTAATTCATAACTCACCATGTATTAGCTTGGACTCTCTTTATATAAAGAGGTCTTTTGTAATTTATCAATTAGAATGAAATATATTTTCTTCTCCAATTATTCTTTATTTTCATGGTATCAGAGCGCGACTAGCTTAATACGCAAAAGCTCGTCGTCGGTATCTCTCGACCTAGTTCTGTCATGACATCCGCACCTCCATCAGTGCCGCCTGTACAGGTTCCTCCACCGACACCTCCATCAATGCCGCCTGTACAGGTTCCTGCATCGACTATTGCTCAGCTCGATGTTAAACTCTCCGGGCCTAATTATCGTGAATGGTCGGTGTCCATTCAACTCTTGTTTGATGCTCTCGATCTTACTGGACATATTGATGGTGTTGGTCCACCAACCGATGATTCCCTCAAGGACTGGCTTGTTGCTGATCGACGTGCTCGTGGAATTATCTCTACATCGGTAAACATAGACATTCGGATGCAGCTTATCAATTTGTCCACCGCTCACCAGATGTGGTCTCTTCTTCGGCAGATGTATGAGCAGTCTAGTTATGCTCAATCATATGCTGAGTTTCAAGATATCTCCATGGCTCATCAAGGTGAGCGTAGTATCCAAGAGTTTTACAGTTTTATGCAGGCTCGTTGGCGTCAATTGGCGACCATGGATGAACCCTTGTGTCGCACTTGCTCAGCTTGTCAGTGTATTGTCAAGCAAAAGCAGGTGCGTGATCAACAACGATTGTTCCAGTTTCTTATGCGCCTACGACCTGAGTTTGAAGCATTACGTGGCCAACTACTCCATCGAACTCCCTTCCCTACTATTGATGTGGCTCTCGCGGAACTGATTGCCGAGGAGACACGTCTTCGAGTTTTGAGTTCCTCCACTTCCACAATGCCTAACGTTCTTGCTGCTCATGGCCCTGCAAATCCACCTCCTGTGCTAGCGCCTACTTCTCATCATCAACCGCCTTCTAGTTACATTCCAAATCCTGATACTAGAAAAGACAAACGGAGCATTCAATGTCGTTACTGTCATCTTTGGGGCCACTCAATTCAAGATTGCCGGAAAAAGAAATGGGCAGCTCAGCATTTACGCTCCTCTCGTAATATGCCTACGTTGCATCTGCTCCTTCGTTCCTTCGGTCAACAACGCGTCATCTACGAGCATCGGCCTTCAACTATTCAATTGAGTCTTCCTCAACTACTGCATGTTTCAAAGAACACCGGTTGACTCCATCCACTTCGTCAGTGCGATCCTCCTCTATCTTTCCATCTACGCCATCAGGTTTTGGTATGACTGGTCCTGGAGGTACTTCGGAACATTCCTGGATTTTAGACTCAGGCGCATCTTTTCATATGACACCACATGCTTCTTTGCTTTCTTCACCTTCTCAACTAAATTCACCTTCACATATTTTTACTGCTGATGGTACCTCTCTTTCTGTCAATAATAGTGGCGTTGTTTCACCTAAATCTGATACTTCAGGACGCTTTACTATTCCCTCTGTCCTACATATACCACGACTCTCTCTTAACTTACTATCTGTCAGCCAAATTACTGATCATGATTGCACAGTGACCTTTGATTCTTCTTCTTGTCGTGTGCAGGATCGTCGGACCGGGACTTTGATTGGACAGGGCCATAGACGTGACTGCCTGTACTACATGGACTATCTGCACCTTCCTCCTAAAATTAATTCAGCAAATATTGCTACAACTTCAAACTCTGATCTCTGGCATCGTCGTCTCGGTCATCTTTCTTCTGATAAGTTTACTGTTTTAGTTCGTAGTGGTGTATTAGGTCCTGTTTTTAATTCCGAATCTGTTTCTTGCATTGGATGCAAACTTGCTAAACATTCCACTAAACCTTTTCCTGTTAGCAATTCTGTTTCAAGTGCACCTTTTGATCTTATTCACTCTGATGTTTGGGGACCGGCACCTATATCAACTCGTGTTGGAAATAAATATTATGTTATTTTCATTGACGATTACTCACGCTTTACCTGGGTTTATTTTATGCATAATAAATCTGAAGTTTTTCAATTGTATCAAAATGTCGCTGCCATGGTTCAAACTCAATTTGGTGCCACCATTAAAACTTTTCGCTCTGATTCTGGTGGCGAGTACCTTTCAAATGAATTTCGCCAACTTCTCGCTAAACATGGTACTTTGCCGCAACTCTCTTGTCCTTATACTCCTCAACAAAATGGTGTTGAGCGTAAACACCGACATATCCTTGAAACCGCTCGCTCTCTTCTAATTGATGGGTCTGTGCCTAAACAATTTTGGGCTGATGCGGTTTCTACCGCAATTTATCTGATTAATATTATGCCCTCCAGTCTTTTCTCCGGTGTTTCTCCTAGTGAGCGATTGTATGCTAAATCACCATCTTATACTCATTTGCGTGTTTTTGGATGTACTTGTCTTGTTCTCTTGCCTCCGCATGAACGAACCAAACTAACTCCAAAATCGTCAATTTGTGTTTTCTTAGGATATAGTCTTGAGCATAAAGGGTATAGATGTTATGATCCTACTTCTCGTCGCATGCGAATTTCTCGAGATGTCATTTTTCTTGAACATGTATCATATTATGCTCAATCTAAGTTAAGCGTTGATACTTCTGCCGTTTCTTCACCTTCTGTTATTGATCTTTCATTTCTTGTTAATTCTTCGTCAACCACCACATCTTCTCCTGAAGAGCCCCAACGAATTGTCTCTCAGCCCACTGAATCCTCGTCTTCTGCAGAAGTTTCTATAGTACCGGCACCACATGACGACCCACCAATTACTGTTCCTTCCGACGATCAGACAACTACTGAGCGACGCTATCCACTTCGTACTCGCCGCCCGACACAATTTTTTGGTTGTCTTGCCTCTCCTTCTTTTTCTCCACAATATCATGCTTTTCTTGCAGCCATTTCTAGTATCCAGGAACCCCGTACATATCGCCAGGCCGCTTCCATTCCTGAATGGCGAGATGCAATGGCCACAGAACTTACTGGCCTTCATCGTACTGGTACCTGGGAACTAGTTCCTCTCCCGCCTGGCAAGACTCCAATAAGTTGTAAGTGGATTTATAAAATTAAGACAAATTCTGATGGCTCAATTGATCGTTATAAAGCCCGTTTAGTTGCTCGAGGATTTTCTCAAGAATATGGCATTGATTATGAGGAGACATTCGCCCCTGTTGCTAAGATGACCTCTGTTCGCATCCTTATTGCTCTTGCTGCCTCTCGTAGCTGGCCTCTTTATCAACTTGATGTAAAAAATTCCTTCTTACATGGGGATCTTCATGAAGAAGTTTATATGCAACCACCTCCTGGTCTTTCCTATTCATCCGGTCATGTTTGTCGGCTACGGAAGGCATTATATGGCCTTAAACAAGCTCCCCGAGCTTGGTTTGAAAAATTTCAGTCTGCTATTCTCTCTTTTGGATTTCATCAAAGCGAAAATGATCATGCCTTATTTATTCATACATCTTCTCGCGGGCTCACTGCCTTACTTTTGTATGTTGATGATATGATAATTACTGGTGATGATCCTGATTGTATTCGTTCCGTTAAATTCCATCTTCAGCAACAATTTGACATGAAGGATCTTGGTCCTCTTCGATATTTTTTGGGGATTGAAGTGGCATATAGTCCTCGAGGATATATATTGTCTCAACAAAAATACACTGCCGACTTGCTATCTCGTGCTGAGCTCACTGATACTGACACTGTGAGTACTCCTATGCAGCTCCACCAAAAGCTAACTCCAAATATGGGCGACCCTCTCGCTAATCCTACACGTTATCGTGAGCTAGTTGGTGCATTAGTCTATCTCACTATATCTCGCCCCGACATTGCTTATGCGGTTCATATTGTTAGTCAATTTATGCAGGCACTTACTTCTGTTCACTATGCTGCTCTTTTACGCATCTTGCGCTATTTACGAGGAAGTATTCATCAAAGTCTATTCTTTTCTTCCTCTTCCAAGCCTCAACTTCATGCCTATTGTGATGCTGATTGGGCTGGAGATCCTACTGATCGTCGATCTACGACTGGCTATTGCGTTTTCTTTGGGGATTCTCTGATTTCTTGGCGTTCAAAGAAACAAGATATTGTCGCCAAATCTAGTACGGAAGCTGAATATCGTGCTATGTCCTCTGCCGCCTCAGAAATTGTATGGCTTCGCCGACTCCTTGGTGACCTCGGTGTCCAGTGTTCTAGTTCAACACCTTTATATTGTGACAATCAAAGTGCTATCAAAATTGCGAATAATCCTGTCTTTCATGAACGAACTAAACATATCGAAATTGATTGTCACTTTGTGCGCCATCATTACATTAATGGGACGATATCTCTGCCGTTCGTTCCCTCTGCTCAACAACTTGCTGATTTCTTCACCAAATCTCAGACTACTCAACGACATCAATACCTTCTATCCAAACTCTCAGTGTTTACTCCACTTTGAGTTTGCGGGGGGGGTGTTACTTTATATGTTACTTTATATATATATTTATTTCTCTTTACCGGAGATTATGCATTCCTTATATTAGTGTATACTATATTAGTTTCTTACTAATTCATAACTCACCATGTATTAGCTTGGACTCTCTTTATATAAAGAGGTCTTTTGTAATTTATCAATTAGAATGAAATATATTTTCTTCTCCAATTATTCTTTATTTTCACAGGTAACTTGGATGTGAATTGGATGTGGGTTTTTGGAGATGAGTCGGAATTTTGGTTTTAAAGGTGAATTTATGATGTGTTTTGTGTTGTTTTCAGCAATTTTGATTCTCCAGACTAGTTTCTATATAGATCATAGCTATTTGATTCTTCTAATTTGCTTGTATAACAGGCCATCCACTGTTTCATATTGCAACTAGCCCATGAGAACTTTCTAAGCAACTTTCTAAAATTAGGTGTTTGCCACCGAGGTAGTGAGCACTCTGTTACATTTTGACTTGATCTAGAATGCTATTTCTACTTGAGTAATTCTTGTTTCGTTAGCAAGTACTTGTTCTGAATCTTCCATTTTTCTAGAAATTGCTTTGCCCTTTCAAAGCTTTATAGCATTTTTGATAACCTACTATATTGATGTTTCAGGTGGTTAATGATCTGCTTAATCCTGCTGGGCAGAATTTAAGAATCAGGGAGGATCTTCAGGTGCTGAATGTCACAATGTTTACTCATAAACATCTTTCCTCTTTTACCTTGTAATCTGATTTGCAATCACTGCTGATGAGTCTTTTAGCTTAACTAATCAACATTTCTCTTTGAGATTTTATGCGGTTATGATGAAATGTGCTTGCTTTTCACTCTTAGATTGGTAAGCTGAATGTGGTCTCTAGTTGTGTTTTGGGAGGAAAAAAAACATTTCATGTATAGCTCATACGTGCCTTGAAAATTTTCTCTGAATTGCTCAAGTGTGCACTCAAAATTTAAAATTTTTTCCCTGAATTGCTCAAGTGTGCACTCAAAACTTTAAATCAATAAAATTGTGAAAGTTAGGTTTTGGACTCTGACAAACCAGTAGTTCCTATACAAATACAAAATTGATTTTACTTGGTAATTAGCTGGTATGAAGTATGAACCTTTATCTGGGTATATAATATGGTAAAATTTTCTGTGTTTGTTCTATTCGTTCGATCATGCATGGCTAGTTCATGCTTTAGAGCATGCATATAGCTTTTGCTGAATTCAGTTGATTGTAAATTGATGTTGTTTCTTGAAATCTGTTAACCTCTCACTGTAGTGATTGCTTGTTTGTGTTTTACATGATCTCAGGGAGCCTTTGTTGAGGGTATTAAAGAAGAAGTTGTCTTATCTCCTTCTCATGCTTTGTCGCTTATTGCAGCTGGAGAAGGTTAATATCTTACTTTGTTCATATGAACGTCAAATCCCTTAATTCAGAAATATTTTGACCTCCCGGACATGCAATTTGCTTTCATTATCATTTGTAGTTTCTAGGTGGGAGTTAATAGGCATAAATATCTTATTTAATTATTCAATTCACTTAGTTGTCTATGACACTTTCAGAATTCTAATATCCTACCCTGCATTGTCCTTGTCAATTATACCTCAATAAATTATCTCATTGCATCTTTTGTCCTAGAATAAATCATTTTTCTTACATTATATATGCATAGAAAAAGTAAAATAAAAATAGGTTTATATTTTACTAACCGAAATGCGAAATTGCTGAATTCTACAGGATTCTTGAGTTTTCCTCTGTAGCTGAACTTTTGGAAGGTTAGTAGAGAGCTTAACTTCACCCACAGCTGGTTGGATCATTGTTGGAGCTGATTTGGAGGTTAGTAAAAGATGAATTTTTGGTAACTCGAGTCTTCCAATTTATATATTCTAGTATTTTAAATGATTTTCGTAGGTGAATGTTTGTTGTTAATGTTGGGAGTGTACTTAAGGAGTACGAGTAAATTAGTTCACAGCCATTGCATTTGTTTTAGCAAGAATAACTAGACAAAGTGCTATCCAAGTATTGAGAACAATACTCTTTTAACTTTTGGAATTTTGGTCAAGTGACAAGTGACAACTCGTTTTTAATATATCGGTTGATTAATTGGCTTTTGGCACAAAAGGATCAGAACCATTTGACAGTAAGCTGCATCCTACAGTTTATGCAATTGATTCGTGTCGATTCAATTTGTAATAATGTTATTGTAATAGTTCAATACCTAAAGCACTTCTACAGCACCATTATTCAACTACTCAAAGCAAGGTTTAAAGTGCCGCCCCGTGCCGTACGGGGCGGCACGTACCGTGCCACCAAGAAGGTGGCACGATACGGGGGGGCAAACAATTTCTATTCTACATCAGATATAATTATACTTTACATACATAAAAGTTTACAAATATGTTAATTGATGAGTATATTAAGCTATATATAGCAAATATTCATAATTATTTGATTAAAATTTTTAAAATAACATTATAAGAGCTTATTGGAACCAAAAAAATTGAAATAAGTTCGTGCCAAAGCGTGCCAGTAGGAGGTCATGCGTATCCATCGGCACGGAAGCTAATTCTCTTTCTACTATTGCTTCTGTAGTTCTCCCACTCATCAATTTATAAAGGATTAGAATGGTGGAACAGTGCTTTTCTTATTTGGTCTTTTCTGCTCTTATCTTTTTGTGAATGACATTATTTAGGCGATTTAGCTTAGCGTTCTCAACAAGGAGTTTTCTTGCTAAGCCTTTTGTGCCCTTTGTTCTTGCTGTTATCCTTTTGGATGCTTTATTATATCTCTGTCATATTGTCTAATATCTGATGATTCCTCTCACTTAAAACGGCTGAATAATGTTGACGTGAGATGTTTATCTTGTTCCTGTTGTTCTATGTGAAGAGGTCCTTATTTAGTATCCTTTTGTTTTGTTTTGGATGTAGCAGACTACTTTTATATATTCGGACGCTTAGCCAACTGATCGAAAACCACGTTTTCTTTCAGAAAGGCTGCAAATGGAATTATTTTGTGGCTTTGCTAAGCGATCTTCACCAAACAAGCATTAGGACTTTTTCCGCTTCAACCTGATCACTTTAGATATAGTCATTGAACGGTTTCAGATTGAATCACCAGGTACTATTCCAAACTTTTGTTTTTGCTTCTGAAGCAAGATTGCTAATTTTCTGATATTATTAATCCATGTTTTTCTTGTGGTTTGATATATTGCTAATTAATGTTGCAAAACATATAACGCATCAGCTAGTAATTGCTTGTGCTGTAATTTTTCTAACTGAAAGTCCTTGTCATAAAATTCCATTTTCTTCTAGTCCAAAGTCATTGCTTAGGCCATTTTAATTAATTTTACTTAGAGCATCAAGGATAGGCCATCCATCTAAAATCATTGCTTAGGTTATAATTAATTTACTCCACTATTGCAGTTCTCGCATACAGGATGTTTCAAACTCAAGGGGTCAATTTGCTTTTCTCTCTTTCTTTTTTTCTCCTTTCTTAGTGCAAATAAGTGGTTGAAATTTGATATGATGATTTTTATTTGGTAATTTCGGACACAGATTTTATGATTTTTTTTGGTTGATCCAGAACAGCTGGAGCTGCGAAAATTGAAGTGGGAAGCAAGAGTTTCAACCATACCGTCATGTTTGTTATTTTTTGGCTACATTTTGAACAAGTATTTTTTGTTAGAACTTATGTTCGAAATTTAATTTGAATACTGAGATTGTAATTTGGGAGTTGAGACTATTTGTTATACAAATTATTAATGCTTTTTGGTTATTACTATTTTTTAATACTTCAATTTGTTGTGGTATTTAGTTGTTAATCAAGTATTTTAATTGTGACACCCCAATAGTCCCACATCGGATGGGAAAGGGGTTGTCATTGGGTTTATAATTGACTTAGACACTAGTAATAATAACTGGGCTTAAGCATTTTGGGCCGGTAGTTGGGCCCAACGAGTTATTGTTGCTAGTGGGCTGGGTCGTTACATTTGGTATCAGAGCCGGTTCACCAGCTGGACATGTGTGGCGAGTCTCGGCTGAGCCGGCGTCTGGATGACGGGCTAGCGAGACGAGTCTCACATTGCCTGGTGATCGTGGGCTGTGTGTGTGATTGGACTGACGAGGACGTCAGGGCCTTAACTCGCCACACATGTCCAGCTGGTGAACCGGCTCTGATACCAAATGTAACGACCCAGCCCACTAGCAACAATAACTCGTTGGGCCCAACTACCGGCCCAAAATGCTTAAGCCCAGTTATTATTACTAGTGTCTAAGTCAATTATAAACCCAATGACAACCCCTTTCCCATCCGATGTGGGACTATTGTGAGAAGCATGTTTGAGTGTGTTTGACCTCTGGACTGATTGTCCATGGTTCGGTAGCTTTCGCGGAAATCGAGAAGTCGGTTTCGACGCGTTTTTCGGCAAAACTTGCCGAAAGAACGCGGGCTTCGGGTCGGATTTCTTCCGACGTAGTTTGGTTACCTTGTGTTGCTGCCAAAACATCCCAATTGGAGTGTTTTGGGGCAGCGGGTGACTCGTGGCACGAGTCGGTGAGTTTCGGGACACTTAGTGGGTCCCGACGGCGTCCCGGTGTGATTTACGGGATTCCCGATGAGTTTTGGTGGTCGGTTTTGGGAAATCGATCAAGGGACTTGTGTGGGAATTTGTGAGTCTTGTGTTTTGAGCTGTGGGTTGGTTACTGACCCGGTGGATCTTCGTAGGTCCGGTCGACTTGTGCGTACCCAGTATTCCGACTCGACTTTGACAGGTGGGTGCTTCGAGTTGGTAGTCGGTGAGAGCGTTTCGCCTCCTTCTCCTGTTTTTCTATTCCAGTATTTTAGTCTCTACATGTCATTGCTTGTTTATCGTTTGGTTATCGTATTCCGTTGATTGCATATTATTAGTTGTTGATAGACATGTAGAGCAGGTTGGCATTTGTGTTTCAGTATCTCTGTGGACTTTGGGTCCAGGCAACACATTGACTCTCTCGTCATGTGTTTCGATCTGGTTGATCGAGGTTCGGCGTTGTACGCCCTAGCAGTTTCACAGTTCGGCGATTTACGCCATTGTTGTTGGCTTCGGCCTAGGCACCGGCTTTAGCCGGGTTTCTTGTTGAGCATACCAGCATGACTTAGTCACAGCACTTGGGGGTATTCATGACACCGGATCGGTTTGGCCACCGATCGGAGGTGTACTTATCCGGATGGGTCGTCCTTTGGGGCGGATGGATCAGGTCGGTGCAGGTTAGTGACAGGCAACGCTTGAGGTCTGCGGATCAATATAGCAGGCACAGATTGGGTACAGTTTTTGGTTTCTTACTTTGAGGCATATATTCTTAGCATTGTTATCTATACAGTAGCAGATTTATTTATTGCTTCTTCTTATCCGTTGTAGCTACTGTAGTTCTTTTCATATCAGCTTATATATTTGTTTATCTATCTCCTTTGGTCTCCGGTGATTACGGCTTGCCTTCGTGGCTTGCGGTACCCACTGGGAGGGAGACATGTTTACATGTTCTCACCTCCCCCACTATTTTTCAGGTACTGCGGGTAAGGAGATAGTGTTTGGGCGCAACGAGAGGACGACCTAGCTAGCCTGCCATAGCGTCGTCACCCTGGTTATATTTTATTTCCCGCATTTACTAGTTTAATAATTAATGGTTCAGTTAGATGATCTTACTTGTTTGTCTGAATATTGTGAGCTGGTTGGATTGGTTTTCCTTTGCATCAGATTGGAGTTTATGGATATGTGGTTTTGGTTTATGGATCTTCAGTTTTGTGGTATATGCACTTGGTGGCTTTTGGATCTGTATTCATGGTTTTCCGAATCGTGGTTTCTACCCCTCGAGGTAGTCGGCTTTCAAAATAGAGTTTCCGTGTAGGAAACAATTTTCAAAAGAATTTCGAATGGTTTTCTTGATTGAATGAATAGAGTTTGAAAACAAAGCTTCCGAGTGGGGAGCACTTTTAAATAGATTGTTTGTTGTATTGTGCATTGCATCATCCAGCGCCTAAGGAGTGTGTAGAGGCATGCATCATTCTAAGGATTGCTAGCTGTATGGAAATGCATGGCATGATGAATGTTGATTGGTGAATGTAGTGTGTGGTTGAGATCCTGTTGTATCAATTGGTACGCCGTGCAAATACAAAGGAGACTCTGTTCGAGGGAACAGAGGAACTTTGTATTTGTGGCGGGTCTGTACGTCACGTGGGCAAGGTTTAAAAAAAAAAAAATTCCGCTGTGTTTTTCTATCGAAAAGGGCCCCGGGGCGTGACATTAATATTAATTGTAATTGTCGCTATAATCAATCAGGTAGTATATATATTTTTTGTGGCAATTATAATTAATTATAGCGGTATTTATAATAGTCGTTATTGTATAGTATTTAGTGGCATTTATAATTGTTGTTAATATATACTATTTAGCGGCATTTATAATAGTCACTGTTATATATATTTAGCGGCATTTATTTGGATTTTTACCAACCCTCAGAACAAATGTCGCTATAATTTTTAGCGACCCTGCCAACAGCGGCAATTGTCAAAATTGCCGCTAAACTATTTAGCGGCAATTGTAATTGCCGCTAATTTAAAAAATAATCGCCGCTAAAAATCAATTTTGGTGTAGTGACGCTACGGTAGTAGCTACGACCGGTCAGTAGCTAGCTATTCGCAGACGGTCTCGGGCGGGTTGAGCAGCTTAGACTCCTCGCTGTCAAGGCAAGGGACGCGAGAGTGAGGCAAGCCCTAGGGCAAGCCAAGAGATTGGGTACAAATGGGATAAATGAACTTATTGAGCATAGTAGGGTGATAGTTTCCTTTTACTATGAATGCATGCATATATTATACTGATTCGAGGCATAGTAGATTATTGCATTTACTTTACAGTACCCTTACCGCTTTCAGCTATTTTTATATCTATCTATCGTCTACTCCTTGCCTCCTTGGACCTAGTAGGGAGACCGGCAGAGTCGGCGGCCGAACCCACTGGGAACTATGGAAGATAGTTCTCACCCCACTCTATTACAGGTCCTAGTTCGTCGACGCCGGGTGAGGATCGCAGCAAGGGCTTGGCGCCTTAGTGTTATCACTAGTATACCTTCCTACTGCATTAGAGTACCATGCTTTTACCTTTTGAGAGTAGATCTTGCATAGGTGGTGAGGTTTTGTAATATGTATGTCACTTGTGTATTATTCGAGGATTTAATGTAATGAGAAGCTTAAAGACTAAATGAATGTAATAGATAAGTCAACTCTCTTTTATTCACTGGTTGTTTACTTGTGACGCTTGCTCTCTTTGCTTAGCACTGGTTGTACTCTCGTTGTAGTTGATTGTGTATGTTATACCAAGTTGTTCTGGGCACTTGTCGTACACAATCTTGTTGTTAGCCTTAGGCGGGCAGGGGAGATGATGTCCGTCTGGCGTCTGTTCGGCGCACGCGAACCGGATACCAAATTGGTAGCGGTCTCGGGGCGTGACAGATTAAAGTGGTATCAGAGCAAGTTGTGAGCAAGCAAAAAGAGAGAGTCTAGGATTGACTTAAGAGACCATAGGACGGTAACCCTTAAGGTATAGGTGCGTGAGTGCGACGAGAACCTATGACGTTGGCGGAAGTGTATGGATTGGGTCGAAGTTGAGTCTCTAGTAGTTACTAGAGATGGACTCAGGTGGTACTAGTTCGTGACTTAAGGAAGTCTTGTTGGCGGCCGACAACATGACACCGAGGGTCAAGGACGAGTACGCTTACGAGCTTTCACCCGATTTGCGTGGTTAAATTAGTGGATTGTTATCGCGTGTTGGTCCCGTGGGTTTTTTTACTCCGAGTTGGAGTTTTCCCACGTAAATCTCGGTGTGTTTTTTATTTTTCGTGTTTATTGCTATTGCATCGAGATTTGTGGTTTTTGACCGTTACACCTATTCACCATCCTCTAGGTGTTGTTTGATACAATCTAGATAGATCCTTGGGCATCCCCTAAACCTACATCTGAGATATCATGAGTCTATAGATGTTGAGGTTAGAGCATGATAGTTAGTGATAGTTAGTTGTAGATGTGTTCCAGCATTTATTACTAGCTTTGCTTACCCCTGTAGACTTAGTGGGTGGACCGATGATGTTGAGGGCGGCACCCATTGAGGACTACTTATTTTTACAGTAGTTCTAACGCCCTTTTGTTACGATTGTTATTGCAGGGCCTTCTGTCCTGACTGCTGCTCCTTCTGAGGCTGATCGAGGTAAGAGCGTCGCGAGCTAGAGCTCTACCCGACGATTGCTGAGTTAGAGGATCACCGACTGCAGGTAGTGGTACTTTATTTTGGGAGTTTATGTACATACTGATGTTTAACTCGCTAGAGCGAGTGTATTTTTGTATCAGGATATTATGTATGTACATAGAACTCTTTGTTGTTTCTATCTGTTTTTGTATAGTTATTCCAGCTCTATGCTACTGTTCGTAGTATTGCATGTTATACAGGTACAGCTACGCTTCGTATACAGGAAAAATATCTTTGTATACGGCGGATTTGTCGGCGTGCCCGGGGAAACGAGTAATTCGGGGCGTGACACTAAGAAAAAATGGAAAAGAAGAAAAATGATGGATAAGGTAGAGAAATGTTGGACTGTGTCTAAGGAATAGATTAGTGTGGGCTTTGGATTGAAACTTCAATCCGGGCTTGGTGACCGGAATCAATTTGTAAGCTAATGGACCATTCTCATTCCGATTTGGAATGGGAGTCCCAAATCGATTCCTGTGAACCAAACAAAATTAGCCGGATTTAATCAAACTGATTTTCATTCCAGATCCAAAATGTACGAACCAAACATGCCCTTAATGTGAAATATGTGTGGTGAGCCAAAAAAAAAAGAAAAAAAAAGAAAGTAAGAAAGGTAAGAAGAAAGTTCGAGAACGCCCATCGAGGCGATATCAAGGTCTTGCTACAAGCGAAAGGCCCCTAGGGTTGGATAGCCGGCTCTTATTTAGGGGTGTAATGTGGGCTGTGCCGGGCTGGCACGGCCCACATTAACCGGGCCAATGTGGGCCAATGGTAGGCCCAGCCCGTTTTCTTGGAGGGGAAAGTCCAGCCCGGCCCCTAGCCCACATAAGACGGGCAGGGCCGAAGCTAGAAAAATAGGCTTTTTCAGTTTTTTTTTTAATTTCATTTTTAATTATTTTTCTAAGAAAAAGAGTTTAAAGTATAATTTTTTAACTTATTGTCACACCTTGCGATTTCCTTTCGGAATTAAAAGACAATGCAAATGTAAGGATGTAAATTCTCGAAATCCGAGAGTTGCACTTCATCCAGAATCGACTAATTGTCGAGTGGGTAAGCTTCGAAAAAGCCGAAGATGTCAAAAACCCAAAAAGTGCATTGCAATTGGAGTCCACGAGAGCACAAGTGCGAAAATCTGCACTTCTGCAGCTTTTGCTCTCGGGGACCAGTCTCTGTGATGAAGACCGGTCCCCGTAGCTTGGTGGCGACAGGAGGTCCCTGTGGGGACCGGTCTTCAAATTGAAGACCGGTTCCCCTACGTGTCCCTTTGAGAGCAAGCTCTCGGGGACCGGTCTTGGCTGGAGAGACCGGTCTCCGAAGGACCGGTCTCGGTGGTGGAGACCGGTTTCCGTACGCGAAGGAGGGCTGGCAGAGCTCGGGGTGCTCTCGGGGACCGGTCTTCAAGCAGGGAGACCGATCCCTGAGCCTGAAAAAGCCCCAGTATGGGCAGTTTGGGAAAAAGAAAAGTAGAGGGGCTTGGCTGCAATTTGGCCATTAGTAAGGGATATAGAGGTGAAAACACACTTTCTCCCTCTCTCATTTCCCTTATTCTCTCTCACACACTTATTTTTCTCCCTCTCTCTCTCTAGAAAGAAAAGAACAAGAAAAGGAAGGAGAAGAAAGGAAATAGAAGGAAAGAAAGTATGAAGAAGAAAAAGGAGGAGGAGATCAAGCTAGAGAAGGCTTGGAGCATCTTCCTCTTCCTCTTCTCGCCAATGGAGTAGCTCAAAAAGGTAAGCTACTAAACCCTAGTTTGTAGAACTTAGGGTTTTGGGTTTTGATGCTTAGGAATGGGTCAAATGGACCCTTAGAAAGCTTTCTAGTAGATCAATCCCACATTTTAGGGTTTTGATCGAGTGGTTTGCTATATGTGCAAACCTAGGGCTCAAATTAGGGTTCTTCAAGATGTTGGGTTTTGATCTAATTTGATCGCATATCTAACATATTAATAGGTATCTAAACGCTTTGGAGGCGACGGTTCGTCGATCTGACGAGCGGTTTGAGTGATCCGAGCAAAACAAGGGCTTGGAGCTGCATATTGGCCCAAAAAAGCCAAAGTGGTGATTGGGGACTACGAGTTGGACGTCGTAGCTTCGTGAAGCTTCCCAAAGGTGGGGGGTGCCTTACCGAAAACTTCGAACTCTTTTCTATATCTTAGAAATATATAAATTTCATCTCTTGCATGTAGCATCGTAGAATTGCATGTATAGCTCATTCCTTATGCTTCTAATAGTAAACCTAGTGTACTTGGAATGCTAGGTGAATAGATAGGTGAGGATTGGGCCAGGACATTGGATTCTATAGTGCTAAAGAAAGAGATGGACTCGATGGTTATTTAGTGACATAGATCGAGTGGCATATAATGTAAAGAGCATGACGAGTGGCATTAAAGTAGTGTACTTGACACTAGAGGTCTTTAGACATAGGGATTGATGGATCCCCTAGAAAATGCCTTGTGAACAATGAATTTAGAACACCTAAATCACCATTGAATAGTCGTTGAAATAGATGAGTTTAGAATGTAATGTTGGCCCTAGTTTGTAGGGTATCCTCACGTGGAGATGATAGATCAAGCTCACGGTCTGTATTTGGGGTGGTATAGCCATTCATGTTGTCGAGTACTCCGGAGTGTCGCACGATCGGGACCACATGGAGGTCCACAAACGATCCCAGATTTGAGTGCACATGGAGCCTCCTATCCAAAAAGAAATTTAGATGTGAGTCGAGGGCGAACCCAAGAGATTCACCAAGGATTGGGTAAATGAAATGAAAACATTGTCATTGAACAATTACTGTTGAACATGGAAAGAACATGTTAGCATGTTAGTAAACCCCTTACTATATGATGCATGCATTCATTTCGAATGATTATGGTTATAGTAGCATAGTTTTTCTATTATGCATTTACAGCTTTCAGATATCTATCTATATATCTAGTTGTTACTTGTGCCTACTTGGACCTAGTGGGGAGATCGGTGGAGTCGGTGGCCGAGCCCACTGGGAACTATGGAAGATAGTTCTCACCCCACTCTATTTCCAGTGTTTGGTGCAGGTTCGTCGGGCGAGGACTGCGGTAAGGGCATCGCCCCCGATCAGTGAGGATCTTGGTAGTATAGTAGCTTCCTCTATGCATTAGAGTACCAGTGTATTTAGATGCTTTACTTTTTGGAGAGCTATGTATTTTGAGTAAATGAGCATGTATTCATTTTGGAAGAGTGATGTAATCTGTAAAAACTAAAGTAAATGTGATGTAATAGCTAGTTGTATTCTCTCTTTATTTCACTTATGTATCGCTTGTGGATTACTCGCTCTAGTTGTTGGCACTGTTTGTGCCCTTTTGTCGATTGTGTATGTTTAGAATTTAGTATTCATGGGTAAATTCTTGTACACAATCTGTTGTTGAGCCTTGGGTAGACACGGGAGGTGCTGTCCGTCCGGCGTTCGTCCGCCGCGCCCGAATCGGACCAAATAGGTAGCGGTTTTCGGGGTGGGGGCGTGACAGCGAAAGTGCCCAAATTTATTTTTTTTTTAATTTTGATTCCAGAGTATATCAAATTCACAAAAAATATAGATGATTCACCGTTCACACGGATAGAGTTTTTCCTGTATTTGCACAGTGTCGCGCAAGTAAAAGATACTACCACAACAGTATGAACATTCACCATTCACATTAACCTTGTCATGCCTAGAATTATCTTGTTTTTTCGGTCACGCCAACAGACCTGCCGGGTTATACGTTTCCTGTAACCCGGAGAAACGTGTAACCTGTAGAGACCTGGAAAATTGCACCTGAGGCTTGTCGACAGCTCCGACGAGTGTCGGGACAAGTCCGAGTCGCGTTGGCGCCAAATGGACGCCATACGGGCCCCGTGGGAACGCGAGAGCAGCGTGTGTCACGAAAATCTGCAAATAGCAGGTTTTCTGTGAGCTGTACCGGTACAAATCTGATTTTGTACCGGTACAAGATTGGTTGCTATACTGGTATAACCACCAGGGCTATACGGTATGGCCTGCGCAGCTTAGGGGTTACTGTTTGTACCGGTACAAGTGGGTTTTGTACCGGTACAAAGCAGAGGTATGGTGCAGTTTGACTTTTGGCCACCTTGTCACATCACCCCTCACCATCCCTTTATCTGCAGCAGAGAAGAGAGAGAGAGGAGATCATCTTCCTCATCTCCTTCTTCTTCTCCTTCCTTGGCTGCTGCTGCTGCTCCTGCTGCTCCCCTAGCTCGAAGGTGGAACCGAGCTTGCCGACGACGCGCCGCGGAGAGGATCGAGCGAGTTTTCGACGACGAGACGCTGCGAGGGAGCCTATCGTGCGCGCGGGACCGCCGCCCTCGACTCAGCGACGAGCCTAGGGTTTTTCCTGAGGTGAGTAGCCCCTCGAGTTTCCCTCCGTTGCTTCTAAATTCCATGATTTTCGGATTTACTGCTGCTGCTGCTGACAGCACCGTCGACCCGCGGAGTTTTGACTATATCTCTGTGTAGGGGAGTCGAAACGCGACGAAATTTGGGGCATTGGATCCGCGGATCGCGAGACGATTCCAACGACACCTTACTTGCTGGATTTGGATCAGGGTTTGCCACTGTCGGAACCCCTAATCGAGCCGCATTGTTTGCCGATTCGAATCGATGTCCGAACCTGCATTCCGTCGACGTTTCGTGTTTCGGCTCGTACTCCGCGTAGAAGTGGCGAAATCCGGCGATTCTTGGACCGTGGATTCTAGACTCGAGGCGAAGCTTCGAGCCCTCACTTGTCGTTATTGGAGCAAAGTTAGCTTATTTGGATTTAAGCTTTTCTCAGCCGTTTTTCCGGCAGACTCGTGAAACGGTGTAACGTTGGGTTACTTCTTCGCGGGGACTTCGGATCTTTGGCGGACCAGCGAAGGGTCTTTTGGACGCGGGCCACCTTCCTTCGCTGCCAGGAGATTGCTATCGAGGTGGGTTTTCATCGGATCACGCCTAATTCAAGTAGTCAACATGTATAAGTTCCGGTTTTTGACTAAATTGCGAATTGCTCGAATTCATGATTAGTAGTACGTTAAATGAATTTTGGAAGCATGTTTAGTATACTTTTAATTATACATGTGGACTTGGACTTGACTTAGGAGAAAACCACGTTTTGGATCGTCATTAGCCTACACTACCAGATTTAGCTCTAGGAGCCGTTCTGTGCCGTATCATCGCCGCGGGAGTGCGATGGATACTCGGGTAGTGTAGTTGTTTTTACGCTCGTGCTGGGGATGCCGAGCTTACTTTTCAGCAGAGTCTAGTCGTGCTGGTTGTCGGGCACCGTCGGGGGTTTGACGGTGGACCCAGTGTACTGTGTGGTTACAGTTTGTGCCAAGGGGCACGTGGTATGTTAGTTCTTGGACCCAGTGTACTTGACTATGCCTGTGAGAGCCAGATTGAGCTCGACAGAGATACGCTTGCATACTCGGTTGGTTCGCGCCCACGAGTGCCGCTCCGAGTCCGGCTTAGTGCTTTTGCGTTGGTGTCGCTTCGCCCTCGTTGTGGGTTGCTCTCCGCTAGCTACCCCTGGGGTAGTTGTAGTGTTGCTTCGACAGGCGGGACGGGTGCTTTCACAATCCCTCGTAAGATTGGGTCAGCTTTTACTTGTTCTACAGAAAGTGGTTTAGAGCAGGATAGTATAGGGCTTGTTAGCTGTCGAGTGTTTCCAGCTTCTTTTACTTTCTTGCTTACCCTGTAGACTTAGTGGGTGGACCGATGTGTTTAGGGCGGTACCCACTGAGGACTACTTGTTTTTATAGTAGTTCTCACGCCCTCTTTCTTCCATTTGCTTTGTTGCTCCGTCCGAGTCGGATCGAGGCAAGGCGTCGCGAGCTAGAGCCCTTCCCCGTCGAGTGCCGAGTTAGAGGACCCTCCTGCAGGTAGTGACAGTTTTTGGTTTTGGACACTTTTGTACATACAGTTGAACTCGCTGAAGCGAGTAGTGTTACTCTGTATCTGTGATTGTATGTATATAAAGTGGTTGTTTTTCCTACCTGTTTGTTTATAGTTTACTTCAGCTCTATGCTACTGTTTGTGGCATTGTATGTTATTACGGCTTACGCTTCGTATACAAAAGAAATTCTTTTGTATACGGCGGATCTGTTTGCCGCGCGCCGGTGAATATGCAACCCGGGCGTGATTAAGTTGGTATCAGAGCTTAGTATTAGGTCGTTGGGACTTAGAAACCTAAGCTGGTTAACCTTAGGAAGGCTTGACGTGAGAGGCGTGATTTAACGCGAAAGTCATTGATTGATTGTTCTAACTCATCCTAGAGTGGAGTGAGTGACTGAAGGAGTGTCTGTTTCGGTCCAGAAAAATTATGTTGGCTGCAGACGACATAATTTTGAGGAGAAACAGGGACCGCCTTCGAGACTTTCGATGATTGGGTCGAGTGTTTTTGTATCTGACCTTGTTTCTATGTGTGCAGCTATGCCGCCTCGCAGAGGACGACCGCCGCTACGGGGGCCGCGCCCACCACCACTACCACCACTACCACCCCGGATACCGGACCGGATGGATCGGGGCACCCGACTTTGAGACGGGTGTACCTCGTGGTGGAGCCGAGCACTCGACACGAGACGAGTGCCCGGTCGAGTTGAGCGCCCGGATAGCCGCGCGACGAGAGCGACGAGCGGCGGGGGCTGTTTTACGACGAGATGTGCGAGAGGCTAGTGGCATCATCGAGCGGGGCACCACCCGCCTTACTCCGCCATCCCCTACTCCACCCATCGCACCGATCGCCGTACCCCCACCAGAGATACCTCCGCACTTGTGCGCTAGAGGATCGGATCGGCCCGACTGCGGCGGAGCAGGAGCGGGTGACTGAGCTTTTGTTTCGTTTCCGCCGCCTCGACCCACCGATGTTTGACGGGGTGTGCGCCGAGCCTTGGGTATTGGAGAGTTGGATCCGCGCGATGGAAAGGATATTTGAGGACATGTTCGTCCTGGAGGATCGGGACCAGGTTCATTTAGGGGTCCATTGTTTAGTTGGGGACGCACGGGACTGGTGGACGAGGATGAGGCGCGACCAGGGAGTTGTGGCTTCGCAGACGAGTTGGGACGAGTTTTGCGGGATGCTGTGCCGCACATATTTTCCAGACAGTGTGAAGCAGGGGATTGAGGAAGATTTGAAGAAGATCCAGCAGGGGGATCGCACGGTTCAGGAGTACGTTCGGGAGTTTTCGCGGCTCCTGAACTGTGTGCCGTACGCAGCGAGAGATGAGGCACACCGGGTATATCTATTCGAGCAGGGCTTGAGGCCAGATCTGTACAGGTTCGTTAGGGCGCGGAGGTCGAGGACCCTGGATGCGTCTATCGAGCAGGCACTGTTTGAGGAGAGGAGTGAGACGACACTTCGAGAGAGGATGGCTCGGACCGAGTCGAAGCGCCCGCTCCCGATGACGGGGACGATCGAGCGATGGCGTCCGCCGAGACCTCCACGATCACGGTTTCAGGGTCGTGGGTCCTCGGGCGTCGGCGTGCGTGGATACCCGTCGGCGGGGCGACCACGACAGAGGACACGAAGGCGTGATCCGCGGAGGACCGCACGCGGCGCGGCTGTGTGAGCGACGGGAGGCCGGTGTTTTGGATGTGGACAACAGACACTTTAGGGCGCCTTGCCCGAGATCGCATCGTCGCACCATCGACGCATCGGCCCGCACCGGGTCCCAGCCGTACGGGACACCGTCGAGCCACCGTCGTGAGGATAGCCCGCGACACAATGGCAGCAGCTCCCTGGCAGAGTATATGCGGCTCGGGTGGAGGACTCTTCGCCGACCGTGTGGTGGCAGTGTATCACTTTACTTTCTGGTACTAGAGCACGCACTTTATTTGATACCGGCTCATCGCATTCTTTTATTAGTCGAGCATTTGCATTATTACATGGTCTAGAGTTAGGGTTGTTGCCTCAGACCCGGGAGATTCAGGTTCCCGACCATGTAGTACGGGTTGTAGAGTGTTGTAGGTCGTGTCCAGTGCAGCTAGACTTGTGGATTTTGCCCGCAGACTTGTTAGTGTTGGGGCAGTTGCACGACTTCGACATTGTGCTTGGCATGGATTGGCCGACGCGGTACTACGCGACGATCGATGAGAGAGAGGACGGTGACGCGCTCCGCGAGCCGGGGAGGAGTTCACTTTCGGAGGCCGCAGGAGCACGTTGTTCGCCGCGTGGATTTCTTCGCCGAGAGCCCGACGGTGATGAGTAGAGGGTGCAATCGTTTCCGGCGACGGTTACGAGAGGTACCTACGGCGGCACTCCGTCACGCCCGGTTGCATATTCACGGCACGCGACAAATCCGCCGTATACAAAAGAATTTCTCCTGTATACGAAGCGTAGCTGTACCTGTAAAAACATACAATGCTACAAACAGTAGCATAGAGCTGAAATAAACTATAAACAAACAGGTAGGAAAAACGACTTTATATACATACATACACAGATACAAAAGTAACACTACTCGCTCCAGCGAGTTCACTGTATGTACAAAAGCGTCCAACTAAAAACTATCACTACCTGCAGAGGGAGTCCTCTAGCACCGAACTCGAAGGGTAGGCTCTAGCTCGCCACGCCCTTCCCGCGGTCCGACTCAGGAGGAGCAGCAGCCGCAACAGAAGGCCCTGCAACCAAGGTGGAAGAAAGAGGGCGTGAGAACTACTATAAAAACAAGTAGTCCTCAGTGGGTGCCGCCCTAAACACATCGGTCCACCCACTAAATCTACAGGGTAAGCAAGAAAGTAAAAGAACACTCAACAGCTAAGTACTACTATACTATCCTGCCCTCAACAACCCTCAGTAGAACAAGTAAAAGCTGACCCAATCTTACGAGGGACTGTGAAGGCACCCGTCCCGCCTGTCGAGGCAACACTACAACTACCCTAGGTAGCTAGTGGAGAGCAACCCACAACGAGGGCGCAGCGACACCAACGCAAAAGCACTAAGCCAGACTCCGGAGCGGCACTCGTGGGCGCGAACCAACCGAGTATACAAGCGTATCTCTGTCGAGCTCAATCAGGCTCTCACAGGCATAGTCAAGTACACTGGGTCCAAGAACTAACACACCACGTGCCCCTAGGCACAAACTGTAACCACACAGTACACTGGGTCCACCGTCAAACCCCCGACGGTGCCCGACAACCAGCACGACTAGACTCTGCTGAAAAGTAAGCTCGGCATCCCCAGCGAGCGTAAAAGCAACTACACTACTGTATCCATCGCACTCCCTGCGATGATACGGCACAAAACGGCTCCTAGAGCTAAATCTGGTAGTGTAAGCTAGTGACGATCCAAAACGAGGTTTTCTCCTAAGTCAAATCCATAGTCCAACATGTATAGAACTAAGTACTTGCTAAGCATGCTCCAAGGTTCAGATATTCATATCAATTCCATGCATTCAAGAAATCACATATTAGCATACTTAATCGAAAACGGAGACTATACATCGTAACTATTATTCTTAGGAGCATTCCGATGTAAACCCACTTCGATCGCAATAACCTGGCATCCTGGGAGTGTCCTGGGTCCTCCTCGATCACCTCCGCTGGTCCGCCAAGTGCCGAGGTCCCTCGCTGCGAAGAAGCAAACCAGAAATACTCGATTTTCACGATTCTGTCCGAAAACAGCGGCTGAGAAAAGCTTAATGTTAACCAAGCTAACCTTATCCGAATTCAGCGATCCACGGCTCAAAATCTTCGTCTCGCAGTCAGGAATCCAACGCCGCAAGTTTCGACGCGATCCGACCTCCCCGCGGAGAATCGGCCAAAGAGCCGACGGTCGACGCCGGAATCTCATAGCGGCTTTTCGACCCGCAACCGAGACTCGGTAAAGATGTGTTTCGACTAAGCAAACCTGATTCAATTCCAGTAAGTATGGTGTCATTGGAATCGTCTCGCAATCGCGGATCCAATGCCCCAAATTTCGCCGCGTTCCGATCGTCCTACACGAGAGATATGGTCAAAACTCCGCGGGTCGACGGTGTCGCGCAGCAGCTCGGAAATTCAGAAAATAGATGCAACGGAGGGAAACTTGATGGGCTACTCACCGCGAAACAAGCCCTAGGTCAGTCGCCGAGTCGGGGGCGGCGGTCCAGGACGCACGGCTGGCTCCCTCACAGCGTCACAAGGTCGCAAACCCGCCGAAACCACGCGTCGGCGCGTCGTCGTCGAAGCTCGAGCTCCTCCTGAGCTTGAGGAGCAACAGCGGCGACGGCGCAGCCCAAGGAAGGAGAAGAGGGAGGAGAGGAAGAAGATGATCTCCTCTCTTCTCTGCTGCGAATAAAGGGGAGTGAGGGGTGATGTGACAAGGGTCCAAAAGTCAAACTGCACCATTCCCGCCATGTCAGGTACAAATCCCCTCTCGTACCGTGCAGACAGTGCAACCCGAGAGCTCTCACGAGGGCTATACTGCAGTATGGCCCTGGTGGCTACACCGGTATAGCAACCGTTGCTATACCGGTATGGCAACCGACTTGTACCGGTACAGCTCACAGAAAAACCTGCAATTTGCAGATTTTCGTGACACACGCTGCTCTCGCGTTCCCACGGGGCCCGTATGGCGTCCAATTGGCGCCAACGCGACTCAGACTTGTCCCGACACTCGTCGGAGCTGTCGACAAGCCTCAGGTGCAAAAATCCAGGTCTCTACAGCACCGAGGCTCGAGGACATCCCTGTGGTTCGCGAGTTTCCGGATGTGTTTCCCCCTGAGACGACGACTATGCCGCCGGAGAGGGAGATCGAGTTTGTGATTGATGTAGTTCCTGGAACTGCACCAATCTCGAAGGTACCTTACAGGATGGCACCTGCAGAGCTGAGAGAGCTAAAGGCGCAGCTTCAGGATTTGATGGATAAGGGGTACGTGAGACCCAGTGTATCGCCTTGGGGAGCGCCGGTGTTATTTGTAAAGAAGAAGGATGGTTCACTTAGGTTATGTGTGGATTACCGGGAGTTGAATAAAGTGACCATCAAGAACAAGTATCCGTTGCCGCGCATCGATGATCTGTTTGATCAGCTGCAAGGATCTTGTGTCTTCTCGAAGATTGATCTCCAGTCAGGTTACCACCAGCTGAGGGTGAGGGCCGAGGATGTTTCCAAGACGGCTTTTAGGACTCGGTACGGGCATTACGAGTTTACAGTGATGCCTTTTGGATTGACGAATGCCCCTGCCGCGTTCATGGATCTGATGAACAGGGTGTTTAAGCCGTACTTGGACAGGTTTGTGGTAGTCTTCATCGACGACATTCTGATATACTCCCGTAGCGACGCCGAGTACGAGGAGCACTTGAGGATAGTGCTACAGCTCCTGAGAGAGAAGGAGTTGTATGCCAAGTTAAAGAAGTGCGAGTTCTGGTTGCGGGAGGTTACTTTCTTGGGCCACGTGATTTCGCGGATGGAGTGGCGGTCGACCGAAGAAGATTGAGGCTATTCGGGATTGGCCGACGACGGCGACCGAGGTGCGGAGCTTCATTGGATTAGCTGGATATTACCGTCGGTTTGTGGAAGGCTTTGCGAAGCTTTCCACACCCCTCACTCGATTGACTCGTAAAGGAATTAAGTTCACCCGGGAGTGAGGACCGTCGGAGGAGCTTCGATGAGTTGTTACGGTTGATGTCGGCTCCTATCCTTGCCCTTCCAACCATGGGGGAAGGATATGTGATCTACGATGACGCATCACACGGTGGACTAGGGTGTGTGTTGATGCGGCATGGTAGGGTAATTGCTTATGCTTCGCGACAATTAAAGGATTACGAGAAGAATTACCCTACGCATGACTTGGAGCTTGCCGCAGTGGTTTTTGCTTTGAAGTTGTGGCGGCACTACTTGTATGGCGAGCACTGTGAAATTTTTACTGATCATAAAAGTCTCAAGTATCTGTTCATCCAAAAGGAGTTGAACCTCAGACAGCGCCGGTGGTTGGAGTTACTGAAGGACTATGATATTAGTATTCAGTATCATTCCGGCAAGGCGAATGTGGTGGCAGATGCGTTGAGCAGGAAGGCAAAGGCAGGCTCGTGTTTGATGATCACGCACAGAGGCCGTTACTTGAGGAGCTACGGCGGTTGAGTTTAGAGGTTGTGTCCCCCGGGTCTACCGCAATACTAATGTCAATGGTTTTGCAGCCTACTCTATTGGATAGGATCCGAGAGAAACAGAGTGGAGACCCACACTTGTTGAGGATTAGAGAGCAGCTGGAGAGGGGACAGGCTGAGGGTTTCACAGTGGACAGTTCGGGAGTACTGAGGTACAGGGACCGACTGTGTGTACCCGTGGATTCAGAGATCCGAGCAGACATCTTGAGAGAGGCTCACTGTTCTCCTTATACAGTACATCCTGGTGGAACCAAAATGTATAAGGACTTGAAAGCACAGTTCTGGTGGAATGGAATGAAAAGAGACATTGGCAGATATGTGGCTCAGTGTTTGACTTGCCAACAGGTGAAGGCCGAGCATCAGGTGCCTGCTGGCAAGCTTCAGAGTCTGCCAGTGACCGAGTGGAAATGGGAGCAGGTCACGATGGACTTTGTCGTGGGTTTACCTAGAGCACAGGGTGGTTTCGATGCCATTTGGGTGATAGTGGACAGATTGACCAAGTCTGCCCACTTCCTACCGATTCGGACCACTGGTCCAGAGAGAGACTCGCGCGGCTTTACCCGGATGAGATTGTCGGTGCCGCATGGCGTGCCGTTGTCGATAGTATCAGACAGGGACCCGAGGTTTGTATCACACTTCCGGAGGAGCTTACAGGCAGCCTTGGGTACACAGCTACACTTCAGCACAGCGTTTCACCCACAGACGGATGGTCAGTCAGAGAGGACCATTCAGACGCTAGAGGACATGCTGAGAGCATGCGTCATGGATTTTGGGGGAGGATGGCATCAGCATTTGAGACTTGTTGAGTTTGCGTACAACAACAGCTATCAAGCGAGCATCCAGATGGCTCCGTTTGAGGCGTTGTATGGACGCAGATGCCGATCCCCGTTGTTTTGGAGCGACGTGGGTGAAAGGAAGACGCTGGGGCCTGAGTTACTGCTAGAGGCTGAGGAAAAGGTGAAGGTAGTTCGACGCCACCTTTTGACAGCCCAGAGCCGACAGAGGAGCTACGCCGATACCAGGAGACGAGACTTGGAGTTTCAGATTGGAGATCATGTATTTCTTAAAGTCTCGCCGTCCAAAGGGATACGCAGATTTGGAGTGCGTGGAAAGCTCAGTCCACGCTACATTGGCCCTTTCGAGGTTTTGGAGCAAGTTGGGCCAGTTTGCTTACAGGATTGCTCTACCCCCGCGACTAGTCGGCACCCACGATGTATTCCACGTCTCGGCATTGAGGAAATATGTATTCGATCCCTCTCACGTGATTGACTTCACTCCGCTTGAGCTTGGCGAGGACCTTCGATACGAGGAGCGACCGTTGCGGATTCTTGCTCGCGAGGCGAAAGAATTGCGCAATCGGGTCATACCGTATGTCAAAGTGCAGTGGAGTAATCACGAGGAGCGGGAGGCGACTTGGGAGCCCGAGACGGCGATGAGGGAGGCCTATCCCTACCTGTTCGACGAGCAGAGCTGAGGTACGGTTGAGTTTCGCGGACGAAACTTTTCGTAGTGGGGGAGGATGTAGAGACCTGGAAAATTGCACCTGAGGCTTGTCGACAGCTCCGACGAGTGTCGGGACAAGTCCGAGTCGCGTTGGCGCCAAATGGATGCCATACGGGCCCCGTGGGAACGCGCGAACGCGAGACGTGTGTCACGAAAATCGCAAATAGCGGGTTTTCGTGAGCCGCATCGAGTACAAATACGATTTTGTACCGGTACAAGATTGGTTGCTATACCGGTATGGCCCTGCGCAGTTAGGCTCTCGGGTTGCCTGTTTGTACCGGTACAAGTGGGTTTTGTACCGGTACAAAGCAGAGGTATGGTGCAGTTTGACTTTTGGCCACCTTGTCACATCACCCCTCACCATCCCTTTATACTTATCCGCAGAGAGAGAGAGGAGATCATCTTCCTCATCTCCTTCTTCTTCTCCTTCCTTGGCTGCTGCTGCTGCTCCTGCTGCTCCCCTAGCTCGAAGGTGGAACCGAGCTTGCCGACGACGCGCCGCGGAGAGGATCGAGCGAGTTTTCGACGACGAGACGCTGCGAGGGAGCCTATCGTGCGCGCGGGACCGCCGCCCTCGACTCAGCGACGAGCCTAGGGTTTTCCTGAGGTGAGTAGCCCCTCGAGTTTCCCTCCGTTGCTTCTAAATTCCATGATTTTCGGATTTACCGTCGTCGCCGTCCGACAAAGACCGTCGACCCGCGGAGTTTTGACTATATCTCTGTGTAGGGGAGTCGAAACGCGACGAAATTTGGGGCATTGGATCCGCGACTGCGAGACGATTCCAACGACACCTTACTTGCTGGATTTGGATCAGGTTTGCCCTGTCGGAACCCCTAATTACTGAGCCGCTGTTTGCCGATTCGAATCTGATGTGCCGAACTGCAGATTCCAGCGTCGACGTTTCGTGTTTCGGCTCGTACTCCGCGTAGAAGTGGCGAAATCCAGCGATTCTTGGACCAGTGGATTCTAGACTCCGAGGCGAAGCTTCTGAGCCCTCACTTGCTGTTATTGGAGCAGGTTAGCTTATTTGGATTTAAGCTTTTCTCGGCCGCTGTTTTTCCGTTGTATTCCGTGGAAACGGTGTAACGTTGGGTTACTTCTTCGCAGCGGGGGACTTCGGATCTTTGGCGGACCAGCGAAGGGTCTTTTGGACGCGGGCCACCTTCCTTCGCTGCCAGGAGATTGCTATTGAGGTGGGTTTTCATCGGATCACCCCTAATTCAAGTAGTCAACATGTATAAGTTCCGGTTTTTGACTAAATTGCGAATTGCTCGAATTCATGATTAGTAGTACGTTAAATCTGAATTTTGGAAGCATGTTTAGTATACTTTTAATTATACATGTGGACTTGGACTTGACTTAGGAGAAAACCACGTTTTGGATCGTCATTAGCCTACACTACCAGATTTAGCTCTAGGAGCCGTTCTGTGCCGTATCATCGCCGCGGGAGTGCGATGAATACTCGGGTAGTGTAGTTGTTTTTACGCTCGTGCTGGGGATGCCGAGCTTACTTTTCAGCAGAGTCTAGTCGTGCTGGTTGTCGGGCACCGTCGGGGGTTTGACGGTGGACCCAGTATACTGTGTGGTTACAGTTTGTGCCAAGGGGCACGTGGTATGTTAGTTCTTGGACCCAGTGTACTTGACTATGCCTGTGAGAGCCAGATTGAGCTCGACAGAGATACGCTTGCATACTCGGTTGGTTCGCGCCCAGCCGCTCCGAGTCCGGCTTAGTGCTTTTGCGTTGGTGTCGGCTGCGCCTCGTTGTGGGTTGCTCTCCGCTAGCTACCTCTGGGGGAGTTGTAGTGTTGCTTCGACAGGCGGGACGGGTGCTTTCACAGTCCCTCGTAAGATTGGGTCAGCTTTTACTTGTTCTACAGAAAGTGGTTTAGAGCAGGATAGTATAGGGCTTGTTAGCTGTCGAGTGTTTCCAGCTTCTTTTACTTTCTTGCTTACCCTGTAGACTTAGTGGGTGGACCGATGTATTTAGGGCGGTACCCACTGAGGACTACTTGTTTTTGCAGTAGTTCTCACACCCTCTTTTGCCACCGTTGTTGCAGTGCCTTCTGCGCTGCGCCGTCGTCTCGAGCCTGGATCGAGGCAAGGGCGTCGCGAGCCAGAGCCCTTCCCCGTCGAGTGCCGAGTTAGAGGACCCTCCCTGCAGTAGTGACAGCTTTTGGTTTTGGACACTTTTGTACATATTGAACTCAAGCGAGTAGTGTTACTACGTATCCGTGATTGTATGTATATAAAGTGGTTGTTTTTCCTACTGTTTGTTTATAGTTTACTTGACTCTATGCTACCGTTTGTGGCATTGTATGTTATTACAGTGCTACGCTTCGAATACAAAAGAAATTCTTTTGTATACGGCGGATCTGTCGGCGCGCCCGGTGAATATGCAACCCGGGCCGTGACATAACCCGGGCAAACGTGTTAAATTATAAATTTCAAATTTCAAATTTGAAATTATAAATTATAAATTTCAAATTTCAAATTTTAAACTTAAAATTTTAAATACTAAAAATTTATTTTAAATTCTAAATTTGAAATTTAGATTTTTTTTTTGAAATTTTATATTTATATTTATATTTACATTTTATATTTTAAATTTATAAATTCTATATTTATATTTTAAATTAAAATATTAAGTTTATATTTTTGTTCAACTATAAAATATAAATTTAAAATTTAAAATTTAAAAAATTATTTAAAATAAAATTTAGTAAAAAATATTATTTGTAAATATTAAAAAAAAAGTTTGCAAAATATAGCTGAGGGGAATTTTGTAATATATTATATTTTATTTTCTAGATTCTAATTTTACAGACAAAATCAAATATAGTAATACTATAAACACTATAATACGATTTATTCGTATTAAACTAAACGTGATAATATAGTATTAGTACTAATCTCATTTAGAAATCCAACATAATTGGATATATAAAAATACACTATAATATTATATAATTTGAACCACACGCGCCTACCGTGGGCGGACTCATTCTATTATATTATCTTTTGCTTTCCAATTCATTAAAGAAAGTTTAGATTTAGAAAAAAATTTGAAAGAAAGAGTAGATTAAAAATATTTATTTTTCCCATAAGTCTAGATAAAGAATTATAGACTTATGTGGCACCCGAGCCAGGTGTGGCTCGTCGTCCCTGCTGCTCTTTCTTTTGGAGAGCAGTAGGACTTTGTTGCTGCACTCGGTGCATCATTTTTTATTTTCAAATTTTATTTTTTATTTTATAATTATAATTTAATATAATAGAGATATATACTATTATATTTTAAAAAAAACTGTATAAAAGAATTTTGAACCATGAATTCTAAATTATTTAACATATATTTTTAAAATATCATAATATATATATTAAATTATAATTTAAAAATAAAAAATAAAATTTTAAAAAAATGGTGGCACCGGGTGGGGCAGAAGTGATGATGCAGTGATGGGCCTGCATGGCTTGGACGCCACACGCGCGGCACCTATCTGGAAATGGCTCTATACACCTATCTGGAAATGGCTCTATACACGTGGCGCCAATCTGGGGTATCCCCAAATTAATTTTTTTTTGGACACAACGTCCGGAAAAAAGGTCCCGAAAATTTTTGCCGGGGTGATTGCATGGTGAAGGGAATGCTAGATTTGTTTTAGATAGCCATGTTGATCTGTAAGGCACAGTTTTTCTTTCAATTCCAAGGTAAATTTATAAAGAAATAAAACCAAATTAAGTATCATTCAAAACTGATCCAAAGTCCAAACTCATCCAATTTCATCAACAAGCAGATAAACACCAATAAAAACTACAAATAAAAGAAAAATAACAATCTCAAGAACAAACAAAGTGGAGCTGAGCCCATAAAAACTAAAAAAAAAAAAAAAAAAAAATTACAATCTTAAGAACAAACAAAATGGAGCTGAACCCACCCGCTCACCGCATTCCCAATAGTTTAGCACCGACTGCTTGAGCCCTCTTAAAATTCTGAACATATCCCTTTCCCCCTCCTGTGGGCATGGCTACTCCAGTCTCCGTCGCGATCGGCCTCGTCGCAAAATGATCCGCCGCTAAAGACTCCACGGCGCCCTCAGGAACACGTGGAGCTCCTCGCTACGCCCGCCCGACGGCAGAGGTTGCGCTTGATCGCAGCGCGGCACTGCTCCACAAACTTGTGCTTTTGCACCACCTGCCCAACTACCACACTGTTGTCGGGGAGCACCGGCAAGAAGAGAGCGCGGTAGGCCTCCGCAAGGCTGTCGGGAAGTGCCACCACGTGGCAGAAGCGCCGCCGCCCTCCGCGGCGCGGGATGTGATGAGATAGGTCACGAAGGTGCTCAACCCGAAGATCAACGACGCGGCGGGCTACGCGGCGGGTTTGTGCGCCTTATCAGGTTCGGAGATCGATGCCCACGAACTCCTGGTGTCGAGGACCCTGGAGAGGAGTGAAGGGAGAAAGAAAAATTATCAATTAATATAACTACACTTTAATCTCATATTATTTAAAAAAAAATTAAAAAAAATTTATATCACACAGTATCAAATATCATTCGCTCCCAACTATAGCACGCAGATTCAAGAATTCCAGCCCTGCAGATTGAAAAAATTCAGACCAGCATAACAAACCTGCAAACACTAAAATATCGCTCCGAACAAATATTGATACTAATAAACTATAATACTCAATAATTTTACCACCTAAATTAAAAAAATAACGATGTTATATAATGAGATTAAAATAATCACATATAATCCTTACCTAATTTTAACCGTTTCCAACAATCAAATATTCAAGCAAATTTGAAATAAACGTACGGAGTCATTAAATAACATATCGAAATATCATCACAAAACATACGGAATCATAAAATAACATAATCCAAGTATCATCCGAAAACATAAATCAAAATATTCTTACATAAAATAAATATTATACTAAAAGCCCACAATAAAATAAAAATATTAAAAAGTCCACAAAATAAAACCAAAAACTCTCCATCTCCACATAATGATATCTTCATTTATCCCGGTCGTTTTTTTTTTCGATTTGACGAACCATCAGAACCAACCACCTAAAAAATTAAAAAATAAATAAAATGATTAGTATAAAACGAGAATAATTAAATCAGATGCATAATTATAACAAGATGAAGTATAAATTATTAATTTTATATTTAAAACAAAATATTATTTATCAGTGTAGCATAAAAGAAGTTGAAGACTTAACTGAGTTGAAATACTACAATAAGCACCATCACATCAAAATATAACACCAACTCCAACCTACAATAGAATAAAAAAATTAATTAGTTTTATGAATTGTATTTTCTGAGAAAAATTGTTAGTAGACTTGATTAGATCACTCTTTTGACATAACAAAAATTAGTAAAATAGTAAACTTAATAAAATACATCATACATGGATATTCACCTGCGAGACCTCAAATGTTTTTCTTCTTCTCTCTTCTCTTTTCTTTCTTCTGTTTCTTTTCACTTGATTTTTTTCTGTCTTTCCTCACAGATTTTTTGTAAAATTTTTTCAGATAGCTAACATGGAGCGCAAAGTTCATATTATCATACTTAAAAATAATCATTCCAATCACATGGCCGGTGGCATTGAAAACTGGGCCACCCGATGATCCTTGTGAGCTGTGTTCGTTGTTTAGCTGAATTAAAGGCACGTCTGAACGGAGTTTATATAGGGCCTCGTCTTCTGGATCACTATCACTATCTCCATCACTTAATGGATCAATAATATCCCGTGCCTTCCTATAGGAAGGTGTGTCGTACCAAGCCTTATGGAGAACTTCTTTGTTCCGAAAGGCATCTCCAAGCACTTTTGGATTGTCTTCTCGTTGTATATCTTTTACACAGGGATATGTAATTTCCCCGTGAACGGTCGTATATATCCAACTACTAGGGTGAGCAATGGATATTATCTCCTGTCCAACAAAGAGATCTGGTTCGCCAAAGTTGGCATAGCAAAATCCATTTTCATCATCATCTTCAGTAATCTCAACTTTTAATAATGCAGTATCAAAAGAACGATTTTTTGATACCAGCCTTACTTGTCCATTTTTCGACGACCGAAATTCAACATCATCAATCTTCCGTACCTCTATTTCCATAAAATCTCTATCGAAAAGATGTGCCGCCGTCAAAATATAACCATGTGGATCGATACAGAATCCGGTTCCTAACGAACTTACAATTTGTTCTACGTTTTCATTTGAGAAGGTAACATCAATAAGCCATACTACATTTTTCATTTCATGATTAATCTCTCTAATCTCCTTTGGTCCCAGAGATTTTTCGACGTCCCCATTTATAAAGGATTTAACTGTAAATTTAAACATAAAAATATAAAATTATTTTTCTACTAAGTATTTCATTATTATTTCTCAAAAATATAATACAAAACAAACTATATAAACGCAACCTTTCAAAAATTTTCAAAAAAATTTCTTAAACAAAAAAATTTATCAAAATAAAAAATTATTTAAAACTAATACTACAAAATCTACAACCAAAATACAACAAAAGCAATCTACAAACCTAAACTGAAACAAAAAAAATAACGACTAAAAAACGAAGTCTAGAAAGAAAAAGCAGTTGCTAGCTAGAATGTGATACCTTGTGACGATAATGGTTTAGAAGCAGAAGAGGGTCCGGCCATTATGTCTAAATATCTCGAGCTACCGGGCAAGTCGAGCCACTTGGCAAGACTCGGAATCGTACTCGATTTGTTCAAGAAATCTCGCCTCTAATCACTTCCAGATAGTTGAGGGCTTGAAGGAGCTGCTGCCACCAACTTTCCACCGGTCTCCAAGCTCAGCTATCTCCAAGTAAAAACCTCACCCTCTGAAGTGAAAGCTTAGAGGTCAACTCGAATTTTAAAAAAATACTGAAGAGAAAATAATTTAATATAATATAATATATATATATATATAAATAAATAATTTAAACCACTAGATCTGAACTAAAGGCTAAAAAAATATTTATATTTTTATAATCTAAATTAATATATATATATATATATATATATATATATATATATATATATATATATATATATATATATATATATATATATATATAACCCAAATTCTAATATTTAAAAATCAAAACCTTTTCCTTTTTTAAAATCAAATCATAATATTCAAAAATCAAAACCTTCTCATTTCTCAAACCCTCTCAAAAGAGAATTATTTCAAAATCTTCCTATTTTCCAAACCTCTCCATCTCAAAAGAAAAGTGGTTGTACACTTGTATAGTCTCTTGTTCAATCTTCTTCAAGAGAGAGAGGTGGGTTGCCAGAGGGAAAAGAGAGAGAGGGTTCACGTGAGAGAGCTCTGATGAGGCTGCGGCGGTCGGGCGGGGTAGGCGGCAGAGGTTGAAAACTTGAATGGGCCGGTGGACGCCGGCGCTTTCTTCACTCCGCCCGCTTCAAGTTGCCGCTGGTCTCCTCTCGAACAACGAAGCGTCGGCGCGGAGGGCGTCGTCGGGGCGTCGGACCACCACCGTAGAGAAGAGAAAAGAGGAAGAGAGATGGAGGGAGAAAAAGTAAAAAAGAAACAAGAAAAAAAATAGATCTGGTATGGATTGCAAGAGAGAGAGAGAGAGAGAGAGAGAGAGAGAGAGAGAGTAGTGGGTTGGCCGAGGTGAAAAGAGAGATTGAGAAAAGCGTAGTGGGTTGGATCTATTTATAACTATCTAGCCTCCTTACAAAAAATATTTACTATCTAGCTTTTTTTTTTTTTTGAAAAAAAATTTCTATCTAACCTCATTGTCAAAAATTTAATATACATTAATATGTTTAGTGGTGGGAATTATCATTTTCTCTATCCTCTCCCATTTCCCGGATCACTTCTCATAACTCTCTTTCTCTCTCCTCTCCAACCCCACTGCTCTCTCTCTCTTTTTCTCTCTCTCTCTCTCTCTCTCTTAGACCCTCACGAAAAATTCTAGAATGCACAGCACCCTCTCTCTCCTCTCTCCCCACCAACACACATGCATGCAAGTACACAGACATGAACATCTCTCTCTCTCCAATATTTAATTAATAATAATTAATTTTTATTATAATATTAATAACAAATTTATTTATTAATAATAATAAATAATACTATTACTAAATTATTTTTTTATTATTATTACTACTTAGTACTAAATTTAATTATACAAGTCAATAGTAATTAAATAGTTATACTTAATAAGTAACAATTAATTATTAATAATAACGATAATAATTTTAGTAATCACATTACATTCTCATACATAAAATCGCATTACATTCACTTAATTTAATATGAGTATTCAGTAGACTAGACATTGAAAATAAAAAATACAGTCATACAAAAACATTAAGTGTTCATACATAATGTATATTTGAATTATGTTTATATTATGTGAAATGTGTAGTCAAGTCATATGTCAAATTTAATCAACTTTATATCATATGTAATGTATGGTTATATCACTTTTATTTTTATGTAATATATAATTATATCGTATTTTGAATGTGTATTTTTATGGATGTTTAATAATGTTATATATATATATACATATATATATATATATATATATATATATATATATATATATATATATATATATATATAGTTCGCTATGGTGCTTGTAAAAACACCAAGTACTTGATGTGTGTGAATTTTTTACCGTTAGATCTACATCTTTGATCATTTTCAATTGTTAGATTGTACTATTCAACCAACCACTCACTTAACACAAGAGGGCCCACATCATCCTAACCACACATTTATTAATCTATGGGCTAAAAACTTACAAGACCAATGACTTGGTACTTTTAAAAGCATAGGAGCTCAATTCTCTCTCTCTCTCTCTCTCTCTCTCTATATATATATATATATATATATATATATATATATATATATATATATATATATATATATATTAAGTTCTAGTAATCAAAATAGTAGTAATAATAAAAAAAAATATTTGAGTAATAATATTATTTATTATTATTATTAAATAATTTTTTTATTAATATTATAATAAAAATTAATTATTATTAATTAAATATTGAAGAGAGAAAGAGAGAGAGAGATGTGTGTGTGTTGGGGAGAGAGGAGAGAGATGGTGCTGTGCTAGGAGGTATTCTACACTGTCACACTTACACCACATCATCAATAACAAGCCAATTACATTCCTTCTTTTCAAACAAAAGTACAATAAAAATATTTTTTTACAATCATGATGTGATATATATTTCTAAAAAAATATTTTGATTGGCTTGTTACGCCACGTCATATATATACCCGTTGCATTCTAGAATTTTTCCTGTGCTAGGGAGGGTCTGAGAAAGAGAGAGATAGAGCAGAGTGGGGTTGGGGAGGAGAGAGAAAGAGAGTGAGAAGTGTCACGCCCCGGGTTGAAGGATTCCCCGGGCACGCCGACAAATCCGCCGTGTACAAGAAATTTTTTCTGTACACGAAACGTAGCTGTACCTGTATAACATACAATACTACAAACAGCAGCATAGAGCTGGGAATACAATAAATAAACAGGTAGGAAACGAAGCACGAGTTCAAAATACATAAAACATCTAGGGATACAAGAAACTACTCGCTCCAGCGAGTTCACAACTGTATGTACATAACTCACAAACCCAAAAACTATCACTACCTGTAGGAAGGGAAGTCCTCTAACTCAGCAACACGCGGGAAGGGCTCTAACTCATAACGCTCTTGCCTCGATCCAACTCAGGAGGAGGAGCGCAGCGCAGGCAGCAACAGTGGAAGAAAAGGGGCGTGAGAACTACTATAAAAATAAGTAGTCCTCAGTGGGTACCGCCCTAAACACATCGGTCCACCCACTAAGTCTACAGGGTAAGCAAGAAAGTAAAAGAAGCTGGAAACCCTTGACAGCTAAAAACCCCTATACTATCCTGCTTTAAACCACCCCCCTGAAGAACAAGAAAAAGCTGACCCAATCTTACGAGGGACTGTGAAAGCACCCGTCCCGCCTAGCGAGGACACCGTGGCTCAAGAGCATCTGGCGGAGAATACTCTCTCGAGACTGGAACTACTCTCCGTCTCGCCTAATAAGGTTACACCATATCTCAAGAGCAACCGGCGGAGCAAGCTCTCTAGACTGTGAACACACCCGTCTCGCTCAACTAGGCTCTACTCAAGTCACAACCTCACAGAAGGTAGAACGAAGGGTCACTGACTGTCTCACTCGGGCTGCCCAAACGGACCCACCCTGCCTGTATCTAGCTACGCCGTACACCGCCTTTAAGGTGTCGGCTCAAGAACTGTCCCAAACAGAAACTGCGAATCAACATCGCACTGAAACCTCATTCCGGAATGGCATTCGCGGGGCGCGACCCACGCGAGTATACAAGTATCTCTGTCACTTTCATTGTAGCTCTCACAGGCAAAAGTCGAGTAAACAGGGTCTAAACACTAATACACCACGTGCCCCTTGGCACAAACTGTAACCACACCGTACACTGGGCCCACCGTCAAACCCCCGACGGTTCCCAACAATCAACCTAACTAGACTCTGCTGAAAAGTAAGCTCGGCATCCCCAGCGCGAGCGTAAAAGCAAACTACACTACCCTGGTATCCATCACACTCCCACGGCGATGATACGGCACAAAACGGCTCCTAGAGCTAAATCTGGTAGTGTAAGCTAGTGACGATCCAAACGTGGTTTTCTCCTAAGTCAAATCCAAGTCCAACATGTATAATTCAAAAGCGTACTAAACATGCTCCCAAAATTCAGATTAACGCAATACCATTCATGAATTCGAGCGATCACAAACTAGTTGAAAACTGGAACTTATACATGTTGACTACTTGAATTAGGTATGATCCTATGAAAACCCACCTTGATAGCAATCTCTTGGCAGCGAAGGAAGTGGCCCGCGTCAAGGTGATCCCTCGCTGGTCCGCTGAAGTCCGAAGTCTCCCGCTGCGAAGAGGCAAATGCACGATTTCACAAATTCTGTCCGGAAAACAGCGGCTGCGAAAAGCTTAATTCTAGATAAGCTAACCTTCTCCAATTTCAGCAAGTAAGGGCTCGGAAGCTTCGTCTCGAAGTCACGAATCCAATGGTCCAAGATTCGCTGGATTTCGCCACTTTTACGCGGAATACAAGCCGAAACACGAAACGTCGCCGCTGGAACCTGCGGTTCGGAACTTCAGAATCTGCTCGCAAAACAGTAGCTCAGTAAAGATGAGTTCCGATAGGGTAAACCTTGTCCAAATCCGGCAAGTAAGGTCTCGTTGGAATCGTCTGGAAGTCGCGGATCCAACGCCCCAAGTTTCGCCGCGTTTCGACTCTCCTACACAGAGATCTAATCAAAACACGTTTGAGCTCCTTTGATCACTAGGCAAATGATATCGAAAAATCATAAAATTTATTTTCTAGGTACTTCAAATACTTTAGATCAAGTCTAACGGAACCGATCGTCGATTCGAAAGTCCGAACATCGAAAACAAAGTGGAAGCACGGAGCGCCCCGTGCTTCCGATAGCATAGTAGCCTCACACTATATATATATATATATATAGTGAGGCTAGGATGCTTATGGAAGACGGGCGCTCCGTGCTTCCACTTTGTTTTCGATGTTCTGACTTTCGAATCGACGATCGGCTCCGTTAGACTTGATCTAGAGTATTTGAAGTATCTAGAAAATAAATTTTGCGATTTTTCGATATCATTTGCTTAGTGATCGAAGTGGCTCAAAATCAACGAAAATAAAAATCTTACAAAATCTGAGGATGTGACATTAAAATATAAGATAAAAGTTATTGATCTTGTTTTATATGGTATAACGAATTTTCTATCAAAATTTCACGTGATTTGAATATTTCTACACCGTTAAACTTGCAAATCGCCTCACTACTAGTTAAAATTATTAATTTTGTGCCCTTCGATCACTAGGCAAATGATATCGAAAAATTGCAAAAATTATTTTCTAGGTACTTCAAATACTCTAGATCAACTCTTACGAGCCAATCGTCGATTCGAAAGTCCGAACATCGAAAACAACTTGGAAGCACGGAGCCCTCCGTGCTTCCATAAGCATACCAAAGACAACTCTCTCTCTCTCTCTCTCTCTCTCTCTCTCTCTGTATATATATATATATATATATATATATATATATATATATATATATATATATATATATATATATATAGAGTTGAGCTAGAATGTTATCGATAAAGAAATCGCACTTTTGCCGCCCATTTATTTTTGATGATGGAGCCTCCAAATTGATGATCGGCGCCGTTGAATATGATCTATACCATTTGAAGTATTTAGAAATCAAATTTCATACATTTTCGATATTATTTTCTTATCCATCAAGTGGACATAAAAATGAACGCTAAAAATGAATATTCTTAAAAAAATGATGATAGGAGTCTTGTAATCTAGATCAAGAATATAGATCTTGTTTTAAATAGTTTAAAAAATTTTCTAACAAAAATTCAATTGATTTCGATATCTTTACACCGTTAAACAAGAAAACGCCTCATATCGATCATTAAAATTACAAATTTTGAAACCATTTGATCATAAGACAAATGATATCGAAAAGGTTTGAAATTTAATTTCTAAATACTTCAAGTGGTATAGATCATGTTCAACGGTACCGATCGTCGATTTGGAGGCTCCATCATCGAAAACAAATGGGTGGCGAAAGTGACGGTTTCTTATCGATAAGATTCTATTAACTATATATATATATATATATATATATATATATATATATATATATATATATATATATATATATATATATATATATATATATATATATATATATATATCCCGCTATGCTTGTAAAAGCACAAAGCACTTGTTGTTTGGTTGCACGCATTTGCAATCGCAGCGGTTGTAAATGCGTGCAAATTTCAATTCTTTTGTTTGGTTTAGTGTAGTTGAGCTCAATCGCTATGCCTAATCGCACAAGAAGTTAAATGTCGCAGCTTGGAACTACATCCAAATTGGGCGTAGTTCCAATCGGCAAGTTAGTGAGGATATAATCACCCACAAATTAACGTAATAAATAAATAAATAACTAAATAAATAAATAATATATGTATATAGGTAAATAAAAATACTTGTAAATAAACTCATACATATAAAAAATTTTAGACAGTACAAGCTTTGTGCAAAAAATTAATTTTTTTAAATTTATTTTATTTAAAATATAAATATAGTTTTTTTCTAAATTTTTATAAAATGTGATCTTATATGTTAATTTAATAAGTTTTAATTAATTATAATTATTAAGTTTGATTAAAAAAATGAAAGAATCGTTTAAATTTTTAAAGTTTGATTTACATATTAAAATTAAATAAATTAAAAATTTTAATGTGTGGATTAATAAGTTGAAGAATTGTTGAAAAATATAAAAATATTATATATATATCTACTTATTTATTTATAAATAGTAAATTTAAATGATTAATAAATTTATATAATTATTTTATGTTTAGTGAAGGTAATCTCACCACCCTATCTCAAGAGGTGACAAAATTCGTAAATACAACTATCAACTTCATATTACCAAACAAAAATCGTAATAAATGTAAGAATCGCGTAAAACCAAACAGACTAGGTGTAGTTGCAACCGCAGATTTGCAAATCGCACGTATTTCCAACTACACTCGTTTCGCAACTACATCCAACCAAACGCCCCTTGGTGCTTGTGAATTTTACCGTTAGATCTAAGACTTTGATCATTTTCATCCGTTAGATTATACCATTCAACCAACCAAGCCCACATCTATAATTTCAATGGCTAAAAACTTACAAGACCAAACAGATTTCTTTAAAAGCAAAAGAGCTCAATTCTCTCTCTCTCTCTCTCTCTCTCTCTCTCTATATATATATATATATATATATATATATATATGGGTTGTGCTCCTATACTATTAGTAGTATAGAAGCTCCTCTATTATATAGGTACCGTTTGGTTCGGGTATAAGCAAGAACTAGCTATTAAAGGAATAGGTACAAGTATGTGGATAAGAAAAATAGCGTTTGGATGAAAATTGAGTTGTTCACGAGAATAAAAAAAATATTAGGTAGTTTTATATAAAAAATGAAGGTGTTGATGGGGATAGCCGAGAACTACTATTTTCGAATAAAAAATTAACGTTTGGATATAAAAAGAGGGATAATGGCCTATTCCTATTCCTATCCCATAACCAAACGGTGAGTGTTTTAAACAGTTGGATCCTTTTTGAGATCCATACACAGATTTGGATGATTAACTGGGATGCTGTTTCTAACACCGTTAACACAGATCAAAGTGGTAGAGGAGAGAGAATTCCACTTCAAACTTCTCTGTTTCTTCGTTAAAGAGAAATTAAAGAGGAGAGAGAATTCCAAACCTCTCTAAATTAAAGAGGAGAGAGAATTCCAAACCTCTCTCTTTCTCTCCCTATCCCTCTTAGAGAGAATCCCAACCCCCTCTCTCTCTTTCTCTCTCTCTCTCCAAAACCCAACTCTCTCTTTCTTTCTCTCTCTCCGAAACATCCATGAAAATTAAAGTCATGAGCTATGGATCTTTTAAGAAAATACAAAATACTTATAGTTTCTTTTTTTCTAAGTATTTTTTATATTTTTATTAAAAAAAATTCTACAAGATTGGTACTAAATAAATTTTTATTTTTTCTGCAAAAAAATTTATCAATGTTTTTAGAGAGAGGTTTGGGATTCTCTCTAGAGAGAGATTTGAAGTGGGTTTCGAAGAGAGAGAGAGAGAAAGAGAAAGAGAGAGAGAGGTTGAGTTCCCGGAGAGAAAGAGAAAGAGAGAGGGTTTGGATTTCTCTCTCCTCTTTAATTTCACTTTAGGGTGTGTTTGGTTCCACGTAAAACTGTGGAAAAAAAATTTCGGTGGAAAAAAAAATTTTCGGAGGAAAATAAATTTTACGCTTTAGTGTTTGGTTTATAGGAAAAGAAAAGTAGTTTTAAGTTACGGTTGTTTGGTTGAAAGGAAAAGAAAAATAGATGAAAAATTATTTAATATATTTTTTATTATATATATTATTAATATATTATAATTATTATATATATTTTCTCTAATTATATATATTATATATTATAAATATATAATAATTATCATAATATATTTAATTATTATAATTTATATTTATAAATAAAATATATTATATAATAAATATGTAATATAATATATAATAATAATATATATAATATTATAAAATAAATTATTATATATTTATAAATAAAAAATAATTATAAATAAAAAATTATATATTTATAAAAAAATATATCTAAAATATATTATATTATACATTAATTAAGTATGAAATATAATATATAATAGTATATATTTAATACTATAAAATAAATTATTATGTATTTTATAAATAATATATGTATATATAATATTAGACAATAATATATTTAAATAATAAAATTATATATATATATATATATATATATATATATATATATATATATATATATATATATATATATATATATATATATATATATATATATAAAAGAGTGGGAGAGAGTCCACGGTCACCACCGTGGACTCTCTCACGCGGTCCACGAGGCAACGATGCCTCGTGGACCGCGCATGCTCAAATTCCCCCTGAGCCGCGATTTCAAGCATGCAGTTTTCGTTTTCCGCGGACTGCTAGTGGAAAACGAAAATGCAATTTTTTCGAGAATCAGTAAAATGACTTTTCCAAATTTTTTTTTTTACAGACAACCAAACATCAGAAAGAGAATTTTCAGCCGAAATTTTTTTTTCCATGCACTTTTACAGGGAACCAAACACCCCCTTAGCGGAGAAAGAGAGAGGTTTGAATGGGATTCTCTCTCCCCTACCATTTCTCTATTAACAGTGTTAGTAGCAACAACCCACTTCATCCTCCACATTTATGCACGAATTTCAAAAAGAATCCAACGGTTTAAAATATTATAGTATAGGAACTACTATACTATTGATAGTATAGGAGCACATTGTGCTTCTATACTATTAATAGTATAGAAGCACAAGTACTATAGTGTTTTTAGCCATTGATCCTTTATCAAGATTCGTGCACAGATGGATGAATTAACTGGGATGACAACATTTAACACCGTTAGAAATAAAGGAGGAGAGAGAAACCCACTTAAAACCCATCTCTCTCTTTCTCTCTTCTCCCACAACCGAACCCATCTCTCTCTCTCTCAATAAAGGAGGAGAGAGAAACCCACTTGAAACCCATCTCTCTTTTTCTCTCTTCTCCCACAACCGAACCCATCTCTCTCTCTCTCTCTCAATAAAAGAGAAGAGAGAAACCCACTTAAAACCCATCTCTCTCTTTCTCTCTTCTCCCACAATGAACCCATCTCTCTCTCTCTTCTTAAGTTATAGATTTATATTTGTTGATAGAAAATTAATTATAAGTATTTATTTATTTTATTTATGATTTTTATTGCAAGTAATAAATAGAAAATTTGTTACATTCTTTTTGGGGATAAAAATTTATTATATATACATTTTCTCTTTATGATACTTGTTTATGACAGTAAATAAAAAATTTTAAGAATCATATGAGATGGATGATGCTTAATTTTATATTCCCTGTTTATGATTTTAATGTTATAGATGAATGATGCCTTTCAATCTGAAAATATTAGAAGAAACAATGAGAATATGAATTAAGATGGTTTATCTATATGTGGTCAAAACAATGCTCCAGAAAATATTAGTGAGAATATAAATTCAGATTATTTTGATGCCGATTTAGATAACCATGATGATTTTGATGATAAAAATCATAAGAAAAATAAACAAATACTTGTAATTAATTTTCTATCAACAAATATGAATCTATAACTTAAGAAGAGAGAGAGAGAGAGATGGGTTCGGTTTTGGGAGAAGAGAAAAAAAGAGAGATGGATTTTAAGTGAATTTCTCTCTCCTCCTTTATTGAGAGAGAGATCTATAACTTAAGAAGAGAGAGAGAGATGGGTTCGGTTTTGGGAGAAGAGAAAAAAAAGAGAGATGGGTTTTAAGTGGATTTCTCTCTACTTCTTTATTGAGAGAGCGGGAGAGAGAGAGAGAGAGAGAGAGAGGTGGGTTCGGTTGTGGGAGAAGAGAGAAAGAGAGAGATGGATTTTAAGTGGATTTCTTTCTCCTCCTTTATTTCTAAGGGTGTTAAATGTTGTATCCCAGTTAATTTATCTATATGTGCACGAATCTTGATAAAGGATCAATGGCTAAAAACACTATAGTAGTTGTGCTTCTATACTATCAATAGTATAGAAGCACAACTCTATATATATATATATATATATATATATATATATAGAGTCGGATTTACTTATTAGTAGTAAAATCCCATTTTAGGCTTTTTAACCTTTGGATCATTTCTTATTTTTATTTCTAACAATTTGGATTAAATACTATAACCCATTGAGACCACTCAACCCTGACCACTCAACGCTAACTACCTAATATCATCCCGACCTCTACAAATTTTCATCCGAGGGTTAAAAACTTGGTAGTAAAAAGGACGTTTTTTACTACTAATAGTATTTAATTTATATATATATATATATATATATATATATATATATATATATATATATATATATATATATATATATATATATATATATATGACATTATTAAACATCCCATAAAAATAAACATTCAAAATATGATATAATTATACATTACATAAAAATAAAAGTAATATAACTATACATTTAATATGATATAAAGTTGATTATATTTGACATAAAAGTAATATAACTATACATTAAATATCATATTAAATTAAGTGAATGTAATGTGATTTTATGTATGAGAATATAATGCGATTACTCATATTATTATCGTTATTATTAATAATTAATTATTACTTATTAACTATAACTATTTAATTATTATTGACTTGTATAATAAAATTAAGTACTAGCAGTAATAATAAAAAAAAAATAATTTAGTAATAGTATTATTTATTATTATTAATAAATAAATTGTTTATTAATATTATAATAAAAATTAATTATAATTAATTAAATATTGAGAGAGAGAGAGAGAGAGAGAGAGAGAGAGAGATGTACATCTGTGTGTGGTGTTTACGTGCATGCATGTGTGTGTTGGGTTGGGGAGAGAGGAGAGAGGGTGCTGTACTAGGGAGGATATGAAGAGAGAGAAAGAGAGAGATAGAGCAAAGGGATTGGGGAGGAGAGAGAAAGAGAGGGAGAAGGGATCTCGAAAAATAGGAGAAGATAGAGAAAATGATAATCTCCGCTATTTAACATATTAATGTATATTAAAAATATTATTTTTTTTTTTCAAATTTTTGAAAATAAGATTAGTTTCAAATTTTTTTCCAAAAAACGACTAGATAGAAAATATTCTAATAAATCTAGGTAGGTAAATAGAACTGGGATGGCCTATCTTTTTTGTACTGCCTACAACTTGTAGGCCCTATTCTCAAAGCCTACTCTCCCATTACTTATATTTGATTTAAAGCATGAAGCGCATTCCGGCTCATGAGATATTAATATTAAAGAGCTAATCATTAAATTGTTCGATTTAATGCATGAGGCGCAGTCCGGTCCAGCCGTCAGATCGGTCGGGTGGTTAGGTGTTCATTAATGTTAAGGAGAGTATTACGAGACAAGGCAAAGAACATCATAGTCTAAAAAATTCTGAAAAAAATATTTTGTAATTAATAATCTGTGTACTTTAATAAAGATAGGGTGGTTAGGTGTGTTTGTTTGGGTGAAAGTGAGGGGGAAGTGGAGAGGGGGGAAGTTGTTTACGCCAGTTGTTTGTTTCTTAGTAATTTTCTTACAGTCGAAACTGAGTTCACCTAAAATAGGATAATTGACTTATACGGACGAAGTCAATTAGATGAAGTGAAGTATTAAATTTGATTAGGTAATGTGATCAAATTTGGTTAGATAAGTTTTAATATATTTTTTTGTCTAATTTGGATATTTAGAAAATGATGAAAAATAAATTTATTAAATTTTAATAATTTTTTAATTTTAGAATTTTATTTGTTGTATTATTATAATTTATATATGCAAACAAATAATATAATTTTTTAAAATTTTATTTTATAATTATACATATATATAATTATATACATATATAATTATATTAATTTTTATTTATTATAATTTATTATTCATTTAAGTTATACTTTTTACATCATCTACTTATACCAAACAAACAATGACTAATGACTGTCTTATGATTAAAAACAAATGAAAGTGAATTAATTTTACTCCACTTCAACCCAAAATGTAAGCAAAGTACTTACGCGAAAAACAAACATACCCTAAAAGTGTCAGGGGGAACTCCAGTAAGTTAAGAGACCGAAGAGCTTCCTACTGTAAAAAAAAAAAATCTTTCCTAGAGAATGATCAATTGAAACAAACATTTGGACACGTCATTCGAGACGGTCTCAAGTTGAGCTAAAGGCGGAAAGGGCCCGTCGCCCATGGATGGTCGGTCCATCTTTTTTGTACTGCCTACGACCTTGTAGGCCCTATTGATGAATTCTCAAAACCCTGCGCTCTCCGAATCGTACGGCGCCGATTCATCCGGATGGCTGCAGGTGTACGTTATATACGAAAAAAAAGGAAAATTTGCTGTGTGCCCTCTAAAGGCATGTATATACAAGAATACTCTTATAAGAATTAAAATATTTTAAATGTCTTTCTAAATATAGAACACTTTTAAAAATACGCTTCAAAACACGTCTATCTATTATCTATTATCTTTCTATTATTTATTACTATATACTAAAGTAGAACCCTTAATGATCCCTATGTGAGAATTTGACATTCTATATCTAGCGTGTCAAATTCTATTCTATTTACTATTTACTATATTATTAAAATCAAATTAATTATAAATCCTTAATGATACTATTTATTATATTATTAAAATCAAATTAATTATAAATCCTTAATGATCCCTTATACCAATTAAACAATTATCTAAATCTTAAACCGTAAATACTAATTCAAAATTTAATTTTGATCTATTTTAATATTTAAATTCAAATGCGTCAAAATTTAATAGATTATTTGAGATGAACTATTTATTATATTATTAAAAATCAAATTAAATTTTGTTAAATTCATTAGTTAAAAAGATAAAGATATTTTTTAAGATTTAAATTAATTAGTTAAAAAGATAAAGATATTTAACTCTTTCTATATACTAAAGTAGAACCCTTAATGATCCCTATGTGAGAATTTGACATTCTATATGCTTGCCACGTGTCAAATTCTATTCTATTTACTATTTACTATATTATTAAAATCAAATTAATTATAAATCCTTAATGATACTATTTATTATATTATTAAAATCAAATTAATTATAAATCCTAAATGATTCCTTATACCAATTAATCAATTATCTAAAGCTTAATCCGTAAATACTAATTCAAAATTTAATTTTGATCTATTTTAAGATTTAAATTCAAATGCGTCAAAATTTAATAGATTATTTGAGATGAACTATTTATTATATTATTAAAAATCAAATTAAATTTTGTTAAATTCATTAGTTAAAAAGATAAAGATATTTTTTAAGATTTAAATTAATTAGTTAAAAAGATAAAGATATTTAACTCTTTGTGAGATATTTTTGGCGGGTGCGGATATTACGCGTAAGAAGAAAAATATTTGAAAAACGCGTAGATAAAAAATATATGATATAAATGAAAGGGTATTATTGTTAAAATTTAATTTTGATCTATGCAAAATTAGTTAAAAAGATAAAGATATTTTTTAAGATTTAAATTCATTAGTTAAAAAGATAAAGATATTTAACTCTTTGTGAGATATTTTTGGCGGGTGTGGATATTACGCGTAAGAAGAAAAATATTTGAAAAACGCGTAGATAAAAAATATATGATATAAATGAAAGGGTATTATTGTTACCCAAAACTAACAGATATTTTTATTTTCAATCATTAGATATGATCTAATGGCAATAAATTAACAGATATTCTTTTTGAACTCTTTGTGAGAATCTAACACGTGGCAAAATTAGTTAAAATGATAAAAATATTTTCGTATTTAACTCTTTGTGAGATATTTTTGGCGGGTGCGGATATTACGCGTAAAAAGAAAAATATTTGAAAAACGCGTAGAGAACAAATATATGATATAAATGAAAGGGTATTATTGTTACCCAAAACTAACAGATATTTTTATTTTCAATCATTAAATATGATCTAATGGCAATATATTAACGAGATATTCTTTTTGAACTCTTTGTGAGAATCTAACACGTGGCAAAATTAGTTAAAATGATAAAGATATTTTCGCAATAAAATTCATATTTGATTTAAAATTTAATTTTGAAATATTTTAATATTTAAAATTAAACCGTAAATACTAATTCAAAAATTTTAAACTCACGCTTTTATAAATAGTATAGATATTGTATGTCACTTTCCTACTATCACTTCTGTATTTTTTACTTCGTAATTTTTTTTCCCTACTATCACTCATTCTGTAATATTCGCTTTTATAAATAGTATAGATAGATATTGCATGTCACTTCCCTACTATCTCTTCTGTATTTTTCACTTCGTAATTTTTTTTTCTCTACTATCACTCATTCTGTAATATTCTTAGTTCTTAGATGTTGATGTTTTAAAATAGAATATATTATTTTTTTTTTATTATTTTAATACGAAACAAGTATTAATTTTTTTTCTTGAATGTCTTATTGTTCTCAGGATATGACACTTGGGTATTGTCACGCCCCGGGTTGCATATTCACCGGGCACGCCGACAAATCCGCCGTATACAAAAGAATTTCTCCTGTATACGAGGCGTAGCTGTACCTGTAAAAACATACAATGCTACAAACAGTAGCATAGAGCTGAAGTAAACTATAAACAAACAGGTAGAAAAAACAACCACTTTATATACATACAATCACAGATACAGAGTAACACTACTCGCTTCAGCGAGTTCAACTGTATGTACAAAAGTGTCCAAAACCAAAAACTGTCACTACTGCGGGAGGGTCCTCTAACTCGGCACTCGACGGGGAAGGGCTCTAGCTCGCGACGCCACTTGCCTCGTCAGGCTCGGACGGAGCGGCGCGGGCCCTGCAACAACAACGAAAGAGGCGTGAGAACTACTATAAAAACAAGTAGTCCTCAGTGGGTACCGCCCTAAACACATCGGTCCACCCACAAAGTCTACAGGGTAAGCAAGAAAGTAAAAGAAGCTGGAAACACTCGACAGCTAACAAACCCTATACTATCCTGCTCTAAACCCCTCTCTGTAGAACAAGTAAACGCTGACCCAATATTACGAGGGACTGTGAAAGCAACCGTCCCGCCTGTCGAAGCAACACTACAACTACCCCGGGGGTAGCTAGCGGAGAGCAACCCACAACGAGGCGCGGCGACACCAACGCAAAAGCACTAAGCCGGACTCGGAGCGGCACTCGTGGCGCGAACCAACCGAGTATGCAAGCGTATCTGTCGAGCTCAATCGGCTCTCACGGGCATAGTCAAGTACACGGGTCCAAGAACTAACATACCACGTGCCCTTGGCACAACCGTAACCACACAAGACAGGTCCACCGTCAAACCCCAGAAACGGTGCCGACAACCAGCACGACTAGACTCTGCTGAAAAGTAAGCTCGGCATCCCCAGCACGAGCGTAAAAACAACTACACTACCCGAGTATCCATCGCACTCCCGCGGCGATGATACGGCACAGAACGGCTCCTAGAGCTAAATCTGGTAGTGTAGGCTAATGACGATCCAAAACGTGGTTTTCTCCTAAGTCAAGTCCAAGTCCACATGTATAATTAAAAGTATACTAATCATGCTTCCAAAATTCAGATTTAACGTACTACTAATCATGAATTCGAGCAATTCGCAATTTAGTCAAAAACCGGAACTTATACATGTTGACTACTTGAATTAGGCGTGATCCGATGAAAACCCACCTCGATAGCAATCTCACGCGGCGAAGGAAGGTGGCCCGCGTCCAAAAGACCCTTCGCTGGTTTGCCACAGATCCGAATTCCGCCGCTGCGAAGAAGTAACCCAACGTTACATCGTTTCACGAGTCTGGGAAAAACAGTGAGAAAAGCTTAAATCCAAATAAGCTAACCTTCTCCAATAACGGCAAGTGAGGGCTCGGAAGCTTCGCCTCGGAGTCTAGAATCCACTGGTCCAAGAATCGCCGGATTTCGCCACTTCTACGCGGAGTACGAGCCGAAACACGAAACGTCGACGCTGGAATCTGCAGTTCGGCACATCAGATTCGAATCGGCAAACAGCGGCTCAGTAATTAGGGGTTCCGACAGGGCAAACCTGATCCAAATCCAGCAAGTAAGGTGTCGTTGGAATCGTCTCGCAGTCGCGGATCCAATGCCCCAAATTTCGTCGCGTTTCGACTCTCCTACACAGAGATATAGTCAAAACTCCGCGGGTCGACGGTCTTTGTCGGCGACGACGGTAAATCCGAAAATCATGGAATTTAGAAGCAACGGAGGGAAACTCGAGGGGCTACTCACCTCGAAAACCCTAGGCTCGTCGGCGAGTCGAGGCGGCGGTCCCGCGCGCACGATAAGCTCCCTCGCAGCGTCTCGTCGTCGAAAACTCGCTCGATCCTCTCCGCGGCGCGTCGTCGGCAAGCTCGGTTCCACCCTCGAGCTAGGGGAGCAGCAGGAGCAGCAGCAGCAGCAGCAGCCAAGGAAGGAGAAGAAGAAGGAGATGAGGAAGATGATCTCTCTCTCTTCTCTGCTGCAGATAAAGGGATGGTGAGGGGTGATGTGACAAGGTGGCCAAAAGTCAAACTGCACCATACTGCACGTTGTACCAGTACAAAATCCCATTTGTACCGGTACAAACGGGCAACCCGAGAGCCCAACTGCGCAGGACCATACCGGTATAGCCCTGGTGGTTATACCGGTATAGCAACCAATCTTGTACCGGTACAAAATCGGTTGTCAAGTGCGACTCACGAAAACTGCTATTTGTAGATTTTCGTGACACACGCCGCTCTCAAGTTCCCACGGGAGTCCGTGTGGCGTCCATTTGGCGCCAACGCGACTCGGACTTGTCCGACACTCGTCGGAGCGTCGACAAGCCTCGAGTGCAATTTTCCGGTCTCTACATCCTCCCCCACTACGAAAAGTTTCGTCCGCGAAACTCAACCGTACCTCAGCTCTGCTCGTCGAACAGGTAGGGATAGGCCTCCCTCATCGCCGTCTCGGGCTCCCAAGTCGCCTCCCGCTCCTCGTGATTACTCCACTGCACTTTGACATACGGTAAGACCCGATTGCGCAATTCTTTCGCCTCGCGAGCAAGAATCCGCAACGGTCGCTCCTCGTATCGAAGGTCCTCGCCAAGCTCAAGCGGAGTGAAGTCAATCACGTGAGAGGGATCGAATACATATTTCCTCAATGCCGAGACGTGGAATACATCGTGGGTGCCGACTAGTCGCGGGGGTAGAGCAATCCGGTAAGCAACTGGCCCAACTCGCTCCAAAACCTCAAAAGGGCCAATGTAGCGTGGACTGAGCTTTCCACGCACTCCAAATCTGCGTATCCCTTTGGACGGCGAGACTTTAAGAAATACATGATCTCCAATCTGAAACTCCAAGTCTCGCCTCCTGGTATCGGCGTAGCTCCTCTGGCGGCTCTGGGCTGTCAAAAGGTGGCGTCGAACTACCTTCACCTTTTCCTCAGCCTCTAGCAAAATCTCAGGCCCAAGTGTCCTCCTTTCACCCACGTCCTCCAGAAGTGTGATACAAACCTCGGGTCCCTGTCTGATACAATCGACACTGGCACGCCATGCAGCCTGACAATCTCATCCAGGTATAGCTGCGCGAGTCTCTCTCTGGACCAGGTGGTCTGAACTGGTAGGAAGTGGGCAGACTTGGTCAATCTGTCCACTATCACCCAAATGGCATCGAAACCACCCTGTGCTCTAGGTAAACCCACGACAAAGTCCATCGTGATCTGCTCCCATTTCCACTCGGGCACTGGCAGACTCTGAAGCTTGCCAGCAGGCACCTGATGCTCGGCCTTCACCTGTTGGCAAGTCAAACACTGAGCCACATATCTGCCAATGTCTCTTTTCATTCCATTCCACCAAAACTGTGATTTCAAGTCCTTATACATTTTGGTTCCACCAGGATGAACTGTATAAGGAGAACAATGAGCCTCTCTCAAAATGTCTGCTCGGATCTCTGAATCCACGGGTACACACAGTCGGTCCCTGTACCTCAGTACTCCCGAACTGTCCACTGTGAAACCCTCTGCCTGTCCCCTCTCCAACTGCTCTCTAATCCTCAACAAGTGTGGGTCTCCACTGCTTTCTCTCGGATCCTATCCAACAGAGTGGCCGCAAAACCATAGACATTAGTATTGCGAGACCTAGGGGACACAACCTCTAAACTCAACCGTAGCTCCTCAAGTAACGGCCTCGTCGCGTGATCATCGAGCACGAGCCCCGCATCGCTTTTCCGCTCAAAGCATCTGCCACCACATTCGCCTTGCCGGGATGATACTGAATGCTAATATCATAGTCCTTCAGTAGCTCCAACCACCGGCGTTGCCTCAGGTTCAACTCCTTTTGGGTGAACAGATACTTGAGACTTTTATGATCAGTAAAAATCTCACAGTGCTCGCCATACAAGTAGTGCCGCCACAGCTTCAATGCAAAAACCACTGCGGCGAGCTCCAAATCATGCGTAGGGTAATTCTTCTCGTAATCCTTTAATTGTCGCGAAGCATAAGCAATTACCCTACCATGCTGCATCAACACACACCCTAGTCCACTGTGTGATGCGTCACTGTAGATCACATATCCTTCCCCCATAACTGGAAGGGCAAGGATAGGAGCTGACATCAACCGCTGTCGCAACTCATCGAAGCTCCTCTGACAGTCCTCACTCCGTGAACTTAATTCCTTTACGAGTCAATCGAGTGAGGGTGTGGAAAGCTTCGCAAAGCCTTCCACAAACCGACGTAGTACCTAATCCAATGAAGCTCCGCACCTCGCCGCCGTCGTCGGCCTAGGCCAATCCCGAATAGCCTCAATTTTCCTCGGGTCTACCGCCACTCCATCCGCAAATCACGTGGCCCAAGAAAGTAACCTCCCGCAACGAACTCGCACTTCTTTAACTTGGCATACAACTCCTTCTCTCTCGTGAGCTGTAGCACTATCCTCAAGTGCTCCTCGTGCTCGGCGTCGCTACGGGAGTATATCAGAATGTCGTCGATGAAGACTACCACAAACCTGTCCAAGTACGGCTTAAACACCCTGTTCATCAGATCCATGAACGCGGCAGGGGCATTCGTCAATCCAAAAGGCATCACTGTAAACTCGTAATGCCCGTACCGAGTTCTAAAAGTCGTCTTGGGAATATCCTCGGCCCTCACCCTCAGCTGGTGGTAACCTGACTGGAGATCAATCTTCGAGAAGACACAAGATCCTTGCAGCTGATCAAACAGATCATCGATGCGCGGCAACGGATACTTGTTCTTGATGGTCACTTTATTCAACTCCCGGTAATCCACACATAACCTAAGTGAACCATCCTTCTTCTTTACAAATAACACGGCGCTCCCCAAGGCGATACACTGGGTCTCACGTACCCCTTATCCATCAAATCCTGAAGCTGCGCCTTTAGCTCTCTCAGCTCTGCAGGTGCCATCCTGTAAGGTACCTTCGAGATTGGTGCAGTTCCAGGAACTACATCAATCACAAACTCGATCTCCCTCTCCGGCGGCATAGTCGTCGTCTCAGGGGGAAACACATCCGGAAACTCGCGAACCACAGGGATGTCCTCGAGCCTCGGTGCCGCCGTAGGTACCTCTATAACCGTCGCCAGAAAAGCAGTGCACCCTCTACTCATCAGCTGTCGGGCTCTCGCTGAAGAAATCCACGCGGCGAACAACGTGCTCCTGCAGCCTCTGAAAGTGAACTCCTCCTGGCCTGGCTCGTGGAGTGTCACCGTCCTCTCTCCCCAGTCAATAGTCGCGTAGTACCGCGTCAACCAATCCATGCCAAGCACTATGTCGAAGTCGTGTAATTGCCCCAACACTAACAAGTCTGCGGGCAAAATCCACAAGTCTAGCTGCACTGGACACGACCTACAACACTCTACGACCCGTACTACATGGTCGGGAACCTGAATCTCCCGGGTCTGAGGCAACAACCCTAACTCTAGACCATGTAATAAAGCAAATGCTCGACTAATAAAAGAATGCGATGATCAAATAAAGTGCGTGCTCTAGTACCGAAAGTAAAGTGATACCGCCACCACACTGGCCGAAGAGTCCTCCACCCGAGCCGCATATACTCGCATGGGAGCTCGCCGCCGTCGTCCGTCTGTCGCGGCACAGACGCCCTATCCTCACGACGGTGGCTCGACGGTGTCCCGTACGACTGCTGGGATCCGGTCTGGGCTGATGCTGTCGATGGTGCCGACAATGCTGCTCGCGGGCAAGCTGCCCTAAAGTGTCCTGGCTGTCCACATCCAAAACACCGGCCCTCCCGCCGTCACACACGCGCGCCGCGTGCGGTCCTCCGCAGATCACGCACCGTCGTGTCCTCTTTGGTCGCCCCGCCGACGGGTATCTCGGCACGCCGACGCCCGAGGACCCACGACCTCGAAACGTGATCGTGGAGGTCTCGGCGGACGCCTACTGCTCGACTGTCCCCCGTCATCAGGAGCGGGGCGCTTCCTGTCCTGACTCGGTCCCGGCCCCTGAATCCTCTCTCGAAGTGTCGTCTCACTCCTCTCCTCAAACAGTGCCTGCTCGATAGACGCATCCAGGGTCCTCCACCTCCGCGCCTAACGAACCCGTACGTATCCGGCCTCAAGCCTCGCTCGAATAGATATACCCGGTGTGCCTCATCTCTCGTCGTACAGACGCACACGGTTCGGGGAGCCGCGAAAACTCCCGAACGTACTTCGAACCGTGCGATCCCCCGCCGGATCTTCTTCAAATCTTCCTCAATCCCTCGCTTCACACTCGTCCCGGAAAATATGTGCGGCACAAAGATCCCGCAAAACTCGTCCCAACTCGTCCGCGAAGCCACAACTCCCGGTCGCGCTCATCCTCGTCCACCGGTCCCGTGCGTCTCCAACTAAACGGTGGACCCCAAATGAACTCCGGTCCCGATCCTCCAGACGAACATGTCCTCAAATATCCTTTCCATCGCGCGGATCCAACTCTCCAATACCCAAGGCTCGGCGCACACCCGTCAAACATCGGTGGGTCGAGGCGGCGGAAACGAAACAAAAGCTCGCCACCCGCTCTGCTCCGATCGGCCGATCCGATCCTCTAGCCGCACAATCAGGTGCCGGAGGTATCTCTGGGGGTACGGCAAGAATCGGGTGCGAAGAGGTGGAGTAGGGGATGGCGGAGTAGGCTGGGCTGGTGCCCCTGATGATGTACTCGATGATGCCACTAGCCTCGCGCACATCTGCTGTAAGAACAGGCCCTGTTGCCTCGTCGCCTCTGTCAGTGCGGCTATCTGGGCGCTCAACTCTGACTGGGCACTCGTCTCAGGTCGAGTGCTCGGCTCCACTACAGGAGGTACACCCGTCTCAGGTCGGGTGCCCTGATCCATCTGCTCTGGTATCTGGGGTGGTAGTGGTGGTAGTGGTGGTGGGGCGCGGCCCCGTAGCGGCGGTCTGCGAGGCGGCATAGCGGCACATATAGAAACAAGGTCAGATACAAAACACTCGACCCAATCATCGAAAGTCTCGAAGGCGGTCCCTGTTTCTCCTCGAAATTATGTCGTCTGCAGCCAACATAATTTCTCTGGACCGAAACAGACACTCCTTCAGTCACTCACTCCACTCAAGGATGAGTTAGAACAATCAATCAATGACTTTCGCGTTAAATCACGCCTCTCACGTCAAGCCTTCCTAAGGTTAACCAGCTTAGGTTTTCTAAGTCCCAACGACCTAATACTAAGCTCTGATACCAACTTAATGTCACGCCCGGTTGCATATTCACCGGCACGCTGACAAATCCGCCGTATACAAAAGAATTTCTCCTGTATACGAAGCGTAGCGGTACCTGTAAAAACATACAATGCTACAAACAGTAGCATAGAGCTGAAGTAAACTATAAACAAACAGGTAGGAAAAACAACCACTTTATATACATACAATCACAGATACAGAGTAACACTACTCGCTTCAGCGAGTTCAACTGTATGTACAAAAGTGTCCAAAACCAAAAACCGTCACTACCTGCAGGAGGGTCCTCTTACTCAGCACTCGACGGGGAAGGGCTCTAGCTCGCGACGCCCTTGCCTCGATCAGACTCAGTCGGAGCAGCAGCCGCAACAGAAGGCCCTGCAACAACAGTGCAAGGAAGAGGGCGTGAGAACTACTATAAAAACAAGTAGTCCTCAGTGGGTACCGCCCTAAACACATCGGTCCACCCACAAAGTCTACAGGGTAAGCAAGAAAGTAAAAGAAGCTGGAAACACTCGACAGCTAACAAACCCTATACTATCCTGCTCTAAACCCCTCTCTGTAGAACAAGTAAAAGCTGACCCAATCTTACGAGGGACTGTGAAAGCACCCGTCCCGCCTGTCGAAGCAACACTACAACTACCCCAGGGGTAGCTAGCGGAGAGCAACCCACAACGAGGGCGCAGCGACACCAACGCAAAAGCACTAAGCCAGACTCCGGAGCGGCACTCGTGGGCGCGAACCAACCGAGTATGCAAGCGTATCTCTGTCGAGCTCAATCTGGCTCTCACAGGCATAGTCAAGTACACAGGGTCCACGAACTAACACGCCACGTGCCCCTTGGCACAACTCGTAACCACACAAGGGGTCCACCGTCAAACCCCGAGACGGTGCCGACAACCGACACGACTAGACTCTGTTTGAAAAGTAAGCTCGCATCCCCAAAGACGAGCGTAAAAACAACTACACTACCCGAGTATCCATCGCACTCGCGGCGATGATACGGCCTGAAGCAGCTCCTAGAGCTAAATGCAGTAGTGTAGGCTAATGACGATCCAAAACGTGGTTTTCTCCTAAGTCAAGTCCAAGTCCACATGTATAATTAAAAGTATACTAAACATGCTTCCAAAATTCAGATTTAACGTACTACTAATCATGAATTCGAGCAATTCGCAATTTAGTCAAAAACCGGAACTTATACATGTTGACTACTTGAATTAGGCGTGATCCGATGAAAACCCACCTCGATAGCAATCTCCCGGCGAAGGAAGGTGGCCCGCGTCCAAAAGACCCTTCGCCGGTCCGCCAAAGATCCGAAGTCCCCGCGAAGAAGTAACCCAACGTTACACCGTTTCACGAGTCTCAAAAACAATGGCTGAGAAAAGCTTAAATCCAAATAAGCTAACCTTCTCCAATAACGACAAGTGAGGGCAAGCTTCTTCGCCGAGTCTAGAATCCACTGGTCCAAGAATCGCCGGATTTCGCCACTTCTACGCGGAGTACGAGCCGAAACACGAAACGTCGACGCTGGAATCTGCAGTTCGGCACATCAGATTCGAATCGGCAAACAGCGGCTCAGTAATTAGGGGTTCCGACAGGGCAAACCTGATCCAAATCCAGCAAGTAAGGTGTCGTTGGAATCGTCTCGCAGTCGCGGATCCAATGCCCCAAATTTCGTCGCGTTTCGACTCCCCTACACAGAGATATAGTCAAAACTCCGCGGGTCGACGGTGCTGTCAGCAGCAGCAGCAGTAAATCCGAAAATCATGGAATTTAGAAGCAACGGAGGGAAACTCGAGGCTACTCACCTCGGGAAAACCCTAGGCTCGTCGGCGAGTCGAGGGCGGCGGTCCGCGCGCACGATAGGCTCCTCGCGGCGTCTCGTCGTCGAAAACTCGCTCGATCCTCTCCGCGGCGCGTCGTCGGCAAGCTCGGTTCCACGCCGAGCTAGGGGAGAGCGGCGGCGGCGGCGGCAGCGGACCAAGGAAGGAGAAGAAGAAGGAGATGAGGAAGATGATCTCCTCTCTCTCTCTTCTCTGCTGCAGATAAAGGGATGGTGAGGGGTGATGTGACAAGGTGGCCAAAAGTCAAACTGCACCATACTGCACGTTGTACCGGTACAAAATCCCATTTGTACCGGTACAAACGGGCAACCCGAGAGCCCACTGCGCAGGACCATACCGGTATAGCCCTGGTGGTTATACCGGTATAGCAACCAATCTTGTACCGGTACAAAATCAGATTTGTACCGGTACAGCTCACAGAAAACCTGCTATTTGTAGATTTTCGTGACACACGCTGCTCTCAAGTTCCCACAGGGTCCGTGTGGCGTCCATTTGGCGCCAACGCGACTCGGACTTGTCCCGACACTCGTCAGAGCTGTCGACAAGCCTCAGGTGCAATTTTCCAGGTCTCTACAGGTATGATTCTATACATGACATCACTCCTCTTGGAGACAAATGGAAGATCAAAGTCAGAGTGATTTGTCTGTATACTATGCCTGAATTTCATCGTCCAGAGGTGATGAATAGTCTAGAGTTAGTTCTTTCTGATCAAAATGTAAGATACAATTTTTATTTTCAAATTGAATATACATTTGCTTTATTTTTACTAAAAGATACTATATAATTTGTTTATTTTCTATTTTAGGGAGATAGGATACATGCAACGGTAAGAAAAGCTTTCCTGAACAAATTTAAAAGTCTTTTTACGGAAGGAAAAGTTTATGTGATCAACCAGTTTGGAGTGGGGCAGAGCAGTGGCTCCTACAGGACCACTATACATCCTTACAAAATCAATTTTCAATATTATACTGTTGTACGTGAGATCGAAGATGTTTTAATATCAAAGTATGGATTTATATTTACCCCTTTTGATGAAATACTTGCTAATGTCGCTGATGACAAATATTTAGTAGGTAAGAGTTGTTACATGCATCAAATATTTGATTTTTAAAATTTAATTTTTAAAAAGTGTACCTACTATATTGATTCTTATATTTCATTTTTCTAATTTATCGGATGTCATTGGGAAGCTCGGAATTAGTAGAATGGATGAAAGTTGCAAGGACGGTAAAGAAACAAAAAAGATTACGATACTACTTGAGGATTACAAGTAGGTACTCATAATTATAAATATATCTTTTGAATATATATTTTTTTTTTCAGTTTGCTACTTATTATTATAAATAGATGATTAGGTCATTTAGTATTTTTTTATGTAAAACTTATAGCAATAAGAAGCTGAGTTGCACATTGTGGGGAAGGTTTGCTGAACAACTTCATACTTATAGACAAGTAGCGGATGAAGGCCATATTATAATTATAATGCAATGGTGCAAGATAAAAGACTTTGCGTATATCATTTATATTTATTTTGGATGTTATTTATATTCTTACTAATTATACTAATTATTGTATATCTATGGGCAACATAGGTCCACGTAGTATATCAAACTCTCTTTATGCAACCAAGATGATGATCAACACTGATATATCAGAAATATTGGAGTTCAAAAATAAGTAAGTTAACCAATAAACTTAATTATATATATATATATATATATATATATATATATATATATATATTGTTCACTTACATTAAAATATAAAATTTAGGATTGTAGCGGAGAACTAAGTCAATCTATGGTGCTTAGTGATATTTCAACTCAATCCACTATTTCTCTAACGGATGACTTCCTAAAAGTATCTCAAAAGAAAACTCTGGCTGAAATTCAAGAATGCCAACAGGTAAACAAGTGTAAATATCTTATCCATGTTTATCGTTTTAATACATTTTATTCTCTTATTCTTAATACTAAATATATATCATCTTTTCAGCCTTGTGTATGTGTCACTGTAGCAACTATTCTAAGTGTTGAGACTGAGCGTGGATGGTACTACAATTCTTGCAAAAAGTGTAGCAAAAAGGTGATTCCTGATGGCACTGGATTCTATTGTGAATTTTGTGAGAGAATGGTAACTTGTGCTGGACTAAGGTGAGAATTTTTACTTCGCACTTACGTGTATGATTTAATGTGATGTTTTTCTAACAACAACTTATAATATGCATGTAGTTTCAAAGTCCAAGCGAGGGTGGTAGACGAGTGCAGGAGTGTTTCGTTGATTTTATTTGATCGTGAGGTTATCGCAAAATCGGCGCAATTACACCAACAAGTTTTAATGGTAAGTGCGTATTATTTATCATAAATATAAATAGTCTGTTTCTTATTTTTGTGTATACTAATAATAAATATTCTTACTCAGACGGGTGACAAGAGTCAAGCACCTGAAAAGCTTGATGAGTTTCTGGGGAAAAAAATGCTATTCAAGATAAGGATAAAAGACAATAATATCAATCATCCTAAACTTTGTGTACACGGTGAACAAAGCGACGACGATAAAACTACGATTAATGAATTTTTGAAGAAGTCAATTGTAATTGAGGTAATTGTCAATTCTAAATTTAAGAAACGATGCTACAATTCAGGTTGATTTATATGTTTTTTAATAGCATATATATATTAAAAGTAGTTTAATTTGATATGATTTAATTTTTAACATAAATTTTTATTTGTTTGTCATTATAGGAGTCCGGTTACGTAACGTGCGATAATGAAGAAACGAGATATTACATCAACGAACACACGACTCCATTAAAGCGCAAAAACTCTACCACTACAGAAGATGACTTTACGCAAGGAGAGTATCAGATGTCAAGCAACAAGCAGAAAATAATTATCAAGAAGGAAAAAGACTAAATAATTTTGATACTTATATCAGAGATTGGGGATTTTAAGGATTAGTCATTTTGGATATTTGTTTAATTGTATTTTGGTAATATTTTGGATATTTTAAGAATTAGTCATTGCCATTTTGAATATTTTAAGCATTAGTCATTGTCTTTTTTAACAAAATCTTTCTTTCAAATAAATATTTACTTAAAAATTTAGTTCTTAATGTAGTCTTTCTTTTTTTTTTCTTTTTTTTTTTTTTACTTTCTTTCAAATAAAATATTTGCTTTAAATATTTACTTTTTTTTTTGGGAGGGAGGTGGGCGAACTTTTGTAAAGTTTTTTTTTTTTTTTTTTTTTTTTTTTCTGTTTTGGGCGATATGAACAGCTCTCAATTCACAATAACTTTAATGGTCAAATAACTTTAACAAATAAACACACCAGATGTAGAGACCTGAAAATTCAGCTGAGACTTGTTCGGCAGCTCTGGAGAGTGTCGGGACAAGTCTGGGTTGCGTGGGCGCGAAATGGGCGCCTAACGGGCCCCCTGGGATCGAGAGCAGCTTGTACTTGAGAGATTTGCGAAATTGCAGATTTCTGTGAGTTGTACCGGTACAGAATTGTGGCTATACCGGTACAGATTGATGGCTATACCGGTACAAAATGGGATTTGTACCGGTACAGCCCGGCAGCATGGCTCAGGTTGACTTTTGGTCACATCACCTTTTGCCCACCCCCCTATATACTGCTGAGGGGAGCTTCTTCTGCTGCTACTGTGTTCCTCTTCTTCTTCTTCTTCTTCGTTACAGCCAGAGGGAGAGAGAGAGAGAGAGGAAGCTCGAGAGGAGCCCGAGCTTCGACGACGACGCGCCGCGAGCGGAGCGAGGAGGCTTTCGACGACGAGACGCTGCGAGGGAGCCCGGCGTGCGTGCGGGACCGTCGACCTCGACTCAGCGGCGGGCCTAGCGAGTTTTCAGAGGTGAGTAGACCCTCGACAACCCTCCGGTTGGTTCGGATTCCCTTGATTTTCGCACTTGCTGCCACTGCTGCAGACTGCAGCGTCGACGTTTAGTGTTTTGACTCGTGCTCTGTGTAGGAGACTCGGAATCCGGCGAAATCTGCGGCGTTAGATCCGTGACTTCCAGACGATTCCAGCGACACCTTACTTGCCGGATTTGGATCAGGTTTGCCCTGTCGGAACCCATGATTACTGAGCCGCTGTTTTTCGGGCAGAATTCGGAAAAATTGAGTGTTTTGGGTTGCTTCTTCGCAGCGGAGGACTTCGGCACTTGGCGGATCAGCGGAGGTGATCGAGGAGGACCTTGGACACTCCTCGCTGCCAGGGGTTTGCGACTAAGGTGGGTTTACATCGGATTATTTCTAAGTGCAATAGTCGACATGTATAGTAGTATGTTCATGATAGCCTTAGCTCGAATTCTTGGAATTGTCTATTGAATATCTGAATTTGGAGCATGCTTAGCGATTAATATTTTATACTTGTTGGACTTGGATTTGACTTAGGAGAAAACCCCGAATTGATCGTCATTATATACATTGCCGGATTTAGCTCTAGGAGCCGTATTTTCGCGGTATCGTCGCGGGTTTCGGGCGATGGATACTTGGGGTAGTGTATACTGTTACGGGGTGTCGGGCGCCGTCGGACCAGACGGTGGGCCCAAAGTCTGTTCTGGTTACTTGGGTTTGGCCAGTAAGGGCCTGATTGAGCTCGACAGAGTTACGCTGCATACTCGGTTGGGTAGCTCCCAGTGCGCTCCGGAGTTTGGGCTTGTGCTTTCGCGTTGGTGTCGAGTAGTGCAGGTTGGACTTGCTCTCCACTGAGGTTTGGAGCGGGGGTAGCTGTATAGTCGCAACCGGGCACGGGACGGGTGTGTGTTCGCAGTCCCAGGGACGGGTGGGGTCACAGTCCCTTGCAGATTGGGTCTGGTTGACTGGAGTCTATAGGGGTAGTTTTGGGCTTGATAGCATAGTGACTTGTAGCTGTAGAGAGTTCCAGCTTTCTTTTCTTCTATCTTGCTTACCCTGTAGACTTAGTGGGTGGACCGATGTGGTTTTGGGCGGCACCCACTGAGGACTACTTGTTTTTATAGTAGTTCTCACGCCCTCTTTCTTCCACCCTTGTTGCAGGGCCTTCGCCTTCGGCTGCTGCTCCTCCTGAGTCGGACCGCGGGAAGGGCGTGGCGAGCTAGAGCCTACCCTTCGAGTTCTGTGCTAGAGGACCTCCTTTGCAGGTAGTGATCGTTTTGGTTTTACACTTTTGTACATACAGTGGAACTCGCTGGAGCGAGTAGTTCTTGTACTTGGTTATTGTATGTGTATAAAGTGGTTTTTCCTACCTGTTTGTTCATAGTTTACTTCAGCTCTATGCTACTGCTTGTAGTATTGTATGTTCTTACAGATTCAGCTACGCTTCGTATACAGGAGAAATTCTCTTGTATACGGCGGATTTGTCGGCGTGCCCGGGGGATTGTTCAGCCCGGGGCGTGACACCAGATCTGGCATTCTTGAATCTCAGAACTAGCCTCTTCACACCCAAATTGTTTGAACTTAACTAACCTAATCAAACAATCAATCACGAGAAACAAAAAGAGTGGGATAACAGTAAAATAATATCAAATTGAACTCCACTAACACAATCAAACTATAATAATTAGAAAACTCGATCGAACGATTCTGACTGTAAAGTCTTAGAATCTGTATTTGGTGGCGGAGATCGAGACGAACCTACGGCGGAGAGGATAGAGGAGGATTTGAAGAGGATCCAGCAGGGTGATCGCACGGTTCAGGAGTACGTTCGGGAGTTTACGCGGCTCCTGAACTGTGTGCCGTTTGTGGCGAGAGATAAGGCGCACCGAGTGTACCTATTTGAGCAGGGCTTGAGGCCAGATCTTTACAGGTTCGTTAGGGCGCAGAGGTCGAGGACCCTGGACGCGTCCATCGCGCCGGCACTGTTTGAGGAGAGCAGCGCGACTACAGTTCGAGAGCGGACTCAGGGGCCGGGACCGAGCCAGGACAGGAAGCGCCCCGCTCCTGATGACGGCGGGCACTCGAGCAGCAGGCGTCCGCCGAGGCCTCCACGATCACGTTTTCAGGGTCGTGGGTCCTCGGGCGTCGCGTGGCGGTGGATACCCGTCGGCGAGGGCGACCACGGAAGGACGCGACGGTGCGTGATTTGCGGGGGACCGCACCGGCCTAGACACGAGCGGCGAGAGGCGGATGTTATGGTTGTGGCGGTAAGGGACACCTCGGGCGGCTTGTCCGCGTGCGGCATCGTCGGCGCCATCATCGCGCCGGCCACGGCGCCACGGCGATCATACGGGGCCTCGCCGAGCTATCGCCACGAGGACGAGCATCGATGCGCGACGGACGGCAGCGGTCGCCGGCTCCGAGCGGCAGGGTGTTTGCAGCCCAGGTGGAGGATTCCTCAGCAGCCGACCGAGTGGTGGCAGGTATCACTTTACTTTCTGGTACTAGAGCACGTACTTTATTTGATACCGGCTCATCGCATTCTTTTATCAGTCGAGCATTTGCATTATTACATGGTCTAGAGTTAGGGTTGTTGCCTCAGACCCGGGAGATTCAGGTTCCCGACCATGTAGTACGGGTTGTAGAGTGTTGTAGGTCGTGTCCGGTGCAGCTAGACTCGTGGATTTTAGCCGCAGACTTGTTAGTGCTAGGGCAGCTGCACGACTTCGACATAGTGCTTGGCATGGATTGGCTGACGCGATACTACGCGACTATTGACTGCGGAGAGAGGACGGTGACACTCCGTGCGCCTGGTCAGGAGGAGTTCACTTTCAGAGGCTGCAGGAGCACGTTGTTTGCCGCGTGGATTTCTTCTGCGAGAGCTCGACAGTTGATGAGTAGAGGGTGCACCGCTTTTCTGGCGACGGTTACTGAGGTACCTACGGCGGCACCGAGACTCGAGGACATTCCAGTAGTTCGCGAGTTTCCGGGTGTGTTTCCCCCTGAGACGACTACTTTGCCGCCGGAGAGGGAGGTTGAGTTTGTGATTGATGTAGTACCTGGAACTGCACCAATCTCGAAGGTACCTTACAGGATGGCACCTGCTGAGCTGAGAGAGTTGAAGGCGCAGCTTCAGGATTTGATGGATAAAGGCTTTGTGAGACCTAGTGTATCGCCTTGGGGAGCGCCAGTGCTATTTGTGAAGAAGAAGGATGGTTCACTTAGGTTATGTGTTGATTACAGGGAGCTGAATAAAGTGACCATCAAGAACAAGTATCCTTTGCCGCGCATTGATGACCTGTTTGATCAGCTGCAAGGATCTTGTGTCTTCTCGAAGATAGATCTCCAGTCAGGTTACCACCAGTTGAGGGTGAGGGCCGAGGATGTTCCCAAGACGGCTTTTAGGACCCGGTATGGGCATTACGAGTTCACAGTGATGCCTTTTGGATTGACGAATGCCCCTGCCGCATTCATGGATTTGATGAACAGAGTATTCAAGCCGTACTTGGATAGATTCGTGGTAGTCTTCATTGACGACATTTTGGTATACTCCCGTAGCGACACCGAGCATGAGGAGCACTTGAGGATAGTGCTACAGCTCCTGCGAGAGAAGGAGTTGTATGCCAAGTTGAAAAAGTGCGAGTTCTGGTTGCGGGAGGTCACTTTCTTGGGCCACGTGATTTGCGGATGGAGTGGCGGTGGACCGAAGAAGATTGATGCTATTCGGGATTGGCCGACGACGGTGACGAGAGGTGCGGAGCTTCCTTGGATTAGCGAGGATATTACCGTCGGTTTGTGGAAGGCTTTGCGAAGCTTTCCACACCTCACTCGATTGACTCGTAAAGGAATTAAGTTCTTTTGGAGTGAGGATTGTCGAGGAGCTTTGATGAGTTGAGACGATTCTTGACATCGGCTCCTATCCTTGCCCTCCAGGTTATGGGGGAAGGATATGTGATTTACTGATGACGCATCACACAGTGGATTAGGGTGTGAGTTGATGCAGCATGGTAGGGTAATTGCTTATGCTTCACGGCCGTTAAAGGATTATGAAAAGAATTATCCTACGCATGACTTGGAGCTTGCCGCGGGGGTCTTTGCTTTGAAGTTGTGGCGGCATTCCTTGTACGGCGAAACCTTTGTGAGATTTTTACTGATCACAAGAGTCTCAAGTATCTGTTCACCCAGAGAGAGTTGAACCTGAGACAGCGCCGGTGGTTGGAGTTACTGAAGGACTATGACATTAGTATTCAGTATCATCCCGGCAAGGCGAATGTGGTGGCAGATGCGTTGAGCAGGAAAGCAGTGCAGGGCTCGTGCCTGATGATCACTCAGCAGAGGCCGTTACTGGAGGAGTTACAGCGGTTGAGCCTTGAGGTCGTGTCCCCGGGGTCTACTGCAATACTAATGTCTATGGTTTTGCAACCTACTCTGTTGGATAGGATCCGAGAGAAGCAGAGTGGAGACCCGCACTTGTTGAGGATTAGAGAGCAGCTAGAGAGGGACAGAGAGGTTTCGCGATGGACGATTCGGGAGTACTACGGTACAGGGACCGACTGTGTGTGCCGGTGGATTCAGAGATCCGAGCGGACATCTTGAGAGAGGCCCATTGCTCTCCTTATACGGTTCACCCTGGTGGAACCAAGATGTATAAGGACTTAAAGGCACAGTTCTGGTGGAACGGAATGAAGAGAGACATTGGCAGATATGTGGCTCGATGTTTGACTTGCCAACAGGTAAAGGCAGAGCATCAGGTACTTGCTGGCAAGCTTCAGAGTCTGCCAGTGCCCGAGTGGAAATGGGAGCAGATCACGATGGACTTTGTCGTGGGGTTACCTACAGCTCAGGGTGGTTACGATGCCATTTGGGTGATAGTGGACAGACTGACTAAGTCTACTCACTTCCTACCAGTTCAGACCACCTGGCCCAGAGAGAGACTCGCGCAGCTATACTTGGACGAGATTGTCAGGCTGCATGGCGTGCCAGTGTCGATAGTTTCAGATAGGGACCCGAGGTTTGTATCGCATTTCTGGAGGAGCTTACAGACCGCCTTGGGTACCCAGCTGCAGTTCAGCACAGCATTTCACCCACAGACAGATGGTCAGTCAGAGCGGACCATTCAGACTCTAGAGGACATGCTGAGGGCATGCGTCCTGGACTTTGGAGGAGGGTGGCATCGACATTTGAGACTGGTTGAGTTTGCGTATAACAACAGCTATCAAGCGAGCATCCAGATGGCTCCGTTTGAGGCGTTGTATGGACGCAGATGTCGATCCCCCCTGTGTTGGAGTGACGTGGGTGAAAGGAAGACACTTGGGCCTGAGATTTTGCTAGAGGCTGAGGAAAAGGTGAAGGTAGTTCGACGCCACCTTTTGACAGCCCAGAGCCGCCAGAGGAGCTACGCCGATACCAGGAGGCGAGACTTAGAGTTTCAGGTTGGAGATCATGTATTTCTTAAAGTCTCGCCATCCAAGGGGATTCGCAGATTTGGTGTGCGTGGAAAGCTCAGTCCACGCTACATTGGCCCTTTTGAGGTATTGGAGCGAGTTGGGCCAGTTGCTTACAGGGTTGCTCTACCCCCTCGACTAGTCGGCACTCACGATGTTTTCCACGTCTCGGCATTGAGGAAATATGTTTTCGATCCCTCTCACGTGATTGACTTCACTCCGCTTGAGCTAGGCAAGGACCTGCGATACGAGGAGCGACCGTTGCGGATTCTTGCTCGCGAGGCGAAAGAATTGCGCAATCGGATCATACCGTATGTCAGAGTGCAGTGGAGTAATCACGAGGAGCGGGAGGCGACTTGGGAGCCAGAGATGGCGATGAGGGAGGCCTATCCCTACCTGTTCGACGTGCAGAGCTGAGGTACGTTCGAGTTTCGAGGATGAAACTTTTTGTAGTGGGGGAGGATGTAGAGACCTGAAAATTCAGCTGAGACTTGTTCGGCAGCTCTGGAGAGTGTCGGGACAAGTCTGGGTTGCGTGGGCGCGAAATGGGCGCCTAACGGGCCCCCTGGGATCGAGAGCAGCTTGTACTTGAGAGATTTGCGAAATTGCAGATTTCTGTGAGTTGTCTGCATCTGGTGTGGCTATACGGTGCAGTTGATGGCTATACCGGTACAAAATGGGATTTGTGCGGTACGGCCAACGACATGGCTCAGGTTGACTTTTGGTCACATCACCTTTTGCCCACACCCCTATATACTGCTGAGGGGAGCTTCTTCTGCTGCTACTGTGTTCTTCTCCTTCTTCTTCTTCGTTTCAGCCAGAGGGAGAGAGAGAGAGAGAAGAAGCTCGAGAGGAGCCCGAGCTTCGACGACGACGCACCGCGAGCGGAGCGAGGAGGCTTTCGACGACGAGGCGCTGCGAGGGAGCCCGGCGTGCGTGCGGGACCGTCGACCTCGACTCAGCGGCGGGCCTAGCGAGTTTTCAGAGGTGAGTAGACCCTCGACAACCCTCCGGTTGGTTCGGATTTCCTTGATTTTCGCACTTGCTGCCACTGCTGCAGGCTGCAGCGTCGACGTTTAGTGTTTTGACTCGTGCTCTGTGTAGGAGACTCGGAATCCGGCGAAATCTGCGGCGTTGGATCCGTGACTTCCAGACGATTCCAGCGACACCTTACTTGCCGGATTTGGATCAGGTTTGCCCTGTCGGAACCCATGATTACTGAGCCGCTGCGTTTCGGGCAGAATTCGGAAAATTGAGTGTTTTGGGTTGCTTCTTCGCAGCGGAGGACTTCGGCACTTGGCGGATCAGCGGAGGTGATCGAGGAGGACCTTGGACACTCCTCGCTGCCAGGGGTTTGCGACTAAGGTGGGTTTACATCGGATTATTTCTAAGTGCAATAGTCGACATGTATAGTAGTATGTTCATGATAGCCGTAGCTCGAATTCATGGAATTGCTTATTGAATATCTGAATTTGGAGCATGCTTAGCGATTAATATTTTATACTTGTTGGACTTGGATTTGACTTAGGAGAAAACCCCGCAATTGATCGTCATTATATACACTGCCGGATTTAGCTCTAGGAGCCGTAATTTCGTAGTATCGTCGCGGGTTTCGGGCGATGGATACTTGGGGTAGTGTATACTGTTACGGGGTGTCGGGCGCCGTCGGACCAGACGGTGGGCCCAAAGTCTGTTCTGGTTACTTGGGTTTGGCCAGTGAGGGCCTGATTGAGCTCGACAGAGCTACGCTGCATACTCGGTTGGGTAGCTCCCCCGAGTGCCGCTCCGGAGTTTGGGCTTGTGCTTTCGCGTTGGTGTCGGGTAGTGCAGGTTGGACTTGCTCTCCACTGAGGTTTGGAGTGGGGGTAGCTGTATAGTCGCAACCGGTCACGGGACGGGTGTGTGTTCACAGTCCCAGGGACGGGTGGGTTCACAGTCCCCTTGCAGATTGGGTCTGGTTGACTGGAGTCTATAGGGGTAGTTTTGGGCTTGATAGCATAGTGACTTGTAGCTGTAGAGAGTTCCAGCTTTCTTTTCTTCTATCTTGCTTACCCTGTAGACTTAGTGGGTGGACCGATGTGGTTTTGGGCGGCACCCACTGAGGACTACTTATTTTTATAGTAGTTCTCACGCCCTCTTTCTTCCACCCTTGTTGCAGGGCCTTCGCCTTCGGCTGCTGCTCCTCCTGAGTCGGACCGCGGGAAGGGCGTGGCGAGCTAGAGCCTACCCTTCGAGTTCTGTGCTAGAGGACCTCCTTTGCAGGTAGTGATCGTTTTGGTTTTACACTTTTGTACATACAGTGGAACTCGCTGGAGCGAGTAGTTCTTGTACTTGGTTATTGTATGTGTATAAAGTGGTTTTTCCTACCTGTTTGTTCATAGTTTACTTCAGCTCTATGCTACTGCTTGTAGTATTGTATGTTCTTACAGATTCAGCTACGCTTCGTATACAGGAGAAATTCTCTTGTATACGGCGGATTTGTCGGCGTGCCGGGATTTATTCGGCCGGGCGTGACACGATCCGGCATTCTTGAATCTCGAACTAGCCTCTTCACACCCAAATTGTTTGAACTTAACTAACCTAATCAAACAATCAATCACGAGAAACAAAAAGAGTGGGATAACAGCAAAATAATAACAAATTGAACTCCACTAACACAATCAAACTATAATAATTAGAAAACTCGATCGAACGATTCTGACTGTAAAGTCTTAGAATCTGTATTTGGTGGCGGAGATCGAGACGAACCTCTCTTAGGGAGCCGAGGATGGATGCGACGGCGGAGCGGAAGGCGACGGCGTCGTCGCGGAAAGCGGAGGACGTCGCGGCGAGGCGAGGGACGCGGCGGAAGGCGTCGGCGCTCTTGCGCTCGACGGCGTCGGCGATGCCGTCGGCGGTGGAACGGAGAGAGCTCTCGCGTCGACGTAAACGATCCGGCGGAGTCTGCGGTGCGCGCCCTCTAGCGCTGCGTTGATCCATCGCTTCGGGTCGAAGCCCTCCTCCGTGAACTCCACTACATCAAGCACCACCACCATCCCCTACCCTTAACCCTAACCCTGATCCTTTCTCTGTTTTATTTTTCTTTTTTCTGTTTTGGGCGAACATCTTAGCAGAATAGGGTTTTTTTTATCTGTTTTGAGCGAGCCGCTCGCTCACGCGCACCCTCGCGAGCGAGCCGTGAAGCCCGGGACCCTCGCACTCGCGAGCGCGCGAGGCCCGCGGCGCGCGAGCGCGCGAGGCCGGCCCGCGAGCGCGGGAGCAAGCGGCGAGCTTCCTATATTATGTATGTAAGATACCGAACTTCTGAAATCATAAAGTTGCGGTAGAAGGTAATATATCGGATTCTTAATTTAAAAATAAATATAAATAAAAATAGTGCGAGATACTATTTTTATTGCATTTGTAGAAGTAAAATATAAGTCTGGTTTGACCTGTGCTGAAATCGGAGCGAAAACAGAAGATCTAGAATTTTCTGTGAGAGAACGGGCAGATAAATTAACAGAAAATGCATAGTGTCAGAAAATTACGAAAACTGGAGAGTATGTCAAGATTGTTTTCATGAGGCTAGATTTAAAGTTTCGTGCCATTCTGACACCCGGAAGATGGTAAATAAAATCCAAATGCTATCTGATAGCGATTACAGTTCGGTAGAGCTTTCAGCGACCAAACGGGGTCGAAACTGAAAGATTAAATTTTTCTGTGTTAAGTTAAGTAAAACCGAACATAGCTGTCAAGTTTGAGCTCAATCGGACGTTCCGAAGGGCAGGCGAAAATATCGAAGCTTCAGCTGAAAGTTGAAGTGAATAGTGTGAATAGTGTTTTGGTGTTGCTTAATAAAGAAGCAAGAGCTTCTTCTTCTCCCTGGCAGCACCTCCACAACACACGCATGCAAAGTGAGGGGAGAGAAAACCCTCCTTTCTCTCTCTAAATATCTCTCGCATCTCTCTATAATACCCGCTCAAATTCGCGATGTTGGCGGAGAACGATCGTGCGAACGCGTTGGAGGCGACGGATCGAGCTCTCGTGCGCCCGTTTGTGCGGCGTGCCTTCGACCCGGCGTTCACAATGGTGGTAAGTGTTTAGGGTTTTATTTATATGCTCTAAAAATGGATTTAGAGGAATCCTAGCATGCTAATTAGAGCTTTATTGCCTAAATCATAGGTTAATTTAATGATTTTTGCAATAGTAAACCTATAGGATTTAGAAATGCAATTTTCGCTGTTAGATGGGTTTGATCTAAAATGAACCTGCGTAAACCTAATTGCTAGGTAACGAAACGCGTTGGCGAAGTCGGTTCGGCAATTCGACGAGCGGTTGTGAAGATGTTGACGATTGAAGCCGTTAACGTAAAAATAGTCGCAGCTTGCGGCGAAAGCTTCCAAAAATCGTGAAAATGGAATCGGGGGCTCGTGGCAACAAACCGAAGACCTTTAATTTCCGGATCGTGGATCGGAGGTCGTTCGGTGGTCGCGCGTGAGATTAGGTCGAGCCGTGCGGCGTGCGCCGCGGGAGGCCGATTGCAAGTGACGACGAGCAATCGGAACGCGATAAAAGGTGGGGGGTGCCATGCCGAAGCCGTCGGGCTACCTTTTATGTCTAAGTACATCTTTGGTCATATTGCATAAGTATGTATATATATATGGTTTCATGCATAATAGGGTTGGTATAGTGAAATGGTTACTCTAATATGCTTCCTTATCGTGTGGAGCTACGGGGTTGCATTAGGACATAGGGAGCATGCTTGCATCCTCCTTTATCGTGCGGCACCGTAGGTTTGCATTTGGACATAGGAAGCATAGGCATGAGTATATGACATTGAACCCTAAAGAAGATTTAATTATGCATGATTATCAACTAGAGATATATGAACAAAGTATAGAGCTTGATAATTGACAATATGACATTATGACATTATGACATTGTGACTTAGTGTAAAGAACACTAGAGCTATATGAACCAAGTATAGAACTTGATGATTGACATTGTGACATAGTGTATAGAACACTAATGACATGAGAACCAAGTAGACAACTTGATGAATATTATTGCATTATAACTTAGTGTAAAGAACACTAGAGCTATGAGTACCAAGTAGATAACTTGATGAATGACATGTGCAATGACATAGTGTAAAGAACACTAGAGATATGTGAACCAAGTAGACAACTTGATGATAAATGACATAGAGACATAGTGCTACAAAACACTTATGATTTCCCCTGTGAGGATGCCCTCCAAAGTGGAGGAGATGGTTACTAATTCCCCTGTGTTGGATGCCCTCCAAATTGGAGGAGAAGATCATACTCACACAGTCTGCTCAGCGCTCGTGACTTGGTCGCTCCACACGAGTAGTGCGAGTCTCCGGAGGTCTTGGCACGTGATTCGATAGGGATAGCCTATGTGGGGTCCCGAGGGATAGCCTATGTGGGGTCCCGCAGACAACCCATTGGGTTGAATGTGTTGAGTCGTGGGCGTGCCTACGGGTTAGCCATGGATTGGGTAATAACATAAGAACATAAAAGTATTTCATACATACTTGATTGGGACACAGTAGCATGATAGATATTTCATAATTATATCATGATCTTGTTGTTTCGAGCATAGCGATAGTTGCATTAATTATATCATGCTTTACCTACGGCGATTCTGACTTTAAATTATCTATCTATCTATCTATCTCTCTGCTTTTGCCTGCTTAGACCTAGTGGGGAGATCGGTGGGGTCGGTGGCCGAGCCCACTGGGAACTAAGGAAGTTAGTTCTCACCCCACTCAATTACAGATTCCAGCGCGCAGGCGGGCGGTGAGGACCGCGGTAAGGGTGTCGCGCCCTAGTTGGTAGCAGCCACCTACTTGCATTAGAGCCACCCGTGGTATCATTTTGGGAACATAATTGTATAAAGAAATGATGTAACCTACATTTTGGGAGATGAATATGTATTTATATTTCGAGGTTAAAGAATGTAAGCAAATGGTTGAATGGTTGTAATAAATAGACTTATCTCTCTTTATGTTACTTGTATATATATACTTGTATCTTGCTCTTACTTGATCGCACCTTTAGGTGCTTCGCTATTGTCATGTATGTTATAGAATTAGTTCCTGGGTAATTCTTTGTACATGACTTGTTGTCGAGCCTTGGGCGGACAGGGGAGGTGCTGTCCGTTCGGCGCCTGATCGGCGTCCCCGAACCGAACCAAATTGGTAGCGGTCTCGGGGCGTGACAGGGTAAAGATGGTATCAGAGCAAGCTAAGAGCAAGTAAAGAGAGAGTCTAGGATTGACCTAGGAGACCCTAGGACGGTGAACCTTAAGGCTATAGGTGCGTGAGCGAGACGTGAACCTAAGCCGGGTGGCGGAAGTTGAATCGATTGGGTTAAGTTTTGAAACCTCTAAGATGGACATTAGAGGTAGACTCAAGATGTGGTTTATTCTTGACCAAGTGTGTTCATGTTGGGCGATCGACAACATGAACCCGAGGGATGAGAATAAATGCTCTTGCATGACTTTCGCCCGATTTGAGTCGAGTCGATGTTAGTTGTTGCGTGCTTGACCTAGAGAGTCGAGACTGATCATGTTGTCGCGATTCGAGGGACGATGGCTCCGCGTAGGCGATCTTTGTTTAGATCGGCGCGGTAGGGGACAAGTGATGTCCCTGAGTATTTCGACGTGCGAGCGGAGATTTGAAACTTCGTAAACGGTTGGCCACACTCGTAGGAGTGATGAGGCCACAGGCCGAGTTGGTGCAACGACAGCAAGAGGCTGTTATGCGCCAGGAGGAGCGGACTAAAGGACTCTAAGAAACAATCGGTCGATTGGTGATCGTACTATTTTCAGCTCGTTGAATACGATTAGGAGTCGCGGCGAAGGTATTTCCGTCGAGGTCGGGCAACCCGACTTCTATCAGTTCAGAGGTGAAGGCGTTGAGGAAGTGAGCTTTGGCTGCCCTCATGACCTTCAAGCAGTTTGATCCGTCTACCTTGATAGAGAAGATGCGGATCCGTTGACCGTGGAGTTGTGGACCGACTCCATGGAGACTCCCTTTGAGGATTTGTACACTGTGGTACGGGACAAGTATTGTCCATAACAGTTGACGAAGGTGTGGTGGATAGGCGTCGAGTGGAATCGATCGCCTAGTCTCCCTCCTATGGCTTGGGAAGTGTTTCGGGGATTGATGATCTCCGTTTATTCCCCGACAATGAGGAGAAAAGTCGGGTGAGGTTCGAAAGCTGCGGCGGGAAAGCTGCACCGTGGGGGAATACGAGTGGGGATCCTCCCACATCGTGAGTTGCATCCCGAACGAAGTGTGGGATGACAAGGATGTGGCCGATGTGTTGGTGCGGAGACTTCGGCCGAACGCGGTCGAGGTTGTGGATGTACGAAAGTGGATTCTCCGAATTCGAGGATTGGACTTCATCTGGAATTGACTAATTGCCGATTCGGTCCGCTTCGGAAGGGCCGAAGGCGTTGGAAACCTAAAAAGTGCAAAGTGGCCTTAGTGGAGGAGTAAGGTCTTCATCTTCTTCCTCAGGTGGAGAGAAGCTTTTAGGGGTAAACTCTTGAGCTTGCCAATGGCATACATCTAGGGTTTTGCTATTTAGGCTCTAGAATGATTTGGGATAACTAGACCTTGGCGTTGGCGACGACCCCCCTCCTCTCTAAGACAGTCTGTGGGTGCGCCACCTACGGCATGGTCGGGAGAGCGAGTGATGAGAATGTGGCAACCGGAGGGTTCGCAGCGGGCACTAAGTTACCATGGGTACGCGATCCAGGTTGTGGAACCTACTACTGCTGACCGCGTCATGGTAGGCATGAGTTGTTGGAGTAGGCTTGTGCTCCTACATGATGTAGGGTTGATGCATAGCATGCATTTGTCATATGGTCACCTACTATTAATTATGCATTAGCATAGTAGAGACCAATGGACGGGTGAATGTAGATACCCGAGCATGCTTGCGTGTGGAAACATGTTACCTGTTGAAGCAGGTAGAGAGCCAAGTGGTACTAGCGAATGGCTAGTAGTGATTTTTGGACGAAGTGGTGCGGCAACTCTCAAGGCAGTGAGCAGTGGATTGCGAGAGTTGAGCCGTGATACTTGAGGATACCCGAGTAATCCGAGCGTTTCGAACAGTGTTTTGATAAATCGAGCGGTGAAAGTAGAGCCGCTGTTAAGAGCGTGACCAGTTAGTAGTCTAGTCTGGGCATATAATGATACCTCAAATTGAGGTAGGTGAGTAGTGCTCGTACGACCAGCATGCATAGGCAAGGTTGCCTAATGCTTGGCTTAGTGTGGGATGCTATAGAGGCGTATAGAGCGCACGAGTATAGGTACTCGTGGTGTGCGGTATTGACTGAGCCGGGAGAGTGAGTTGGCAGTAGCACTTTAGCATGGCTAAGTGTGAAGCGGGCCATAAATCACTCGTAGGGCTGGTGGCTCGCACTTGGTGCTTAGGAGCCGGTAAAGTGTGTAGCTCTGTAGAGCATGTCGTATAGGACGACGTTGGCGGGTAGTGCTTGGGGGACGACCCGTGCCTGGACCGTTTGTGGACTGTGGAGCCTGGGCCCTTTGGGCAGGCGCAGTCAGCTGCAAGTGGCAGCGGCCCGATACCTATAGGTAGGGCAGAGTTTTGGTCAGGACGGTAGTCCGAGCTTGTACCCGGGAGCGTGGAAATGCCACGTGTTGGATCTCAGGATCGAGAATGCACTGAGAGTGCGGTTGTGACCCAACCCAAGAATTTGATGTGGGTTGCGATCTTGATAGCTCCTGGTTGGAGTGTGTGAGAATTTCCAAGTGAGAATGTCGCCCAGTGCTGATTGGGTCTACGCTTGCGAGTAAGAGACATCGAGCGTTGAGACACGTCTAGGCGGTAGGCCGACGTAGGGTTGGTGACCATTGGTCCACCCGTAGAGACCGAAGATCGGTGTGGCTGGTAACTCTATTAATGAGTTTGGCTTAGGATCACAAACGAAGTGTTCGTGTGAGATTAGTGCGACAGAAGGGGCCGAATTGGCCGTGGCCATTGGAATTTGAAGCAAGTGGTCTCTAGGAGACACTTGAGTAATGGAAGCCACGTGAGGAATGGAGTAAGGCTCCTTGGAGCATTGGAAATGGGATGTGCCGGAGTGCGCCATCTCGCGATAGAGTAGGGATCCGGTTAGGATTGGAGCACTCGTGATTAAGCGATGCACCTACGATATTGCTTCTAAGCAATGACGGTGATCGAATCGGAGTGTGTTCCCTGAATTGAGGGTGAATGCAAGGAAGAGCTGTATAAGACTCTTGGATAGCCAGAGTGGTAAAGCGCCACTTTGTGGACGCCTGACTAATCCGAGAAGGTCTACCCGTGTGCATTGTGTAGTGGTGGTGGGTCGTTCGACTAGTTGGCGCATTCATGCTAGATCCACACCACGAGGATGGCGGGTAGTCCCGATCTCAAAGGAGGCGGTTCGGCCTTGGTGTGCCGTTTGTGAGTGGGGTTGGAGTAGGTAAAGTCGTCGAGTATCGACTTGCCCTACCACCGAGACTCGCGGGAGTGATAATGCACTTTCAGAGTTTTACTTGACTGATGTGAGTGAATCTGGTCTTATATCTTCCGTAGTGGCCTCTTGACAATCCCGATGAGTAAAAGGCCACTCCGAAGTGCGAAAGTACATTGAAACTCCAGATTGCTCGATAAGCTGAGTTGTAGCGTGAAGCGATTTGAGGTGCGGGGGAAGCTGAGTCCCCGTTATGTTGGCCAAGTATTTGCTGATGGCCGAGTCCGCCTACAACAACGGTTACCAAGCCAGTGTGGAGATGGCACCGTTCGAAGTCCTTTGCGGGCGGAAGTGCCGATCTCTTGTGCATTGGGGTGATGTAGGTGAACGGGCGGTGATAGGTCCCGACGTGTTGCGGGAGGCGGAAGAGAAAGTTCGCCTCGCTCGTCAGCGGATGCTCACTGCGCAGTCGAGGCAACAAAGTTATGCCAATAAGCACCGTAGAGAATTGGAATTCGCGGTAGGAGACCGCGTGTTCTTAAAGGTCTCGCCTATGAGAGGCGTGAGACGGTTTGGAGTACGAGGAATGTTGAGTCCTCAATATATTGGACCGTATGAAGTGTTGGAACGCATTGGTGCGGTAGCTTATCGAATTGCATTGCGGCCACAATTAGCGGACGTGCACAATGTATTTCACATTTCCAACCTTCGAAAATATGTTCACAATCCCGAACACACTATGATGTTTGAACCGCTGGAGCTTCAAGAGGACTTGAGCTATGAAGAGTTTCCGGTGGCAATTATTGCTCGGGAGGTGCGCAAGCGAAATCGCGAGATTCCTTATGTTCGAGTTCGGTGGAGCAATCACGACGATCGTGAAGCCACTTGGGAGCTCGAGAGCGAGATGAAAACACATCATCCTCATCTATTTGGGGAGTAGGGTATGAATGTAAGTTTAAGTTAAAAATAAGTGTTCGTTTCGAGGTCGAACCTCCTTTTAAGGAGGGGAGCCTGTCAGATACCGAACTTCTGAAATCATGAAGTTGCGGTAGAAGGTAATATATCGGATTTTTAATTTAAAAATAAATATAAATAAAAATAGTGCGAGATACTATTTTTATTGCATTTGTAGAAGTAAAATATAAGTCCGGTTTGACTGTCTTTGAAATCGGAGCGAAAACGAAGATCTAGAATTTTACGTGAGAGAACTGCGGATAAATTAACGTAAAAATGCATAGTGTCAGAAAATTACGAAAACTGGAGAGTATGTCAAGATTGTTTTCATGAGGCTAGATTTAAAGTTTCGTGCCATTCTGACACCCGGAAGATGGTAAATAAAATCCAAATGCTATCTGATAGCGATTACAGTTCGGTAGAGCTTTCAGCGACCAAACGGGGTCGAAACTGAAAGATTAAATTTTTCTGTGTTAAGTTAAGTAAAACCGAACATAGCTGTCAAGTTTGAGCTCAATCGGACGTTCCGAAGGGCAGGCGAAAATATCGAAGCTTCAGCTGAAAGTTGAAGTGAATAGTGTGAATAGTGTTTTGGTGTTGCTTAATAAAGAAGCAAGAGCTTCTTCTTCTCCCTGGCAGCACCTCCACAACACACGCATGCAAAGTGAGGGGAGAGAAAACCCTCCTTTCTCTCTCTAAATATCTCTCGCATCTCTCTATAATACCCGCTCAGATTCGCGATGTTGGCGGAGAACGATCGTGCGAACGCGTTGGCGACGGATCGAGCTCTCGTGCGCCCGTTTGTGCGGCGTGCCTTCGACCCGGCGTTCACAATGGTGGTAAGTGTTTAGGGTTTTATTTATATGCTCTAAAAATGGATTTAGAGGAATCCTAGCATGCTAATTAGAGCTTTATTGCCTAAATCATAGGTTAATTTAATGATTTTTGCAATAGTAAACCTATAGGATTTAGAAATGCAATTTTCGCTGTTAGATGGGTTTGATCTAAAATGAACCTGCGTAAACCTAATTGCTAGGTAACGAAACGCGTTGGCGAAGTCGGTTCGGCAATTCGACGAGCGGTTGTGAAGATGTTGACGATTGAAGCCGTTAACGTAAAAATAGTCGCACTTGCGGCGAAAGCTTCCAAAAATCGTGAAAATGGAATCGGGGCTCGTGGCAACAAACCGAAGACCTTTAATTTCCGGATCGTGGATCGGAGGTCGTTCGGTGGTCGCGCGTGAGATTAGGTCGAGCCGTGCGGCGTGCGCCGCGGGAGGCCGATTGCAAGTGACGACGAGCAATCGGAACGCGATAAAAGGTGGGGGGTGCCATGCCGAAGCCGTCGGGCTACCTTTTATGTCTAAGTACATCTTTGGTCATATTGCATAAGTATGTATATATATATGGTTTCATGCATAATAGGGTTGGTATAGTGAAATGGTTACTCTAATATGCTTCCTTATCGTGTGGAGCTACGGGGTTGCATTAGGACATAGGGAGCATGCTTGCATCCTCCTTTATCGTGCGGCACCGTAGGTTTGCATTTGGACATAGGAAGCATAGGCATGAGTATATGACATTGAACCCTAAAGAAGATTTAATTATGCATGATTATCAACTAGAGATATATGAACAAAGTATAGAGCTTGATAATTGACAATATGACATTATGACATTATGACATTGTGACTTAGTGTAAAGAACACTAGAGCTATATGAACCAAGTATAGAACTTGATGATTGACATTGTGACATAGTGTATAGAACACTAATGACATGAGAACCAAGTAGACAACTTGATGAATATTATTGCATTATAACTTAGTGTAAAGAACACTAGAGCTATGAGTACCAAGTAGATAACTTGATGAATGACATGTGCAATGACATAGTGTAAAGAACACTAGAGATATGTGAACCAAGTAGACAACTTGATGATAAATGACATAGAGACATAGTGCTACAAAACACTTATGATTTCCCCTGTGAGGATGCCCTCCAAAGTGGAGGAGATGGTTACTAATTCCCCTGTGTTGGATGCCCTCCAAATTGGAGGAGAAGATCATACTCACACAGTCTGCTCAGCGCTCGTGACTTGGTCGCTCCACACGAGTAGTGCGAGTCTCCGGAGGTCTTGGCACGTGATTCGATAGGGATAGCCTATGTGGGGTCCCGAGGGATAGCCTATGTGGGGTCCGCAGACAACCCATTGGGTTGAATGTGTTGAGTCGTGGGCGTGCCTACGGGTTAGCCATGGATTGGGTAATAACATAAGAACATAAAAGTATTTCATACATACTTGATTGGGACACAGTAGCATGATAGATATTTCATAATTATATCATGATCTTGTTGTTTCAGGCATAGCAGTAGTTGCATTAATTATATCATGCTTTACCTACAGCAGTTACAGCTTTAAATTATCTATCTATCTATCTATCTGCTTTTGCCTGCTTAGACCTAGTGGGGAGATCGGTGGGGTCGGTGGCCGAGCCCACTGGGAACTAAGGAAGTTAGTTCTCACCCCACTCAATTACAGATTCCAGCGCGCAGGCGGGCGGTGAGGACCGCGGTAAGGGTGTCGCGCCCTAGTTGGTAGCAGCCACCTACTTGCATTAGAGCCACCCGTGGTATCATTTTGGGAACATAATTGTATAAAGAAATGATGTAACCTACATTTTGGGAGATGAATATGTATTTATATTTCGAGGTTAAAGAATGTAAGCAAATGGTTGAATGGTTGTAATAAATAGACTTATCTCTCTTTATGTTACTTGTATATATATACTTGTATCTTGCTCTTACTTGATCGCACCTTTAGGTGCTTCGCTATTGTCATGTATGTTATAGAATTAGTTCCTGGGTAATTCTTTGTACATGACTTGTTGTCGAGCCTTGGGCGGACAGGGGAGGTGCTGTCCGTTCGGCGCCTGATCGGCGTCCCCGAACCGAACCAAATTGGTAGCGGTCTCGGGGCGTGACAATGTAAACCATCAGATTTGGGTTGTTGAAATTAATCTTACTTTTTCATACATAGAATCAAATACAGCTTTTCAAGTAATCTTGAGGCCACTATATATAGAGGTTGGAGAAGATAAAAGAAACGAGAGAGGACTTTCTTAAGGTATGATTCAGTATACTACTTGCAAGTTAATTTCTCTATATTTTTCTTCTATCATAAATGATTTCATGCTTGAAAGAGATGGGGAAAGGTAGGGTTTCGCGAAACTTACAATATTTTTCGTGGTTTATTTTGGATAAATTTGTGCGATTTTTTTCGATCGATTCGGACAGAATGCGAAAAAGAGTGAGCGGTCTCCACAGTATATATATAAAAGCACTTATTTAAAATGTGGGTCTGTCGACAGATCCATTTTTTGGCGGGAATTGAAAAAAATTGATTCCTCTTTCCTTACGTAAAATAAATAACAGGATTAAACAAATTTTAAATTTAAATTTATGCTTATCTAAATTTTTGCCAACTGAAAAATATATACTGTGAATCTATATTTTAATTCAAAATTTGTTTAAATTTTTTTTTTATCTCTATCTATAATATAATATCTACATTATCTATCTATACTTATAAAAGCACGCATTTTAAATTTCGGTCCGTCGACAGATCCATTTTTTAGCGGTAAAAAAAATTGAATCCGATATTTAAAATATGTGGAAGGCAAATATTTTTGTTTATCCTTACGATTTTTGCCGGATAATATCTACGGTGAATCTATATTTTAATTCAAAATTTGTTAATTATTCTTTATCTCTATCTATAATATAATATCTATACTATCTTCTATACTATATATAAAAATACACAATACCTATACTATATATCTTCTATACTATTTATAAAAACACATATTTAAAATTTCAATTTGCCGACTGACCCTTTTTTGCGGGAAAAAAAATTTCCTTACGTTAAATAAATAATATAATGAACTTTTAATTTGTCTTTAAAATAGGAAAAAAATATACTTATTCAAATTTTTACCAACCGAATGATATCTACTATGAATCTATATTTTAATTCGAAATTTGTTTAATTTCTTTTATCTCTAAAATGGAAAAAAATGTCATGCTTATCCAAATTTTTGCTAAAATACCTATTTTAAATCTATATTTCAATTCAAAATTTAAAATTAAATTAAACTTTAAATTTTGGGACTATCAACATATTACAATGGAAATAATTTAAAAGATAGATTGGTTGATAAATTTGTAAATCATATTTTTAAATTAATATGATGTACAAATTTATGATCAATTTGTAAAAAATTATCTCAAATAAGAATGAACGGTAATGATCAATTTATTAAAAAAAATATTTATACCCATATATAAATTCAATGGGAATAGTGATGATCAATCGGTTAAAAATATTTAAAATAAAAATGAACGATTATGATCAATTTAAAAATTACTACTTTTATCCATCTATTTTATATTAAAATTTAAATTTGAGTTTAAATGATGAATTAAATTAAATTTTTGATTTTTGATACAAAAAATGAATTAATAATTAAATTTTTTAATTATATAATGGATCAAAATTAAATTTTAAATTTTGAAATAATGTCAATTAAATTTTGATGCTTTTAGTTTAAAACACTTAACTTAAATCTTAGATTTTTTTAGAAATTAAAAAATATATAAAAATATTTAATGTATATAAAAAAAATAATATAGGATATTGTAGATATTTTATAATAAAACGATTATGAACAATCTGTTAAAAATTACTACTTTTATCCATCTATTTTATATTAAAATTTAAATTTGAGTAGAAATCATGAATTAAATTAAATTTTTGATTTTTTATATCAAAATTGAATTAATAATTAAAAAAATTTAATTATATAATGGATCAAAATTAAATTTTAAATTTTGAAATAAATGTCAATTAAATTTTGATGCTTTTAGTTTAAAACGCTTAACTTAAATCTTAGATTTTTTTTAGAAATTAAAAAATATATAAAAATATTTAAAGTTAATAAAAAAAATAATATAAGATATTATAAATATTTTATAATAAAATAAAAAAAATAAAATTAAAAAATATTTTATTCTAAACTTTTGAATAAATATGATTTAAAATTTTGTATTGATTTAAAATAAATTTAAATAATTATTATGTGCATTTGCACGTATATACACTCATATATATATATATATATATATAAATAAAATTGTGTGTGTATTTATATTTTTTGTACGTGCATAACTCCTTCAACTTATATTTAAAAGGACATCGCTACATGGATCACAATGAAAAGAAACAAGCAAGGATTAGAAGGGCAATGATCATGCGTGGAAAGAGAATGAAAACCTCATATCCATGTGAAAGTAAGCTCTTGATACGTTTTGGTTTCTTAATTTTATGTATACTTTACCATTTATTGAATTTTATTTACAACCAATATAATTCTTTTTCTCTACTTCAGTTGACATTTTTATATACCTTTCTTTGTTCAAGATCTAATTCCAGTGCCTATCTCGAATTCTAATGGTTCTCAAAATCTTGAGAGTAATTTGAGCCATATGGTGGGCAATATTAACGTGTCAAGAATTCCTCTGAGTGATATTTCAAATTGTGAGTATCTTTATTCGTTAGTTTGGATATAATTACTATGGTTGCTGCTGCAAAATGCTTATTTATATGGTTTTGTCTTTCAGCTAATTTCGTGCTTTGCTTTTCTAATGGTGATAAACGATCTACCCATCATTTCGAAAGGACGTCAATTTACTTTTCTTTTTTATCCATTATTCATCCAGATTATGTGAATACCTCAAACATATATTTTTCTCCCCAAATCCGAGTTGGAAAGCATATCATTCAAGATAAAAACGTATTAGAGTCACTTTCATGGAATGGTAATAACGATGTGGAATTCTCAGTGCTTGACAAAGATCTAAATGATGGTGCTAATACTAGAGGTCCTAATCATCTTGGATTATGTGCCAACCACATTGTTGACGAAGGTATTTTCTTGGATAATGATAAAGTTATCATCTTCAAATTATACAACCCTAGATTTATTATGTAGATAATTATTTTATATTTAGTTTAATCTTTCTTAAAGTAGGGTGGTATATTGATAAAGTTATGTCTTTTTACCTATATTAATTTTCTATACACAAAATGGATATACAGTGGTGAACATATACCATTGAGATTTAGTAATTCAAGTATTTGATGTTTGATGTTAGGACCCATTCTTTATTGTATATTTGATGTTATATTTGATTTTTAAGATCAAGTACTGTTATAGTTATGATGTTAGTGAATGAATTTTATTTACAACCAATATAATTCTTTTTCTCTACTTAAGTTGACATTTTTATATACCTTTCTTTGTTCAAGATCTAATTCCAGTGCCTATCTCGAATTCTAATGGTTCTCAAAATTTTGAGAGTAATTTGAGCCATATGGTGGGCAATATTAACGTGTCAAGAACTCCTCTGAGTGATATTTCAAATTGTGAGTATCTTTATTCGTTAGTTTGGATATAATTACTATGGTTGTTGCTACAAAATGCTTATTTATATAGTTTTGTCTTTCAGCTAATTTCGTGCTTTGCTTTTCTAATGGTGATAAACGATCTACCCATCATTTCGAAAGGACGTCAATTATTTACTTTTCTTTTTTATCCATCATTCATCCAGATTATGTGAATACCTCAAACATATATTTTTCTCCCCAAATCCGAGTTGGAAAGCATATCATTCAAGATAAAAACGTATTAGAGTCACTTTCATGGAATGGTACTAACGATGTGGAATTCTCAGTGCTTGAAAAAGATCTAAATGATGGTGCTAATACTAGAGGTCCTAATCATCTTGGATTATGTGCCAACCACATTGTTGACGAAGGTATTTTCTTGGATAATGATAAAGTTATCATCTTCAAATTATACAACCCTAGATTTATTATGTAGATAATTATTTTATATTTAGTTTAATCTTTCTTAAAGTATGGTGGTATATTGTTAAAGTTATGTCTTTTTACCTATATTAATTTTCTATACACAAAATGGATATACAGTGGTGAACATATACCATTGAGATTTAGTAATTCAAGTATTTGATGTTTGATGTTAGGACCCATTCTTTATTGTATATTTGATGTTATATTTGATTTTTAAGATCAAGTACTGTTATAGTTATGATGTTAGTGAATGAATTTTATTTACAACCAATATAATTCTTTTTCTCTACTTAAGTTGACATTTTTATATACCTTTCTTTGTTCAAGATCTAATTCCAGTGCCTATCTCGAATTCTAATGGTTCTCAAAATCTTGAGAGTAATTTGAGCCATATGGTGGGCAATATTAACGTGTCAAGAACTCCTCTGAGTGATATTTCAAATTGTGAGTATCTTTATTCGTTAGTTTGGATATAATTACTATGGTTGCTGCTGCAAAATGCTTATTTATATGGTTTTGTCTTTCAGCTAATTTCGTGCTTTGCTTTTCTAATGGTTATAAACGATCTACCCATCATTTTGAAAGGACGTCAATTATTTACTTTTCTTTTTTATCCATCATTCATCCAGATTATGTGAATACCTCAAACATAGATATTGATGTTGATGTTGATGTTGATGAAGAAGAGTCACAGTACAATTTGGACGCAACAGGTATTAACTTAACTTTTTTCCTACGGGTCTGGTCTATAGTTTCTAAACGTTATTGCTCTAATGTTTTATATATAAAAGAAGGTACTTCCCAACACTGCCCCATGTGTAATTAATGTATCTTTATACTTGACATGTTATTAGATTATTGGAATTTGGGAGATCCTACTTATGCATGTGAATTTTGCGGTGCATTGTTCTGGTATGAAGAAAAGTTAGAGAAGGACAAGAGATTAACTAGGCCGAGATATTCTCTATGTTGCATGCAAGGAAAAGTTGAACTGCCATTGCTCAAAGATCCACCTTTTACACTCAATAATTTATTGCATAACAGACTCGAAGCAATCACTTTTTAAAGAAGATCGATCTTACAATATGATGTTCTCATTTACGTCAATGGGAGGAAAAATTGACTCTACAATAAATCAAGGAAGGGGGCCATACGTATTTAAACTACATGGCCAAAATTGTCATATAATTGGAAGTTTGCTTCCAACTCAAGGCTCGTGTCCGAGATTTGCGCAACTCTACATTTATGATACAGAAAATGAAGTTCAAAATAGAATAAGTGCCATAAGGTATGAAAGTATCATCTCTATAATATGAAAATATGTTGTTTCGTTAAAAATAATATGAAAAACATGCATGTTATGTATAATCCTAATAGTGATTTTTTTAAATGATTTTGCAGTTCAAGTAGAAGTTCTGATGAGTTTGACGCCACAATTGTTAACGAGCTCAAAAGTATGCTAGATGAATGCAATTCTTTAGCCAAATCATTCAGAATGGCAAGAGATAGATTTGTGGCAGAAGAGTATCAAGACTTGAAATTGAGACTATTAAGAAAAAGAGGAACTGATGGAAGAAGATACAATCTTCCAACCTCATCTGAAGTGGCGGCTCTTATTGTTGGAGATATTGAAAAGAACACTGTTGAAAGAGATATTGTAGTCGAAACTCAAACTGGCTTATTACAACGAATACATGAACTACATCCATCTTATCTTCCAATGCAGTATCCTTTATTATTTCCTTATGGTGAAGATGGATATAGAGATGACATTAAGATTAGAGGATCAGAATCTTTTTCATCCAAAAAGCGGAGAAGAGTGACAATGAGAGAATACTTTGCATTTCGAATCCAAGATAGAGCTGGAGAAGCTGCAACAATATTATCATCAAAAAGATTGTTTCAACAATTTGTGGTTGATGCATATACTATGATAGAATCAGAGAGATTATCTTATATAAGATCTCATCAGAAGAATCTAAGAGTAGAACTATACAAGGGTCTATCAGAAGCTTTCTTGAGGGGTGAAACAAGTGCATCTTCACTAGGAAAACGCACCATCCTTCCATCTTCATTCACCGGAGGTGCACGTTATATGATCCAGAATTATCAAGATGCAATGGCTATATGTAAGTGGGCAGGTTATCCCGATCTCTTTATTACTTTCACATGCAATCCAAAGTGGCCAGAAATGACAAAATTTACTACTGATAGAGGGTCAAAACCTGAAGATCGTCCAGATATAATGTGCAGAATCTTTAAAATAAAACTCGATCAATTGATTAGAGATTTGAAGAAAAAGCAATTTTTTGGCAAGGTAAAAGCTGGTAAGTCTTCAATCAAATTTTGTTTTCAATGTTTTGTTTTCATCCCATTGTTTATTCCTTTGGATATTTTCATCCCATTGTTTAGTCACTTTTGTTTTTCATATTGTAGTCAAGTATATTATATAAATAATATTTATATGATAGTAATGTTTTTTTTTAAAAAAAACTGCAGTTGTCTACACTATAGAGTTTCAAAAGCGTGGTCTGCCGCATGGTCATATTTTATTGTTTTTGAATGCCGAAGATAAATACCCAACTGGTGATGATATTGATAAAATTATCTCTGCTGAAATTCCTGATACGCACAAGCATCCAGTTTTGCACGAAGCTGTTCAGAACTTTATGATACATGGTCCTTGTGGGATATCTCATAAAAACTCTCCCTGTATGAAGGATGGGAAGTGTTCCAAATATTTTCCTAAAAGGTTTAATAGTGGAACAGTTATCGATGATGATGGCTACCCTATCTACAAGCGTAGAGATGATGGTTCAACCGTTGAAAAGAATGGTATTCTTTTGGATAATAGATTTGTAGTACCATATAATCCATTGCTTCTAATAAAGTATCAAGCTCACATCAACGTGGAATGGTGCAATCAATCAAGGTCCATAAAATATCTATTCAAATATGTCAATAAAGGACATGATCGTGTTACTGCAGCATTCTATCAGAGTACAAGTGAATCTGAACACTTACAAGATGAAATCAAGATGTACTATGACTGTAGATATGTATCTCCATGTGAGGCTGTATGGAGGATCTTTGGCTTTGATATCAATTATAGAGAACCACCAGTTGAGAGGTTATCTTTCCATCTTCAAAATGAGCAAACTGTTGTCTTTGATGATGATGAGCCTGTTGATTCTATTGTAGGCAGAACTGGAAATAATCAAACTATGTTTTTGGCTTGGATGGAAGCTAATAAGAATTTTGAAGAGGCTAGAAATTTGACTTATGGAGAATTTCCCACCAAATTTGTATGGAAAAAAGATCTTCGCAGTTAGCGTCCAAGGAAACGCGGCTTCTCAATTGGAAGACTATATTATATTCCACCAGGAAGTGGTGAATTACATTACATGCGAATTTTGTTGAACTTTTGCAAATGTCCTAAAAGTTATGAAGACATCAGAACTGTGAATGGTGTTCTATACCCTTCGTATAAAGATGCTTGCTATGCGTTGGGGTTGTTGGATGATGACAAAGAGTATATAGATGGCATTAAAGAAGCAAGTTCATGGGGTTCGGCTCATTACTTAAGAAGACTTTTTGCAACTATGTTATTCTCAAATTGTCTATCCAGACCAGAATTTATTTGGGACACTATTTAGCATCATTTAGCTGATATCTTGCACAAACAGAGGACTCTACTTCAGCACGATAGTAAGATTCTTACACTTAATACTAATATTTGAATGAATTGATTTTGCAATTATTTGAGTTACTTATATTTTATATATAAACTATTATATTTTAGTTAGAATTTATAACTAATTATAGTTTGTAAATTTTATATTTGTAGCTTTGCATTTAAAAGATGATGAGTTAAAAAATTTGACTCTTGCTGAGATTGATAAGTTGTTACGTAGCAACGGAAAAAGTCTAGCAGAATTTCCTCCGATGCCTTTACCTAATGAATATCTTTTATTTGGAGCCAGAAATAAGCTTCTTCAAGATGAACTTTGTTATGATAGAAATTCCATGACAAGAGAGCACAAAACCTTGATGTCATCTCTTACTGATGAACAGAAGGGTGTTTATGAGACAATAATTAGTGCTGTGTCAAAGAATGAGGGAGGTGTTTTCTTTTTGTACGGATATGGTGGAACAGGAAAAACTTTCATATGGCGAACTTTATCTGCCGCCATAAGGTCTAAGGGCCAAATTGTTCTTAATGTTGCTTCTAGCGGAATAGCATCACTTCTACTTCCGGGTGGAAGAACAGCTCACTCTAGATTTGGGATCCCACTAGCAATAACTAAGGAGTCGACCTGTAATATAAAACAGGGTAGTGATCTGGCAGAGTTGTTAATTCATACAAAGCTTATCATATATATGGGATGAAGCTCCAATGGCACACAGGTTTTGTTTTGAAGCTCTTGATAGGACATTAAGAGATATTCTACGGTTTTCTAATCCATCAACTTGTGAGCAACCATTTGGGGGTAAAGTTGTCGTTTTTGGAGGTGATTTCAGGCAAATTCTTCCTGTTATTCCTAAAGGGACAAGACAAGATATTATTTTTGCAACTATTAATTCTTCTTATCTTTGGAGTTTTGTTAAGGTTCTTACTTTGACAAAAAATATGAGGCTAGAGACAGGCTCATCTAATAACAATTTAGAAGAAATGAGAGAGTTCTCAAAGTGGATACTAAGTGTTGGGGATGGAGATGCCGGTGAGGAGAATGATGGTGAAGAGATTATAGAAATACCTGATGAATTTCTCATAAATGAATCAACAAATCCAATTGCATCAATAGTGGATAGCACGTATCCTTCATTATTAAGCAATATTCATGACTTGCAATACCTACAAGAAAGAGCGATTCTTGCTCCTACTCTTGAAATTGTGGATGCTGTGAATGAATACGTACTTTCATTGCTTCATGGTGAATAAAAATTTATTTGAGTTCTGACAATGTTTGTAAGACGGATGTGAGCTTAGATGGTCCTGAAGGTGTATATACACCTGATTTCTTAAACAGTATTAAATGTTCAGGAGTTTCCAATCACATGCTCAAATTGAAGCAAAGTGCACCTGTGATGTTATTGAGAAACATAGACAAATCTTCAGGTTTATGCAATGGAACCAGATTAGTGATCACTCAATTGGGAAAACACATATTAGAAGCAAAAGTGATCTCTGGGAGCAATATTGGGGAGAAGGTGTTTATACCCCGTATGGTGATTACTCCATCAGACTCCAAATTACCTTTTAAAATGCAACGAAGGCAATTTCCGTTGACTGTTTGTTTTGCTATGACAATAAACAAGAGTCAAGGTCAATCGTTATCACATGTTGGCTTATATCTACCTAGACCGATATTCAGTCATGGTCAGTTATATGTTGCAGTATCTAGAGTTCGAAGCAAGGACGGATTGAGTATTCTAATTTGTGATAAAGATGGTTTGTTATCCAAAACCACAAACAATGTGGTTTTTAAAGAAGTGTTTCAGAACTTAAAATAGGTGAGCGGTTTATTTTTCTTCATGTTATTTCTAAATTTATAAGCGGTTTATTCTTTGCAAAAAAACCCAATAATAACGAATTGTTGTCCATTTTTTTGTTTCTCTGAAAATATTATAAGTCATTTGCAGATGGAGAAAAATCGTGGATTAACTCGTCCAAGGAAGATGTCACGCCCCGGGTTGCATATTCACCGGGCACGCCGACAAATCCGCCGTATACAAAAGAATTTCTTCTGTATACGAAGCGTCGCTGTACCTGTATAACATACAATGCTACAAACAGTAGCATAGAGCTGAAGTAAACTATAAACACGCAGGTAGGGAAAAACCAACTTTATATACATACAATCGCAGAAATAAAAGAACACTACTCGCTCCAGCGAGTTCAACTGTATGTACAAAAGTGCCCAAAACCCAAAAACTGTCACTACCTGCAGTGGAAGTCCTCTAGTACAGAACTCGAAGGGTCGGCTCTAGCTCGCCACGCCCTTCCCGCGGTCCGACTCAGACGGAGCAGCAGCCGCTACAGAAGGCCCTACAACAACAGTGGAAGAAAGAGGGCGTGAGAACTACTATAAAAACAAGTAGTCCTCAGTGGGTGCCGCCCTAAACACATCGGTCCACCCACTAAATCTACAGGGTAAGCAAGAAAGTAAAAGAAGCCGGAACACTCAACAGCAACACTCAACAGCTAAGTACTACTATACTTGTCACGCCCCGAGACCGCTACCAATTTGGTTCGGTTCGGGGACGCCGATCAGGCGCCGAACGGACAGCACCTCCCCTGTCCGCCCAAGGCTCGACAACAAGTCATGTACAAAGAATTACCCAGAAACTAATTCTATAACATACATGACAATAGCGAAGCACCTAAAGGTGCGATCAAGTAAGAGCAAGATACAAGTAATCATACAAGTAATATAAAGAGAGATGAGTCTACAACCATTCATCATTCAATTACATCCAATTACGTTATTTTTCTCACAACGAATATACATGTTGTCTCTTCCCAAAATACATAAGTGTTCACATTTCCAAAATATACATGATTTTCCTCGATCATATACTTATACCAAAATAATACCGGGGGAGGCTCTAATGCAAATAGGCGGCCACTATCGATTAGGGCGCGAGGCCCTTGCCACGATCCTCACAAGCCGCCTGCGAGCTCGAACCTGTAATAGAGTGGGGTGAGAACTAACTTCCTTAGTTCCCAGTGGGCTCGGCCACCGACCCCACCGATCTCCCCACTAGGTCTAAGCAGGCAAAAGCAGATAGATAGATAGATAGATAGATAGATAATTTAAAGCTGTAACTGCTGTAGGTAAAGCATGATATAATTAATGCAACTACTTACATGCTTCAAACAACAAGATCATGATATAATTATGAAATATCTATCATGCTACTATGTCCCAATCAAGTATGTATGAAATACTTTTATGTTCTTATGTTATTACCCAATCCATGGCTAGCCCGTAGGCACGCCCACGACTCAACACATTCAACCCAATGGGTTGTCTGCGGGACCCCACATAGGCTATCCCTCGGGACCCCACATAGGCTATCCCTATCGAATCACGTGCCAAGACCTCCGGAGACTCGCACTACTCGTGTGGAGCGACCACCACGAGCGCTGAGCAGACTGTGTGAGTATGATCTTCTCCTCCATTTGGAGGGCATCCACGCAGGGGAATCATACATAGGTGTTATCTTACACTATGTTTCTATGTCAACATTCATCAAGTTATTTACTTGGCTCACATGTCACTAGTGTATCTACACTATGTCATAATGTCAATCATCAAGTTCTTTACTTGGTTCTCATAGCTCTAGTGTTCTTTACATAAGTTATAATGCAATAATATTCATCAAGCCATCTACTTGGTTCTCATGTCATTAGTGTCACTACACTATGTCATAATGTCAATCATCAAGTTCTTTACTTGGTTCCCATAGCTCTAGTGTTCTTTACACTAAGTTATAATATCACTATGTCATAATGTCACATTGCCAATTATCAAGCTCTATACTTGGTTTATATATCTCTAGTGGATAATCATGCATAATTAAATCGTCTCTAGGGTTCAATGTCATATACTCACTCCTATGCTTCCTATGTCCAAATGCAAACCTACGGTGCCGCACGATAAGGGAGGATGCAAGCATGCTCCCTATGTCCTAATGCAACCTCCGTAGTCCCACACGATAAGGAAGCATACTAGAGTAGCCATTTTACTATACCAACCCTATTATGCATAAAACCACAAATATATATATACTTATGCAATATGACCAAAAATGTACTTAGACATAAAAGGTAGCCCAATGGCTCCGGAATGACACCCCCCACCTTTTATAGCGTTCCGATTGCTCGTCGACACTTGCAATCGGCCTCCCGCGGCACTCGGTATCCGGTTCGGCCCAATCTCGCAACTATGCCTCAACCGTGCTCCGCTCGCCCCCGAAAATTATAGGTCTTCGGTTTCTTGCCACGAGCCCCCGATTCCATTTTCACGATTTTTGGAAGCTTTCGCCGCAAGCTGCGACCAACTTTACGTTAAAGGCTTAAATCCTCAATATCTTCGCAACGGCTCGACGGATTGCCGAACCGACTTCGCCAGCGTGTTTCGTTACCTATCAATTAGGTTTACATAGGTTCAATTTAGATCAAACCCATCTAATAGCGAAAATTGCATTTCTAAACCCTATAGATTTACTATTGCCAAAATCATTTAATTAATCTATGATTTAAGCAATAAACCTCTAATTAGCATCTAGGAGCTCCAATAAATTCATTCCTAGAGCATATAAACCAAAACCTAAACGCTTACCACCATTGTGAACGTCGGGTCGAAGGCACGCCGCTCCAACGGCCGCCCGAAAGCTCAAACCGACGCCTCCAACGCGTTCGCAGGATCGTTCTCCGCCAACACCGCGAATTTGAGCGGAATATATAGAGAGATGAGAGAGATATTTAGAGAGAGAAAGGAGGGTTTTCTCTCCCCTCACTTTGCATGCGTGTGTTGTGGAGGTGCTGCCAGGGAGAAGAAGAAGCTCTTGCTTCTTTATTAAGCAACACCAAAACACTATTCACACTATTCACTTCAACTTTCAGCTGAAGCTTCGATACATTCGCCTGCCCTTCGGAATGTCCGTTTGAGCTCAAATTTGACAGCTATGTTCGGTTTTAGTTAACTTAACTCCAAAAAATTTAATCTTTCAATTTCGACCCCGTTTGGTCACCGAAAGCTCTACCGAACTGTAATCGTTATCAGATAGCATTCGGATTTTATTTACCATCTTCCGGATGTCAGAATGGCACGAAACTTTAAATCTAGCCTCGTAATAATAATCCTGACATACCCTCCAGTTTTCGTAATTTTCTGACACTGTGCATTTTCTGCTAATTTATCAGTCCCGTTTCCATCAGAAAATTCTAAATCTCTTGTTTTCGCTCCGATTTCAGTACAGGTCAATCCAGGCTTATATTTTACTTCTACAAATCCAATAAAAATAGTATCTCACACTATTTTTATTTATTTTTATTTTTAAATTGAGAATCCGATATACTACTTTCTACCGCAACTTCATGATTTCTGAAGTTCGGTATCTTACATCCTCCCCTCCTTAAAAAGAGTTTCGTCCTCGAAACGAACCCTTATATTTAACATAAACTCAAATTCATACCTTACTCACCAAATAGATGAGGATGATGAATTTTCATCTCGCTCTCGAGCTCCCAAGTGGCTTCACAATCATCGTGATTGCTCCACCGAACTCGAACATAAGGAATCTCGCGATTTCGCAGTTTGCGCACCTCCCGAGCAATAATTGCCACCGGAAACTCTTCATAGCTCAAGTCTTCTTGAAGCTCCGGCGGTTCAAACATCATAGTGTGTCCGGGATGATGAACATACTTTCGAAGGTTAGAAACGTGAAACACGTTATGGACATCCGCTAGCTGCGGGGGCAATGCAATCCGATACGCTACCGCACCAATACGTTCCAACCCTTCACACGGCCCAATGTATCGAGGACTCAACTTTCCTCGTACTCCAAACCGTCTCACGCCTCTCATAGGCGAGACCTTTAAGAACACGCGGTCTCCTACCGCGAATTCCAATTCTCTACGGTGCTTATTGGCATAACTTTGTTGCCTCGACTGCGTAGTGAGCATCCGCTGACGAGTGAGGCGAACTTTCTCTTCCGCCTCCCGCAACACGTCGGGACCTATCACCGCCCGTTCACCTACATCACCCCAATGCACAGGAGATCGGCACTTCCGCCCGCAAAGGACTTCAAACGGTGCCATCTCCACACTGGCTTGGTAACCGTTGTTGTAGGCGGACTCGGCCATCGGCAAATACTTGGCCCAACATAACGGGGACTCAGCTTCCCCCGCACCTCAAATCGCTTCACGCTACAACTCAGCTTATCGAGCAATCTGGAGTTTCAATGTACTTTCGCACTTCGAGTGGCCTTTTACTCATCGGGGATTGCCAAGAGGCCCACTACGGAAGATATAAGACCAGATTCGATCACATCAGTCAAGTAAAACTCTGAAAGTGCATTACCACTCCCACGAGTCTCGGTGGTAGGGCAAGTCGATACTCGACGACTTTACCTACTCTAACCCCACTCGCAAACGGCACACCAAGGCCGAACCACTTCCTTTGAGACTGGGACTACCCGCCATCCTCGTGGTGTAGATCTAGCATGAATGCGCCAACTAGTCGAACGACCCACCACCACTACACAATGCACAAGGGTAGACCTTCTCGGATTAGTCAGGCGTCCACAAAGTGGCGCTTTACCACTCTGGCTATCCAAGAGTCTTATACAGCTATTCCTTGCATTCACCGTCAATTCAGGGAACACCCTCCAATTCGATCACCGTCATTGCTTAGAAGCAATATCGTAGGTGCATCGCTTAATTGCGAGTGTTCCAATCCCAACCGGATCCCTGTTCTATCGTGAGATGGCGCACTTCGGTACATCTTAAATATCAATCCACTGAAGAGCGCTATCCTTATGCTCCAACTCTCCTGAGAGCATCAACTCTAACTCTCTCGCGTGGCCTCCATTATTCAAGTGTCTCCTGGGGACCACTTGCTTCAAATTCCAATGGCCACGGCCAATTCGGCCCCTTCTGTCGCACTCATCTCACACGAACACTTCGTTCGTGATCCTAAGCCAAACTCATTAATAGAGTTACCGGTCACACCGATCTTCGGTCTCTACGGGTGGACCAATGGTCACCAACCCTACGTCGGCCTACCGCCTAGACGTGTCTCAACGCTCGATGTCTCTTACTCGCAAGCATAGACCCAATCAGCACTGGGCGACATTCTCACTTGGGAATTCGCACACACTCCAACCAGGAGCTATCAAGACCGCAAACCACATCAGATACTTGGGTTGGGTCACAACCGCACTCTTGGTTAATTCTCGATCTTGAGATCCAACACGTGTCATTTCCACGCTCCCGGGTACAAGCTCGGACTACCGTCCTGACCAAAACTCTGTCCTACCAATAGGTACCGGGCTGCTGCCACTCGCAGCTGACTGCGCCTGCCCAAAGGGCCCAGGCTCCACAGTCCACAAACGGTCCAGGCACGGGTCGTCCCCCAAGCACTACCCGCCAACGTCGTCCTATACGACATGCTCTAGAGAGCTACTCACTCTATCGGCTCCTTAGCACCTAGTGCGAGCCACCAGCCCTCCGAGTGCTCAATGGCCCGCTTCGCACTTGGCAATGCTAAAGTGCTACTACCAACTCACTCCCTCGGCTAAGTCAATACCGCACACCACGAGTACCTATACTCGTGCGCTCTATACACCTCTATAGCGTTCCAAACCAAGCCAAGCATTAGGCAACCTTGCCTACGCACGCTGGTCGTACGAGCACTATTCACCTACCTCAATTTGAGGTATCATTATATGCCCGGACTCGACCACTAACTAGTCACACTCTTAACAGCGGTTCTACTTTCACTGCTCGATTTATCGAAACTACGTTCGAAACGCTCGGATTACTCGGGTATCCTCAAGTATCACGGCTCAACTCTCGCAATCCACTGCTCACTGCCTTGAGAGTTGCCGCACCACTTCGTCCAAAAATCACTACTAGCTATTCGCTAGTACCACTTGGCTCTCTACTTGCTTCAACAGGTAACATGTTTCCACACGCAAGCATGCTCGGGTATCTACATTCACCCGTCCATTGGTCTCTACTATACTAATGCATAATTAATAGTAGGTGACCATATGACAAATGCATGCTATGCATCGACCCTACATCATGTAGGAGCACAAGCCTACTCCAACAACTCATGCCTACCATGACGCGGTCAGTAGTAGTAGGTTCCACAACCTGGGTCGTGTACCCATGGTCACTTAGTGCCCGCCGCGAACCCTCCGGTTGCCATATTCTCATCACTCGCTCTCCCGACCATGCCGTAGGTGGCGCACCCACAGACTGTCTTAGAGAGGAGGGGGGTCGTCGCCAACGCCAAGGTTTGGTTATCCCAAATCATTCTAGAGCCTAAATAGCAAAACCCTAGATGTATGCCATTGGCAAGCTCAAGAGTTTACCACCAAAATCTTCTCTCCACTTGAGGAAGAAGATGAAGACCTTACTCCTCCAAGCCGTTCCTTCCACTTCTTCCCCTTCTCCAACTTCAATGAGAGGGAAGATATCCTAGAGAGAGAGGGGAAGTTTTAGGCTTAGCTTAAAAGAAATGAAGGAAAAAGAGAGAGAGCTACATGCTCATATACTCTCAACTAAGGCCACTTTGCACTTTAGCCCCTCAACTTCATCATATATGCACAGCTCAGTCTGGGCAATTTTCGAGTGCGGAGACCGGTCCTTCAGGAACCGGACCCTGTCCTCAAGACCGGTACCCGAGAGCAAAATTTCTGCAACTTAGCAGATTTTTTCCCATTTGCTCTTCGAGGCCCTCGCCAATGCACTTTTTGGGTTTCTAATGCCTTCGGTCCTTCCGATGCATACCCAATCGACAATTAGTCGATTCCAAATGAAGTCCAATCCTCGAATTTCAAGAATTTACTTCCTTACATCTCGAACCTCGACCACGTCTAGTCGAAGTCTCCACACAACGCATTGGCCACATCCTCGCCATCCCGCACTTCGTTCGGGATGCAACTCACGATACGGGAGGATCCCCACTCGTATTCCCCCACGGTGCAGCTTCCTCGCCGCAGCTTCTGGAACCTTTCCCGAAGCTTTTTCTCCTTACCGTCGGGGAATAAACGGAGATTATCAATCCCCGAAACTCTTCCCAAGCCATAGGAGGGAGACTAGGCGATCGATACCACTCGACGCCTATCCACCACACCTTCGTCAACTGTTATGGACAATAATTGTCCCGCACCACAGTGTACAAATCCTCAGAGTCTCCATGGAGTCGATCCACAACTCCACGATCAACGGATCCGCATCTTCTCTATCAAGGTAGACGGATCAAACTTCTTGAAGGTCATGAGGGCCGCTAACGCTCGCTCCCTCACTGCCTCCACCTCTGAAGCGCTAGAAGTTGGATTGCCCGACCCCGACGAAAATATCTCTGCCGTGACTCCCGACCGTACTCGACGAGCCGAAATTGGTGCGATCACCACTGATCCACCAACTCTTGGAGTCCCGCTTACACGATCCTCTAGTGTATGGCAGCCTCCTGCTGACATTGCACTAACTCGACTTGTGGCCTCACCACTATCACGAGTGGGGCCAACTGATAGCGAAGTTTCAATTCTCCGTTCGCATCGAATAGCTCAGGAACATCACTTGTCCCAACCTGCACCGATCTAACTGAAGATCGCCTATGCAGTACCATCGTTCTCTAAGACACGACAATTCAGTCAACTCTCGACCCTCAAGGTCGAGCGCGAAACAACTGACACTGACTCAAATCGGGCGAAAGTCACACAAGGGCGTCTATTCTCATCGCTCGGTTTCATGTTGTATGCATCCAACATGAACACCCTCGGTTGAGAATAAACCACACCTTAAATCTACCTCCAAAATCCGTTTTAGAGGATTCTACACTTGACCCAATCGAATTCAACTTCCGCCACTCGGTATAGGTTCACGTCTCGCTCACGCACCTATTAGCCTTAAGGTTAACCGTCCTAGGGTCTCCTAGGCCAATTCTAGACTCTCTCTTTACTTGCTCTTAGCTTGCTCTGATACCATCTTGAACCTGTCACGCCCCGAGACCGCTACCAATTTGGTTCGGTTCGGGGACGCCGATCAGGCGCCGAACGGACAGCACCTCCCCTGTCCGCCCAAGGCTCGACAACAAGTCATGTACAAAGAATTACCCAGGAACTAATTCTATAACATACATGACAATAGCGAAGCACCTAAAGGTGCGATCAAGTAAGAGCAAGATACAAGTAATCATACAAGTAATATAAAGAGAGAAGAGTCTATCTATTACAACCATTCATCATTCGATTACATCCAATTACGTTATTTTTCTCACAACGAATATACATGTTGTTTCTTCCCAAAATACATAAGTGTTCACATTTCCAAAATATACATGATTTTCCTCGATCATATACTTATACCAAAATAATACCGGGGGAGGCTCTAATGCAAATAGGCGGCCACTATCGATTAGGGCGCGAGGCCCTTGCCACGATCCTCACAAGCCGCCTGCGAGCTCGAACCTGTAATAGAGTGGGGTGAGAACTAACTTCCTTAGTTCCCAGTGGGCTCGGCCACCGACCCCACCGATCTCCCCACTAGGTCTAAGAGCAGATAGATAGATAGATAGATAGATAGATAATTTAAAGCTGTAACTGCTGTAGGTAAAGCATGATATAATTAATGCAACTACTGCTATGCCTGAAACAACAAGATCATGATATAATTATGAAATATCTATCATGCTACTATGTCCCAATCAAGTATGTATGAAATACTTTTATGTTCTTATGTTATTACCCAATCCATGGCTAGCCCGTAGCCACGCCCACGACTCAACACATTCAACCCAATGGGTTGTCTGCGGGACCCCACATAGGTCTATCCCTCGGGACCCCACATAGGCTATCCCTATCGAATCACGTGCCAAGACCTCCGGAGACTCGCACTACTCGTGTGGAGCGACCACCACGAGCGCTGAGCAGACTGTGTGAGTATGATCTTCTCCTCCATTTGGAGGGCATCCACGCAGGGGAATCATACATAGGTGTTATCTTACACTATGTTTCTATGTCAACATTCATCAAGTTATTTACTTGGCTCACATGTCACTAGTGTATCTACACTATGTCATAATGTCAATCATCAAGTTCTTTACTTGGTTCTCATAGCTCTAGTGTTCTTTACATAAGTTATAATGCAATAATATTCATCAAGCCATCTACTTGGTTCTCATGTCATTAGTGTCACTACACTATGTCATAATGTCAATCATCAAGTTCTTTACTTGGTTCCCATAGCTCTAGTGTTCTTTACACTAAGTTATAATATCACTATGTCATAATGTCACATTGCCAATTATCAAGCTCTATACTTGGTTTATATATCTCTAGTGGATAATCATGCATAATTAAATCGTCTCTAGGGTTCAATGTCATATACTCACTCCTATGCTTCCTATGTCCAAATGCAAACCTACGGTGCCGCACGATAAGGGAGGATGCAAGCATGCTCCCTATGTCCTAATGCAACCTCCGTAGTCCCACACGATAAGGAAGCATACTAGAGTAGCCATTTTACTATACCAACCCTATTATGCATAAAACCACAAATATATATATACTTATGCAATATGACCAAAAATGTACTTAGACATAAAAGGTAGCCCAATGGCTCCGGAATGACACCCCCCACCTTTTATAGCGTTCCGATTGCTCGTCGACACTTGCAATCGGCCTCCCGCGGCACTCGGTATCTGGTTCGGCCCAATCTCGCAACTATGCCTCAACCGTGCTCCGCTTCGCAGCCCCGAAAATTATAGGTCTTCGGTTTCTTGCCACGAGCCCCCGATTCCATTTTCACGATTTTTGGAAGCTTTCGCCGCAAGCTGCGACCAACTTTACGTTAAAGGCTTAAATCCTCAATATCTTCGCAACGGCTCGACGGATTGCCGAACCGACTTCGCCAGCGTGTTTCGTTACCTATCAATTAGGTTTACATAGGTTCAATTTAGATCAAACCCATCTAATAGCGAAAATTGCATTTCTAAACCCTATAGATTTACTATTGCCAAAATCATTTAATTAATCTATGATTTAAGCAATAAACCTCTAATTAGCATCTAGGAGCTCCAATAAATTCATTCCTAGAGCATATAAACCAAAACCTAAACGCTTACCACCATTGTGAACGCCGGGTCGAAGGCACGCCGCTCCAACGGCCGCCCGAAAGCTCAAACCGACGCCTCCAACGCGTTCGCAGGATCGTTCTCCGCCAACACCGCGAATTTGAGCGGAATATATAGAGAGATGAGAGAGATATTTAGAGAGAGAAAGGAGGGTTTTCTCTCCCCTCACTTTGCATGCGTGTGTTGTGGAGGTGCTGCCAGGGAGAAGAAGAAGCTCTTGCTTCTTTATTAAGCAACACCAAAACACTATTCACACTATTCACTTCAACTTTCAGCTGAAGCTTCGATACATTCGCCTGCCCTTCGGAATGTCCGTTTGAGCTCAAATTTGACAGCTATGTTCGGTTTTAGTTAACTTAACTCCAAAAAATTTAATCTTTCAATTTCGACCCCGTTTGGTCACCGAAAGCTCTACCGAACTGTAATCGTTATCAGATAGCATTCGGATTTTATTTACCATCTTCCGGATGTCAGAATGGCACGAAACTTTAAATCTAGCCTCGTAATAATAATCCTGACATACCCTCCAGTTTTCGTAATTTTCTGACACTGTGCATTTTCTGCTAATTTATCAGTCCCGTTTCCATCAGAAAATTCTAAATCTCTTGTTTTCGCTCCGATTTCAGTACAGGTCAATCCAGGCTTATATTTTACTTCTACAAATCCAATAAAAATAGTATCTCACACTATTTTTATTTATTTTTATTTTTAAATTGAGAATCCGATATACTACTTTCTACCGCAACTTCATGATTTCTGAAGTTCGGTATCTTACAATACTATCCTGCCCTCAACAACCCTCAGTAGAACAAGTAAAAGCTGACCCAATCTTACGAGAGACTGTGAAAGCACCCGTCCCGCCTGTCGAGGCAACACTACAACTACCCCAGGGGTAGCTAGCGGAGAGCAACCCACAACGAGGGCGCAGCGACACCAACGCAAAAGCACTAAGCCAGACGCCGGAGCGGCACTCGTGGGCGCGAACCAACCGAGTATGCAAGCGTATCTCTGTCGAGCTCAATCTGGCTCTCACAGGCATAGTCAAGTACACAGGGTCCAAGAACTAATACACCACGTGCCCCTTGGCACAAACTGTAACCACACAGTACACTGGGTCCACCGTCAAACCCCCGACGGTGCCCGACAACCAGCACGACTAGACTCTGCTGAAAAGTAAGCTCGGCATCCCCAGCGCGAGCGTAAAAGCAACTACACTACTCTGGTATCCATCGCACTCCCCCGGCGATGATACGGCACAAAACGGCTCCTAGAGCTAAATCTGGTAGTGTAAGCTAGTGACGATCCAAAACGAGGTTTTCTCCTAAGTCAAATCCAAGTCCAACATGTATAAAACTAAGTACTTGCTAAGCATGCTCTAAGGTTCAGATATTCATAAACTATTCCATGCATTCGAGCTATCGCATACTAATCGAACCGAAGTTTATACATATTGACTATTTAAGCTTAGGAATATCCCGATGTAAACCCACCTCGATAGCAATTCCCTGGCAGCGAAGGAAGTGGCCCGCGTCCAAGAGTTCCCTCGCTGGTCCGCCGAGGTCCAAAGTCTCCCGCTGCGATGAAGTAACTCAACGTCACACCGATTTCACAAAATCTGCCGGAAAACAGCGGCTGAGAAAAGCTTAATGTTAACCAAGCTAACCTTATCCAAATTCAGCGATTCAGGCCTCGAAATCTTCGTCTCGCAGTCTAGAATCCAACGCCGCAAGTTTCGACGCGATCCGACTTCCCTGCGCGGAGAACTGGCCAAAGAGCCGACGGTCGACGCTGGAATCTGCTTCGCCTTTTCGAAACGCCCGCAAACAAAGAACCTAGTAAGTATGGGTTCCGACCGGCCATACCTGATCCAAATCAAGCAAGTAAGGTGTCGATGGAATCGTCTCGCAGTCGCGGATCCAATGCCCCAAATTTCGCCGCGTTTCGACCCTCCTACACCGAGTACAAGTCAAAACTCTGCGGGTCGACGGTGCTACCAGCAGCAGCTCGAAAATCCAGGAATTTAGAAGCTTCGGAGGGAAACTCGATGGGCTACTCACCTCGAACCGAGCCCTAGGCCTATCGCCGAGTCGGGGGTAGTGGTCCCGCACGCACGCCGGGCCCCCCGCAGCGTCTCGACGCCGAAAGCTCGCTGAAATCACACGTCGGCGCGTCGTCGTCGTCGAAGCTCGAGCTTCTATTGAGCTCCTCCACCTCCTCTGGTTGCAAGGGCAGGAGCAGCAGCAGCAGCAAGGAAGGAGAAGAAGAAGGAGGAGAGTCTCACTCTCTCTCCTCTCTGCTGTAAAGAAGGGGTGGGGGGTGAGGTGATGTGACAAGTGCCCAAAAAGTCAAACTGCACCATACCTCCTCTTTGTACCGGTACAAAATCCCACTTGTACCGGTACAAACAGGCAACCCGAGAGCTTAACTGCGCAGGGCTATACCGGTATAGCCCTGGTGGTTATACCGGTATAGCAACCAATCTTGTACCGGTACAAAATCAGATTTGTACCGGTACAGCTCACAGAAAACCTGCTATTTGCAGATTTTCGTGACACACGCTGCTCTCAAGTTCCCGCAGGTCCGTGTGGCGTCCATTTGGCGCCAACGCGACTCGGACTTGTCCCGACACTCGTCAGAGCTGTCGACAAGCCTCAGGTGCAATTTTTCAGGTCTCTACATCCTCCCCCACTACAAAAAGTTTCGCCCGCGAAACTCAACCGTACCTCAGCTCTGCTCGTCGAACAGGTAGGGATAGGCCTCCCTCATCGCCGTCTCTGGCTCCCAAGTCGCCTCCCGCTCCTCGTGGTTACTTCACTGCACTTTGACATACGGTATGACCCGATTGCGCAATTCTTTCGCCTCACGCGCAAGAATCCGCAACGGTCGCTCCTCGTATCGAAGGTCCTCGCCAAGCTCAAGCGGAGCAAAGTCAATCACGTGAGAGGGATCGGATACATATTTCCTCAATGCCGAGACATGGAATACATCGTGGGTGCCGACTAGTCGCGGGGGTAGAGCAATCCTGTAAGCGACTGGCCCAACTCGCTCCAAAATCTCAAAAGGGCCGATGTAGCGCGGACTGAGCTTTCCACGCACTCCAAATCTGCGCATCCCTTTGGACGGCGAGACTTTAAGAAATACATGATCACCAATCTGAAACTCCAAGTCTCGCCTCCTGGTATCTGCATAGCTCCTCTGGCGGCTCTGGGCTGTCAAAAGGTGTCGTCGAACAACTCTCACCTTTTCCTCAGCCTCTAGCAGTAACTCAGGCCCCAGCGTCTTCCTTTCACCCACGTCGCTCCAAAATAGAGGGGATCGGCATCTGCGTCCATACAACGCCTCAAACGGAGCCATCTGGATGCTCGCTTGATAGCTGTTGTTGTACACGAACTCAACTAATCTCAAATGCTGATGCCATCCTCCTCCAAAATCCATGACGCATGCTCTCAGCATGTCCTCTAGCGTCTAAATGGTCCTCTCCGACTGACCATCCGTCTGTGGGTGAAACGCTGTGCTGAAGTGTAGCTGTGTACCCAAGGCTGTCTGTAAGCTCCTCCAAAAGTGTGATACAAACCTCGGGTCTCTGTCTGATACAATCGACACTGGCACGCCATGCAGCCTGACAATCTCATCCAGGTATAGCTGCGCGAGTCTCTCTCTGGGCCAGGTGGTCTGAACTGGTAGGAAGTGAGCAGACTTAGTCAGTCTGTCCACTATCACCCAAATCGTATCGAAACCACCCTGTGCTCTAGGTAATCCCACGACAAAGTCCATCGTGATCTGCTCCCATTTCCACTCGGCACCGGCACTACGAAGCTTGCCAGCAGGCACTTGATACTCGGCCTTCACCTGTTGGCAAGTCAAACACTGAGCCACATATCTGCCAATGTCTCTTTTCATTCCATTCCACCAGAACTGTGCTTTCAAGTCCTTATACATTTTAGTTCCACCAGGATGTACTGTATAAGGAGAAAGGTGAGCCTCTCTCAAGATGTCTGCTCGGATCGCTGAATCCACGGGTACACACAGTCGGTCCCTGTACCTCAGTACTCCCGAACTGTCCACTGTGAAACCCTCTGCCTGTCCCCTCTCCAACTGCTCTCTAATCCTCAACAAGTGTGGGTCTCCACTCTATTTCTCTCGGATCCTATCCAACAGAGTGGGCTGCAAAACCATAGACATTAGTATTGCAGTAGACCCAGGGGACACAACCTCTAAACTCAACCGCTGTAGCTCCTCAAGTAACGGCCTCTGCAGCGTGATCATCAAACACGAGCCTCGCATCGCTTCCTGCTCAACGCATCTGCCACCACATTCGCCTTGCCGGGATGATACTGAATGCTAATGTCGTAGTCCTTCAGTAACTCCAACCACCGGCGTTGCCTCAGGTTCAACTCCTTCTGTGTGAACAGATACTTGAGACTTTTATGATCAGTGAAAATCTCACAGTGCTCACCATACAGGTAATGCCGCCACAATTTCAAAGCAAAAACCACTGCGGCAAGCTCCAAGTCATGCGTAGGGTAATTCTTCTCGTAATCCTTTAACTGCCTTGAAGCATAGGCAATTACCCTACCATGCTGCATCAACACACAACCCAGTCCACTGTGTGATGCGTCGCTGTAGATCACATATCCTTCCCCCATAACTGGAAGGGCAAGGATAGGAGCTGACATCAACCGCTGTCGCAACTCATCAAAGCTCCTCTGACAGTCCTCACTCCAGGTGAACTTAATTCCTTTACGCGTCAATCGAGTGAGGGGTGTGGAAAGCTTCGCAAAGCCTTCCACAAACCGACGGTAATATCCAGCTAATCCAATGAAGCTCCGCACCTCGGTCGCCGTCGTCGGCCTGGGCCAATCCCGAATAGCCTCAACCTTCCTCGGGTCTACTGCCACTCCATCTGCAGAGATCACGTGGGCCAAGAAAGTAACCTCCCGTAACCAGAACTCGCACTTCTTTAACTTGGCATACAACTCCTTCTCTCGCAGAAGCTGTAGCACTATCCTCAAGTGCTCCTCATGCACGACATCGCTACGGGAGTATATCAGGATATCGTCGATGAAGACTACTACAAATCTGTCCAAGTACGGCTTAAACACCCGGTTCATCAAATCCATGAACGCGGCAGGGGCATTCGTCAATCCAAAAGGCATCACTGTAAACTCGTAATGCCCGTACCGAGTCCTAAAAGCCGTCTTGGAAACATCCTCGGTCCTCACCCTCAGCTGGTGGTAACCTGACTGGAGGTCAATCTTCGAGAAGACACAAGATCCTTGCAGCTGATCAAACAGATCATCAATGCGCGGCAACGGATACTTGTTCTTGATGGTCACTTTATTCAGTTCCCGGTAATCAACACATAACCTGAGTGAACCATCCTTCTTCTTTACAAATAACACCGGCGCTCCCCAAGGCGATACACTGGGTCTAACGTACCCCTTATCCATCAAATCCTGAAGCTGCGCCTTTAACTCTCTCACTCTGCAGTGCCATCCCGTAAGGTACCTTCGAGATTGGTGCGCTTCCGGGACTACATCAATCACAAACTCGATCTCCTCTCCGGCGGCATAGTCGTCGTCTCGTGGGAAATACATCCGAAACTCGCGAACTACGGAATGTCCTCGAGTCTCGGTGCCGCCGTAGGTACCTCCGCAACCGTCGCGAAAAGCAATGCACCCTCTACTCATCACCGTCGAGCTCTCGCCGAAGAAATCCACGCACAAACATCGTGCTCCTACGGCCTACGAAAGTGAACACCTCTCGGCCCGGCTCGCTGAGCGTCACCGTCCTCTCTCCGCAGTCGATAGTCGCGTAGTACCGCGTCAGCCAATCCATGCCAAGCACTATGTCGAAGTCATGCAGCTGCCCTAAGACTAACAAGTCTGCGGCCAAAATCCACGAGTCTAGCTGCACCGGACACGACCTACAACACTCTACAACCCGTACTACATGGCCGGGAACCTGGATCTCCCGGGTCTGAGGTAACAACCCTAACTCTAGACCATGTAATAATGCAAAAGCTCGACTAATAAAAGAATGCGATGAGCCGGTATCAAATAATGTACGCGCTCTAGTACCAGAAAGTAAAGTGATACCTGCCACCACACGGCCGGCCGAAGAGTCCTCCACCCGAGCCGCACTCGGCTGCGGAGCTGCTGCTCGCGTCGTCGCCACGCGACGCCCTATCCTCACGACGGTGGCTCGACGGTGTCCCGTACGACTGCTGGGATCCGGTCTGGGCTGATGCTGTCGATGGTGCTGACGATGCTGATCTCGGGCAGGCTGCCCTAAAGTGCCCTGGCTGTCCACAACCGAAACACCGGCCCTCTCGCTGATCACATAGTCGCGCCGCGTGCGGTCCTCCACAGATCACGCACCGTGTGTCCTCTCGAGGTCGCCCCGCCGACGGGTATCTCGCACGCCGACGCCCGAGGGCCCACGACCCCGAAAGCGTGATCGTGGAGGCCTCGCGGACGTCGCCGCTCGACCGTCCCCGTCATCCGGCGGGCGCTTCCTGTCCTGACTCGGCCCCGGCCCCTGAGTCCTCTCTCAAAGTGTCGTCTCGCTCCTCTCCTCAAACAGTGCCTGCTCGATAGACGCATCCAGGGTCCTCGACCTCTGCGCCCTAACGAACTTGTACAGATCTGGCCTCAAGCCCTGCTCGAATATATACACCCGGTGTGCCTCATCTCTCGCTGCATACGGCACACAGTTCAGGAGGCGCGAAAACTCCCGAACGTACTCCTGAACCGTGCGATCCCCTTGCTGGCTCTTCTTCAAGTCTTCTTCCATCCCCTGCTTCACACTGTCGGGAAAATATGTGCGGCACAGCATCCCGCAAAACTCATCCCAGCTCGTCTGTGAAGCCACAACTCTCTGGTCGCGCCTCATCCTCGTCCACCAGTCCCGTGCGTCTCCAACTAAACAGTGGACCCCCAAATGAACCTGGTCTCGATCCTCCAGACGAACATGTCCTCAAATATCCCTGTTCATCGCGCGTATCCAACTCTCCAATACCTAAGGCTCGGCGCACACCCCGTCAAACATCGGTGGGTCGAGGCGGCGAAAGCGGAACAGTAGCTCAGTCATCCGCTCTGCTCACTTCCGCCGATCGGCCGATCCGATCCTCTAGCCTGGCGGTCGGAGGTATCTCTGCTGGTGGGGGTATGGCGGTAACTGGTGCAGTAGGTGGAGTAGGGGGTGGCGGAGTAGGCTGGGCTGGTGCCCCCGACGATGTACTCGATGATGCCACAAGCCTCTCGCACATCTGCTGTAAGAATAAACCCCGCCGCCTCGTCGCCTCTCGGTGCGGCTAATCGGGCGCTCAACTCGATCAAGGGCGCTCGTCTCGGGCCGAGTGCTCGGCTCCACTACAGAGGTACACCCGTCTCGGGTCGGGTGCCCCGATCCATCCGCTCTCGGTATCCGGAGTGGTAGTGATGGTAGTGGTGGTGGGCGCGGCCCCCGGAGCGGCGGTCGTCCTCTGCGAGGCGGCATAGCTGCACACATAGAAACGAGGTCAGATACATAAACACTCGACCCAATCATCGAAAGTCTCGAAGGCGGTCCCTGTTTCTCCTCAAAATTATGTCGTCTGCAGCCAACATAATTTCTCCGGACCGAAACAGACACTCCTTCAGTCACTCACTCCACTCAAGGATGAGTTAAAACAATCAATCATGACTTTCGCATTAAATCACGCCTCTCGTGTCAAGCCCTCCTAAGGCTTACCAGCTTAGGTTTCCTAGGTCCCAACAACCTAATACTAAGCTCTGATACCAACTTAATCTGTCACGCCCCGGGTTGCATATTCACCGGGCACGCCGACAAATCCGCCGTATACAAAAGAATTTCTTCTGTATACGAAGCGTCGCTATACCTGTATAACATACAATGCTACGAACGGTAGCATAGAGCTGAAGTAAACTATAAACACGCAGGTAGGGAAAAACCAACTTTATATACATACAATCGCAGAAATAAAAGAACACTACTCGCTCCAGCGAGTTCAACTGTATGTACAAAAGTGCCCAAAACCCAAAAACTGTCACTACCTGCAGTGGAAGTCCTCTAGTACAGAACTCGAAGGGTCGGCTCTAGCTCGCCACGCCCTTCCCGCGGTCCGACTCAGACGGAGCAGCAGCCGCTACAGAAGGCCCTGCAACAACAGTGGAAGAAAGAGGGCGTGAGAACTACTATAAAAACAAGTAGTCCTCAGTGGATGCCGCCCTAAACACATCGGTCCACCCACTAAATCTACAGGGTAAGCAAGAAAGTAAAAGAAGCGGAACACTCAACAAACTAAGTACTACTATACTATCCTCGCCCTCAACAACCCTCGGTAGAACAAGTAAAAGTCGACCCAATCTTACGAGGGCCTGTGAAAGCACCCGTCCCGCCTGTCGAGGCAACACTACAACTACCCCGGGGGTAGCTAGCGGAGAGCAACCCACAACGAGGGCGCAGCCGACACCAACGCAAAAGCACTAAGCCAGCCTCCGGAGCGGCACTCGTGGGCGCGAACCAACCGAGTATGCAAGCGTATCTCTGTCGAGCTCAATCTGGCTCTCACAGGTATAGTCAAGTACACTGGGTCCAAGAACTAACATACCACGTGCCCCTTGGCACAAACTGTAACCACACAGTACACTGGGTCCACCGTCAAACCCCCGACGGTGCCCGACAACCAGCACGACTAGACTCTGCTGAAAAGTAAGCTCGGCATCCCGAGCGCGAGCGTAAAAGCAACTACACTACCCTGGTATCCATCGCACTCCCCCGGCGATGATACCGCACAAAACGGCTCCTAGAGCTAAATCTGGTAGTGTAAGCTAGTGACGATCCAAAATGAGGTTTTCTCCTAAGTCAAATCCAAGTCCAACATGTATAAAACTAAGTACTTGCTAAGCATGCTCCAAGGTTCAGATATTCATAAACTATTCCATGCATTCGAGCTATCGCATACTAATCGAACCGAAGTTTATACATGTTGACTATTTAAGCTTAGGAATATCCCGATGTAAACCCACCTCGATAGCAATTCCCTGGCAGCGAAGGAAGTGGCCCGCGTCCAAGAGGTCCCTCGCTGGTCCGCCGAGGCCCAAAGTCTCCCGCTGCGATGAAGTAACTCAACGTCACACCGATTTCACAAAATCACGGAAAAACAGAAAAGCTTAATGTTAACCAAGCTAACCTTATCCAAATTCAGCGATTCAGGCCTCGAAATCTTCGTCTCGCAGTCTAGAATCCAACGCCGCAAGTTTCGACGCGATCCGACTTCCCTGCGCGGAGAACTGGCCAAAGAGCCGACGGTCGACGCCGGAATCCTGCAGTTCAGCTTTTCAGAAACTGCCCGCAAACAGCAACCTAGTAAGTATGGGTTCCGACCGGCCATACCTGATCTAAATCAAGCAAGTAAGGTGTCGATGGAATCGTCTCGCAGTCGCGGATCCAATGCCCCAAATTTCGCCGCGTTTCGACCCTCCTACACCGAGTACAAGTCAAAACTCTGCGGGTCGACGGTCTTACCCGGCAGCTCGAAAATCCGGGAATTTAGAAGCTTCGGAGGAAACTCGATGGGCTACTCACCTCGAACCGAGCCCTAGGCCTATCGCCGAGTCGGGGGTAGTGGTCCCGCACGCACGCCGGGCCGCGACGTCTCGGCCGCGAAAGGCGAAATCACACGTCGGCGCGTCGTCGTCGTCGAAGCTCGAGCTTCTCGAGCTCCTCCACCTCCTCTCGGTTGCGAGGCGGGAAGCGGCGGCGGCAAGGAAGGAGAAGAAGAAGGAGGAGAGTCTCACTCTCTCTCCTCTCTGCTGTAAAGAAGGGGTGGGGGGTGAGGTGATGTGACAAGTGCCCAAAAAGTCAAACTGCACCATACCTCATCTTTGTACCGGTACAAAATCCCACTTGTACCGGTACAAACAGGCAACCCGAGAGCCTAACTGCGCAGGGCTATACCGGTATAGCCCTGGTGGTTATACCGGTATAGCAACCAATCTTGTACCGGTACAAAATCAGATTTGTACCGGTACAGCTCACAGAAAACCTGCTATTTGCAGATTTTCGTGACACACGCTGCTCTCAAGTTCCCGCAGGGTCCGTGTGGCGTCCATTTGGCGCCAACGCGACTCGGATTTGTCCCGACACTCGTCAGAGCTGTCGACAAGCCTCAGGTGCAATTTTCCAGGTCTCTACAGAAGAAGCTCGTGAAAAATCCGCGGAAGAAGTACAAGTGTGAGACCCCAGATAGTCCCATATATGAGATATAATAGGGCTAAACTCTTAACCCGGCTTAAGCATTTTGGGTGGTGGCAAGACCCAAGAGGTTAAGAGAGTTAAGCGTGCTAGGACGGGAGTAGTCCTAGGATGGGTGACCCCTGGAAGTTGGGCGTCTCGGATGGTATCGAGCCAATTACCGGCGGAAGTGTGAGATGAGTCTCGGTGAGCCGAGTCTGGATGACGGGCTAGGGAGACGAGTCTCACATCGCCTGGTACTTGTGAGTCTGAGCCTGACGAGGACGTCAGGGCTTAAAGGTGGGGAGATTGTGAGACCCCAGATAGTCCCATATATGAGATATAATAGGGCTAAACTCTTAACCCGGCTTAAGCATTTTGGGTGGTGGCAAGACCCAAGAGGTTAAGAGAGTTAAGCGTGCTAGGACGGGAGTAGTCCTAGGATGGGTGACCCCCTGGGAAGTTGGGGCGTCACAACAAGGTTAGTATTTCTCAGGCGTATTATATGGAACTATATTCGGTAGCAGATTCCTGAGTTTCATACTTGATTTATCTTTGCCATTTTTCAGATCAAGCACCAGAAGGCAGTTATTCGTCGGAAGGGACAAGTACGCGATATCAGGAAGCATTCGGGTCCATACGGAGGCGAATTGTCTGGAATCAACACGGGCGTCAGTCGTAGCATTAGATTCAAAAGTTGATTGCGTCGTTTGTCGTTGTAATATTGCAATGTAATTTACAACGTGGTGCGACGCGATTCATATGTCCATCGCACTCTCGGGCCATGCTTTTGTATTGAATATGATTTGATTTTGAGGGTTTTAGTTGTTTTGATGATACAACTCCCAACTCTTTAGATTCGAAGTGGGCATTATTGGTGTTCTCAGTCGTCCATTCTTCATGGCACAGATTCACAAGTGTTGTTCTTCGGCATGTATAGCAAGTTTATTCATACCAATTCAGTGCTTATTTTAGCACAAACCATTCTTAATATCATCTACGTTCTGATTTCTCATTCTTAATAATAGAAACATTCTTAATATCAGAAAAATTTAGATATTTTCCTGAAAAAATTTACTAATATTATGATATTTATCATTTCACTTATGTAACAATTTATCTATATTGTTATTGGAGCAGGTACTTTCCATCTTTATGCAATAAAGTTTTTTTTTCTTTATATTTTCTTGAAGACCAACATCTATATACTTTTGAATCTTGAAAGTTGGTATGTCTCTCATATACGTGTGCTTACTCTAATTTGTGTCAAATATGAAAGTTTAGTTCATCTCATTATATGCTTAAATATTAATGTCATTTGTAATTTGTTATCAATTTTAGTTATTATTTTGTTTTGCACATTAATATGTAAACGTAAATTGTTTTGCACACCAATTCATAGATAATAGAGTAGGGTTGAATTTTGCTTTTCTACTTGAGTATTTACTTTGTTCTATAATTTTTTTTTCTCTAGCTTTTGTGCTTTAATATATACTATAATTAAGATTGATAGTATATTTTTTTATTTGTTAAAAAAATATAATATTAATTAGAATATTTTTTTTTACAATCACATAATAATTTTTGTTATTTCATATTATTATATTAGCTAGCCGTGCATCGCACGGGTTAAAAAACTAGTTTGAACTATATATGCAATGTAAATTAAAAAAATAAAAATAAAAATAGTGAAAGGACTGACGAATAATTTTTAACTGTTAGATTGAACAATTTTCCTGTTTCAAATTATATAACCTGAAACATTTATACAATTAGAATTGTGCATTAACAATTAAATTGAAATCCTTATTGTTGTTTAATTTAATCTAAATGATCTAAATAATATAAAATTAATTAGGGCTTTGCATATCTTGTGATATCTAGAATTTAATTTAAAGCAATAATCTGACCCATTGAATAAAAGTTCATTTGCACTATTTATATTGTCTAGTATTTAATCTGAACAATAAAATTAGGATTTTGTCTGAAACATTAAGTTTGATATGAAAATCATAATTTGTACAAAATTCAAAAGGTAAATGTTTTGTGTCCTTAAACGAGATGGTACTTGCTCAGAGTGAGAGATATAAAATTTTAAAATTTTATTTCAAAATTATATACATAAATGGATATATTGACAAATAAGTATAATAATATTCTAAATTATATACATAAATCAATAAAATCTTAGTTTGGGGGTGAGAAGAAGTAAAAAAAAATTTAGAATACACCACGTGATGTGGATTCTCCAATCAATCGTTCTGTTGGATTAAGCCGTTCTATTATGATTAATAAAAAAATATATTATTATTATTTAAAAAAAAAACAAAAAGATATGATTGATTTGCTATCAACTTCCAGAGGAGAGAAAGAGCGCGTGCGAGTGAGAGTGCCCATACTTGTACAGGTTCCAAAGCCCATGCATTTGTGAATGGGTGTTGGAGGAAGGAAATAAGAGGGCCCATAAAGCCCATGAATATTAACACATGCGTGGTTACGTGTTCCTCAGGAACACCTTTAAGGGCCCTCCTCCCCTTCCTCCCCGCGTTATTAAATAGAAATCTTTTTTTTTTTTTTTCCCTCAAATCTTACCGAATCCCCAAACACATTTTTCTCGGCACGCCTAAACGCTTTCCTCTCCCTCTCCCTCTCCCTCTCCCCCCTCGCGAATCGCGGCGCCTTCGTCGACGATGGCCTCATCCGCGCCGAATCCCCCTCTCCTCCCCATCTCTAACCCAACCTCCGGCGCCGGAGCGGCGGGTGCTTCCCTCTCCGGTGGGGCGGATCCGCCGATCGCGACGCCGGCGTTCCGGCTCTTCCTGTCGCGGCTCTCCGAGTCGGTGCGGCGCTCGCTGTCCAACCGCCGGCCCTGGTCGGAGCTCGCCGACCGGTCCGCGTTCTCCCGGCCCGACTCCCTCGCGGACGCCACGTCGCGCCTCCGCAAGAACCTCGCCTACTTCCGCGTCAACTACGCCGCCCTCGTCGCCGGCGCGCTCGCCCTCTCCCTCCTCGCCCACCCCCTCTCCCTCGCCCTCCTCCTCGCCCTCCTCGCCGCCTGGTGCTTCCTCTACCTCTTCCGCCCCGCCGACGCGCCCCTCGTCCTCCTCGGCCGCTCCTTCTCCGACCGCGAGACCCTCGGCGCCCTCGTCCTCCTCTCCGCCTTCGTCGTCTTCCTCACCTCCGTCGGATCCCTCATCATCTCCGCCCTCATGCTCGGCGCCGCCCTCGTCTGCGCCCACGGCGCCTTCCGCGTCCCCGAGGACCTCTTCCTCGACGAGCCCGAGCCTGCCGGAGGGGCCGCCGTCGGCCTCCTCTCCTTCCTCGGCGGCGCCGCCTCCTCCGCTGCTGCCGCCGCCGCCGGCCCTGCGGTCGCCGCGCGAGTCTGATCTGATCCCTCACAGATCTGCGATAGATTGGTGCGGCAATCAATTCCGTCTCTTTCGAAGATATTCTTTATCGTCTAGTGTTTGTCGGGGTCTAATTCGTGTCGAGATTTTATACACGGTCGTCGAACATAAGCAAATTTAAGGATTTTTAGTAGGGATCCATGAAGTTTCTTGCCTGGTAGAGCTTTGACGAACAGATCTGATCCATGAAGTTGGAGTCTATTTCTCATCAAGATTATATACTGAATCATAGAACATAAGAAAATTTAAGAATTTGTATTACAGATTAATGAATTTTTTTGTCTGGTTGATCTTTGATGAACAGATTTGATCTGGTGTTTTAAGTTCTTCTTAATCTAGTTTGCATAATCAACTCTTGTTTAAGGTTTGATGATGCATGCTCGTAGATCTTCTCTTATTGTAGATCGACAATAGAATGGCGTTTAATGTGTGCTAATCAATGCTTCCTTGGGTCTCAGATCTAGATCTAATTTGTATTTTGTTTGCGTTGGAGCATATCTGCTACTTGCTATTTGGCGGTAGATCCTGTCTCAACTTATATTTCAATTGAAGAATGATTCAATCAGATTTTATCACATTAGGGTGATGTTTAATGTGCTAATTGATGTGTCCTTGTTATCAGATCTAGATCTAAATTTGCAGTTTCTTTGCATTGGAGGATAACCAGCTATTTTCTGGTCGGTGCAATAATTATGTTGTCATACTTATTGATAGGTCTTGTCTCAATCTTATATTTCAATGGAAGGATGATTCAATCAGATTTTATCACATTGGGGTGGTGTTTAATGTGCTAATTCATGCTTCCTTGGTTATCAGATCTAGTTCTAAATTTGCATTTTCTTTGCATTGGAGGATAACCAACTATTTTTTGTTTGGTGCAATAATTACGTCGCATGCTTGTTGGTAGGTCTTGTCTTGTTTTAGATTTCCAAGGACGGACGATTCAATCAGATTTTGTCACATTAGGTGATGTTGAATGTGCTAATTTGATGCTTCCCTTAGTTATCTGTGACGCCCCAACTTCCCAGGGGGTCACCCATCCTAGGACTACTCCCGTCCTAGCACGCTTAACTCTCTTAACCTCTTGGGTCTTGCCACCACCCAAAATGCTTAAGCCGGGTTAAGAGTTTAGCCCTATTATATCTCATATATAGGACTATCTGGGGTCTCACAATCTCCCCACCTTAAGCCCTGACGTCCTCGTCAGGCTCAGACTCACAAGTACCAGGCGATGTGAGACTCGTCTCGCTAGCCCGTCATCCAGACCCTGGCTCAGCCGAGACTCATCTCACACTTCCGGTAATTGGCTCGATACCATCCGTGACGCCCCAACTTCCCGGGGGTCACCCATCCTAGGACTACTCCCGTCCTAGCACGCTTAACTCTCTTAACCTCTTGGGTCTTGCCACCACCCAAAATGCTTAAGCCGGGTTAAGAGTTTAGCCCTATTATATCTCATATATAGGACTATCTGGGGTCTCACATTACCAGATCTAGATCTAGATCTAAACTTGGGTTTTCTTTGCATTTGAGGATAACCTGCTTTTTTCTGTTTGTTGTTGTTGTTGTTGTTGTTATTATTTTTATTTTTTTGTTTTTACTTTTATTCTTTGGTTGCAGCATGAAAGACGCTAGAGGGGAGGACGAATGCATATTTTGAAAGGAAGAAGCTAGCAATATATTCATGGAATTGCATTTTAGAAGTAACATTACAGAGATTTCCTTCATAGAGCATCAGAAATTTTTAAGCATATTCTTTTATTTAGTATGGAGTTCTTGTGATAAATTTTATACTACAGTTTTTTCTCTCCCTTTTTCTGTGTACTGAAATCATTTATGAACTCGTGATACTTTATAATGCTACCTTTTAGTTATGACGTGAACAAGTGCCGGTATTTTAGTTATGTGGCAAAATTTTGCAATTTCTTTGCTGAACAGAAACTTGTCTAAGAATGAAGTAGTAACCTAGGGTCAAAAATAAAACTGAAACATATCATTATATTCATGTTAATGATCACCTTGGTTACCTGGTTGAGATTCAACCAGTCAAGTTAGCGTGGTAGATCGATTGGCTTTTGATAGATGGGCTCTCAGGTTGGGTTGTACATCACATGAAGGTGGTTTTCAACTTCAGTCAATTGGGGATCTTACATGGAATGATAAACTTGCTTAAATTTTTAGTATGATTGTTAGTTGGAATTTTATTTTTATTTTTACTTTTTAAAAGATTTAGCTATTCATGATTTAATATGATAACATATTTTACCTATAAAATAATTTATCTTATTCTGAACAAAAGACTTCCAAATATGATATTCTAACAATTGACTTCATATTTGATTACATTTCTTATCGTCCAAATATACAAATCTTTTGAATAAGTAAAAAAAAAATGCAGAACAAGATATTCATATATCGAAACAGAATTTTAGTTTCTTGATAAATTTAGAGATTTTATCCGACTTGGTGATCTTATTTTTCATGTTCTTGGAATTTTATGACACTTAGGGTGCGTTTGGTTCACGCTATGTTTTTAAGATTCCTAGTAATCCAATAGGAATAAAAAAAATATGACGGTGTTTGGCTAAACACACTAGGCAATCTTGTTGGTAATATTAGATTCAATCTCATTCCTGTAAGAGAGGTGGGTATCCTTATATTAATAGATTGAAGCAATTATAATATATCTAATCTATTTTTTTCTTCCTATCCGTCAGCTAGTTGGTATTATTTTTTTTACACTTTAACCTCATATCTCTTTCTAAATTTTTCTTTTTCTCTTTAAACTTCAACTCTTTTTCTCTCTCTAAACTAAGCTATTTCTCTCCTTCTTTTTCTAAAATCTCAACCCTCTCATTCTCTCTAATCTCGACTCTATTTTTCTTTCCATTTTTTTTAATTATGCTCTCTCTTTCTAACCTATATTCTCTCTTTTTTAAAAAAAATGTTGAAATTTTTTATAGTATTATTTAAAATTAATTAAAAAATTAATTAATTAATTGTATAATTTTTGCAATCTTAAATAACATGACTAAATAATATGATCATACAAACCAAACACCGCAATACTACATTCTTAGTAATAGAATGAATAGGAATAAGATCCTCGAATATTTTTTTACTCTTTGTAATCTTTCAAAATGCGAACCAAATGCGCCCTTACTGTTAGGAACTTGGACTATTGATGAAGCTATCTCGTCCTTTAGGTACCATCGCATGTTGTAGTCTTCCTCTACAATTGAACTGCATCTGTTTTGTCGCAATACCTGTAAGAAAAAGAATTGCTGCAAAAAAAAAAAAAAAAAAAAGCATCTTTTGGAGTTATTAAATATGGAACACTGGCTGCTTTCATCAGTGGATTTACTGTTATAATTAGCACTCAGTTGAAGTCCTTAAAATAATAATAATATTAACTTACTGAATTTGTCGACAATTCTCCACGCCAAAACCACTCAGCCAACCAGCGTACTCAAACTGGGAAAAAAAAAGTTTTGTCCAGAGTCAAAGAAATCAAAATTTGGCCTAGAAAATTCCCCCAATATCTTTCTCCCACTCTTATCAACAGATCAAAAAGGACCCCACAAAACATCCGTAAGTGAATAGAGATTAAATTAGTTTTAAAAGTTAAGAAGCAAACAAGCACTGTTGCCTTCGATCTCGTGTACAACAGGGAGAACAGGAACAAGCCACTTATCAGAATCTCATGTATACTGTTGTTGTAACGATCCAAAATCAAGGGTACCGATAAACAGTGTGACAGTTTTATCTCAGAAATAAATAAGATTACAAATACAAATGATTGCCTTGATAAAACTCAGGCAAAAAATGTATATTGGTGAAATAGCCCTTTGCTATAAGTCTGATTGCCGGCGAAAAAAAGAACTTTTGGGGAAACCTTTAGCTTTATACACACCCCACTTTATTTACTTTTCCCTCGCATATCGATTTGTTTCTTCTGTGACGGTTGCCCACACATTTGCCATCTTCTCCGAGTATCCAATCTGCAATGTCATCAAAACAAGGTCCTCTTAGTAGTTGCAGTACAGTAGTGGTGCAGATGAATTAATTCTCTTTTTACCACAGAGAGCAAGGTGATTCCTTTTTTATAGATTGCTGCCATCTTGTACCAAGGAGATTAAACTGGCTTAATTTACACAAAATAATTGAATCACTCTTGAATGCTAAATTATATGTATTGAAGAAACATCCAAGTAACGTAAGAAAAAAGTTGAACAATATCAAATTAATTGGTCAGGAAACCGTATCAGATAACTAATTTGGAAATGTACTGCTACAAGGTAATCAAGTCCATAGTGTGAATTGTACAGTAGCAAACTACTTGATTTGGTTCAGTCTAACAGATTCAAACAACATCATAATCAGTTCAGGCAGTTTGTTGTGTGATTTCTGGCATTTTAGGATAACTGTACTGTGAATAATAGTTGGGAAAGAAAGAGAAGAAATTTAACTCACTTTTCGTAAGAAAGAAAATTGAAGATCATAAGACAGTGCTTACCTGACAAATTACAAACCCTTTCATCATTGCTATAAAGTCGCGATGTCTTTCTTTATCAAATCTTTCGAGCTCACTCCTGTTGTTTTCCTGCATCATGAACACATTCGAGCTAAATATCCACAATTTTCAACATAGAAGTTCAATAACCAGTAATACAGATATCATTACAAAGTGATATTTATTTAAAGCGAATTGGTATAAAACTGTCAAGTGAGTCATCATTTAAATCATAGCTTTTTTACTTCAAATTGCATTTCTAATAAAGATAACGCCAAATGCTTCAATAAAAATAGGTACTACCAAGTAGAAGATTCAACTGCTAAGTGAAAACTATAATAAAGTATAGTGGGTACAAATTTCAGTAGAACATGTCTGATACAAATCTATAATCTTATATGGTGTATCATCCATAATTTATTCATCTGAAAGTACAACGTTCTATCCGACAACCAAATGCAACATAAGTGTCGAGACTTCCAAAGTATTTCAGGTTTCACAAAAGAAAAAATGTGTTTCCATGCAATACAGTAGCAATTCCATGCAAGTAGCACAATCACTTAATGCTGTCAAAGAAGCTTTCTTCTTTCAAAGGTCCACACGTATATGGGACGTGTTAGATTGCAGATCAGTACAATAGGAAACTTGGTAAATATAAAAAAGACATTTTCTATTAAATAATCTTAATATGGTAAATATTTGCAAAGTTTACTAGAAGCGTTACGTATGCAGGAACTAATAGTAGGTCACTCACAAACACGAAGTAAAAAAAAAAAATTACATCACTTTAAGAAATAGCGGTATTGAATATTCTTGATGGTGAACAAAAGCAGAATAGTAATTCTATCATTAATGAAAATGAGAGACTATTCCCTGGTCCTGGTCCACCATGTTAGCCATGGAGAGGCAGCGCTACCAGTCCTCCACCTCATTCCTTTAAATCCCTATCAAGGTATCGCTAAGTGAATTCCAGCCTATTCAAAACTTAAAAATATTTTTTAAGTAGGATGAAAGAATAATGGGATGAAGGGCAGATGGCTGTGAGGTTCGCAGCTGACAAGGTGGAGCACTTTTACGTAATATCTCAAAGTACACATTTATGTAATTTCTCAATGAAATTATCGAAGTTGCTTCAGCTTCAAAAACCAAGATTAGAATCACAAGATTTTTACCTTTATACGTTCGTATTCTCTAAGTGCGTAACTTTTAGCGTCTTCTGTTATTTTTATTGTTTCCTTCAGCTCTTGTATTTTACGAGAACTAGTACGATCCAAGCTAAAAGCTTTTGAGGATGCAGCTTCAAGTTTTTCTTCCCTTGCTTCCAATGAAAACAAATCCGATGAAAGTGTTTGTACAGTCAGTAATGCACTAGAGCGATCAGCAAAAGCATTGTGAATGGCTAGCATTACACCCAAGTACTCATGGAAAGTATCCTGCCAAAAACATAAATTATTATTGTGTAACAAATACATATAGCAAATAATAAAGAAAAAACTTAACAATAAATGAGAACTCCATTTTCTTCGCTTTTTGAGTTCATGATCTGAAACTTTCAAATATACCAGATATTTAACTATGTATGCATTAAATCCTCGGTTTAATCTGCTAGCCTTCAGTGCAGCAGTCGCAATTTTTTTAATCTCAGCAGCTCTTATCCTCTGAGAACTACATGTTGTCTCCTCTGTTTCAAACTTTCCCAGCTTCATAAATGCCAATCCTAAATTACCCATAGTTTCTCCAATATTCTGTTGTGCTTTAGCAAGTGTTTCAGCCTGCACATGACAAAAATTTAAAAGATGACATATCTAATGCTTATGGTAACTACTGATAGAGATATTGTTTTGAACAGAGAATAGAAAGATCTTTTCACATGTTAGGAAAACTAATTCAAAAATGCTACTTTGTACAGCAAACAGCAAATTATACATGCAACTGAAAGGAAAAACTTTGCCTCAGATGAATATGGTAATCTATAACAAATCTAGCATTCCCTTCTCCATGTAAGTGCTCCATAATAGATTAAAGCTATTAACCCTAGTAGCACAGTATCAAATAGCATAACCAAGAATACCGATTCATTCAGATACCTGTGCCATTATTTGGCATGTATATGTTTATTGCTAGCATCCTGACCAAATACTCAGTAAATCAGATCAAATTAATAAAAGCAACAAAAAGAAACTACTTAATGTTACGCATAGAATCTAAAGACACAATTGAACATAGAATATCTACTGAACAACTTCAAGTCCATCTTGTCACATATGTCTAGGAAACTGCCATAAATATAAAACATTTATTCGGACAGATGGTTACATTAAAATAAAAAACCATGCAATTGGTTAATTACGTCAATCAGCCCGAGGTGGAATCCTACAGCTTATTGCAGATAAAGAAGTTTCTCCCATGGTAGCAGCTTGTGCAACATTTGTTATACAAGTTTCAATGAAAAGAATATATATTCTTGGAGTAATGTTCTCCCAAGATGGTAGAATGAGGTGAAAACCCCTCGATTTGAAAAATTCCGGTGGGCCACACATGTAGAATCACAGAACACAGTTGCACCACAAACCACTGAACCTACTAATAGCTCCTCTAGTGAAGTAGGCAGCATTTCCAGTCAAAATAATCAGTTAAAAGCTTGGGCACAAATCTCTAAGAATGGTCGCCTGCGCTGTCACACCACCTAAATAGCTTTTCTTGTCATTCTCCTCAGTAACCGGAAGGTATTGAATTTACCATTAAAGGATCAAACTTACAGCAGAGGCAGCTAAGAAAGATTCGGTGGTCAAAGATTTAGTAGAAGAGATAGCCCAAAATAGGATTGAGCGTCACACTAGGATTTAAATTTATATAATTCATGCCCCTGTTCTGTTACCATGATGATGAGCGTAAAGTAAATAAGAAAGAATCAAGTTTCCTCCTTTCCTAAGAAGAAAAAGGTAAACTAGTACAAGTACTTCTCTAACATGATCTATCAACCTAGCAGAGCTTCAATATTAGTATTTAAGAATTACTTATTAATACTCCGGCACTGTACATTAAATTTCTCTTGACGAACATAATGTATCGACTTTGCAGATGAATAGCCTATCCTAATGAAACAAAATCCCCGAATTTTTTGCATTCCGATGAAGCTGATAAGAATCAATAAATGCCACAGTAATGCAAATTCAAGGCAAATTTTTGAAGAAAGAATCCCCAAGTTACATGTCATGCAGATATGTAAACCTAACTCCAACACCCTCCAATTTCATCAACAAGCAGTTTCATACCAACAGAAACTTAAATTCAAGATTCTAAAATCTTAAGAATAAACAATGGGGAGGAGATCACATACCTGTTGGGAGCTGGAGCTGAGCTGCTTCTCCCATTCCTGTAACTTTGCCTTCCTCTCTAAGAACTCTTTATCCTCGTCGACTTCCGGGGTCTGCCCCCGGCCGCCCCAATCGTTCACCACCGACTGTTTGAGCTCTCGAAACATCCTGAACATATCCCTCCCCCCTTTTCCCATAGTCTTTGCCGCTCCGCTCTCCCTCGCGATCGGCTTCGCTGCAATTTCATTCGCCAGCGGCGGCAGCGAAAGCCTCCCCGGCGCCCTCAGGAATGCGCGGAGCTCCTCGCACCGCCCGATCACGGGGTGCGCCGCGAGGCGGCGGAGGTCGATCGCGGCGCGGCGCTGCTCCACGAACTCGTGCTTCTGCATCACCTGCCCCTCCACCACGCTCTTGTCGGGGCGCGCCGGCACAAAGAGCCCGCGGTAGGCCTCCGCGAGGCGGTCGGCGAGCGCCACCACGTCGCGGAAGCGCTGTCGCACGCGGAACTCACCGCCACCGTCCGCGGCGCGGGCCGTGATGAGGTAGGTCACGAAGGTGCTCGACCCGGAGATCAACGACGCGGTGGGATCGTGCGCCTTCTCGGGTTCGGAGACGGCGATGCCCACGAACTCCGTCGCAACGGCGGCGCGGAGGGGTGAGGGTGCTGCTGCTGCGGCGGCGGCGGCGCCACTTCGGCCACGTCCTCCGCCGCCGATGCCGACGCCGTTTTGGGACTCGAAAACGGCGGCAGAGGCGGCAGCGGGGGACGAGGAGGGGGAAGAGGACGACGAGGAGGAAGGAGGGCAGGGGCGGAGCAATGGATCTCCGCCGTCGATGGCGACGGGGACGGTGGAGAGGAGATGAGGGTAGAAAGAGTTCCCGTCGTCGTCGTTGTCGTCGTCGTCGAGGGCTAGGGTTTCCAACTCGTCCATCATCGGCGGCGGCCGTGGCGACGGAGGGTCGAAGTCGCCGTGGTTCACCGCCGCCATCATCTTTCTCTCTCTACGATTAAGTTTGAAGAAGAAACTCCCACATACATATATATTAATTAATGGACAAATAAGGGGGTTTGGTCAAAAGGGTTGGATCTGTGTGTGCGAGACGATCCACAGACGCACAAGGGTAGTAGCCACGGGGGTTTCTAATATTAATCGTAAAAGCAATGTTTATTCATACATTTATGTTTAAAATATAAATTTTAAACTTATTTTTAATTGGATTTTATCAATCATCAGTCTCAAGTCTCAAACTTTGTGAGCAATGGTATTTAAATTTTAAAAACTTTCTACTCTTTTATAAGAATTATATAAATTTTATATTGTTTTGCTAAAAATATCAGATTAATATAAAATATTTACATATATATTTTTTAAAAATTTAAAAGATAAAAAAAATATAGGGCTGCTTACCTGGCTTAGCATAGTCCATACCAACGTCTTCGGCTGTGATAAACAAATTCGACCTGGTACGACCCAGACCGAGATTCATAATTAGGCCGGATCGAGCGATAATTAATATATCAGACTTTTGGGTCGGACTCGGGCCGGACTTGGACATGCCCAAATAGAGTCAAAATTTCTTCGGGCCTAGATTTTTAAGCCAGGCCTGAATCCAAAATTATATTTTTAATATCCAAAGCCCGGTCAAAATATGGTCCATCGGGCCGGGCCTTGTTTAGGCCCGGGCGAGTTCCAAATGCACTATGTAGCGTAGAAAAATTTTTTAAAAAAAATTAATTATTTGTCATAATCTTATAAATTAAATACCACGTATTGTCAACCACATTAACTGTAACAATTAGAAGACTAAAAATTTAAGTACAACTTGGTTAATCATTAAATATCTAACAATAATAATTTAAAAAATTACACATTCAATTAAAACTTAAAAGTAATGAAAAATGCCGGCATTAATTTTCGGCCTGAGTGTTGGGCTGCTATGGTAGATTTTGGTAGATTTTTGGGGTGTGGCCCCGATAGCACAACAATGTTGATTTTTTATTTTTTTAGAATAATAATATTTTTCTTTTTAGAGAAAAGAAAGTATGTAAAAATATTAAAAAATGCTTTTTTTTTATAATCAAATAATCAGAATAACTACACTATGCACCACACATGCTAAACGAAAAAAATGTGTTGAAAGTTAGATTAGTTTTTTTTTTTTTTTAAGTTAAATTAAAAATATTTATTTTCAACGAGTTTAGATATTGAATTAGTTTTACATTAACATGCTATACAGTGAAAAGCAAAGAAACGAAAGCAGAGGAGTAAGATCTGGGCGCACCGACCGAGGCAATCTCAAGGTCTTTTTGCCCGGGAACTGATATCCAAGCTCTACCGTTTGGTTTGGAGTTAAGAAAAAACTAGTTATTCCAGGGATAGTGTTAAGTTCGAGGTTAAGGTGGGGTTAAAAGTATTTTTGTGTTTGGTTGGGGGTTGAAGTTAGTCTAGAATAATGAAAAATAGTGTTTGGTTGGAGTAGGTGGGATAAGAATGATAGTGGGTTATTATAAATAGAAAATGATATTTGGTTGGGGTTTGGTGGGGTTAGGTGGGATTAGCTAAGCCGGAATAATCCATTTGTGGTGGGATTAGCTAACCTCGTCTATTTTTGAAAGTGTTTGGAAATAAAATGAGGGTTAAGGAGTTATTCCACCCCTTAACCCCCAACCAAACAAGGAAAAGTGATAGGAGACGGGGATGGAGCTCCCTCTTATAAAATAAAGTCTTCCAGAGAAAATAAATATCTGTGCACGCCAATCGAGACGATCTCAGGATTTGTTGAGAGGAAAAAGATAAGTTTGGTGCCCCATCTTTATTTCACTTCGTACGAACATGTGTTACGAGCATGTCTCCGAATTGTACACTAGTCTCTACAAATATAAATTATTTAAAATTTAATATTATAAATATAAACTCTTCAAATTTTTTAATTTTAAATTTTAAAATTAAAATTTATATTTAAAACTATAGATTTTTTATTTTAAATTTTAAGTTTCAAACTTGCTAGTTCCTAAGTCTGAAAATTCAAATTTTACATATTTATATTTAATTTTTTATTTTTTATTTCCACTTTTAAAATTTTTCCACTGAGGTGGGGGGCGAGCGAAGAGCGCATGTTCCAATTCTCTCAAGCGTATGTGGCGCAGTCCTGTCCCAGAATTTATTAAGAAGAGTCATCGATTAAACACCATTGCCCATTGGCTAAACGAAAAAAAATTCTTTTCAATTAAAGACTTGTACTTTATAAAGTGATATAGAAGGAAACTCCAATTAAGTGAGAGACGATGGAGCTATCTTGTATAAAAAAAGTGCAATGCTACCCCTACACCCATTTTGGGTGTAGGATATACATCCAGCCCTAGATGGGTGGGGATTTCCCTACTAATCAATCTCCAGCCTTAGATAGGTGGGGGTGTTTTTTTAGAACATCATGTGATGATAGTTTTTTTAGAACATCACGTGATGGCCACGTTAAGTTAATTGAAAAATTCGAGTCTTTTGATGTTGCCGTAGTTAAGATTGAGTTTTCTCGAAGAGTGATGAGAATGGCTTCAATTATGCCATTTTCGGTGACGGGGACCTCTTTTGAGGTCAACAAGTTATAAACATTGATCATCCAATAAATTAGGTGTACACATCTGTCCGTGGGGAGATATGTTTTCCTTGCGTGAACGATGTAACAGTAGACGACAATGCTCCGATGATTAGGAAAGTTGATCTGAGTGTAGAGCTTTGTACGGCTTGGAACGAGACGCCAACCTATCGAAAAGCGGCAGACGTTGTGTAAGCTGTTGTGAGTATAATATTAGCGAGTTGCAATTTATAATATTAGCGAGTTGCGTATACAAAAGAACTATGTTTGTAAAATATATTTTGTTAAAATACGTTTGTAAATAAAATATATTTGTAAGTAAAATATAGTTCACATACATATAAATACTAAAATCTAAATATTATAGTTAATAATCAAAATAAATTAATATTATATATCATACCTGAAAATTTCGGGAGCGACCATAAGTTGATAGGAGACGGGGGATGGAGCTCCCTCTTATAAATAAAGCTTCTAGAGAAATGTCACGCCCCGGGGTCCTTTTCGATAGAAACACAGCGGAAATTTTTTTTTTTTTTTAAACCTTGCCCACGTGACGTACAGACCCGCCACAAATACAAAGTTCCTCTGTTCCCTCGAACAGAGTCTCCTTTATATTTGCACGGCGTACCAACTGATACAACAGGATCTCAACCACAACCTACATTCACCAATCAACAAGCAAATCATGCCGTGCATTTCCATACAGCTAGCAATCCTTAGAATGATGCATGCCTCTAAACACTCCTTAGGCGCTGGATGATGCAATGCACAATACAACAAACATCCTATTTAAAAGTGCTCCCCACTCGGAAGCTTTGTTTTCAAACTCTATTCATTCAACCAAGAAAGCCATTCGAAATTCTTTTGAAAACTGTTTCCTACACGGAAACTCTATTTTGAAAGCCGACTACCTCGAGGGGTAGAAACCACGATTCGGAAAACCACGAATACAATCCAAGAGCCAAAGTATGCATATCACAAAACTGAAGATCCATAAACCAAAACCATGTACTCATAAACTCCAATCACATGCAAAGGAAAACCAAACCATTCAGCTCACAATATTCAGACAAACAAGTAAGATCATCTAACTGAACCATTAATTATTAAACTAGTAAATGCGGGAAATAAAATATAACCGGGTGACGACGCTATGGCAAAGCTAGCTAGGTCGTCCTCTCGTTGCGCCCAAACACTATCTCTCCTTACCCGCACGAAAATAGTGGGGAGGTGAGAACATGTAAACATGTCTCCCTCCCTGGGGTACCGCAAGCCACGAAGGCAAGCCGTAAACACCGAGATCAAAGGAGATAGATAAACAATATATAATGATATGAAATAGAACTACGGTAGCTACGACAGGATAATAAGAAGCAATAAATAAACCTCTTTGTATAGATAACAATGCTAGGAATGCCTCAAAGTAAAGAACCAGAAACTGTACCCAATCTGTGCCTGCTATATTGGTCCGCAGACCTCAAGCGCTGCCTGTCACTAACCTGCACCGACCTGATCCATCCGCCCCAAAGGGCGACCCATCCGGATAAGTACACCTCCGATCGGTGGCCAAACCGATCCGGTGTCATGAATACCCCCAAGTGCTGTGACTAAGTCATGCTGGTATGCTCAAAAAGAAACCCGGCTAAAGCCGGTGCCTAGGCCGAAGCCAACAACAATGGCGTACATCGCCGAACTGTGAAACTGCTAGGGCGTACAACGCCGAACCTCGATCAACCAGATCGAAACACATGACGAGAGAGTCAATGTGTTGCCTGGACCCAAAGTCCATAGAGATACTGAAACATAAATGCCAACCTGTTCTACATGTCTATCAACCACTAATAATATGCAATCAACGGAATACGATAATCAAACGATAAATAAGCAATGACATGTAGAGACTATAATGCTGGAATAGAAAAACAGGAGAAGGAGGCGAAACGCTCTCACCGACTACCAACTCGAAGCACCCACTGTCAAAGCGAGACGGAACACCGGTACGCCCAAGTCGGCCAGGACCTACGAAGATCCACCGGGTCAGTAACCAACCCACAACTCAAAACACAAGACTCACAAACTCCCACACAAGTCCCCTGATCGATTTCCCAAAATCGATCACCGTAACTCACCGGGAGTCCCGAAAACCACACCGGGACGCCGTCGGGACCCACTAAGTGTCCCGAAACTCACCGACTCGTGCCACGAGTCACCCGCTGCCCCAAAACACTCCAATTGGGATGTTTTGGCAGCAACACAAAGTAACCAACTACGTCGGAAGAAGTCCGACCCGAAACCCGCGTTCTTTCGGCAAGTTTTGCCGAAAAACGCGCCGAAACCGACTTTTCGATTTCCGCAAAAGCTACCGAACCATGGACAATCAGTCCAGAGGTCAAACACACTCAAACATGCTGCCCACAATAGCCACACGATGCACAATTGCACAAAAGTCCCTCTAATTACATAAAATACCATCATTTTATGTAATTAGAGCGATCAAGTCGCTCGTACACGCAAACCGAGAATTTCCGAGTGGTCGAGACACGTACTACTAGGTCTCGGCGTGGAGGCCATGCTCACCTTTCGAGCACCGCCGTCCACCGTGGAGAGCGCAGAGCAACCCAAAATTCTGCGAACGGCAATCGGGAAAAACGGGCGAATGAACTAACCGGACACTGTTTATCCAAACTGAGATGATCACGGTGATCGGCACTGACTCACGATCACCGTGCTCACCTCCGGAGGCATCAGAACAGCCTCGGATAGCCGAAAAAATGCGCGCGAACCCGAAACAGCAGCCAAACAGGCTCAATCGGGTCGACAACGCCGCAACGGCGGAACGAAACCTCCCCGACAGAAACTAAGGTGAGCACGATGATCAGCGATGACTCACGATCATCGTGCTCCCTTCCGTGGAGATCGCAGGGCCTCGGAACACAAGATGGCCAAGGATAGCCCTATTTCGGGCTTGGCCGGAGCAAGGTTGCTCCGGCCGGCTTCCGGCGGCACGGCGAGGTGCGCGGCGGCCAGGAATGGGTGCGGGGGAGGTGAGGAGTGTGATGCTCACCTCAGAAGATGGCTGGGTGCGGTGGCGGCGGCGGCGGATCAAGTGAAGACCGCACAAAGGGAGCTCGGGCTCCGGGGCTTGGCGCGGCCACCAGGCGGTCGGGGAGCTCGGGACGGCGGCGTCGGCACGCGGGGGTCGCCGGGGCTCGGGAAAGCGGCGCGGCCGATGGGGAGCGGCGGCGACGCGGGGGTCGTGCCGCAGGACCTCGGCCGGACTTGGGTGCAGGCGGGCTGCGAAGATAGCGGCGGTACGGCGGCGCTCACGGCGGGTTGGGGCGGCGGCGGCCGGTCGAAGTCGGAGAAGGAGGAGGGAGGCGGCGGGCGCGCAGGAGGCCGCGAGCCCTCCCTCGGGCCCGCTCGGCCAAGCAGCGACAAGGAAAGCGGCGACAAGGGCGACGGCGGCGCGCGGCGCTCGGGGAGGCTCCGGCGGTGGTGGCCGGGGTAACACGACTAGGCGGGGGGAAGCCAAGGGAGGCGGTGGGGGGAAGGGTTAGGGTTTCTAAAGGAGCAAAACCCTAGAGCGCAAGTATAAAGAACAAGTAAAATTGCAAATAAGTCCCTCCAAACTCGAGTTTTAATCGAGACTCTCACAGCATGGGTAAAATGCACGAATACCCCTCCATGGAAGATCTCAAGCGAAACGGTACATAAAATGTCGCAACTTTTGCGAAATTACAGAATTGCCCTTCACAACCTCTCCTCGATCAACGCGCAATCTCCGTAGATCCGTCCGTCAGATTTGCGAACGGATCGCGCCAGTGCGATCAGCACAACGAATAGAACAAAGCTACGATTTTGGGTCACCTCGATCGATTACGGATTTAAGACGAAATCCGCTTTCACTCGAAGGGCCAAAATGACGCATTTACATATAAAACATGTATTCTCGGATTTTCTAAAAATCCGTGCGTCAAACCCAAAATCCGTCAGTGCCACTAGTCCCAGAATAGCTGAAACGTTCGAAACGAGCTATTGGACTGCTATGAACGGAGTCCGATACGAGCCAGAAGTCAACTTCGCATCGTGACTTCTCCGGAAAACCGAGTTACTATTCACTTAAGTCGAACTTGGAAATCGCGTAGACTCTCCGTTTTAACTCGATTTCGCCAGAAACTTGACGAGGGCTTTTGTAATTAAATTACACACAAAAACATCGTCAACTGAGAGTTTATCTACACTGCAAAAATCTCAGTCCTTACAAGAAAACAAATATCTATGCATGTCAATCGAGACGGTGTTAGGATTTGTTGAGAGGAAAAAGATACGTTTGGTGCTCCATCTTTATTGCACTTCGTACGAACATGTTTTACGAGCATGTCTCCGAATTGTACACTAGGCTCTACAAATATAAATTATTTAAAATTTAATATTATAAATATAAACTATTCAAATTTTTTAATTTTAAATTCTAAAATTAAAATTTATATTTAAAATTATAGACTTTTTATTTTAAATTTTAAGTTTCAAACTTGCTAGTTCCTAAGTTTGAAAATTCAAAAATTACATATTTATATTTAAATTTTTATTTTTTATTTCCACTTTTAAAATTTTTCCACTTAGGCGGGGGCGAGCGAAGAGCGCATGTTTCAATTCTCTCAAGCGTATGTGGTGCAGTCCTGTTCCAGAATTTATTAAAGAGAGCCCTCGATTAGAACACCATTGCCCATTGGCTAAAAGAACCTGAAAAACGAAAAAAAAATTCTTTGCAATTAAAGACTTGTACTTTATAAAGTGATATAGAAGGAAACTCCAATTAAGTGAGAGGCGATGGAGCTATCTTGTATAAAAGAAGAGCAATGCTACCCTACACACATTTTGGGTGTAGGATATACACCCAGCCTTAGATGGGTGGGGATGTTTTTTTTAGAACATCACGTGATGGCCACGTTAAGTTAATTGAAAAATTCGAGTCTTTTGATGTTGCCGTAGTTAAGGTTGAGTTTTCTCGAAGAGGGATGAGAATGGCTTCAATTATGCCATTTTCGATGACGGGGACCTCTTTTGAGGTCAACAAGTTATAAACATTAGTCATCCAATGAATTGGGTGTACACATCTGTCTGTGGGGAGATGTGTTTTTTCTGCGTGAACGATGTAAAAGTAGACGACAATGCTCCGATGATCAGGAAAGTTGATATGTGTGTAGAGCTTTGTACGGCTTGGAACGAGACGCCAACCTATCGAAAGGCGGCAGACGTTGTGTAAGCTGTTGCGAGTATAATATTAGCGAGTTGCAATTTATAATATTAGCGAGTTGCGTATACAAAAGAACTATGTTTGTAAAATATATTTTGTTAAAATACGTTTGTAAGTAAAATATGCTTGTAAGTAAAATATAGTTCACATAATTTAAATACTAAATTCTAAATATTATAGTTAATAATCAAAATAAATTAATATTATATATCATACCTGAAAATGCCGGGAGCGACCATAAGTTGATGCCGAGCGACCATAAGTTGATACCGCTCGGTATAATAGCGGCCAACTGCTACAACCTTTTACCCAGGAACAATGCTAAATATAGTAGAATGTCGGCGGAGATCATATGGACGAAGCTTTAGTTTGCAAAGAACTTGATTTTGTGTTCATCCGGACGGTTACATTCTTACTGCTGCACATTTATTTCGCGAAACCATGACTGACATACTTATTCGTAAGATTGATGATAGTTTTTTAGAACATCACGTGATGGCCACGTTAAGTTAATTGAAAAATTCGAGTCTTTTGATGTTGCCGTAGTTAAGGTTGAGTTTTCTCGAAGAGGGGATGAGAATGGCTTCAATTATGCCATTTTCGGTGACGGGTCCTCTTTTGAGCTCAACAAGTTATAAACATTGGTCATCCAATGAAGTGGGTGTACACATCTGTCCGTGGGGAGATGTGTTTTCCCTGCGTGAACGATGTAACAGTAGACAACAATGCTCCGATGATCAGGAAAGTTGATATGTGTGTAGAGATTTGTACGGCTTGGAACGAGACGCCAACCTATCAAAAGGCGGTAGACGTTGTGTAAGCTGTTGCGAGTATAATGTTAGCTAGTTGCAATTTATAATATTAGTGAGTTGCGTATGCAAAAGAACTATGTTTGTAAAATATATTTTGTTAAAATACGTTTGTAAGTAAAATATGTTTGTAAGTAAAATATAGTTCACATACATATAAATACTAAATTCTAAATATTATAGTTAATAATCAAAATAAATTAATATTATATATCATACCTGAAAATGCCGGGAGCGACCATAAGTTGATACTGCTCGGTATGATAGCGGCAACTGCTACAACCTTGTCCCTTGGAACGGTATGATAGCGGCAATTGCTACAACCTTGTCCCTATGAACGGTATGATAGCGGCAACTGCTACAACCTTGTCCCTAGGAACAAGGCTAAATTTAGTAGAATGTCGGTGGAGATAATATAGACGAAACTTTAGGTTTGCAAGGAACTGCATTTTGTGTTCATCCGGACGGTTACATTCTTACTGCTGCATATTTATTTTGCGAAACCATGACTGACATACTTATTTGCAAGATTGATGATAGCTTTTTTAAAACATCACGTGATGGCCATGTTAAGTTAATTGAAAAATTCGAGTCTTTTGATGTTGCCGTAGTTAAAGTTGAGTTTTCTCGAAAAGGGGATGAGAATGGCTTCAATTATGCTATTTTCGATGACGGGGACCTCTTTCGAGGTCAACAAGCTATAAACATTGGTCATCCAATGAAGTCAGTGTACATATCTGTCCGTGGGAAGATATGTTTCCCTACGTGAATGATGTAACAGTAGACGACAATGCTTCGACGATTACGTAAGTTGATATGAGTGTAGAGCTTTGTACGGCTTGGAACGAGACATCAACCTATCGAAAGGCGGCAGACGTTGTGTAAGCTGTTGCGAGTATAATATTTGCGAGTTGCAATGTATAATATTAGCGAGTTGCGTATGCAAAAGAACTATATTTGTAAAATATATTTTATTAAAATACGTTTGTAAGTAAAATATGTTTGTAAGTAAAATGTAGTTCACATACATATAAATACTAAATTCTAAATATTATAGTTAATAATCAAAATAAATTAATATTATATATCACACCTGAAAATGTCGGGAGCGACCATAAATTAATGCCGAGAGCGATTATAAGTTGATACCGCTCGGTATAATAGCGGCCAACTGCTACAACCTTGTCCCCAGAAACAAGGCTAAATTTAGTAGAATGTCGGCGGAAATCATATAGACGAAACTTTAGGTTTTCAAGGAACTGGATTTTGTGCTAATCCGGACGGTTACATTCTTACTGCTGCACATTTATTTCGCGAAACCATGACTGACATACTTATTCGCAAGATTGATGATAGTTTTTTTAGAACATCACGTGATGGCCATGTTAAGTTAATTGAAAAATTCGAGTCTTTTGATGTTGTCGTAGTTAAAGTTGAGTTTTCTCGAAAAGGGGATGAGAATGGCTTCAATTATGCTATTTTCGATGACGGGGACCTCTTTCGAGGTCAACAAGCTATAAACATTGGTCATCCAATGAAGTCAGTGTACATATCTGTCCGTGGGAAGATATGTTTCCCTACGTGAATGATGTAACAGTAGACGACAATGCTTCGACGATTACGTAAGTTGATATGAGTGTAGAGCTTTGTACGGCTTGGAACGAGACGCCAACCTATCGAAAGGCACAAAAAACAGTTAATGAGCTTAAGTATCCATTCACAATAATTCCATTCTTGTTTTTCTATTCTATTTTTTTGACAACTTAACCGAGTAAGTGTTCAAAGGCTCGACTTCGTGTGTGCAAACTCAGTTGAGGTTTCTGCTTCATTGTATCCTGAGAGGATGTTCGTTGATTCGGTGCACACCAAACTGTTAGAACGGTGGGGACGGATTAAGCATTAAGGAAAGTGGCATTGCTACACGTCTTGAAGCATTTTTCATCTTTTTATTTCATATTTTTTTCACTATCTTGATCCAACACGTTGTTGATCGATTTAATCCAAATTTGACTTCGTTCGGCATAGATGTTCCTCTCATTCAGATAAATAACGTTCATGGCGCGACTGGCTTATCAGACAATCCAGTTTTTAACGCAACTGGACATGTTATTGGTATGGTAGTTTTTATTGAGTCAAACGTGGAATTCGCGGTGCATGTTGGTGTTTTAAGAGATCTTCTTGAGATTGCCGTGAAGCATGATAACAAGAAACAAAAGAGAGAGAGGAAGCAAATGGAGGATAAAAAAAAGAGGAAGCAAAGGGATGAGAGATAAGGGAAAAGAAAACTTCCATAGTATCGCCATGTCTAAGGTATGATGTTTTTTTATTTACTATTTTACTTATTTGATATTTGATTATATTAAAAAAAAAGTCATGAATTAATTTATTAATAAAAATTTAAAATATACTATTTTATTAAATTAGTTAATATTTTTATTTGAAACTGTGCTGTTGATTGTTTTCCTATGTAGTTGGCGACGAACATTTTTAAGGGAGGATTGAAGGAGAAAGGAAGAACGAGAAAGGAAGGAGAAAAGAATTTAATCAATTATTATCTTTGAACAGTCTTTTGTATTTTGGTCAGCTATGTGAAACAGTCTTCTGTATTTTGGTCAGCTATGTGAAACAGTCTTTTGTTTTTCGATCAGCTATGTGAGACATTTGGTGTTACTTTTAATTTGTACTTGTTATTTGACAATGCTCTTTACAATATTTATGTAGTTATTTGACAATGTTTATTTACAGCATTTGGTGTTACTTTTAATTTTTATTATGTGTTTGGTTATTTCTAGTTGATAAATTATTTTTTACAGTACTTTTAAATTAGTAATTTTTTTTTCTTTTAACTTCATCCTAGTAATTTGGGTTTGTTATGAATTAATGCTGTGTTTGTGCCATATTAATTAGTTGTGTTGTCACTCTGATACTCAGACATATAATTAAAACTAGGATGAAAAATTTAAACCCTTCACTTTGAGAATTTAGATTTTTTAAAAAAAAATATTTTCAAGGTGATCTTTCCTTGCATACAATTTTTTGGTCTATAGAAAGGTGCACCCTCCATTTTCTAGGGAGGAACATCAAATTTACTGGACAATATATATTGGATTTAGCTAGTCTTATTCTTTAAATCAATATCCGAGGGTAGGATATCATATTCTTTCCTTATATTGTTTACTAAAGAGCATAAATCTCTATTGTTCAATTGGCTGGCTGTAAAGCACAGCTAACATATATATTGGCAGCAAATATTGTCTTGAAATGTCTTGGTATTTTAGCATATGTTAAACACTACTTTGTTCTCATTAATTTGCACTTCAATAGACTGAAGATTGCAGTCTTAATCATAGCATAGAAAAGTAAGTATCCCTGTTGTTGGCATTCGATTAAATCGAATCGGGTGCGCCCATGATCGGGCTCGATCCGACGGTTGTTATGTTGTCTAATTGGATTAGGATTAATCTCGTTTTTATTTAGAAAGCTAATCATAGATAAATTCTAATCATGCTAGGATAACAATTTATAACCGATTTGGCCTTATCTCTTATACGATTAGGATTCTGTAATCCCCTATAAATATACGGGCGATCCCACATTAAACAAGATACGAAAAAAATGAAAGCTCTACACATCCTTCATTAACATATTAATCAAGAGGGACTTGAACGGTGGATTTGCGATCGTGCTCGTTTGTAGTTCGATCCACCGCGAGTTCGGAGCGCAAAAAGATTTTTAAGGACGATCCAAGAACACGTGAATCAACTTCTACGATCCGGGCGTTGTAACGCGAATCACTTCCGCAAAAAGGTACGAACGAATACTTCCGCTGCGTTCTACATTGGTATCAGAGACATATTAGGTTGATTTTGTATCCTAGATCAACTATTTAACGAGATTACATGCGTTAAATTAAATCTATCATGTTTTAGATCTTTTCTTGCAAGTATGTGAGCGTTAATGGCGGTTTTTTCATAAGTGGATATCTTTGCATGATTTTTACACATCTTGAAGCACTTATATTGTAAATTTAATCTACAAAGTTTGATTTGATTTGGTTTTGTATTTTAAAAGAAAATCGAAACCCTAAATCAATTTTTTTTTAGGGTGGCTTATTTGATGTGTGAGATATATTTCATTGTGAAACTTGCATGATTTGGAAGAGCTCGTCATAAGCTTTCTATTGATATTTTTCTTGCAAAATTCGAATCTCTCTCTCTCTCTCTCTCTCTCTCTATATATATATATATATATATATATATATACTAGTAAAATGTACGTGCAAATACACATAATAATTATTAGAATAAGATATAATTTTTAAAAAAAAGAAAAAAAAGGTATAATTTTAAAATTAGGAAATATATATAGAAAAGAATCTTTTATAGAATTTTTAAAATATCTAAAAAAGATATTTTAAAACAAAATAGGAAAATATCTTTTATAGGATTTTCACACCCATAATCTGTTATAGAAAACTTACTTTTGAAATTTCAAATAGAAAAATAAAATCTCTTATCTTAAAAAGAAAATATATTTTGAAATTCAGAAATATATATAGAAAAGAATATTTTATAGGATAAAATATATTTTTTAGAATTTTCACACCAATAATATGTTATAAAGAAATTATATTCATTGTGGTTTCTATTTCTATTCTTATTCTTATATTTAAAATTTTACGTACGGAAAGAAAAAAATGGGTGCTAATATTCCAGCCGAAAGATGGTTAAAAAAAAAAATGGGTGCAATCACGAGCAAAGTGACCATGCTGGTTACAAATAAAACAGGTCATTTTCGATTTGCTCTTCTTACCACTTCGTTTGCTTCGCTTTTTTTTAGTGCTCTTCTCATTCTTAGGCGCGGATACGCTACGATTTTAAGGCCCAATAGTCCTTTTTCGCTTGAACCCAGATGTTCTGCGAAAATTTGACTCAGCAGCATTGGCAGTTAGAGTTTTAACAGCCTCAAGGCGCCCACCACCCTCTAACTCCAAATGCGATACAATATACTCAAAAGTTTTGATATTTTATTATGGGTCAAATTTACTCGCATATGTTCCCACGAATTGAGAAGTAAGCAAATCATAACTTGGATCTGCTGCTCATCAGTTAAGGTGCTGCCAGCCGACTTTAACGCGCGAATCATGTTTGACATTATTCTCACGTGCTGTTTCATAGTCTGATCAGCACGCTTCTTATAACTGTCAAACCGCATAGTCAGACTGCGCAACCTTGTAGCCGAAGTTGCACCAAATTTAGTTTTGAGAGCCTCCCACATCTCATATGCAGTCAAATACTGCTCATACTCGCACAAGAGATCTTTTTGTATAGCGCTCAGCAACGTAATACGAGTAATGCGATCCTTCTTAAGCCAATTAATATTGGCTTCTATCTATCGGCGAGCCTGGGCACGAGTGCCCTCTGTGGGTCGGTCCATTTAAAATCTCACTAAATTCATGCAATGCGTAGAAAAAGATATTTTAAAATTAGCACACGATACATGTATTCAATTTTGCCGCATCTCTAATTAAATAAATTAAATATAAGATCATAAATGCGTAAAGAAAAACTTCGCAATGTTTATAATCACATCACACACCATATGTCAAATTTTTTAATTATTTAATTAAGTTGCACAAAATATTTAGGAGTAAAGAAATTTTACTCTACTAAAATAGAATTTCCACTTGACAAAGTATGCATATAAATTTATATTATGCCAAAAATTGCATCTATATATCATAAAAAGTATTATAATATTTTAAATGCATGCTATATGTCACAAAAAAGTATATTAAACCATTTAATATACTTAAAAAAAAGGGATAATTGCCTATATACCCCTCATGCGTCTGAAAATATCCGATCTACCCCTATTTATTTTTTTTTTCTAAAATGCCCCTCATACGTTCCACAGTTATTGCAAAATACACCCGCAGTTATCTCCTGTTAAGTTAATCTGGATTAAGCGTGAGTTAAATATTTACCACAGTGAAAAAAAATTAAAATACCAATTTTGCCCATAACTTAAAGGTATATAAGAAAGATTGGTGACGGTAGAGGGGTATATTGGAAAAGACCAAAAGTCGAAATACTTTTTGTGCCCCTGACTTTAAGGGCAAATAAGAAAGACAGTGATAGTAGAAGGGTATATTTGAAAAAGGCAAAATAGTAATTTTACAGAGATAACAGATTTACTTAACAGATTTTAACTCTAAGAGTATATTAGAAATAGGTTGGAACGTAGGAGGGCATTTTCAATATTAGCCATCTAAGAGGGGTAAATCGAAAAGTTGGAAACTTTTCAGAAATATATAAGCAATTGCTCCTAAAAAAAATATGCATTATATATTACATGCATGCTAATTTGTCACAAAAGTACATATAAACCATTTTAACAAATGCATGCAACATATATCACGAAAGCATATTAATCATCGAATACGCTTAAAAAGATATTTATTTTATTAAAAAATTGGTGCCAGAAATAAAAACTAAAAAATTTCTGCAGGTCGTGCCAGGCTTTTTGGCTTGCGCAGCGCGGCCCGTGGCCTGCGCGCTGCACGCGGCCCGAGCACAGCCTGGGCGGCCCGCGCGCTGCGTGTGGCCCGTGCGGCCTGCGGCCCGTGCGCTGCGTGTTGCCTGCGTGGTGGCCCGCATGGCCCGCGCGGCGCACAGCCTGAGTCACGCGTTCTGCGTGTGGCCCGCACGGGCCGTTGCCTGCGCTGCGCGTGGCCCGCGCGGCGAGCGGCCCGTAGGCTGCGCGCTGCACCTGGCCCGCGTGGCCCGCATGCGCGCCCACGCGGCTCCAAGCCGCTTGGTGAATATATATATTTTTTTATTTTAAAAAAATAGATAAACTTCACAATATCTATACCTCTACCGTCAGCTTTCATTGCACTCCCCGTCACTTTGAGAACGTGCCGGATTGGCGCCATGTGGCACCTATTTGGAAATGGCTCTGGCGCCAATCTGGGGATCCCAAAATTATTTTTTTTTGGACACAAATCCGGGGTGATTGCATGGAGAAGGGAATGCTAAATTTGTTTTAGATAGCCATGTTGATCTGTAAAGCACAGTTTTTCTTTCAACTCCAAGGTAAATTTATAAAGAAATAAAACCAAATTAAGTATCATTCAAAACTGATCCAAAGTCCAAACTCATCCAATTTCATCAACAAGCAGTTTAACACCAATAAAAACTAAAAATAAAAGAAAAATTACAATCTTAAGAACAAACAAAGTGGAGCTGAGCCCATAAAAACTAAAAAAACAAAAAAAAAAAAATTACAATCTTAAGAACATACAAAGTGGAGCTGAGCCCACCCGCTCACCGCCTTCCGTTTAGCACCGACTGCTTGAGCCCTCTTAAAATTCTGAACATATCCCTTCCCCCCTCCTGTGGGCATGGCTACTCCAGTCTTCGTCGCGATCGGCCTCGTCGCAAAAGCATCCGCCGCTAAAGACTCCACGGCGCCCTCAGGAACACGTGGAGCTCCTCGCTACGCCCGCCCGACGGCAGAGGTTGCGCTTGATCGCAGCGCGGCACTGCTCCACAAACTTGTGCTTTTGCACCACCTGCCCAACTACCACACTGTAGTCGGGGAGCACCGGCAAGAAGAGAGCGCGGTAGGCCTCCGCAAGACTGTCGGCAAGTGCCACCACGTGGCAGAAGCGCCGCCGCCCTCCGCGGCGCGGGATGTGATGCCATAGGTCACGAAGGTGCTCAACCCGAAGATCAACGACGCGGCGGGCTACGCGGCGGGTTCGTGCGCCTTATCAGGTTCGGAGATCGATACCCACGAACTCCTGGTGTCGAGGACCCTGGAGAGGAGTGAAGGGAGAAAGAAAAATTATCAATTAATATAACTACACTTTAATCTCATATTATTTTAAAAAAAATTTAAAAAAATTTATATCACACAGTATCAAATATCATTCGCACCCAACTATAGCACGCAGATTCAAGAATTCCAGCCCTGCAGATTGAAAAAATTCAGACCAGCATAACAAACCTGCAAACACTAAAATATCGCTCCAAACAAATATTGATACTAATAAACTATAATAGATGATACTCAATAATTTTACCACCTTAATTAAAAAAATAACGATGTTATATAATGAGATTAAAATAATCACATATAATCCTTACCGAATTTTAACCGTTTCCAACAATCAAATATTCAAGCAAATTTGAAATAAACGTACGGAGTCATTAAATAACATATCGAAATATCATCACAAAACATACGGAATCATAAAATAACATAATCCAAGTATCATCCGAAAACATAAATCAAAATATTCTTACATAAAATAAATATTATACTAAAAGCCCACAATAAAATAAAAATATTAAAAAGTCCACAAAATAAAACCAAAAACTCTCCATCTCCACATAATGATATCTTCATTTATCCCGGTCGTTATTTCGATTTGACGAACCATCAGAACCAACCACCTAAAAAATTAAAAAATAAATAAAATGATTAGTATATAACGAGAATAATTAAATCAGATGCATAATTATAACAAGATGAAGTATAAATTATTAATTTTATATTTAAAACAAAATATTATTTATCAGTGTAGCATAAAAGAAGTTGAAGACTTAACTGAGTTGAAATACTACAATAAGCACCATCACATCAAAATATAACACCAACTCCAACCTACAATAGAATAAAAAAATTAATTAGTTTTATGAATTGTATTTTTTGAGAAAAATTGTTAGTAGACTTGATTAGATCACTCTTTTGACATAACAAAAATTAGTAAAATAGTAAACTGAATAAAATACATCATACATAGATATTCACCTGCGAGACCTCAAATGTTTTTCTTCTTCTCTCTTCTCCTCTTTTGTCCCTTCCTTTTCTTTTCACTTGATTTTCTTCTGTCTTTCTTCACAGAATTTTTGTAAAATTTTTTCAGACAGCTAACATGGACTGCAAAGTCCATGTATTCAGAGTTAAAAAGAAGCATTCCAATCACATGGCCTGTGGCATCAAAAACTGGACCACCCCATGATCCTTCTGCACTGTGTGTGTTGTTTAGCTGAATTAAAGGCACGTCTGAACGGAGTTTATATTTCGGTTCTTCTAGATGATCATCACTATCACTATCACTATCACTATCACTCTCACTCTCACTCTCACTATCACTATCACTATCATTTTCTGGATCATTTTTTGGATTTATAATAATATCTCGTGCCTTCCTATAAGAAGGTGTGTCGTACCAAGCTGAATGGAGATCTTTTTTGTTTCGAAAGACATCAGCAAGCACCTGAGGTTTGTCTCCTCGTTCCATATTTTTTACACATGGATATGTAATTTTTCCGAAAACAGTCGTATATATCCATCTACTAGGATGTGAAATGGATATTACCTCCTGTCCAACAAATAGCTCTGGTTCGCCAAAAGTGGCGTAGCAAAATCCATTTTCATCATCTTTTTCAGTAATCTCAACTTTTAATAGTGCAGTACCAAAAGAAGTATTTTTTGATACAAGTCTTACCTGTCCTTTGTTTGACGACCGAAATTCAACATCATCAATCTTTCGTACCTTTATTTCCATAAAATCTCCATCGAAAAAATATGCAGCCGTGAAAATGTAACCATGTGGATTGATACAGAATCCGGTTCCTATCGAACTTATAGTTTGATCTATCTTTTTACCTGAAAAAGTAACATCAATAAGCCATACTACATTTTTCATTTCATGATAAATCTTCTTGATCTCCCTTGGTCCCTGAGATTTTTCGACGTCCCCATTTGTAACGACTTTAACTGTAAATTTAAACATAAAAATATAAAATTATTTTTCTACTAAGTATTTCATTATTATTTCTCAAAAATATAATACAAAACAAACTATATAAACGCAACCTTTCAAAAATTTTCAAAAAACTTTTTTAAACAAAAAAATTTATCAAAATAAAAAATCATTTAGAACTAATACTACAAAATCTACAACCAAAATACAACAAAAGCAATCTATAAGCCTAAAATGAAACAAAAAAATAACGACTAAAAAACGAAGTCTCGAAAAAAAAGCAGCTGCTAGCTAGAATTGATACCTTTCGACGATAATGATTTAGAAGCAGAAGAGGGTCCAGCCATCATGCCTAGATATCTCGAGCTACTGGGCAAGTCGAGCTACTGGGCAAGACTCGGAATCGTATTGAAGGAGCTGCTGCCACCAACTTTCCACCGGCCTTCAAGCTCAGCTATCTCCAAGTAAAAATCTCACCCTCTGAAGTGAAATTAGAGGTCAACTCGGATTTACTCTGGAGAGAAAAGAGAAGAAAGGAAGAGAAAAAGAGAAGAAAGGAAGAGAGGGAAAAGAGTACTTTGTGTCTAACTTATGGAAGTTCCCTTCATCACTTTCTAGTATTTATAAATTTATGAACAGGGAACCCGGAGGTTCCCGGCCTGCCACGTGGCGGGCGGCTGCGAGGGGCGAGGGGCGCGGGGGCGGGCAGGCCCACTGGCGGACAGAGCCTCTAAACTAGTAGCCTCTAAAGTATAAACTAGTAAGTTATTAATTACAAGATATCTTTTCCATATTCTTTTAGCAATGGTGTTCACGGAGCACCTCGCTCCGTACGAAATGATGACTCTTCTTAAAAGCAACGGGCTGCGCCTCATCCGGATCTATTTACCTTTTAGTTCCCTTACAAAAAATATATTTCATATCTAGTCTTTTTTTGAAAAAAATTTCTTATCTAGTCTTAGTTTTAAAAATTAAAAAAAAAATTAACATAAGTGGTGGGAATTATCATTTTCTCTCTCTCTTATTTTCTAATATCCCTTCTCACTTTCTTTCTCTCTCCTCCCCAGCCCCACTGCTCTCTCTCTCTCTCCGACCCTCACTAGCACAGCACCCTCTCTCTCCTCTCTCCCCACCAATACACATGCACGCACGCATGCACACACATGTACATCTCTCTCTCTCTCTCTTCAATATTAAATTAATAATAATTAATTTTTATTATAATATTAATAAAAAAATTATTTATTAATAATAATAAATAATACTATTACTAAATTATACTTTTTTTTATTATTACTATTATTTTTATTATTACTATTATTTTTATTACTAGTATATATATATATATATATATATATATATATATATATATATATATATATATATATATATATATATATATATATACTTATCTTATTATAGTACGATCGCGCTCGTACTCATAAATCGTTTCGATGATAGAGTTTACGATCGACGATATATATATATATATATATATATATATATATATATATATATATATATATATATATATATATATATATATATATATATATATATATATATATAGAGAACTACTATCTTATTAATAGCATCGTGCTATCATTTTTTGGGCGTTGGATTGAGAGATGTGCGGTTAGGATGATGTGGGCCCCCTAGGGTTAAGTGGGTGGTTGGTTAAATAGTATGATCTAACGGATGAAAATCATCGAAGGGGTGGATCTAACGGTGGAAAACTTGGTAGCAGAGTCTTCGTCTTATTGATAGCATAGCAGAACTCTATATATATATATATATATATATATATATATATATATATATATATATATATGACATTATTAAACATCCATAAAAATACACATTCAAAATATGATATAATTATACATTACATAAAAATAAAAGTGATATAACTATGCATTACATATGATATAAAGTTGATTATATTTGACATATGACTTGACTACACATTTCACATGATATAAACATAATTCAAATATACATTATGTATGAACAGTTAATGTTTTTTGTATGACTGTATTTTTTATTTTTAATGTCCATATTAAATTAAGTGAATATAATGTGATCTTATGTATGAGAATGTAATGTGATTACTCATATTATTATCGCTATTATTAATAATTAATTATTACTTATTAACTATAACTATTTAATTACTATTGACTTGTATAATAAGTACTAGTAGTAATAATAAAAAAAAATATAATTTAGTAATAGTATTATTTATTATTATTAATAAATAATTTTTTTATTAATATTATAATAAAAATTAATTATTGTTAATTATATTAGAGAGAGAGAGAGAGAGATGTACAAGTGTGTGTACGTGCATGCATGTGTGTATTGGTGGGGAGAGAGGAGAGAGAGAGGGTGCTGTGCTAGGGAGGGTTTGAGAGAGAGAGAGAGAAAGAGAGAGATATATAGCAGTGGGGAGGAGAGAGAGTGAGAAGGGATTTTGAAAAATGGGAGAGGAGAGAGAAATTAATAATTACCATCATTTAATATATTTTAATGTATATTAAAGGTGTTAATTTTTTTCTCTAATCTTTGAAAGTGAGGTTAGATAGAATTTTTTTTTTTCAAAAGAAAGTTAAATTAAAAATATTTTTTTTTGTAAGGAGGCTAGATTGGTAAATAGGTTCTCATCCGCTGCAATAATTGGGTCTCGCGCTGTAGGCTCCTGCTGCACCCTGATGAAACTACAGGAAAGCTAAAAGGTCTCCCACAAAAGAGGCCTCACAAGAGAATTAAAATTTGAATTTATAAAATTAAAAATTTTGATATTTAAAATTTGACATTTAAATTTTGAAATTCTAAAATTTAAATTTTTTATATTTAAAATTTAAATTTTAAATTTTAAATTTTAAAATTAAAAATTAAAAATTTGAATATAAATTAAGTTATAAAATTTAAAATTTATGTTGAAATTTAAAAGTTAGAACTTCATGCTTTTTCTATTTTTCAGAGTGGATTATACTTTTACTCTATTTTTTAGAGTATAGTTTAACTTTACTCCAAAAATTACTTTACTTTTTTTTTTTCTCTCAAACGCTTCATAGGATATTTTTCCTACCGCTAAAGCATAGTTTAACTATGTTATGTTTTCAAGAGTATCCAAACAGAGCCTATCCTAAAAGAAATCCGGGCATGACAATTTTAGAAATATAAAAGTTACCTAAATATTTTAATTAATTATATTTTAATAATTACCTAAATATTTTAATTAATTTTATTTCCTAAATATTTTATTAATTATATTTAAATAATAATATTTTAATTAATAAAAGTCATGGTCAATTAATTATATTTAAATAATTTTAATTGATATAATAAAAGTTAATAATAATATTTCAATTTTATTTTCTAATAAATAATAATATAGATTTAATAATAATATTTTAATTTTATTTCCTAATAAATAATAATATAGATTTTATTTCCTCATTAATAATAAAATATTTATTTCGTAAAAAAATCTAATTTAAACAATCTAATTTTATTTCTCTAAAGTAAATTTTCTAATTATTATTTTCTAAAAAAATCTAAATAAAAAATTCTAATCTTATTTTTCTAAGGAAAAAAAATTATATTTAAACTTGACACGTGACAATCATATAGAAAGCCACGTGTCGAGCTTTAACATAGAGTACAACTAGGATTATACTTTAGTATATAATAATAATAGATAATAGATAATAGATAGATGTGTTTTGAAGCGTATTTTTAAAAGTGTTCTATATTTAAAGCGACATTTAAAATATTTTAATTTTTATAAGAGCATTCTTGTATATACATGCCTTAGAGGGCATACAGCAAATTTTTCTTTTTTTTTACGTATATAACGTACACCTGCAGCCATCCGGGTGAATCGGCGCCGTACGATTCGGAGAGCAGGCTTTTGAGAATTCATCAATAGGGCCTACAAGATCGCAGGCAGTACAAAAAAGATGAACCATCCATGGGCAACGGGCCCTTTCCCCCTTTAGCTCAACTTGAGACTGTCTCGAATGGCGTGTCTTAATGTTTGTTCCAATTGATCATTTTCTAGGAAAGATTTTTTTTTTTACAGTAGGAAGATCTTCGGTCTCTTAATTTACTGGAGTTCCCCCTGGCACCTTATTAAAGTCTGTCACTTTTATTAAAGTACATAGATTATTAATTACAAAAAATTTTTTTTTCGAAATCTTTTAGACGATGTTTTTTTGGCTTCCGAGCTCCAGCTCCATGGACAATGAAGTACCTTGTCTCGGAATACTCTCCTTAACATTAATAAACACCTAAACCAACCTGAACGATCCAACGGCTGGACCGGACTGCGCCTCATGCATTACATCAAACAATTAATGATTACTATTTTAATATTAATATATCATGAACCGGACTGCGCCTCATGCTTTAAATCAAATATAATTAATGGGAGAGCAGGCTTTGAGAGTAGGGCCTACAAGGTCAGTACGAAAAAGATAGACCATCTCAGATCTATTTACTTATCTAACCTACTTACAAAAAATATATTTTTTATCTAGCCTCGTTTGCAAAAAAATTTCTATCTAACCTTATTTTCTATGTTAAGTGGTCCTCTTTCATTTTTCGAGATTCCTTCTCACTCTTTTTCTCTCTCCTCCCCAACCCCACTGCTCTATCTATCTTTTTCTCTCTCTCTCAGACCCTCGCTAGTACAGGCACAGCACCCTCTCTTCTCCTCTCTCCCCACCCCAACACACACATGCATGCACGTAAACACCACACACATGTACATCTTTCTCTCTCTCTCTCTCTCTCTCTTCAGTATTTAATTAATTATAATTAATTTTTATTATAATATTAATAAAAAATTTATTTATTAATAATAATAAATAATAATATTACTAAATTATATTTTTTTATTATTACTGCTAGTACTTAATTTGATTATACAAGTCAATAATAATTAAAGAATTATAGTTAATAAGTAATAATTAATTATTAACAATAACGATAATAATATGAGTAATCACATTACATTCTAATACATAAAATCACATTATATTCACTTAATTTAATATGATATTTAATGTATAGTTATATTACTTTTATGTCAAATATAATCAACTTTATATCATATTTAATGTATCGTTATATTACTTTTATTTTTATGTAATGTATAATTATATCGTATTTTGAATGTGTATTTTTATCGGATTTTTAATAATATCATATATATATATAGGTCCGGCTACTATACTATTATGAGTACGATCGCCCTCGTACTCATAAGTTATTTTTGATGATAGAGCTTTCGAATCGATGATCCACACCGTTAAACGTTATTTACAACATTTAAAACTTCTAGAAATCAAATTTTATAATTTTTCGACATCATTTACCTTACGATCAAGAGATCACAAATTTGATAATTTTTAACGGCCGGTATGGGATACTTGCTAGTTTAACGGTATAAAAGAATCGGAATTTGTTGAATTTTTGATAGAAAATTATATTCATTACATAGATAAAGATCAATAACTGCGATCTCGAATTGGAGGATCCGATCATCCTTTTTTACAACGTCGTTCGATTTTGACCGTTTATTTTTTGCCCGCTTGATGGACTTTATTATGATTTCAAAAATTTACGAAATTTATTTTCTAAAAGTTTCAAATACTCTAGATCATATTTAACGGAGTGGATCGTCAAGTTGGAATCTCCATCATTGAAAACAACTTATGAGTACGAGGGCTCCAATCCATACAAATACATAATTTGGTGGTTGTGAAAGATGACGTGCCATAATTTTAGGCCTCCACGTCTGTCTGTTATTTTTTCTCTTCTATCTACCCTAAAATCTATTTTTTTTTATTTTTTTCTTTTTTTCTCTTCTCTTTTCCAAGCATCTCTCTTTCCCAAAAATTTTGGCTCCTTGAGACTTCTCTTTTCCAAAAATATTGACTCCTTCCCAAAACATCTCTTTTTCCAAAACTCTCTATTAAGTATCACTCCTTTCTAAAAAAAAATTTCTTATTTCCCAAGCCCCTCCCCTCACTCTCTCTCTCGTCCTCTTTCCTTTTTCATTCTCATTCTTCCTTTTCTCTCTGTTTCCTCCTCTTCCATACTCTCTCTTTCTTCCCTTCTCCTCTCTATCTTAGTCCCTCTCTCTTTCGCCGCCGTCCGTGGTTAGCAAGGGAGAGCGCAGCGGCGGCAGCAGAGTCCACGGAGGCCGCGGCAAGGAGGCGTCGAGGGTGGAGATGTCCGCGCGTGGCCAGCCGGCAGCGGCCACGGAGGCCGCGGCAAGGACCGCGGGGGCATCGAGGGCGGAGATGTCCGCCGCCGAGGGGAGGCCGGCGTGCGGGTGGAGAGGAGCGGCGGCGATCGGGGAGAGGGCGAATGAAATGATGGAGGTTGGGCGGCCGTGGCGAGCGGTGGCGAGGACGAGCGACGTCGCGGCGCAGCGGCAGTTCGGACAATGGAGGCGGGACCGCACCGAACGCCATTTGCTCTGTTTTTTCTTCCAATATTTTTCGATCGAATTCGGATCTTCGTTTCATTTAAGATTTCCGATAAGATGAGGGTGATAGTCGGAGCGAGAGTGGTTTTTCTTTATCAAATGAATGGGAGCGGTTGGAGAGTTGCATTTAGGGGTGCGTCGCCTTACGCCGACGTCAACACGGAGGCTAATGCGACTCCGCCGCACCCGATCAAGTAGGAGGAGGAGAGCGCTATTAGAGGAGAGGCGAGGTCGAAGGTGCGAGGGGTGGAGAGCGAGCAGGGAGTGGGGGTGGGAGATGGTGAGTTCGATATATGGGAAGTGATGGTGATCACGACTCATGAGGAGGAGAGAATCTGAGGGGTGAAAATTGTAGAATAGTTGAGGAATGATCCTCACGACTCACGAGGAGGAGAGAATATCTCGGGTGAAAATTATAGATAGTCCCCTCAACCATAGGGTGTTTTGAAATAGGCCCTCAACTTTGCCCTTCTTTATTTTAGATAATCATTCTACTATTCCATAAGCAAATAAAAAAAAGAAAAAAATGAGAGTAGTTTTTTTTTTAATTACACATTTTTTTCTAATTAGTCTTCTAAATGAGTTGAATTTTTTAATTTTTTAAATTATTTTATTTGAAACATAAACTTTTAATATTGAGCTGGCAAATATTTTGATATTGAGAAGTTAACGTTTTTTTTTTTATGTATTATATTTTTAATTTTTTAAAATAAATTTTAAATTTTAATTAATTTTTAATATTGAGTTGGTGTAAAATTGTCTTTTGCATGAAATTTATTAGTTCTGTTATTACTTTATATATGATTACTATTTAATTTATTAGTTTTTATATGTTCTTCAAATAAAGTGACAATTTCACGTTGTATCCAATTGTAGAAGTTGTATCCAATTGTAGAAGTTTTCGCCCATAAATTCTTATATAGGATCCAGACGTGTCATGTGCCCATAATCCATACATCCATACAAATACATAATTTGGTGGTTGTGAAAGATGACGTGGCATAATTTTAGGCCTCCACGTCTGTCTGTTATTTTTTCTCTTCTATCTACCCTAAAATCTATTTTTTTTTATTTTTTTCTTTCTCTCTCCTCTCTATTCCAAGCATCTCTCTTTTCCAAAAATTTTGGCTCCTTCCCGAGACTTCTCTTTTTTCCAAAAATATTGACTCCTTCCCAAAACATCTCTTTTTTCCAAAACTCTCTATTCCCGAAGTATCACTCCTTTCTAAAAAAAAATTTCTTATTTCCCAAGCCCCTCCCCCTCACTCTCTCTCTCATCCTCTTTCCTTTTTCTCATTCTCATTCTTCCTTTTTCTCTCTGTTTCCTCCTCTTCCATACTCTCTCTTTCTTCCCTTCTCCTCTCTATCTTAGTCCCTCTCTCTTTCGCCGCCGTCCGTGGTTAGCAAGGGAGAGCGCGGCGCAGCGAAGTCCACGGAGGCCGCGGCGAGGGCCGCGGGGCGTCGAGGTGGAGATGTCCGCCCATGAGCGGCGCGGCAGCGAGCCACGGAGGCCGCGGCGAGGGCCGCGAGGGTATCGAGGCGGAGATGTCCGCCGAGGAGGGCGGCGTGCGGGTGGAGAGCGAGCGGCGCGATCGGGGAGAGGGCGAATGAAAGGATGGAGGTTGGGGCGGCCCGTGGCGGAGGCGGTGGCGGGGACGACGACGTCGCGGCGGCGCAGCGGTTCGAACGACGGAGCGGGACCCGGCACCGAACGCCATTTGCTCTGTTTTTTTCTTCCAATATTTTTTTTTCGGTCGAATTCGGATCTTCGTTTCATTTAAGATTTCCGATAAGATGGGGGTGATAGTCGGAGCGAGAGTGGTTTTTCTTTATCAAATGAATGGGAGCGGTTGGAGAGTTGCATTTAGGGGTGCGTCGACGCTAATGCCGACGTCAACACGGAGGCTAATGCGACTCCGCCCCGAACAAGGAGGAGGAGGAGAGCGCTATTAGAGGGGGAGAGGCGAGGTCGAAGGTGCGAGGGGTGGAGAGCGAGGAGGGAGTGGGGGTGGGAGATGGTGAGTTCGATATATGGGAAGTGATGGTGATCACGACTCGTGAGGAGGAGAGAATACGAGGGTGAAAATTGTAGAATAGTTGAGGAATGGTCCTCACGACTCACGAGGAGGAGAATATCTCGGGTGAAAATTATAGATAGTCCCCTCAACCATAGGGTGTTTTGAAATAGGCCCCTCAACTTTGCCCTTCTTTATTTTAGATAATCACTCTACTATTCCATAAGCAAATAAAAAAAAAGAAAAAAATGAGAGTAGTTTTTTTTTTAATTACACATTTTTTTTTCTAATTAGTCTTCTAAATGAGTTGAATTTTTTTAATTTTTTAAATTCTTTTATTTGAAACATAAACTTTTAATATTGAGTGGCAAATATTTTGATATTGAGAAGTTAACGTTTTTTTTTTATGTATTATATTTTTACTTTTTTAAAATAAATTTTAAATTTTATTTAATTTTTATTTTTGAGTTGTTGTTAAATTTTCTTTTGCATGAACTTTATTAGTTCTTTTATTACTTCATATATGATTACTATTTAATTTATTAGTTTTTATATGTTCTTCAAATAAAGTGACAATTTCACGTTGTATCCAATTGTAGAAGTTGTATCCAATTGTAGAAGTTTTCGCCCATAAATTCTTATATAGGATCCAGACGTGTCATGTGCCCATAATCCATACATCCATACAAATACATAATTTGGTGGTTGTGAAAGATGACGTGGCATAATTTTAGGCCTCCACGTCATCATTATTTTTCTCTTCTATCTACCCTAAAATCTATTTTTTTATTTTTTTCTTTCTCTCTCCTCTCTATTCCAAGCATCTCTCTTTTCCAAAAATTTTGGCTCCTTCCCGAGACTTCTCTTTTTTCCAAAAATATTGACTCCTTCCCAAAACATCTCTTTTGTGACATATCGAACTTCTAAAGTCTTGAAGTTACGAGGTATGTTGGCTTAGAAGGCCATAAGAGTGGTTCGGTGAAGTCTGGAAGCTTTCGGGTGTTTTCGGTGCACCGGGTGCGCAAACGGAGCCCGAAAGGCTACTTTGGGCCGTGAGCCAAATCCGGCACTTGCGCGGATGAAATGACGATGTGGACATGATTTAAATCATGTGTGGAGAGGCTCGGTTCAATTTGAAAAGAATCGGAGGTCAAACGAGCCAAAAGTGAGTTGGAACGGAGAAGAAACGGAAAAAGCTGAAAATTTGGCTAAGTCCTTGGAGTAGGCTGATGGTCCACAGGGGGACCGGTCTCGAAAAGGAGGCAGGTCCGGAAAGGTATCCGCGAAGCGAGCTCTGCAGGGCCAGGTCTCTTAAGGGGAGGCAGGTCTCACGGTGAGTGGAGCAAGGCTCTGCGGGACCAGGTCTGGAGTTAGGGAGGCAGGTCTACGAGCCGAAAATGCCCGGTTGAGGTACATTTCAAATATTGTAAAGTTGAGGGGCCTTATAGCTATCGTGCAGGGGGTTAGTTGTCAAGAGTGGGATAAAACCTCTTCTCTCTCTCTCTCTCTCCCTCACTCTGATCGCTCCCTCCCTCTCTCTCTATCTCTTCCGTTCGACAAGAAGAAGAAGAAGAAGAAGGAAAAGAAAGAAGAAGAAGAAGAAAAGGAAGAAGGAGATGGAGAAGACGATGATGGTGATGATGATGATGACCCTCTCCTCCTTCTCCCTCAAGTGGGCAGGCTCTTGGGCGGTAAGCTTGAGCTCTCCCTCTTTCTCATGGTAGATCCCCTTGTAGTGGGTCTTAAACCCTAGAGTTGGGATTTATGGAACCACTAGCATGCTAGCAAGATGAGTATTCCCCTTTTCGTAGATCGATTTGGTGAATTTGGCTATAGTAGCATCTAGGGCATCCAAATGGGGATTTTAGAAATAGATGAGATTGATCTCATTTGACCCCATAGGAACCTAATTGGGGGTGCAACGAACGCGTTGGCGCGCTCGGTTCGGTGATCCGACGAGCGGTTGCAAAGATATTAATATTTTAATATATTCATACCAGATGTCCGCAGCACGCAAGATAGGAGCCCTAAATTCACGAAAACGGAGCGGGGCAACTTGAAGACGTGGGGCAACGGCACGAAGTCTCAGATCGAGATTCGGAGATCGTTCGGTTGGTCGCGCACGAGTTGAGCCGAATCGGGTCACGGGTGCCGTGGGCGGCCGATTGCAAGTGTCGACGAGCAATCGGAGAGCAAAACCAAGGTGGGTGTGTTCTGAAGCGACTAGGTCGCTTTGTATGTCTAAGAGTCATTTAACTCTTGTTGATGCATGTTCAATAACGCATAAGTAGAAATGCATGTTAGTGATATAGAGTAAAATGCTAAGTAGTTGCAAGTAAATGAATGAAATGCATGATAATAGCATAAAGTACGATGCTAGAAGAGTAAAAGAATGCATGCTTAGCATAATAGAAACATGCATATGAGTGGATTGATAGACATAAGAGAGCCAAGTAAAGAATGCCAAGTAAAGAATGTGAGTCATGGACTAAATGTACATATAGATCGAGTGGCATCTAACCTAGTGTAAAGAACATAGGTTATAGTAAACCTAGAGTCAATGGACCTAGGAGTGTGGCATCTAACCTAGTGTAATGAACATGGGTTATACCAAACCTAGAGTCAATGGATCTAGGTGAGTGGCATTGAACCTAGTGTCAAGGACATAGGTTGAACAACGATGGCAATGGACCCAGTGTGAGCAAACCTAGGTCGAGCTAGAATGACATTGAACCTAGAGTTAAGACAATCTAGGTTATGTGACAAGGAATGAACCCTAGAGTCAAGTGGACCTAGGATGTAAAGAACAATGGACCTAGTGGGTCGACTCTTGAGGGTTAAGGCCAACCCTCGAAGCAAAGTGGAATGGATTAGGAATCCCGGTAATTGTGAGCTCGATAGTTACGGTTCCGCGGGTGTATGCGGCATGTTCCTCTCCCGCCGTAAGAACGTCGAGGATTGTGATGAAGCAAGAACAAGGGAGCGCTAGGGGGTATGCGGCATGTTCCGCTCCCTATCAGGGAATCTTGGCTATGGGTGTATGCGGCATGTTCCTCTCCCATGGCGGATCCCTGACCACGGTGCACGGACCTTCGGGCGGACCGATGGGCGATGTGGTTCTTGGCTTGCGGGGGTGAGGTGTATGTGACGGGGTCCTTCACCTCGAGCACAGCAAAGTGCGGATGATCCGCTATTGATTGAGTCGTGGCCGAGTCGGGTGGCTGGCTGGGATCAGGTAGAAAGAACCTTGAGGGCTAGTGAGATGTATGGTGAACCTAAGGTAATAGACACCTTAGAAGCAAGTTGGACTTGAGATGGAAATCTAGGGTTATAGAAACCTTGGAAGTTAATGACATGAGCTAAGGTAAGTAGAAACCTTAGAGTTACAAGTATGAGGTATGACAAGCTAAGTAAGAATGAAATAGCTGAAGTACAGAATAGCGAAAAGGTAAAGAAAAGCTAAGAGCTAAAGTAATAATTTGCATGTTGCATTTGTGAGGCATGTTTTTATGTTAGTCGCAAGTTATATATCTATATATGTTTTTGGACTAACATATTTGCAGTGCCTCCTTGGACCTATTGGTCGAGCTGTTCTCTTGGGTGACCGTACCCACGAGAACTATGGACAATAGTTCTCACCCCCGTGTTGTGGTGTTGGGGTACGGGTATACACGTGAGCGGCGCGGCGGCGGCGCGAGGCAAGGCGTAGATACGTAGATAGCGCCCTACCGGGAGACAGAGGTAGCGGTACCACGAGGCCGTTTTAATAGCGGGGACTAGAGGGTAGTGAGCAAAATGTAACTAACTGGTGAAATGATGTAATAATGAGTAGATTGTATTTGGAAGTCTAATGTAAATTAATCGGTGATGTAAAATCAATGTGGAATGAATGTAATAACATAAGATGTGTTTATGTTGTTTGATACCTAGCTTCCTTATGCAATCGTTGTATGTTGAATACTGTTCCTGGTTGGAACCTTCTTGTCATTGTATCGATTGCGACGCCTTGGACGTACTGGGGCAATTCTGTCCGATTCGGCGGTCTGCCGTGCGCCGAATCAGGCCGAAGTGGCGGGTTCGGGGCGTGACAGATTAGTTGGTATCAGAGCATAATTAGAGATTGGGACAATGGTTTAGGTGAACCTAGGAGACCCTAGGATAGTAAACCATAGGAGAATAAGGCTCGTGAGAGACGAGGACTTGTGACTATTGGCGAAAGGTTAATCGATTGGGTCAAGAGTTAGAAACCTCTAAGACGGATATTAGAGGTAGACTCGAGGTGTGGTTTATTCTCAAGCAGGATGTTCATGTTGGGGATACACAACATGAAACCGAGTGATGAGAATAGGTGCCCTTGCATGACTTTCGCCCGAATTGAGTCAATGTTAAGTTGTTTCGTGCTTGACCTACAAGGTTGAGAGTTAATCGAGTTGTCTGTTTCGAAAAGATGGCACCGCGTGGCGATCTTCACCCAGATCGACGCGGGAGGGAACAAGTATTGTTCCTGAGCAACCCGAGGCGAGTGGAGACCCGGTGCTCCGCGAGCAGATGAGTACGCTCATGGGCGTAGTGCTGCGACAGGAGGAGCAGATCAAGGAGCTCCATGAGTTGTTAGCACGACAGCTGCGGCGGCGCGCCGTGTGCGGCGCGCCGTGTCTTCGGGAATGGCGACGGATTCGGGAGCGGCTCCTGGTTGTGGAAATGGAGCGAGGAGAAGGAACGGGCTTTGGCGGCCCTTATGGCCTTCAAGGAGTTCGATCCGCCTATCTTCGATGGAGAGAACGACGATCCATGGATCGTAGAGATGTGGATTGACTCTATGGAAACGCTCTTTGAGGAGCTACACACCTTGGAGCGGGACAAGGTACCTTTAGCTGTGCATTGCTTGAAGCAGTCAGCGAAGGCGTGGTGGAAAGGCATTCGACGAAATCGATCGCCCAGCCTCCCTCCTATGGCAGGGAATGAGCTCCGGGGGTTGGTGTTTTCTACGTACTTCCCGACAGAAAGGAGAAAGCTTCGGGACAAGTTCGGAAGGCTGCAACAAGGAGACCGCTACGTGAGAGAATACGAGCGAGAATTTTCTCGTATCGTGAATTGTGTCCGGATGTGGTGCGGGACGACAAGGAAAGGGCCGAATGGTTCTGCATGGACTTCGACGGGGATTTACAAGAAGGTGCAAATCCTTAAGCTCACAACTTTTGCGGAGGTGTTGGGCCAGGGCATTGTGGGCCGAACATGGCGAGGCTTTCGTGCGTGAGGAGCGCGAATCTCGTAAGCATGAGCGAGGAGGGCGAGGCCATCGTTGAGCAATTTGGGTGGTCGGTCAAGTTCTAGACACCACTCAAGGTCGTCCTCTACCCGATCCTCCTCGGATGCGTGATACGTGGTGGCTCCCACCGAGCGCGGCGGTGTGCGGCTGCGTGACGGAAGGTGTATCCGTTGTGGGCGACCGAGCCATATGCGGGATGAGTGCCGCAAGGCGAGAGTCATACCACGATGATGGCGACGATGTTCTCCTCTGGACAACTTTGTGGACGTGCGGCCTTTGGCACGGTGCGGAGAGCGGGGTGTGGTGATCAAGCAGCCGGAGGGTTCGCGGCGAGCGTCAAGCGGTCACGGACCTACGACCCGGGTTGCGGAGTCTGCTGCTGACGATTTCGGGGCAGGTATGAGTTAATTTAATCAAGCGAGAGCTTCTGCATGATTTTGAGTCAATGCATTGCATGCATTCATTGAGTGGTCAGTTGCTACTATTGATACATCATTATAGTAGGGACCTAGTGACGGGTGAGAGGAGATACCCGGGCATGCTTGCAGTAAGAAAGTGTGGCGCCTGCTAGAGCAGGTAGAAAGCCAAGTGGCACTAGCAAATGGCTAGTTGTGATTCGTGGGCGGCGAGAGATAAGACTCGTGGTAGAGACGAAGTGGTGCGGCGACTCTCAAGGCAACGAGTAGTAGATTGCGAGAGTTAAGCCGTGATACTTGAGGATACCGAGTAATCCGAATGTTTCGGATGTAGTACCGATAGACCAGACGGTGGAAGTAGAACCGTTGAGAGCATGATCGACTAGTTGCAGTACGCGCGTGTGAGGCCAAGTGATACCTCCAATTGAGGTGGGCGAGTGGTGCTCGTGTAGTTGGAGTGCATAGGCCGAGCGGCCAGATGCCTGGCATATTTAGCACCACTATTGAGGCAATAGTTGGTTAGCGCCGAACTTGGCCTGCGGGCCTAGCGCTACCTCCATGTGGGGTTAGAAAAGTTGCTTAGTAGGCGGTGCGTGGGCGCGATCCACGCTGACGGAGACTTAGCATAGAAACGCTACGAGGCGTGGAACGCCGAGTACAGTACTCGTAGAGTGCGGTTTCGATTCGGTAGAGAGAGTGGATTGGCAGTAGCACTTTAGCGTTGCTAAGTGTGAAGCGGGCCATGGATCACTCGTGGGGCTGAGGGCTTGCACTAGGTGCCAAGGAGTCGATAGATTGCGTAGCTCTATAGAGCATGTCGTGTAGGATGACGTTAGCGGGTAGTGCTTGGGGACGACCCGTGCCTGGACCATTTGTGGGTGTGGAGCACAGGCCCATTGGGCGGCGCACGATCGGTACGAGAGCGACGACGGTACCTATTGGTAGGGTGAGAGTTTTGGTCAGGACGGTAGTCCGAGCTTGGACCCGAGAATGTGAAAATGCCACGGGTTGGATCTTAAGATCGATAATGCGCCGAGAGTGCGGTTGTGACCCAATCAGGAAGTGAGTGTGGTTTGGGGTTTTGATTGCTCTGATTGGAGTGTGTGCGAATTCCCAGTGAGAATTTCACCGAAAGTGCTGATTGGGTCTACGCTATTAACGAGAGAACGCTAAGCGTAGTTGAAACACGTCTAAGCGATAGGCTGACGTAGAGTTGGCGACCATTGGTCCACCCGTAGAGACCGAGGTAAGCGGTGAGTTGATAACTCTAACGAAGAGTTGACCAGGATTCGCGAGCGAAGTGTTCGTGTAAGTGATCGCGACTAAGGAGCCGAATAAGTCGTGGCAATTGAAATTGAAGCAAGTGGTCTCTAGGAGACACTTCGATAGAAGAAGCCACATGACAATTGAGGATAATGCTCTTTTACGGAATGGAGGCGAGATGCGCCGAAGTGTACCGTCTCACGATAGAGCAAGATTCGGTTGATATTGAAGCACTCACCACTAAGTGATGCTCCTAAGATGTTGCTTTAGGCAATGTGGGTGATTGGATACGAGTGCGCTCGAGAGATGAGATGAGTAAACGCAAGGTGAAGTTTCTTGCAAGCTTGTTTGCAAGTGATGTTGGAGCGTGAGAGGTCGTTGAATGTCGACTTGCGCTTCCACTAATGTTTATCGGAGTTGTAATGCACTTTTGAAGTTGTGCTTAGCAAATGTGAATGAAACTAGTCTCACATTCTTCGTGATGGGCTGAATGATTCTAATTAGTGAAAGGCCGCAACGAAGAAAAAAAAAAAAAAAAAAAAAAAGTGCATTGGAATCTCCTAAATTACTCGATAAATTGAATTGGATTGTGAGTTGATGGAGATGAGTAAGTTTCGACGAAACTCTTTTAAGGAGGAGAATGTGACATATCGAACTTCTAAAGTCTTGAAGTTACGAGGTATGTTGGCTTAGAAGGCCATAAGAGTGGTTCCGGTGAAGATTGGAAGCTTTCGGGTGTTTTCGGTGCACTAGGTGCGCGGGCCCGAAAGGCTACTTTGGGCCGTGAGCCAAATCCGGCACTTGCGCGGATGAAATGACGATGTGGACATGATTTAAATCATGTGTGGAGAGGCTCGGTTCAAGTTGAAAAGAATCGGAGGTCAAACGAGCCAAAAGTGAGTTGGAACGGAGAAGAAACTGAAAAAGCTGAAAATTTGGCTAAGTCCTTGGAGTAGAGGTGATGGTCCACAGGGGACCGGTCTCTGAAAAGGAGGCCGGTCCGGAAAGGCTGTCCGCGAGAGCGAGCTCTGCAGGCCAGGTCTCTTAAGGGGAGGCAGGTCTCGGTGCGCGAGTGGAGCAAGGCTCTGCAGGGCCAGGTCTGGAGTTAGGGAGGCAGGTCTACGAGCCGAAAATGCCCGGATTTGAAATTTCAAATATTGTAAAGTTGAGGGGCCTTATAGCAATTGTGCGGGGGTTAGTTGTAAAGAGAGGGATAAAACCTCTTCTCTCTCTCTCTCTCTCTCTCTCTCACTCGATCGCTCTCTCTCTCTTCTCTGTTCGACAGCAAGAAGAAGAGAAGAAGGAAAGAAAAGAAGAAGAAGAAGAGAAGAAGAAAAGGAAGAAGGAGATGGAGAAGAAGATGATGGTGATGATGATGATGACCATCTCCTCCTCCTCCCTCAAGTGGGCAAGCTCTTGAGAGGTAAGCTTGAGCTCTCTCTCTCTGGTAGATCCCTTGTAGTGGGTCTTAAACCCTAGAGTTGGGATTTATGGAACCCCTAGCATGCTAGCAAGATGAGTATTCCCATTTCGTAGATCGATTTGGTGAATTTGGCTATAGTAGCATCTAGGGCATCCAAATGGGGATTTTAGAAATAGATGAGATTGATCTCATTTGACCCCATAGGAACCTAATTGGGGGTGCAACGAACGCGTTGGCGCGCTCGGTTCGGTGATCCGACGAGCGGTTGCAAAGATATTAATATTTTAATATATTCATACCGGATGTCCATGACACGCAAGATAGGAGCCCTAAATTCACGAAAACGGAACTGGGGCAACTTGAAGACGTGGGGCAACGGCACGAAGTCTCAGATCGAGATTCGGAGATCGTTCGGTTGGTCGCGCACGAGTTGAGCCGAATCGGGTCACGGGTGCCGTGGGCGGCCGATTGCAAGTGTCGACGAGCAATCGGAGAGCAAAACCAAGGTGGGTGTGTTTAGAAGCGACTAGGTCGCTTTGTATGTCTAAGAGTCATTTAACTCTTGTTGATGCATGTTCAATAACGCATAAGTAGAAATGCATGTTAGTGATATAGAGTAAAATGCTAAGTAGTTGCAAGTAAATGAATGAAATGCATGATAATAGCATAAAGTACGATGCTAGAAGAGTAAAAGAATGCATGCTTAGCATAATAGAAACATGCATATGAGTGGATTGATAGACATAAGAGAGCCAAGTAAAGAATGCCAAGTAAAGAATGTGAGTCATGGACTAAATGTACATATAGATCGAGTGGCATCTAACCTAGTGTAAAGAACATAGGTTATAGTAAACCTAGAGTCAATGGACCTAGGAGTGTGGCATCTAACCTAGTGTAATGAACATGGGTTATACCAAACCTAGAGTCAATGGATCTAGGTGAGTGGCATTGAACCTAGTGTCAAGGACATAGGTTGAACAACGATGGCAATGGACCCAGTGTGAGCAAACCTAGGTCGAGCTAGAATGACATTGAACCTAGAGTTAAGACAATCTAGGTTATGTGACAAGGAATGAACCCTAGAGTCAAGTGGACCTAGGATGTAAAGAACAATGGACCTAGTGGGTCGACTCTTGAGGGTTAAGGCCAACCCTCAAGCAAAGTGGAATGGATTCGGAATCCCGGTAATTGTGAGCTCGATAGTTACGGTTCGCGGGTGTATGCGGCATGTTCCTCTCCCGGAAGAACCGAGGATTGTGATTAAGCAAGAACAAGTGAGCGCTAGGGTGTATGCGGCATGTTCCTCTCCCTATCAGGGAATCTTGGCTATGGGTGTATGCGGCATGTTCCTCTCCCACTGGCGGATCCCTGACCACGGTGCACGGACCTTCGGGCGGACCGATGGGCGATGTGGTTCTTGGCTTGCAGGCTGAGGTGTATGTGACAGGGTCATTCACCTCGAGCCAGGCAAAGTGCGGATTATCCGCTATTGATTGACTCGTGGCGAGGCGGGTGGCTAGCTGGAATCAGGTAGAAAGAACCTTGAGGGCTAGTGATATGTATGGTGAACCTAAGGTAATAGACACCTTAGAAGCAAGTTGGACTTGAGATGGAAATCTAGGGTTATAGAAACCTTGGAAGTTAATGACATGAGCTAAGGTAAGTAGAAACCTTAGAGTTACAACTGGTATGAGTTATGAATAGCTAAGTAAGAATGAAATAGCTAAAGTACAGAATAGCGAAAAGGTAAAGAAAAGCTAAGAGCTAAAGTAATAATTTGCATGTTGCATTTGTGAGGCATGTTTTTATGTTAGTCGCAAGTTATATATCTATATATGTTTTTGGACTAACATATTTGCAGTGCCTCCTTGGACCTATTGGTCGAAATTTGTTCTCTTGGGTGACCGTACCCACGAGAACTATGGACAATAGTTCTCACCCCCGTGTTGTGGTTTTGGGGGTACGGGTATACACGTGAGCGGCGCGGCGGCGGCGCGAGGCAAGGCGTAGATACGTAGATAGCGCCTACCGGGAGACCACGAGGCCGTTTTAATAGCGGGGACTAGAGGGTAGTGAGCAAAATGTAACTAACTGGTGAAATGATGTAATAATGAGTAGATTGTATTTGGAAGTCTAATGTAAATTAATCGGTGATGTAAAATCAATGTGGAATGAATGTAATAACATAAGATGTGTTTATGTTGTTTGATACCTAGCTTCCTTATGCAATCGTTGTATGTTGAATACTGTTCCCAGTTGGAACCTTCTTGTAATTATATCGATTGCGACGCCTTGGACGTACAGGGGAAACTCTGTCCGTTCGGCGGTCTGCCGGCGCGCCGAATCCGACCGAATTGGCGGGCTCGGGGCGTGACATCTTTTTTCCAAAACTCTCTATTCCCGAAGTATCACTCCTTTCTAAAAAAAAATTTCTTATTTCCCAAGCCCCTCCCCCTCACTCTCTCTCTCATCCTCTTTCCTTTTTCTCATTCTCATTCTTCCTTTTTATCTCTGTTTCCTCCTCTTCCATACTCTCTCTTTCTTCCCTTCTCCTCTCTATCTTAGTCCCTCTCTCTTTTGCCGCCGTCCGTGGTTAGCAAGGGAGAGCGCAGCGGCGGCAGCAGAGTCCACGGAGGCCGCGGCGAGGGCCGCGAGCGTCGAGGTGGAGATGTCCGCGCGCAGCGGCGGCATCGGCCACGGAGGCGCGGCGAGGGCCGCGAGGGCATCGAGGCGGAGATGTCCGCCGCCGAGGGGAGGGCGGCGTGCGGGTGGAGAGCGGCGGCGGTAGTCGGGGAGAGGCGAATGAAAGGATGGAGGTTGGGGCGGCCGTGGCGGAGCGGTGGCGGGGACGGACGCGCAGCGCAGCGGCGGACAGCGGAAGGCGGAGCCGACGTGCTCATGTTTTTCTTCCAATATTTTTTTTTCGATCGAATTCAAATCTTCGTTTCATTTAAGATTTCAGATAAGATAGGGGTGATAGTCGGAGCGAGAGTGGTTTTTTCTTTATCAAATGAATGGGAGCAGTTGGAGAGTTGCATTTAGGGGTGCCGTCGACGCTAACGCCGACGTCAACACGGAGGCTAATGCGACTCGCCGCAGCCCGATCAAGTAGGAGGAGGAGAGCGCTATTAGAGGGGAGGCGAGGTCGAAGGTGCGAGGGTGGAGAGCGAGGAGGAGTGGGGGTGGGAGATGGTGAGTTCGATATATGGGAAGTGATGGTGATCACGACTCAAGAGGAGGAGAGAATCTGAGGGGTGAAAATTGTAGAATAGTTGAGGAATGGTCCTCACGACTCACGAGGAGGAGAGAATATCTCGGGTGAAAATTATAGATAGTCCCCTCAACCATAGGGTGTTTTGAAATAGGCCCCTCAACTTTGCCCTTCTTTATTTTAGATAATCACTCTACTATTCCATAAGCAAATAAAAAAAAGAAAAAAATGAGAGTAGTTTTTTTTTAATTACACTTTTTTTTTTAATTAGTCTTCTAAATGAGTTGAATTTTTTAATTTTTTAAATTATTTTATTTGAAACATAAACTTTTAATATTGAGTTGGCAAATATTTTGATATTGAGAAGTTAACGTTTTTTTTTATGTATTATATTTTTAATTTTTTAAAATAAATTTTAAATTTTAATTAATTTTTAATATTGAGTTGGTGTAAAATTGTCTTTTGCATGAAATTTTTTAGTTACTGTTATTACTTCATATATGATTACTATTTAATTTATTAGTTTTTATATGTTCTTCAAATAAAGTGACAATTTCACGTTGTATCCAATTGTAGAAGTTGTATCCAATTGTAGAAGCTTTCGCCCATAAATTCTTATATAGGATCCAGACGTGTCATGTGCCCATAAATTCTTAAGTGATGAGTTTACCTCCAGAACAGGTGCTTTTGCATTATTGTTGGCTTTGTAAAGTGATGAAACAACATTCTCTAAGTAATTTTTAGCTTATTTATATATGATAAAATTAAATCAAAACATTAAAATTACATCAAAATATTAGTCTTAAAATTGTCGCGTGACGGGTCCAACACTAGTACTCATAATAGTATAGTAGAGCTCCTGTACTATAGTGTTGTTTTCGATATTCGGGCATTCAAATCAACGATCCACACCGTTAAAATTGATCTAAGGTAATGAAAGTTTTTAGAAATAAAAATTTACAATTATTAGACATAGTTTACTTTATGATCAAAATATTTCAAAATTATCAATTTTTGATGGTACATTATGACGAGTTTGCGGTTTAACGGTGTAGAAGAATCAAAATTTCTTCAAATTTTGATAGAAAATACTTTAAACTATATAGATTATGGTTAACATTTTTTATCTTGAATTTAAAAGTCTTATACTCAAATTTTAAAGTGTATTCAATTCCCACCGTCCATTTTGATATAATTTATTTACTAAGTAAACGATATCGAAAAGAACTAAAATTTTATTCCCTAGAACTTCATATACCCTAGATCATTTTTAACGGTGTGGATCGTTGATTTGAATGCCCTAAGATCAAAAACAACACTATAGTACGAGAGCTCCGTACTATAGATAGTATAGTAGCCTAATTATATATATATATATATATATATATATATATATATATATATATATATATATATATATATATAATTGAGCTAGAATACTTTTGGAAGTATTCCCCCATGGTACTATTAGGTTTTTAGTCATTGGATCTACTCCTTGATTATTAATAGCCTTTAGATCAAGCACTATTCCACCTACCACCACCTACCACCACCTACCACCATCATCTCAAATACTATTCCACCTACCACCATTATCTCAACCTCACATCTCTCCATCCAATGGCTAAAAACTCAATAGCACCAACCCAATGGTGCTATTGAAAGTATTCTAAATTAACTATATATATATATATATATATATATATATATATATATATATATATATATATATATATATATATATATAGAGTAGAACTACTATACTATTATGAGTAGTAGAGCCCTACTACTCATAAGTTGTTTCGATGATAGAGCTTCGAATCGACGATTCACTCAGATTAAATATGATCTAGAGTATTTAAAACTTTTAGAAATTAAATTTCGTAATTTTTCGAAATCATTTACCTTACGATCAAAAGCTCACAAAATTGACAATTTTTAAGCAGTAGATATGGGATACTTGTGGTTTAACGGTGTAAAAGAATTGAAATATGTTGAATTTTTGATAGAAAATTCTATTCACTACCTAGATAAAGATCAATAACTCCGATCTTAAATTGAAGGATCCGATCATCTATTTTTAGGACGTCGTTCGATTTCGTTCATTTTATGCCCATTTGATGGACTTTATTATGATTTTGAAAAATTATGAAATTTATTTTCTAGAAGTTTTAAATACTCTAGATCATATTTAATGGAGTGGATCGTCGATTCGGAAACTCTATCATCGAAAACAACTTATGAGTAGTAGGGCTCTACTACTCATAATAGTATAGTAGCCCTACTCTATATATATATATATATATATATATATATATATATATATATATATATATATATATATATATATATATATATATAGTGATATTAATTACTAGTAATAAAAATAGTAGTAATAATAAAAAAATAATAATTTAGTAATAGTATTATTTTTTATTATTAATAAATAATTTTTTATTAATATTATAATAAAAATTAATTATTAATAATAGTATTTTAATTTTATTTCCTAATAAATAATAATATAGATTTTATTTCCTCATTAATAATAAAATGGAATAATAAAATATTTATTTCATAAGAAAATCTAATTTAAAAAATTTAATTTTATTTCTCTAAAGTAGATTTCCTAATTATTATTTCTAAAAAAATATAAATTAAAAATTCTAATCTAATTTTTCTAAGGAAGAAAATTTATATTTGAGATTGATTGGCGTGTGACGTATATAAAGCCGTGTCGAGAACTTTAACATAGGGTTAACAGGGTTAACTTTAGTAATAGATAATAGAAAGATAATAGATAATAGATAGACGTGTTTTGAAGCGTATTTTTAAAAGTGTTCTATATTTAGAGAGACATTTAAAATATTTTAATTCTTATAAGAGTATTCTTGTATATACATGCCTTTAGATGGCACACAGCAAATTTTCCTCTTTTTTTCGTATATAACTTACACCTGCAGCCATCCGGATGAATCGGCGCCGTACGATTCGGAGAGCGCATGGTTTTGAGAATTCATCAATAGGGCCTACAAGGTCGTAGGCAGTACAAAAAAGATGGACCGACCATCCATGGGCGACGGGCCCTTTCCGCCTTTAGCTCAACTTGAGACCGTCTCGAATGATGTGTCCAAATGTTTGTTTCAATTGATCATTCTCTAGGAAAGATTTTTTTTTTTACAGTAGGAAGCTCTTCGGTCTCTTAACTAACTGGAGTTCCCCCTGACACTTTTATTAAAATCTGTTATCTTTATTAAAGTACACAGATTATTAATTACAAAATATTTTTTTCAAAATTTTTTAGACTATGATGTTCTTTGGCTTCCGAGCTCCAGCTCCATAGATGCGCCTCATGCATTAAATCGAACAATTTAATGATTAGCTCTTTAATATTAATATCTCATGAGCCGGAATGCGCTTCATGCTTTAAATCAAATATAATTAATGGGAGAGTAGGCTTTGAGAATAGGGCCTACAAGTTGTAGGCAGTACAAAAAAGATAGGCCATCCCAGTTCTATTTACCTACCTAGCTTTATTAGAATATTTTCTATCTAGTCGTTGTTTGGAAAAAAATTTGTAACTAATCTTATTTTCAAAGATTTGAAAAAAAAAATAATATTTTTAATATACATCAATATGTTAAATAGCGGAGATTATCATTTTCTCTATCTTCTCCTATTTTTCGAGATCCCTTCTCCCTCTCTTTCTCTCTCCTCCCCAATCCCTTTGCTCTATCTCTCTCTTTCTCTCTCTTTCATATCCTCCCTAGTACAGCACCCTCTCTCTCCTCTCTCCCCAACCCAACACACACATGCATGCACGTAAACACCACACACAGATGTACATCTCTCTCTCTCTCTCTCTCTCTCTCTCTCTCTTCAATATTTAATTAATTATAATTAATTTTTATTATAATATTAATAAACAATTTATTTATTAATAATAATAAATAATACTATTACTAAATTATATTTTTTTTATTATTACTGCTAGTACTTAATTTTATTATACAAGTTAATAATTATTAAATAGTTATAGTTAATAAGTAATAATTAATTATTAATAATAACGATAATAATATGAGTAATCGCATTATATTCTCATACATAAAATCACATTACATTCACTTAATTTAATATAATATTTAATGTATAGTTATATTACTTTTATGTCAAATATAATCAACTTTATATCATATTAAATGTATAGTTATATTACTTTTATTTTTATGTAATGTATAATGATATCATATTTTGAATGTTTATTTTTATTGGATGTTTAATAATGTCATATATATATATATATATATATAGAGTTGTGCTTCTATACTATCAATAGTATAAAAATACAACTACTATAGTGTTTTTAGCAATTGATCCTTTAGCAAGATTCGTGCACGTATAGATAGATTAACTGGGATACAACATTTAACACCCTTAGAAATAAAGGAGGAGAAAGAAATCCACTTAAAATCCATCTCTCTCTTTCTCTCTTCTCCCACAACCGAACCCACCTCTCTCTCTCTCTCTCTCTCTCTCTCTCTCTCTCAATAAAGGAGGAGAGAGAAATCCACTTAAAACCCATCTCTCTTTTTTTTCTCTTCTCCCAAAACCGAACCCATCTCTCTCTCTCTTCTTAAGTTATAGATCTCTCTCTCTCAAAAAAGGAGGAGAGAGAAATCCACTTAAAATCCATCTCTCTTTTTTTACTCTTCTCCCAAAATCGAACCCATCTCTCTCTCTCTCTTCTTAAGTTATAGATTCATATTTGTTGATAGAAAATTAATTACAAGTATTTGTTTATTTTCCTTATGATTTTTATCATCAAAATCATCATGGTTATCTAAATCGGCATCAAAATAATCTGAATTTATATTCTCACTAATATTTTCTGGAGCATTGTTTTGACCACATATAGATAAACCATCTTAATTCATATTCTCATTGTTTCTTCTAATATTTTCAGATTGAAAGGCATCATTCATCTATAACATTAAAATCATAAACAGGGAATATAAAATTAAGCATCATCCATCTCATATGATTCTTAAAATTTTTTTATTTACTGTCATAAACAAGTATCATAAAGAGAAAATGTATATATAATAAATTTTTATCCCCAAAAAGAATGTAACAAATTTTCTATTTATTACTTGCAATAAAAATCATAAATAAAGTAAATAAATACTTATAATTAATTTTCTATCAACAAATATAAATCTATAACTTAAGAAGAGAGAGAGATGGGTTCATTGTGGGAGGAGAGAAAGAGAGAGATGGGTTTTATGGGTTTCTCTCTTCTCCTTTATTGAGAGAGAGAGAGAGAGATGGGTTCGGTTGTGGGAGAAGAGAGAAAAGAGAGATGGGTTTCAGTGGATTTCTCTCTCCTCCTTTATTGAGAGAGAGAGATGGGTTCGGTTGTGGGAGAAGAGAGAAAGAGAGAGATGGGTTTTAAGTGGGTTTCTCTCTCCTCCTTTATTTCTAAGGGTGTTAAATATTGTCAGCCCAGTAAATTCATCCATCTGTGCACGAATCTTGATAAAGGATCAATGGCTAAAAACACTATAGTAGTTGTGCAGTTGTGCTTCTATACTATTGATAGTATAGAAGCACAACTCTCTATATATATATATATATATATATATATATACTAGTAATAAAAATAGTAGTAATAATAAAAAAAATATAATTTAGTAATAGTATTATTTTTTATTATTAATAAATAAATTTTTTATTAATATTATAATAAAAATTAATTATTATTAATTAAATATTAGAGAGAGAGAAATGTATATGTGTGTGGTGTGTACGTGCATGCATCACTGCACCAAAATTGATTTTTAACAGCGATTATTTTTTAAATTAACGGTAATTACAATTGCCGCTAAATAGTTTAGCGGCAATTTTGACAATTGCCGCTGTTGGCAGGGTCGCTAAAAATTATAGCGACATTTGTTCCGATGATTGGTAAAAATTCAAATAAATACCGCTAAATATATATAATAGTGACTATTATAAATGCCGTTAAATAGTATACATTAACAACAATTATAAATACCGCTAAATACTATACAATAACGACTATTATAAATGCCGCTATAATTAATTATAATTGCCGCAAAAAACATACTAATTATTGATAAAAAAAGCTTATAGCGGCAATTACAATTAATATTAAAATTCACAACTAAATACTACAATGAGTTGAACTATTAAAAAATAGTAATAACCAAAAAACATTAATAATTTGTATAATAAATAGTCTCAACTCTCAAATTACAATCTCAGTATTCAAATTAAATTTTGAACATAAGTTCTAACAAAAAATACTTGTTCAAAGTATAGCCAAAAAATAACAAACACCGTATGGTTGAAACTCTTGCTTTTCACTTTAATTTCTGAATCAACCAAAAAGAAGTCAAACAATCCGTGTCTGAAATTACCAAATAAAAATCATCATATCAAATTTCTGAAAATGAACATGAGAACATCCAAAAGGATTTTAGATAGTGAATGGAATATCAGAATCCAACTATTATTTAATAGATCTCAGAAAATTCAAATTAGAACAAATACACATTGACAGAACAACAAGCAATTTGCGCGAATACCAAACCAATGTTATTTGACATTCTTAAATGAGTTTGAAGTTGAAATACCATTACCTTCAGACTATGAAAAAAAATTAAGGTAAAGTCTGCTGGAAATATTCCGACAAACCCTTTAGAGCACTTAATGAGCTTCTCAAAGCAGCAGCTCAAAATACTAGAAGCTTCTATTTCAGGGTTTGTTTGATTCGACTGAAGCTTTGTCTGATTCCGACAAACCCAAGTCGCATTTAGCACATAACCGCGACTTGGCAGACCTGATTAGGGTTTGTTTGATTCGACTGAAGCTTCTTCAGAGATGTTCGAAAAACACTATAACACTTTTCGTTTGAGTAAAGATCTTAGGAACTTATAAAGTACGAGAAATGGAGAGAAATTTAAGAACTTTTTTTCATATACAGAAATTTAAAGTTTTGACTTCTGAAACAATTCCTTTATGCTAATCCAAAATCAAAGGTGCAGAACATTACAAATTGAAAATTTGACTTCTAGGTGAGAGCATAAGCATCACCTTGAACAGCTCTGCTAGATTATGATTTCAAGTAATCAAAAGCTCAAATATATAGAGGAAAGCAAAAGCTGTGTCAAAGAAACATTTGCCTGAAAGAAACTGATCTGATTACTTCACTTCTATCATCCATCAGATAACAGATAGCCCCCCTTCTCTACCTCAGCTGGTTGGTGCGATGTTCAATCAATGACGGGACAATCGATGGCTTTATCAACACGCTCCTTATCATATATCTATTACCTGTATAAAGATGAAAGATGATAGAAACTGTAAGGCCCCAGGTGTTTTAAGGTTCCTTCGCACCCACAAGAGTACCAACAAAATACTGCCTTCGCACCCACAAGAGTACCAACAAAATACTTCACATACAACTTACGAGTACAGCATGAATAAACTGAATCTGAACATAAAAATCTAGAACTGTAGCTTAAGATCAATTTGTTCATGATTCTGACACTTCTTATGGTTTCTTTGTGTTGTTGACGAAATCAGTGTGGTGCGTGAGAGTGTAATGTGGTTAGCATCACACAAGTGGAAGAAAAATATCTTCATAACGTAATACCAACCGAGAGACTCAGTAGAAAACTATCCGAACCTATGTCACCAAAAATAACAACCATATAAGACCATACCATGAATCCCCTTAGTCACTTTTCCACGATCTCATCGAATGCTTAATCAAGTTCATGACAACCGGAAGAAGAAACGGAATCTATACCAAAGATTTTCTCTCAAGCATGATAGCATAGGATTTTCTTCCTACAGTAGAAATATGCACCAATAACTCTACTGGAGTCCTTTATTTACCAAAAAAATCCAATAATTAACTATTCTTGGCTTGCTGCTTCATTACATCACACTACTCTTATCACACTGCACCAATAATTTATTATGCTGAACTTTGTAGCTACTAAGGAAAGGGCCATCGAAGAAGTACCAAAGAGCTTGATGTGTAGCAAAGAAAATTAAGCATATCGAATGCTACATTTACAACAAAAGATGATAAAGTTATGTATTGTACAACTTGGCTATTCCGCCATTAACTTTTTCACACTACTCTTATCACTCATCAATATTAAAAAATTATGCTAGCTCTACCAAATCAGGAGAAACTTGTAATTCTATAACTCCATTATCCAAGGGACAACTTAATTTTTTCCACTAGTTTTATTGCTCTTTTTTTTTTTTTTTAAATACTAACATGCAAAAAATTGTTTAAACTTAGGTGGAGGCCGCGTTTAAACTTTTGGATGGAGGGCTATAATCTTGCACTCTTTTTCGGTTGTCGGCTTAGCATTTCTCATACTTAAAATTGAAAAAGAGTTATATAATTCTTACGATAGGGATGCTGTACTAATTAAGAATACAACCTTTAGATGTAGACTTAACATTTTTGATGCAAAGCTACAGCTATATGTGACACACAATGATTCCATAGTTAGAGAAAGAGATTTTAACCTATATCTCATGGTCCTCTTCATCTGGAGAAATTTAATTAATTTGTTGAAGATCTTCATATTGAAAAATTTAATAAGCTGGTTAATTACATATATATTTGTCCTAAAACAAAAAAGATCAGGGCTAGTCATGGGTGCATCAAGCATTTTTAATCTAACTACTCCCCAGTATCTCACTCAAATGAACAAATGACATTGCCTTCAATTCTTCATCATTCACAAGTAAAAGAGAGCATGACACAACGCATTTACTATACAAGTGCTAGTCAAGTAACACGATTCAACTTGCAGGTTGCAGTATCTTCAACACTAGTTAATTCACAACTAGTGTTGAAAATAATATATAAAATCACATCAACAATTTCAACTTTAAATATTTTGGATAATATATAAAAGAAAGAAGAGAACCTAGAGTACTTCGCTTCTGATCAACTTTAAATACTTTGCTTAAGATCGAGCTTACATTACAAAGAAGTTTTAATTAAGCATAATTCAATAATTTGGAGGAGGCAGTATAAGCTTCAGTATACAATAAACTGAATTGGCTAGATCAAAACTAGATGGCTAGATGGCTAGATCAAAACTAGTTACAAGTTGGCTAAGAAGTTCCATTCACCAATAAGAGATATTTTCTAATTAAATTACGATGATGAACAATAAACTGAATGCAATCTAAAAGGCACAAGAATTTGATCACATTAATAACATCTCAATTCTTAATCCAAAAGCATAGGTAAACTACTGCTCCTATGACAAGAAAGGGAAATTCATGGAAACCTGAGATTCATCACGTGTTTTGATTGAAAAGTACCTCATGCGTAGATATTCAAGCCTCGGCAACAAAATGTGCACAAATGACTCCCGAATTCGGATATCACATCGACCAGTCCACCGTGGCCGCCGACAGCTGTTACCTGCATAGCAACATAGGAGATCGAGGGATCGGCTTCATCGATTTGGTTTCATATGAGCATCATCAAACAGAAATCATCCTGTTAAAGATTATAAATGGAGAAGAGTAGTTTACAGAGGTTTCGATGGTCTAAATGACCGGATAACGAAACATTACCAAATTATCGGCCATTCTTCGAATGCAAGTTCTATCAACATCGATTTCTCTCGTTGCAATTACTGAATCATTTGAGAAAGTAAAATGTTTCATATAATTGATTTATGGAATTAAGCAGCATTTGTCACTCTGGCTCAAACACGACATTGAGGCGACTAATAATCAAAAGTTTCATCCTTTGCAATCACCTAGATTATTCTCATTTCCACATGATTTTCTAGAGTGGTTGCTTTCAAGTTCCTATGAGAGTTTAGCTACAGCCACTGAAAGAAGGGCAAAAGAGCATACCCTCTTGATTTGTATTAACGAATATATATAGTACAAGAGATTGTCTTACTATGCCTATGTTTTCTCTCAGCAAGGCCATTTTGTTGAGGAGTGTAAGGACATAAAAATCGGTGAATAATTCCATTTTGTGAGCAAAAACTAGAAAATTTGTCATTTACAAATTCCGTACCATTGTCAGATTGAAAAAAAATTTATTGAGCTTTGAAATATATTTTCAACCATCTTTTTGAACTCGAGAAATTTGTCAAAAACTTCATATTTAAATTTTAAAAGATAAAATTTTGCAATGAACCACATACTAAATTCATTGCATGGATTCCCCAAATGCATGAGCGAACTAACATAATACTGACTTTCATTTCTATGAAGAAACACTTGCAATATCAACCAGAGATTGATATTAAAACAATTGAGTTAAGACTTAGTGCATACATCTTATCCCCCGGCTGCCACACACGTACAAGCTCCCAGATACAGTTCGAAAAGTGGGTTTTTCTTTTATCGAGAAGCGCTTCATGTGAACCTCCTGGTTTAAAATTAGATGCAAATTATTTGCTAGAAGTTTTATACAACAAAGACTCCTCAAGTAAGTGAGAAGATAAAAGCTTACTGGGCTTGTTGCCTAGCTTTTTCTGGCAGCTCAGAGCTCCACAATAACAATTTTGATCAGCCCCAAACTAGACAAATCTGCAAATTGTGTTACATGATCACAACCATCAATCATCACTCCTTTTTACGGACAACATAACAAGGTGCTGAAAAATAGTCATGTTATTAATTAGTAAGAAGCACTGTGTTAGAAAAAAGGATACTTGCTTAATAAGAACTGCCAGTTTGGACAAGGCAGCAAGCTCCGGCTTTCGGATAAGTGCAACTTGTAGCACTCACTTAGTTTCAGCCTTTTCCCTACTAAGAAATTGGACAATTCAATTGAAAATGTGAGATGGATGAAGGGATGATGGATTTATGGCACACGGATGTACGGATGAACCAATTCAGTCAATATATTTTTCCTCTAAGGCACCAGTCTGGAAACTTGACTGGAGATTCTGGGAGGAGTAGTGCAACTTATAGAGCAATATAGAGGTCTAAATTGATGCGCCATGTTAATAAAGAAAGTGAACTTAAATCAAGTTAAGCGACAGAGTATGAACAGAATATCATGCAGGAGCTAGAACTATTGCCAAGATGTATTCGATAAAGATGTTAAAACAAAGTTATAGGAAGAATACCGAATAGATGAGACAATATAACTACAAAAGAACAAAAAGCTTCTTTCTTATTCTAACTAACAAAATTCAAGCTTTCAAGTAACTAATATCTTGTCTTTCAAAACCTGCATATCTTTCATTTTCATGCAATCTAAATGCCACAAATTATCGTGTGATACCATTACACTATTGTCCACACTACTTAGTAAACTCAACCTCTTGACCATTTCATATTTTTCCTGTTATCTTCCAAAGATGCAGCAGAGATACAGCAAGATAGTAACTACAATCACACTTCTTGGCTTATTTGATAAAGCTAAACACATGAATTACCGCTCCCTAAGGATTTCTCATAAATTTAACGTTTTGACTACTGGTAACTACTAATTGGACTGTAAGAAACTCAAAAATCCATGAATACTCATTCTTAATTCTGCTACTACCCTAAATAATTCTGCTACTACCCTAAAGAGAAAATATGCATTACTCATTCAAGAATTATGAATCAAGCATTCACTGTTCAGGATATTAATTTTCCAAAATCCAAACAGATGAAATTGCCACAATGAATTAGTAACCACACTAGCACTTCAATACAAGCAACTCGAGAATGTACCATTAATCTCACAATCACACCAAGAAATCAGACATAAACACGATAAAGCAACTACAAAAAGAAGCTAAATATGGCAATATCTCATCATATCACTTCAAATTTTGAATCGAAAGCAAATCACGTCAAATCAACTCGGGTTGCTATTACTACGGAGGGAGCGGGGGATCACCATCTGACGGCAATGGTAGGTCAGACGGCTCAGCGGAGGCGATGGGAACGGCGGCGCCGCCGCCGCCGTAGGGCACGAGGCGTCCCCTGCAAGATCTGGAGCACCGCTGATGGAGGTGTTAACCAGGAGAAGATATTAGGGCAAGGGACCGAGAAGAGAAGCTAGGGTTTCGGCTTGGATCGAGAGGGGGAGAGGGTGAGAGTAAGAGAGAGAGAGGGGGAGGGGGGATCCGATCGAGGGAGAGGGGAATCGAGAGAGGAGCGGGGAGGGGGAGGCGGAGGGGGAGGGGGCGCGGGTTAAGAGAGGGCACGAGGTTGGGTTGGGTTAGGTTGAAGTTGGGTTAGGTTGGAGTTGAATTAGAATTATATTTAATATATAAATATTAGTAGATATATTTGAACATGCTGTTAAAAATGTAATAAAATAATAGTAATAACGGTCATTAGATAATTACCGCTAAATAATTGCCACAAATTTTTTTTTTGGTGTAGTGATATTATTGTTGAAGATTGATATAGCTGGGAAAACAAGTGAACTTAGCTAACATAACTAATGGTTGGGATTTCTATGCATATATTCTTATATTTCCAATGGATATATATAAAGCAGGGATTTCTCATTAGAAATTCGAAATGCATGTATACACATAGGTATTGTTTCTTAATTTCAATATGTATTATATGTTATATTTATTATATTATATATGACTGTACTATTATTCTATTAGTTATCTATATTTATGTTGATTTATTTTGATTTTACCTCGGTCTTTTCACGTGACTGTGATTTTGCTTGCATTTAAAAAAATTGTTTCTCTTCTGTACTTCTATTAGCCCCACCACAATAAAACTATTTATACGACACTTTTAAACGTAGGTACATGTCAAAAAGTCTTGCTAAAATTACCGACACTTTTAAAAATTGTTGCTATATGTGGGGTCGCTAGTTATATAGTAACAGTTAAAGAGTGTCGCTATAACCTAAAAGAGTGCTGCTAATTTACCAACATTTATTTAAGCATTTAGCAACCGCCGAAACTCTATCTCGTTGGCTGCGGTGGCGGAGGAGGACGACAGGAAAGACTCAACGTCTAGAATTTCAGTGGATTGAGTAAAGAGAGAAGAGAAGATGGTAATTAATTTTTCTTTTTCTTTTTTTTTTCTGTTTGTAATCGGGCCAAATGGATCGGGTGTGGTTAGTTGAGTAGAGTAATCTTTTATTTTTGGTTGGATTGGGCTTTATATTTAGGTATTAGTAAATGTTTTTTTAAGTTTTAGTACAAATGGGATACTTACTCAAAAGTGTCCCAAACAAGTGTCCCTATAACCTAATTCTGTTGTAGTGGGCCCCTTTGGCTTTATCAGATCTTTTTTAGTTCTCCACGAAATAACACTTCCATGTTTTTTTCTTCTCCGGACTCTTATTAGTAAATAGTTATTTACATTCTTTTTCCTTTGTTTATTTTATCTTTTTTAGTTTTCCAGTAAATAACCCTTTCATGCTTTTTTCCATCCTACTCTTATTAGTAAATACTTATTTACATTATTTTTCTTTCTTCACTCTATGTTTTGTAAGCTTAAGATGAAGAAAATTGATGATGCAAAGATTAGTAAGGCAGTGATGATAAAACAAGTGCATCGAGTAAGGAAAGCCTTTTCCTAAGGCAACCACTTGCACTTAGCTAACACGGCTAATGTATTCAATCCTATCTACCAGTGTGATGGTCCCTTTTTTTATATTTGATTAGGATTGAATTGTTGTTTTACCTGAGCCTTTTCATGTTCCTATCATTTTGGTTAAAGCTCAAAAAATTTGTTTCTCTCCTCTACTTTACTTTCTTAATTCTCTCTACCGGTTTTAATTTTTACGCTCCTTCTTTCTTATACCCATTTTGCTTTACTCTGTCTGTTTGAGTTCTCCACAATATTTTTTTACTTACTTCTCTCTACTGGTTTTAATTGTTTCTCTGCTCTACTTTTTTTTCTTAGTTCTCTCTACCGGTTTTATTTTTTACAGTCCTTTCTTATACCATTTCTGCTTTTCTTTGTCTTTTTGAGTTCTCCACAAAATTTGACATTTTTTTTACTTAGTTTCTTCTTTCATGTTTTTGTAATACTAAGCTGCACAAAATTATAGCCATGTCCTCAATCTCATAACTGCAGCTATCACTACAGTGCGGCCTCCATTCCCTTGGTTTAAATCACACCTCATTTGAGAGCTTTTGTCAACGCAGGACTTTCTCCTATCCGAAATTTGCAAATTACATGCTCAATCTTGAGGTAACATTTTAAATTTACATGTTAATTACAATGGTATATAAATTGCTCAAATTTGTAAATGACTCAACTTTGTAATTAACGATGGTATGTGTACAGGTTTTGCTCAAATTTCATACCTGAGCTTTCGTCCCTACAATTTGGCTAAAGCTACTTAAGACTGACTACTGTTGCTACTTAAGACTGACTACTGTTGTTTCGTATTGAGGTACTCACTACAACTTCCATTTTTTTACCCTTTCGTTTATTTTGGTATGTCACCCTGAACAAATACAATATACTTTTACTTTAACAACTGTATTTCTATTTAAATGTTTCTTTTTTTTCATCTTTTATATCCAGAGTTGAATGAATACATCTGAAATATATAGAGTGAATAGGAAGAGAAGACGTCTTATACTTAATCGTCGCAGAAATGCCGCCCGATAATGCACCACAGGGCATTTAAATGTTATTTTTCTTGATGGTTCTCTTAATAAATTACTCCAGTGTAGAGAGACTAGGAAAAGACGAAGGGTTATTTTGAACCAACGTAGAAATACTACCTATCCTTTGGTGAGTATACATGACTATATCACGTATGGTGCCACAAGTGTCCGAGGTGAAGACAGTTCGAGTACACAAGTACCAACGCAATGTGTTGAACAACTCTACCTAGGAAAGCCTGAATATAAATGCCAATCATGTTCAGCTTTATTATGGTATAATGAAAGAATTTATAAACATCGCAATGAGGTTGCTCCAAGATTTTCTCTATGCTGTCAAGAAGGGCGGATTTGCTTGCCATTACTACAAGAAACACCAAATATGTTGGACGGTTTGTTAAATTACCAAGGTTCTCGCGAATCTACTAAATTTCGTGAAAATATTAGGATATACAACTCTGTGTTTGCCTTCACCTCCATAGGTGCAAAAATAGATTCTCAGATTAATAAGAGACCAGGTCCATATATTTTTAGGGTTAGTGGTCAAAATCACCATGTAATGGGCTCTCTTCTACCCCTTGATGGTCAACGGCCTAAATTTGCTCAGCTATATATTTATGACATTGAGAATGAAATAGATAATAGGATGCAAGCATTTGATACAAGTGGAGGCCTTTTGAATATTGATAAAAAAATTGTTTCCGATTTACTAAAGGTGTTTGACGAAGAAAATGAAATTGTTAAAGCATTTCGCATGGTTAGAGATCGTTTCCGAGAAAGTGATTACTTACCTATTAGATCACGTTTGATTGGTACCCGAAGAGAATGTCCAACTCAATATAATCCTCCATCATGTGCTGAAATTGCTGGGCTGATAATTGGTAACCTTGGTTGTGCCGATCGGCAACGTGATATCATAGTTGAACACAAAACTCATGGTTTGAGACGTATTAGCGATTTACATCCATCTTTTATGGCAATGCAATATCCTATACTATTTCCATACGGTGAAGATGGTTTTAGACTGGGCATTAAATGTAGTGAGAACTCGTGTAGGAAAACAAACTCAAGGCAATGTGTTACAATGCAGGAGTTTTATGCGTACAGAATACAAAATAGAGATAGGGAAGGGAAAACCTTAATACGTGGTGGCAAGCTTTTTCAACAATATATAGTAGATGCATTCACATGTGTTGAAGAAGAAAGACTTTCCTATATTAGAAACAACCAAACAAATTTACGGTCTGAAATATATAAAGGTATTAAGGATGCTGTTGTTGAGGGTGATATAGATGGTAATGCAATTGGGAAACGAATTATACTACCCTCAAGTTTTACACGGTATATGATTCAAAATTATCAAGATGCTATTGCCATATGCCGACATTGTGGTCCTCCTGATTTATTTATAACATTTACCTGTAATGCACAATGGCCAGAAATACGCGATGCCTTACAATTTATTCCAGGGCAACGACCAGAAGATAGACCTGATATTGTTAGTAGAGTGTTTAAGATGAAATTGGAAGCATTGATGACTGATATCAAGAAAGAAGAATTCTTTGGGCAGACAATTGCCGGTACGTGGCTGCTCCTGATTTTAACTACATGTAGAAAACAAAAAATGCTATATATTAGTCAAGAAAATTTACACTTCTTTAATTTGTCGCAGATCTGTATACCGTGGAGTTTCAGAAAAGAGGGCTTCCACATATACATATCTTAATATGGTTGCACGTTGATCACAAACGCTTAACAAATTCTAGAATTGATTCAATTATTTCGGCAGAGATACCTGATAAGATTGTTAATCCAAATGGTTATTCAAGTATTGTCAAATTTATGATGCATGGTCCGTGCGGTCTAGCAAAGCCAACAGCACCATGTATGGTAAAAGGTCGATGCTCCAAGCATTTTCCAAAGGAGTATAGGAGTGAAACCGTAATAAGTGATGATGGTTTTCCTATATATAGGCGGCGAAATGATCACAGGACTGCTATTAAAAGTGGTATTGAACTTGATAATAGATTTGTTGTGCCTCACAATGTTACATTAGTTTTGAAATATCAGGCTCATATCAATGTTGAGTGGTGTAATAAATAGAGGCTTATAAAGTATTTGTTCAAATACGTTAACAAAGGCCCAGATCGATCTGCTGTTGTTATAGAAAATAATATTAATCAAGGGGCTTCTAGCTCCGAAGCCCGGTATAATCAAATAGATGAAATTAAGCTGTAACGAACCGAACTTTAACCAAATTGGCTAAAGTGCGCGAGCAAAATAATTGGACAAGTTCCAATTACCTTTCCAAACATCTTGGAAGGGTTAAAAGAGGGTTTAAAAGAGTTATGAAGGTTTTGACATTATTCGGCGCGAACTAGAGTCGAAACGACGCGAAAAACCAAGTCTGGGCGGATTTATACCGGTACAAGCACAATGGCTGTACCGGTATAGCCACCGAAACCGAGAGGGCAACAGCTCTCGGGTTTGCTCTCTGCGCCAGCTCATACCGGTACAAATTGGGCCTTGTACCGGTACAAACTGGTCTGACAACAGTTTTGGACTGCTTCGCAAATAATGAAAGTGAGGGGTTTAATTGCATTGTTACAACACAAGACACCCTATACCCCTTCACCCCTCACAGCCACTTCACCAAAAACACCCCCTCCCTCTCATTCCCTCTCATTTTCTCTCTCTAGAAAGGTTCTAGGGCTTGGAGACTAAGGAGAAGGAGAAGAAGGAGAAACCTTGTAGAGGGTTTTGGGAGCTTGGAGAAGACCTAGGGCTCTCCTACAAGGTGGACATTGGGATAGCTTTGGGCTAAGGTGAGTCTATGCAAGAGTAAACCTAGGGTTAGGGTTTTATTCCTATAATGCTAGGTTTTGGAGCTTCTCTTCGAATTAGAGAACTAGTGGCGGCTTGAGCTCCATGAAAATCCATGGAAGCTCAAGGTGCTCAAATGGTGAACACTTAGGGTTTGTAGTAGAGGCCCTAAAGTTGGTCTAGATGATTTTAGATGGGTTCCTAGTGATGTAGCAAGCTTTCTATTGCTTGCGAAAAAGATCGAAACCTAGGGTTTCACATAGGGCTTGAAAGAGAACCCTAAATTGGGGCTTTTTAATCTAGAGGTTCTAGGGTCAAATTGACCTTGTAGAAATCTAATTGGGGGTATTCCCGACGCGTGGGACACCTCCGTTTATTTAAACGAAAAGCCAAAATGGGAGTTTTAAGTATAAGGCCTAATTAGGCTCAATTATGAATGTAGGTCGCAAAGAGGCGTTCTAAAATTTCGAGAGGTGAATAGTAACATCCCTACATCACTTAAAGGTGGGTGGTGCAGTCCAAGGACACCGGACTTCTCTCTATGTCTAAGTATTTTTATTTTGAGCATCTCTTATGTGTTGAGCATGTTGCATAGTAGGGTTGATTATGTACTTACATTGCAATTTATGAGTTTAAATGCATGAGAAATGTTTGTGTGATATTGCATTGGTAGAGAACAAAGAACCCTAATTAAGCATGCTAAAGAACAAGAACTTAGTGTACATAGAGAACAAGTATGACATTGGGACTTGATTGTTGTGTGACATTGACTAGTCTAGAGTTTTAGACAACAAGTGTTGAATTAAAGAACAAGAACATGAACAAGTAGATTACTTGACATTATTATAATTGAGAGATTGACATTATGACATTCCACCTTAGAGTTAAGAGTCATATGAACATAAGTCTTCTTGAAGTCAAGAGATGGATTGTGAATTGGAATCCTTAAAGCTAAGGATTGATCGTACTCACCATGTTAGTCCTTGCTCGAGGCGCGGTAGCTCCCCCTCGGGCGATGTGCTCCGGAGTCGACATCACTGGGTGTAGTGGAATTTCCTTCCCAGAGGACGGTCCCATCGGGTGTAGTGGAATCTCCTCCCCGACAATAGGGATTTGAGTTTGGTTGAGTCTTGTTGAGAGCGAACCCCCGGGTTAGCCAAGAGATTGGGTATTGGACTTATGATCTTGCATGCTTTTATTTTGAGCATATTATCGTTTACTTTCAAGCGTACTAGTTGCATTTGTTAGTTGGTTATTATCTTATCTTTCTTTCTATTACGCTTGAATTAGACCTAGTGGAAAAGTCGGCGTGATTGGTTGCCGAACCCACTGGGAACTTTGTTGTAGTTCTCACCCCACTATCTCCACAGGGCCGGGATCGAGTGAGCCGGTCGACGATCGCGGTAAGGGCGTCGCGCTCTAGGTAGAGACCGCTCGAGTTACTTTATTTTTGTTATAGTTGCATTCCCTTTACATCATCTTTTGTATTTGATGAACTTAGTTGTTTAACTTTGAATGTAATCAACTTTCATTTTGAGGACTATGAGATGTAAGAAAGAAATAATGTATTGGATGTAAAGACATTTAAAGAATTATGCATAGTACTTTCACTATTGGCTATTGCTTGTCTTCGTGCAAGCCTTTTATGTATGCTTCCGCATGTGTAAAATTTTATACTCTATCTGTACTTGTTGAGCCTTGGGCGGACAGGGGAAGCTCTGTCCGTTCGGCGTCTGTTTGACGCGCTCGAACCGGCCAAATGGACCGGGCTCGGGGCGTGACATAAGCAGTATTTAGATTGTCGATATTTATCTGCATATGAAGCTGTTTGGAGGTTATTTGATTTTGATATTCACTTTAGACAACCATCTGTTGAAAGACTAGCCGTTCACTTGCCCATGATAAATAATGTTGTATATTATGGTAGCCAAAATCTATCGGATGTTTTGAACCGTCCTAATATTGATAAAACAATGTTTACATCATGGATGGACACCAATCTAGGTAATGATCGATGATGCACGCGATCTTACATACGCAGAGTTTCCTACTAAATGGGTGTGACATCCAAAAGATAAGTTTTGGTCAAGACGAAAGCAAGGGAATCGTATAGGCCGAATAGTTTATATCCACCCAAGTGTGGGGGAACTTTATTTCTTAAGAATGCTTTTAAACGTGGTTAAAGGCCCAAGAAATTATAAAGAGATTAGGACGGTGCATGGTGTTGTTCATGAAACAATTCGCTCTGCGTGTCAAGCCCTTGGCCTGCTTGGAGATGATAGAGAATGGAGAGAAGCATTGAGCGAGGCGGCCCTTTGGTGCTCTGCAAGTCAACTTAGGCAATTGTTTGTGACCCTGGTGATGTATTGCGAAGTAACAGATCCAATTAAATTATGGGAAGAATTTTGGGAATTATTTGCTGATGATATTTTGTGCAAGCTCAGAAATATTCTTGGAATACAAAATATCATAATACCTCAAATTGAACTCCAAAATCACGTTTTATTTGAACTTGAGGTATTGTTTAACAAAAATTGCAGCTCACTTGCCCATTTTAAGCTTCCTATACCGAATAGATTGATAGTTGATCAACTCAATAATAGGTTATTGAGAGAGGAAATGGATTATGATATAGATGAATTAACACAAGAGCATTTGCATTTATTTAAGGGATTGATCGATGAGCAAAGGCATGTGTATAATGCTGTGGTTGTAACCTGCTCTGATACCACTTTAGTCTGTCACGCCCCGAGGTCATTTTGTAGGTGAAAACACAGCGGAATTTATTTTTTTTTTTCTAAAAGCCTGAGAGTTTAAGCTCGACCCCAAGGTGTGCCAGATCTGCCACAAATACAGGGAGTCCACTGTACACACAGACAGAGTCTTCCCTGTATTTTCACGGCGTCGCACAAGTACAACAAGTATCCAGGATACAACCACAACCATATGAATATAGATACACCTATTCATTCATACATTCACCATTCACATCACAGATTTACATTTATGAATTTTAATATAAAACCCAAGAAAACCTTTTAAAAACTGTTCCCTACACAGGAACCTTTATCTTTAAAAGCGCTACCACGGGGGGTAGAAAATCTTTTCATTTTACAAATCCAGAAATTCCTTTATTACATTCAAAATCACATGAATTCGAATAAAGTAACCAACTGAACCATATGAACAATAAATGAGGTAAAGAGGGTAGAACTAAACCAACAAACCGGGTCGGAAGCTCTATCGACCGCTACGCACGTATCTCACGTCCTGTCTCAACTCTCACCACCCGCGGTACTTGAAAAACAGTGGGGAAGTGAGAACATGTAAACATGTCTCCCTCCCAGTGGGTACCGCACGCTGACGTGGGCAAGGGGTACTCACCGGAGCAGGAAGGGATAAACAATAAACAGGGGTAAGTGAAATACAAGATACAGTAGCTATCAAGAACTATGAATAGGAAGTATATGAGTAACTACCGCTACTGTACAGAGAAATGTAAAGCATGCATGGATGACCATCTATAGTAGCTAGACAAGTAAAAGTAGAACAGACAAGTAAAAGTAGAACTGAAAGTACATACAACACCGCTACTATAGACATATGCGTCAATCGGACGTCTAGATCAAATAAACCCAATCTGAAAACCGCTGTATTGGTCCGTAGACCTCAGGCAATGCCCACTGCCACTCTATGCATGCATATAACCCAAGATAGCCTATGGGCTCACGGGTTGGCATGTCCAACCACTTTTCCGGAAAAGAACACCCTCTTGCGGTGGCCAAACCGCTGGTGTTCGTGAAATGCTAACGAGTCGGACGATCGATGCGGATATGCTCAAAGAACAACCGTCGGCAACCAGCCGACAATCACCATCCTTCGGGGCTAACCGACCAATGGGTCATCAACCGTATAGAAGTACAAGAACCGACCACTCAGGTCAACAAGGACGGAACGACTCAATATCCTCTCAGAAGTATCAACAAGATATGGAACTACCGTCAGCCACTGGCCGACAATCCTGCCCCTCGGGTAGCGATGCAAACGGGGCGGATCTGGGGGCGGGAGCCCCGCCCCGCCTCCCGCCCCTATTAGCAAAAACCTGCCCCGCTCCCCGCCCCCGCGACGGGTTAAAAAATACATCCCATAACCCGCCCGCGTCGTAACCGCCTCCCGGTGGGTGAATCCGCCCGCCAACTAATATTTTTTTATAAAATTATAATATTATTAATATTTTATAAAATATAAAATAATATTTTTAATAATATTATATATATAATTTAACAATATTAATTATAAAAATAAAAAATATCAAAAATTTTAAATACATTAGAAATGAGAGTACTAACTTATTTGTATTTTAAATTTTTTTGTAAACATATTATTTTTAAGAATATATTTTTAAAATAAAAATGATTTCGGGGCGGATCTTGGCGGGGCGGATTCGGGCGGGTCAAAATTTCTCCGTTTCCTGCCCCGAATCCGTCTCGGATCGTAAAATCCGCCCCGTTTCGCCCGAATCCGTTTATTTCCACCGTTCTTGCTCCCGTCGGGGCGGATCGGGGCGCGAGCTCTACCAACCCAGATCTATTTGCATCCCTACCCTCGGGATACACCGACCTCAACGGTCATCGACTGTAAGGAAACACCAGAACCGACCAATCAGGTCCACAAGGATGGAACAACTCAACATCCTACCGATCCTACCGAAGGTAGACAAACACCGACTACTCAAGTAAACTAACACAGATGCAAACACCAGAATGTATTGATAGAAACTAAAACTACCGTCGGCCACTGGCCGACAATCTAACCCCTCAGGGTATACCGACCTCAACGGTCATCTACGACAAGAGTCAAGGAACCGACCGAATAGGTCACCGATACGAAGTACGAGAGCCGACTGAACATGTCACAGATATAGATATAAAGACCGACCGACTAGGTCACAGATGCGAAGTACGAGAACCGACCGGACAGGTCACAGATATAACATATAAAGACTGACCGACTAGGTCACAGATGTAAAGCACGAGAACCGACTGAGTAAGTCACAGATATAAATACAGATCAAACCACTCTACTCCTATGCAATACTAATCATGGATGGAACTGAGTAGAGAATATATAATAATATGGATGCAAGGCTCAAAATAAGATAATCAACGAAGATAATAGAAGACAGAGTTAAGAAACTGTCACCGAGCTTGCACCACTGTGCCGACGGCAACCCGAGATACCCACCTGTAAGGATGTCGTGTCCGTCTCCTAACTGCACTGAAAGTCAACTGGACCTATTGAGGTCCACCAGGTTAGAGCATAAACCACAAATAAGCAAAACTAAACCCACGGAGATCGGTTCCCCAAAACCGACTACCGTAACTTACCGGAAGTCCCGTAAACCGCATCGGGACTCCGCCGAAAACCACAAACTGTCCCGAAACTCACCGACTCGTGACACGAGTCACCCGCTGCCACAAAACACTCCGATTTGGATGTTTTGGCAGCAAGCACAAGGCGACACTACGACGCCACTATCGTCGGATAATTATACGAATACGGGTTCCCGGAAGTGTCTATTTCGACACCGGAACCCACTGTCGCTCACCCGTCATTTCTAAACCCTCGAAATGACGCGGGTGATCAGCCGACAAGGCTCAGCGACACTACAACGACTCGCGAGGCACCGTCAGAAGAATTCCGAACCAAACCCGCGTTCCGTCGACGGATTTCGCCGAGAAACGCACCGGAAATCAATTTTTGGTCTCTACGAGAGCTTGGGACCTTGGACGATCAGTCCAGAGGTTACCCACATCGTGTACACGCTGTCCACAGTGGCCCCATACAATAAAATTGCATAAAAGCCCATCAAGACGCGCGAAATCGCACTATTTCATGCGATTTCGGAGCTTTTATGGCCCAATATAAATAACCAGAGATCCGAAAACCCTACCAAGGCACCCGCTGATAGATTTCGGCGTGCCGGAGGCCGTGCTCACCTTTCGGAGTGAAGCCGACCGCTGTGGGAAGCGCACGAGCGACACAAAAATCAAGAAACTATGCGCACAACACGAAAAGTACTAATTTCCCGCTAACCAGGGCATCAAAACCCTCAACGGAGGTGACCATCGCGTTCGGCACGAAAAGCCGTTGATCGTGCTCACCTCACGAGGTCTGATAGCCCTAACGGATCACCCGAAAATTGATCAAAACCCTAGACCTCAAAACAAGAACAGCAAACCAAAGACTTACCAGCAGGGAGGCTAGGGTTCGGTCGCCGGCGGCCGGGGATCGGGCGCTCCGGCCTGGGTATGGTGCACCAGGGTCGGAGGGTCGGAGGAGGGTGATGGCGGCGGCGGGCGACGGGCGGCGGCCGATGGCGTGGCGGCGGCAAACAAAACCGAGGATGCTCTCGGGTTCCGGGCTCTCCGGCGGCGATCCGCGGCCGGGAGCTCGGGCGACGATGCTCCGCCGCGGGGATCGAGGAGTCGGTGCGCACGTCACCGAGCGGCGGCGGAGCGCGGTGGTAGAGATGGTACCTCCTCGGCCGGCTCTCGGCACAGGCGGCGCAAGGAAGTAGGGCGGCGGCGGCGGCGGCGGCGACGTCGGGGAGGCGCGCCTCGGGGTGCCGGAGGTCACGGTTGGGGAGGGCGGCGCAACCCCGATGAAGTGGCGGTGCGAGCAAGACCCAAGCCCCAGCCCGCTCGGTCGGGCGGCCGCGGCGGCGGTTGGTGGCTCGGGCGGCACCGGCGATGCACGGGGACGGCCGGGGAGTGCGCTGCGGTCGCCGAGGTCGGTGGAGGTCGGCGCGCCCGAAGAAGAGCGGCGCAACGCGTGGATGCGAGGAGTTCTGCTCGATGCAGGTGACCAAGATTTGCCGCGGGAGCAAGGCGGCTCCGGCGTCGCCTCCGGCGGCGGGGGCGGCTGGGGAGGTGCGCCGGCGACTGACCTCGGCCTGGGCAACCAATCATAGAAGCCTGAAGTCTTCTCGATCTCTCCTTCCGCCAAGCGGAGGTGGTGGTGGCCGAGGGAGAGGGAGGAGGAGATTGGGACGGTTCTCCGGCGGTGGGAGGAGCTCGCCGGAGGTGGGCGGCGCGCGCACGGGGTGGCAGGGACGAAGAGGAGGTGGCTCGGGTGGCTAGGGCAGAGGTTAGGGTGTTAGGATTAGGGTTTCATGGATGAAAACCCTAAAGCACCATTATATACACAATTGCACTTTTGCAATTTAGCCCCCAATAGCCTACTAATTATGATTTAGTCCCTGCACGCAGTTATAATACGCGCATACGTCCCTTGCCGTTCAAACCCTCGCGATTCGGCGCATAAAATATCGGGCTTATACGCGATTTATCGTTTTCGCCGATTTGACCCCTCAGCGATCATTATGCGATTCCCGATGATCCGTCCGTCGGATTTCCGAACGGATTGCGCCAGCGCGATCAGCACATCGAAGGCAGCAAACCTACGTTTTTACTTCACCTCGATCGGTCACGAATTCGCGATGAATCCATCCTCTCTTAGGGATGCAAACGGATCCGGGTTGGTGGAGCTTGACCTTTGATTTTGGATACTGCACTGCTCCGCTAATGCGGTATCATCCTTGGGTACTGGTTAATCACACTTCTTGTGTTCGGACAAATCAACTTCCTAATCAGGGGAAGATAGGGCTGTTGTCCCAACTGGGCGAAACGAGGGTAACAAGTACTAACCCAAAACTACGAACCGAACTCACCGGGATCACCACCATCCTATAACCTGCGGACAAAAACAGTCCCGCAATCAGGATTAACCGATCCCAACTTACCAATTCTAAGATAATAATTCACCACTCAGAATTGTAGGTTCACACAACCTTGGTCCGCGTAACAGCAACCAACTCGACTACGTTAATAGTCCGCGTAGAAACGTCACAGATCAACTCCACAAGTCCGGAGTATAATCTCAAAGGCCGAAAGGCATACTCCGACTAGTCAACAACGTCAACCTGCTCACTACGAGCACATGCGAAACGTCGTTCTGAAACTTGAGTCAAAACTCTCACCTTGGAGACCACAGTCTAACTCTAGTTACCACAAACTATCGAAGTCAAAACCTCGTCAACTGAAAGCCACTTGTGGCATTCGACAGTCTAGGTCCAAGACCTCACTTTCCACCTGACCCAAAAGGTCCAACTGACAATACCAATTGAGCTCGACAATTTGTTCGCTCAATAATTTCGGTTAAACCAACGCAGGTTCCATGCAAGTCCATTTACTTGATGCACAGTATTGCCAATCGCACTGAGCGATATCAACCACTGGTGATGCTCAACACCTGTCTCTACGAGACCCTGTCGCTGCCGTCCTACGAGGGACCCTAGCGATCGATGTTCCTAGCAGCACCAAATGCCTGTCTCCGAGAGACCCAGGCGCACCTGCCACCAAATAACCGGACGAGCATACCATTCCAAGGTTTGTACGACAAGCCGAGTCGCAAACCTTACGCTATCACCAACCATGACGATCCACGCCAATAACCAGGCTGGAGCCACTCGATGACCAATTCCGAACCGCTCGGCAAGCATGCCGACACTACAATCAACCAAACCTTTTAGCTGTGGGAAACACAACTAAAGAACTAACGAGCATCTAGGCACAACTAGAGTCAAACCACCAGCAGTGACGATAAGTCAACTGCGTAAAACCCGCCTGGGAATAACCCAAGGCTCGACACGTGGTCAAAGATGACCAACACTCTAACTCCCACAAAACACTCTAGAGAACACATCGACCCAATCCATAAGTCCCAAACAGGGAAGGGTATTTCGTCCGACTTTCGACAGTACATTGTCTGCAGCCAATGTACTTATCAAAAGAAGAGCGAAATATCCGAAGATCCACTGCCAACAACGAGTTGGAAGCGCGACACGTCGAAGTATCAAACTAATTGACACTTCTTCATTGAATTAAGAGTTCACAACAGACACTGTCGAAACATCGACTTTACAAGTCGCCATTCGAAAACAGATCAACCCTGAACCAACTCGCTAGGAGTCCAATAGCTTTCGACGTCCGAAAGTTACCAACGACACTAAGTCGCAAACCCCACGAACTGAGGGTTTAGGAAACGATTCCTAAAAGCCATTTCCGCCCCACAACTGAGCTATACTCAAAGTTCCGAGAACAGATCCTACCAAACCATTTACTATCCCTACGACACACCAATTAGGTGTTAGGATAACTGCATACGACATATGCATCAACACCGACCTGACACTAAAACTGTGTCTACTCGATTCGAGTACACGTCAATTTGACGTAAACCTATTAAAGATCGAAAGATCCGACCCGCTGACTCATCAGCAAACAAGAAGGGATAGGCGTCACAACCCTACCCAAGGGACAGCGTAAGCAACACCAACGTTGCAATCGACTGAACAACTACTAACCATAACCCGGACTACACCCTAGTAGCCCCAAAGAAGACGTGACCGTAACAGGTCGAAGTGCCGTCTTTGTAGAGACACTCGCAATAGCTCCCGTGTCTAAGTAGGAAGAGTGGCCCGGGCTTCGGCAGTCAAGATACTCGCCTAGGCCCAACAAGCACCGGCCCTTCAAGGCCCCACCTGACAGGAATGGCTACACCTGGGGGACCTCACCCCGCCACTGATGTCTAAAAGAAGTACCGCCACTACTCCCGACTGAGACACCAGCCTGTGCGAAAGCCGTAATATGTACGGAAGAAACCGTACATTCTGAGTTTAGAAACTCGACATGCACATCGGGACTCAAGCCCAAACCCCGCACTCTCACGTGCCTATACCGTAGGTCTTCCTATGGGTCAACCTAACCAATGGTTCAGCTCATGTGGTTCAGTTCACTTATTTTTCAAAACAACCTGTGAATGGTGTTGTGGTTGTAACCTGCTCTGATACCACTTTAGTATGTCACGCCCCGGGGTCATTTTGTAAGTGAAAACACAGCGGAATTTTTTTTTTTTTTTCTGAAAGCCTGAGAGTTTAAACTCGACCCCAAGGTGTGCCAGATCCACCACAAATACAGGGAGTCCACTGTACACACGGACAGAGTCTTCCCTGTATTTGCACGGCGTCGCACAAGTACAACAAGTATCCAGGATACAACCACAACCATATGAATATAGATACACCTATTCATTCATACATTCACATCACAGATTTACATTTATGAATTTTAATATAAAACCCAAGAAAACCTTTTGAAAACTGTTCCCTACACAGGAACCTTTATCTTTAAAAGCGCTACCACGGGGGGTAGAAAATCTTTTCATTTTACAAATCCAGAAATTCCTTTATTACATTCAAAATCACATGAATTCGAATAAAGTAACCAACTGAACCATATGAACAATAAATGAGGTAAAGAGGGTAGAACTAAACCAACAAACCGGGTCGGAAGCTCTATCGACCGCTACGCACGTATCTCACGTCCTGTCTCAACTCTCACCACCCGCGGTACCTGAAAAACAGTGGGGATGTGAGAACATGTAAACATGTCTCCCTCCCAGTGGGTACCGCACGCTGACGTGGGCGAGGGGTACTCACCGGAGTAGGAAGGGATAAACAATAAACAGGGGTAAGTGAAATACAAGATACAGTAGCTATCAAGAACTATGAATAGGAAGCATATGAGTAACTACCGCTACTGTACAGAGAAATGTAAAGCATGCATGGATGACCATCTATAGTAGCTAGACAAGTAAAAGTAGAACAGACAAGTAAAAGTAGAACTGAAAGTACATACAACACCGCTACTATAGACATATGCGTCAATCGGATGTCTAGATCAAATAAACCCAATCTGAAAACCGCCGTATTGGTCCGTAGACCTCAGGCAATGCCCACTGCCACTCTATGCATGCATAAAACCCAATGTAGCCTATGGGCTCACGGGTTGGCATGTCCAACCACTTTTCCGGAAAAAACACCCTCTTGCGGTGGCCAAACCGCTGGTGTTCGTGAAATGCTAACGAGTCGGGCGATCGATGCGGATATGCTCAAAGAACAACCGTCGGCAACCAGCCGACAATCACCATCCTTCGGGGCTAACCGACGAATAGGTCATCAGCTGTACAGAAGTACAAGAACCGACCACTCAGGCCAACAAGGACGGAACGACTTATTCCAAGTAAAAAAAATTTGTTGCCGTTGAGTGTGACACCCCAATAGTCCCACATCGGATGGGAATGGAGTTGTCATTGGGTTTATATGAGACTTGGACACTAGTAATAGTAACTGGACTTAAGCATTTTGGGCCGGTGGTTGGGCCCAACGAGTTATTGTTGCTAGTGGGCTGGGTCGTTACATTTGGTATCAGAGCCGGTTCACGAGCTGGAAATGTGTGGCGAGTCTCGGCTGAGCCAGGGTCTGGATGACTGGCTAGCGAGACGAGTCTCACATAGCCTGGTGATCTTGAGCTGTATGTGTGATTGGACTGACGAGGACGTCAGGGCCTTAACGGGGGGAGTCTGTGACACCCCAATAGTCCCACATCGGATGGGAATGGGGTTGTCATTGGGTTTATATGAGACTTGGACACTAGTAATAGTAACTGGGCTTAAGCATTTTGGGCCGGTGGTTGGGCCCAACGAGTTATTGTTGCTAGTGGGCTGGGTCGTTACAAAGTTGGTATTTTTTTGTCACAACCTGTATGTATTTGCTCATGGGCAGCTTTATGTTGCAATTTCTCGAGTAACTTCCAAAGAAGGGTTGCGAATTTACATAGAAAATAAGGATGGAGAGCCAGAAGGGCATACAAGAAATGTTGTCTATCATGAAATATTTGATGACTTATAACGAATAATTGTTTATCACAAGGTATCTATCTAATGAAATATACCGTTTTTTATCGATGGAGTTTTACTTACTACATTTTTTTAAGAATAAACACATGTTCATGTCTTTACTAATTTCTCTCCTTTTACCCTATTTTCTTAATCAGGCCTATAAAGCTGCTATGGAATATGTACTACTATCTGATTTATCATTGCAACGTCAAGGTTGCAAGATAAAAGTTCGGATTTGTCGGCTTTGGGAATCATCTGCTCTTTTTTTGAAGGGGGATATATTCAGTCTAGATTGTTTGATGATGGATGAAAAGGTGATATCACATATTTTGTACACATCTTTTTCTACTTGCTTTTTTCTATATTAATCCACACATTTTTTCCAATATGATGGTTAGGGTTATTCTTTGCAAGGCACAATTCGTAAAAAAGATGTTGAAGACATCAAATGCCGTCTTGCGGAAGGCAACGTATATCTCATAGAAAAATTCAATGTTATTCCAAGTAAAAAAAATTTGTTGCCGTTGAGCGTCTCTATATGATTCAAATCAATAAATGGACGTCTCTAACAATGGTGGAAGAAGATGTTGATAAAATACCTTTATATAGCTTTAATCTCTTAAGCCTTTCGCATGTGGAAAATCAGAGGTACAATGACACTGTTCTCACAGGTAACATTTACTTACAGCATAACATATTTACGTAAAAGTGACCATTTATATTATGTTTTTCTTTTTTTTTTTCCTACTAATTTGCACTTTTATTTTAAATTTTGAGATGTATTTGGGCCAGCCGTTAGCGAAATTGCACAGAAATATGTCGGGCAAGCTCTTACTCCGCTCAGAAATTTAGAAATACAAGATTTAGAGTAAGCTATTTCTTTCAACTTCGTATAATCAATAGAATATATTTTTGACATTTACAGCAGTTGGATTTATATTGAACACATCTTTTGTTCTCTTTTTTTCAAGAATAATGTTTTATATGTTACATTGTGGGATAAATTTGCTTTGGATTTTGACGATAGTTGCATTTTAGAGAATGATAATAATACATCACTTATAATAATCCTTGCCGGCATGACAGTTCGTTCTTTTAAAGGTCAACTGCTTATTTTAATATCATAACAAAATGTTAGCATACAAAATTATATCTAAAACAATTAACTGTTCAAATCTACTTTGAAAATTCAGACAAGATTCATTTGTCATCATGCTCAGCTTCGAAGATTTATATTAATTTACAAATTCCGGAGGTTGCCCACTTTTTTGATAGGTATGTATGTTAAATATAATTCTTTATTTTTATTTGGTCTGTTCGTAAATTTTATTTACATGGCGAACTATTATGTATAGATTACAGCCAATGTCTACTTCGATTCAACGCATTAACACCAACCAGCAACAAATTATTAGTCCACAAGAAGAAATGCTCACAAATAGAAAAGATATTGCTGAGTTGTTAAGTCTCGACCTATCTGCTCCTCAAGTGAGTTTTATTTTGTAAAGTAATCTTATAAAGGTCTTGCATTTAAAATTATTGTATTTATTTTCTATTGGTTACAATTTTTTCTGATACTTTCTATCAACCAGAATATAAAGTTTACCTGTGAGGCTAAAATTGCCGAAGTCGACACATCATTTGGTTGGTGGTATAAAGTTTGCTATAATTGTAAATCAGCTATCAAAACATTTGATGATAGATTCTGGTGCTCAAATTGTGACAAAAACGATCAGTCTCCGATACCCTGGAATATATTATATTCTTTAATATTTTTTTAGTACTTTGTAGAAAGGAAATGTAATTTTTAATAATGTGGTTCAATATATCCTTGAGCAGGTACAAATTAAACGCTATTGTTGAAGATGGTAGTAGTTCTGCAAACTTCACCATCTTCGGAAGATTGGCACAAGATTTGATTCACATCCCACCAAAACTTAGCCACTTCAGTTGGTTCAGATAAATTTACCCTTCATCCACTAATTAAATCAATTATTGGACAAAAACATATTTTTCAAATAGTTCCTGATGTACACAGGTTTAGAACAAGTTCTCCTTCTTTTAAAGTACTTAAAATTTTTAACTTGCACTTCGATACAAAGGGTAAGACGAATACAGCAAAAAATTTGTTAATCAAAAGTGAAGAAGAACCGTCTTCTCCTACTTCTCAAAATGAAATTCCCAAAGAAATAGTTCCAGAAGATTCACCAGCCACATGTATTTCGTCAAGGTAGTATTTCCATACTTGGTCTATTCTATGTTGAAAAAAAAAATTAATATACATTGAATATATATATATATATATATATATATATATATATATATATATATATATATATATATATATATAATATTATTAAAATTCACAGCTCTCCAAGACTTGATGATCCAACCAGCGAAAAGACGACGACTTGCAGCGAAAAGACGATGACTTACGTAAGATCTATTGTCTATTTTTTGGGCCTCAAATCTTTATTTAAACTAAAATCTTTACTTTCCTTTCCAGTTTGATGAAGCTCGCTCTACAAATGAAGACAAGATGTGAAGGCTTACATTTAATACTGCATTTTACTCTTATATTATCTGAAAGACTATTTTCAATCCGTTAGTACTCCTCTATTGTATTTTGCCTCCTCAAGTTGTATTGCAATTTTTTACTATCAGTTTATCCTCCTGTTGTTGTATTAAAACATTCTCTACTGTAGCGGAGTGTATGGCTCGATTGACCAACGAGGCGAACTCTAATAACCTCAAAAAATTTATTTTAAAATAAATAAGATGTATGGCATACACTTCTTTCCGATGAACATGTAACATTACTCTAATTAGATATATGCTGATGGAAGTTTATTTATTTTATTGTCATAATTAATTAATTAGCTTGTAAGTATCTCGACTAGGTGATAATATATATATATATATATATATATATATATATATATATATATATATATATATATATATATATATATATATATATATATGAGTGCGTCTGGGTGCTTTTATAAGCACGGAGGCGTCCGTCTTCCACTTTGTTTTCGATGTTCGGACTTTCGAATCGACGATCGGCTCCGCTAGAGTTGATCTAGAGTATTTGAAGTATCTAGAAAATAAATTTCGCGATTTTTTGATATCATTTGCCTAGTGATCGAAGCGGCTCAAAATCAACGCTGAAAATAAAAATCTTACAAAATATGATGATATGACATTAAAATTTTAGATCAAAGTTATTGATCTTGTTTTATATGGTATAAAGAATTTTCTATCAAAATTTCATGTGATTTGGATATTTCTACACCGTTAAACTTGCAACCGCTCACCACGACCATTAAAATTAGTGATTTTGAGCCCTTCGATCACTAGGCAAATGATATCGAAAAATCGCAAAATTTATTTTCTAGGTACTTCAAATACTCTAGATCAAGTCTAACGGAGCCGATCGTCGATTCGAAAGTCCGAACATCGAAAAACAAAGTGTAAGCACGGACGCCTCCGTGCTTATAAAAGCATACCAAAGACAACTCTATATATATATATATATATATATATATATATATATATATATATATATATATATATATATATATATATATATATATATATATATATATATGAGTATCTATACATATCATTTAGTCTTTCGAGTTTTAGTTAGATCACTTTGATGATTTTCAGTTAAATCATCTTATTAATAACCACATTAACTAGGCCACATCATCTTAACCAGAGTCATTGGTCTACCAATTAGATGATGTTGGCCCACTGGTAAGTGGGTGGTTAATAATACATGATCTAGGTGAAAATCATCAAAGCCGTGGATACTGATAAATGAAACTTCCAAGTCTTTAGCTTGTTGTCTTGACAGATAAGCGCTCTCAACTCTCTCTCTCTCTCTCTCTCTCTCTCTCTCTCTCTCTATATATATATATATATATATATATATATATATATATATATATATATATATATATATATATATATATATATATATATATATAGTTTAGTAGTTGATACTTGATAGGCGTTTGTCAATTAGCGGCTGTGTACCACAATCTGACCTAAAATTGATTTAGGTACATATATAGCTCCTGTATAGTAAAACCTCAGTATATATATAAGGTAAATTCACAAAGCCCTCTTTTACATTACCCCACGCGCGTCTCAATTACCTCTTAGTAATCGAATTGTTGGTATATATCTTGCTACAGAGATTGCAAACCCACCAATCTAAATCACGATTTCGATTTGCTCATTCTGATATATATCGACCGATTCCTGATCAGAATAGAAAAAAGTTGCAAACTGATGGAGAATTTAAAAAAAAAAAAAAAGAAAAAAAAAAAAAGGGCATGCACATAATTAGATTAGAAGAGCATGAGCGATTCAACAGGAGCAATTCAACTAATCCTGTGTACCTGTACATCTTTCCACAATATATATGTGCCCCATTAATTTTAGGTAATTTCTACAGGAAAGAAATTCACCTTCTCTTTCTCTTTTCTCCTTTTCTTTCTTTTCTTTTCTCTCATGTTTTCTTAAAGACTTCCTTAACTGAAGTCGAAACATTGTATTTTATTTTTACTTAATTGAAGATTTCTTTTCCTCTTTCCAAAAGGAAAAAAAGAAAAGAATCTTTAAACAAGGATGTATGAATTTGGTCTCTAGGTAAGGATGAGGATTAAAATTTTCATCATTTTACCAAAAAGTCTCCACCATCCTCTTATTTTTTGACGGGGAGAAATAAAAGAAAGTAAACTTTTCTATTTCATTCAGTTTTTTAAGAAATTAACTCAACTATAAATATGAAACAACTAATCTTTAAATTTAGAATCTTTATAGCTTGTCATTGAATGTTCTTCACGACATCACTTATCACATTGCATCGAGACTACTAGCTAACTCCGTATGTGATTTAATAAATTGCATTATCATTTCTCTTAAAGATAGAAAGATATTGCATATTATTTCTGTTTGACAATTTGATTGTATATTGGTCATTCAAATTTAAAAAAAAAATAAAAATAGAATTAGTATTTACAAATTCAATTGCACATAATTTACTTGCTAATTGCATATAGTTTAATTATGAATTATTATATTCTCTTATTTGATTTGCGGTGCTTTAAATTTATTGTTTGCTACTGTAAATATTCTTTTTAAAAAAAGGATTGCTACAGTATTTTCTTTTGCACTGTTCGGATTTATTAAAACTTATTTTTAATGATATATTAAAATTTAATTTTATTTAGAGATATAGATATACTGGTTTTTCGGAAAAAAAAAAAGAAAAAGAAAAAAAGAGGAAAAATATTTTGATCCAAAAGGGGCTTTGAATCCATCGGTTGCAAAGCTAGCATCTTTAAGGTAAATCACCTAACCTGCCAAACCAATTTTAATTTTGTAATCCTCTTTATTTCAGTACTTACATATAATCTATTTGCTGTATAAAGAGTATTTGATTGCATATATCTGTTCAAGATTACTTGATTGAAATCAAACATTTAAATTGTTTGGAATATCTATTTGCTGTTAAGTCAAACTCTATTCAATATTATTAAATCTCATGATTTTAAATTTTAGTGTATCTCTGAAATTGTGGGGGGAGCTCTTTATCAATTTGATAAATTTTGACATTATATTTGCCCTAGTGATTTCATTTTGTCTATTCTAATGTTTAGCTTGTAAATGAAATTAGTAAACTTTAAAGTTAACTGACATATTAAATTGAAATAAAAGTATGTTAATGACTAACATTTCATGATATTATTATTTTAATTTTGTCAGATTTGATCAGAAATTTTGCAAATTACTTGATGAAGGGTCTGAATATGACTAATGTCCTGAAGTCATCGAGGGGGATGGGACTTTGTCCGTAAAGGGCCTTCCTGTAGTGGGAACCCAACCTTTGTGATAGGAGATCCCTTGAAGAAGGTTCAATGTGGTAAAACAAGTCATCGTGGTTAGAGCACTTTTTACAATTTATATAGAGTAGCTTTAGCTCCAATTCCATCCCTATGGTGAGTAGTGCTCTGTGTTGTGGATTAGGTTGAGCTGATAGCTCTTAATGAAATTCAAGGGGATAATTTTCGCGAGATGTGACTCTACACACATCCCTGGAGGAAACCACCTATATAAGAGTATTCGTATGTGGTGGCCGCGGCTATGTGAATGGGCTATACATAGAAGCTCTTATGAAAAATCAAGGTACTGTGCATGGCCATTAACGCACAGACCCGCGACGGAAATTTCTGTACTGTGTGTGTGGTAGTTGAAGTCAGGGCCAAAGGAACGTAGTTCAAGACCTGGTTCACTCCGATTCCTTCTGATGGAAACTATTTACACTAAGTGAGGTTAAGTCTCTTAAAGACACCTTACCTATTGCATAGTATAAACACCCGGTGATTTTATTTATTTGGTTTTTGAGTTTAATTTTTATTTTGAAAATTTGAATGTTGTGGGGGATTGTTGGTGAAAAATTCAAAATCTCTAAATATCATTTAATGTTATAATTATTCTCATTTATTATTTTTAATTATGTTAATTAATTAATTAAATTAAATTTAATTAATTTCTTCTTTATGCCACATAAATGCATAAACGTCCAACGTTCCATTCTCTCTCCACTGTATAAATTGGATTGCACTGTTCTCTTTATACATGAACATGGCTGAGAGAGAGCCAAGTGGAAAAACAATAGAAGAAATATTATTTAAATTCTTAATTTAATTTATTTTATTTTATTTATTTAGTTTTGATCTTTTTATCATCGGGTGTTGAAAGAGTCTTCGTCAACTTCCTTCACGATCGTGCTCGCAGAAGGAGGAATTCCGGTAGTACCTTGGGGTGTTATTCTCGGTTAATCCCGCACGTAAGGACGAGAATACGCCTTAGGGCAGTGCCTAGCACGTTTCCGGATCAATCAAATGTTCTATTTGGATTTAGCAATTATCGTAAGTTGATTTATTTATTTTTATAATAAAATTTAGTAAGATGTAAATCACAATCAAATTTTCGTTGCGGAATTTGTTCCAACAAGTCCCACTTAAGGATGGGAATATTAACAATAAATGCAAGAATTTTTTGTTGTATTTGGCACCTCAAAAATATTATTTTTATAAATAGTCCCACCAATTTTATAATTATAATTTTGACACTTTTCACGCCACGCAGGCGCCACATAAGCGTTACACGAGAAGTGGAGGGTGTAGAATAAGTTGAATACAATAATTCATTCACCGTGTCTAAACACAGCGATTATTTTACGGTGTCTAGTGTATTATATTATTTGAGTATGGGTGAATATAGCCACCAAACACGGTGAATTATTCACCATATTTTACTTACCACTCAACCTCCGTCTTGATAGGTATGGCGCTGGCCCGGCGACGCTTAATATGGTATTAGGACCTAAATTGCAATTATAAAATTGATAGAACTATTTGTGAAAAAAAAAAAATTTATCGGACCAAATGCAAAAAAAAAGCCCTAAATGCAGTATCTCAGTTTAAAATACGAGGGTGTAAGCGAACCCAGCGTGATCGAGCTAAGCGTTGTTGAAGCTCGACAAAATTAATTTTGAGCTAAAAAAATTGTGATATCAAATCTAAATCATATAAATTATGTTTTTTTTTTTAATATTTCTGAGAGACATAGCAAAGCTATCAACTTTGTTTTTTTTTAAAATAAAAAATAAAAAATAAAATAAATTAGATTTTAAATTTTAAATTAGAATTTTTATTATTAATTATTATGTTTTTAGCCAACCGTGTTATGTACGATTGGTGATGAAGAAGAGTGTCGGCTGAGTGGTAAAGGTATAGTTTTAGACCTGTTCACACGTGACCTAATTAATTATTACTTTTCTTTTTAATTTATTGGGTTTGAAACACTATCAAATTTTATTGATATACTATTCGTAAAGGCATTCGAATCTTTCATACTGTAAGATCGTTTTCAACATCGGAGCATTTGGTTCGACGATCGATATCATTCAACATAATTTAAAGTATTAAAAATTTTCATAATTTTAAAAAATTATGAAACTCGGTGAAAATTAAACAGTCAAAATTGAACGATTGTTTAAAAGTATGAATTAGGAATATTAAATTCAAGATCTGGGTCTAAATAAATTTAAAAAAAAAAAAAATTCAAAAGATATCAACTATACTGTTAAAGGAAGGTCTTTAACATTATTACTTTTGTGGTCGCTTAATCTCTAGGTAGATGATGCCGAAAAATTATAAAATTTGATATCCGAAAAGTTCAAATATCATAAATTATGTTCACAGGTATTGATCATCGATTCAAATGCTCTGAATTTTAAATATCTTAATATTGAATTTTGTTGTAGGTCTCTAATCTACAAAAAAAGAAAAAAAAAAGGGAAAAAAAAAGAAAAAAAAAATGTCAAAATGATAATGGTTCCCAACCTACACAACTAAATAAAATTCAAGCTCTCACATTAAGTCCAAAAAAAAGATTAAAAAGATGAAAATGAAAGTCTCCAACCTCAGATCAATTACTAAATCTCTGATTGTGATCATCATCAATGACACTTTTGCAAATCAGTGTATAAGAAGATCCAAAAGACGCGGAAGGAGATCTGAAAAACCTAAAATATGGGTGAGAGAAAAGTTGGGAGAAAAGATACAGGATCCAAACAAGTAACAGATTATTGAAAAACAAGCGAAAAAGTTACTGAAGGTGAAGTTCGGATTAAAGTAGACTTTCAGGTAAACTAAAGTTCAGGTAAAAATTACTTTCTTATACTGTTTGCTTGTGTAACTGGAGAACTGAAGTTCTTTCGATTCTGTTGTTTGTCTGTATACCTATAAAATTCAGTTCTTTCAGTTCTGTGGTTTGTCTGGCAGAAAGTGAATGACACGAACACTGCAGGTATAGGAGATGAATTAATATTTTATTTTACTTATTTTTTCTCCGTAATTAACTCTGGTCTTAGGGTGAATTCAATTATGGTAATTTAGAGAGTTTGAGTTTCGACTAAAGCGAAGCTATGGTGAACTAAATGTTGGAGAAAATTCAATAATTTCTCAATAACTATTATAATTATTATTTTTAATTAATTCTCATTCATTATCATTTATTATTATTTATTATAATTAATTTGATGAATTAATTAGTTGGAGACATTTTTACACTTTTCTTGGATTCTTATTAGAATCCCAAGGCCTATATGTAGGTTATTGTACATTGTTTATGTGAAATGAACAGTAGTGAAAAGAACAAGTGGAAAAGAAAATTTTGTTAAGTTTTTCTTTTTCAATTTTCTATTTTCTTAATTCCTTTGTCGCTGGGTGTTGAAAGAGTCTTCGTCAACCTCCTTCATGATCGTGCTTGCAGGAGGAGGAATTTCGGTCGTATCTTGAGGTGTTGTTCCCGATTAATCTAACACGTAAGGACGGGAATACGCCTTGCGATGTCTCACGCTCCTGGATCAATATTTTTATTTAGATTTTAAAGTTTATCTGTAAGTTGAGTTTATTAATTTTATCACAAAATTAGTTAGATTTTAATCACGATCGAATTTATGTGCGGAATTGTTCTAACAATCTAAGGCGTATTTCAATTTGATTGTGATTTAAATCTAACGGATCCTAATCCGTATTAAATTGATTTTATATGTTTATAATTTGTTTTGTTAACTTTGTTTGTATAATTGGCATTTAAATATAAATTTTTTTTGGGATTAGCACTTTATCCGGTAATTGCATTTCTTATTTAAATTACATTTTATTTGATGATTATTTTATTTTTTAAAAAATAATTTTAGTGTAGCTTCTTTGTTAAAAAAATCTGCTACAGTATAAAACTTTTGAAAAAAAATAAATTTTGCTACAGTAAAATAATTTCAATTTTAGAGTTTGCTACAGTAAATTTTTGGGTAAAAATATATATATTTACTACAGTAATTATTAAGGCCGATTGCGCGGATGTTTTTGTTAAATTATCTTCTACAGTAAATATTTTAATAGCTTAAAAAAAAAAAAAATGATTTGAGTGGGATTCAAAACTTCATTCTGATTGCTCATTTTTTTTAAAAAGAAAACCCTAACCTGTAAAGTACAAATTTATTATTGTCTTTATTATTGTTTTAGCATTACTTATACACTGTTTGCAGTATCAAATAATAATTTGATTGCATTTGTCATTTGCTCGAAAATATCTAATTGATATAAATTTTTTAAAATTGTTTAGGCCATCTATTTTCTGTTGAATCAAAATCTATTCAACATGATTAAATCTTATGATTTTAAATTTTAGAGTATCCTCAAAATTGTGGGGGGAGCGCTTTTATTTGTTGATAAATTTTGATATTATAATTGCTCTTGTATTTCTATTTTTTTTATTATTAATGTTCATCTTGGAAAAGAATTTGATAAATTCTAAAGTTGGCCGACGCATTAAATTGAGATTAAAATCTGTTAGATGGTTAATATTTCATGATATTATTATTTGAGTTTTATTAGATCTGATCAGAATTTTGCAGATTGGTTGACGAATGGCCTAAATAGGACTAAGGTCCTGGAGTCATCGAGGGGCATGAGACTTTGCCCGTAAAGGGCCTTCCCCGATGGGAACCCAACCTTTGTGATAGGCGATCCCTTGAAGAAGGTTCAATGTGGTAAAAACAAGCTGTCGGTTGGCCAAGAGCACTTTCTACAAATTTTATAAAGGAGGTTTAGCTCAAATTCCATCCCTATGGTGAGTAGTGTTCTGTGTAGTGGATTAGGTTGAGCTGAGAGCTCTTAATAGGATCCAAGGCGATAATTTTCTGAAGATGTGACTCTACACACATCTCTGGAGGAAACCACCTATATAAGAGTATCCGTATGTGGCCGCGGCTATGTGAATGGGCTATACATAAAAGCTTTTATGAAAAATCAAGGTACTGTGCATAGCCATTAACGCACAGACCCGCGACGGAGATTTCTGTACTGTGTGTGTGGTAGTTGAAGTCAGGGCCAAAAGAACGTAGTTCAAAACCTGGTTGACTCCGATTCCTTCTGATGAAAACTATTTACACTAAGTGAGGTTAAGTCTCTTAAAGACACCTTACCGATTGCATAGTATAAACACCCAGTGATCTATTCATTTATTTTGTTTTTCGAGTTTAATTCCTATTTCAAAATTTTGAATTTTTGTGGGGAATTGTTGGAGAAAATTCAATAATTTCTCAATAACTATTATAATTATTATTTTTAATTAATTCTCATTTATTATCATTTATTATTATTTATTACAATTAATTTGATGAATTAATTAGTTGGAGACGTTTTTACACTTTTCTTGGATTCTTAGAATCCCAAGGCCTATATGTAGGCTATTGTACACTTTTATGCAAAATGGACAGTAGTGAAAAGATCGGGTGGAAAAGAGAATTTTGTTAAGTTTATCTTTTTCAATTTTCTATTTTCATAATTTCTTTGTCGCTGGGTGTTGAAAGAGTCTTCGTCAACCTCCTTCACGATCGTGCTCGCAGGAGGAGGAATTCCGATCGTATCTTGGGGTGTTGTTCCCGGTTAATCCAGCACGTAAGGACAGGAATACGCCTTAGGGCAATGCCTCGCACGCTTCCGGATCAATCAATATTTTTATTTGGATTTTAGCGTTTATCTGTAAATTGAGTTTATTAATTTTATCACAAAATTAGTTAGATTTTAATCACGATCAGATTTATGTGCGGAATTATTCTAACACTAAACAATCCGGGCGAATATTTACGTACGAAATTCACTTCGTCTCTCTCTACTTTCTTTGAAACAAATACATTCTATATGGAGAAGAATTTAGAACGAAAAATCGATTAAAAAAGCCCTCTTTGACGGCCCAAAATGGCCGAGGATGGGCTTTAAATGGGCCTATTAAAGATTGAATCATTATGGGCCTTGTTCTTGGCCTATATAAGATCGATACCATAGGTTTTAGGCTTAGTTTGGTATTGAGGCCTATCTAACGCTATTAGATAAAATAGAGTTGTGCAAAAAGTATATAGGAATATGCTTCTGCGTTCTCCGGTGGGACCGCAGAAAATATATCGTAACCGACTCGCGATATACGGAACACAAATATTATGTACGGACGTATTTTTTCAACGTACTTTTCTCACCGCACGTAACACAATTTCTCCGCAATTCCAAACGAAGCCTTAGGCCCCAATAGAAATTAAGCAGTTGACCAATTAAAATGGTCAACCAATGTCATTAATATTAGTAGATTAGTAGATAGTTAAGTACATTACTTTCCTAATTAATTAAGTGGTTCAGCAGTAACCACTTAAGCATTTAATGGGCAATTTTTGGTGCACAAAAGTTGACCATGTTATATCATATGTGGTTGGTTTAATTTTACATGTGTGCGTTGACCCCACTAATTAACTCCATCTTGTTCTTTTTTACTTGTATTAATCACAAATTAAAGTGCAAAATAATTAAAGATGTGTAGAACATAAACTGCCCCTTTAAGATGTTTTTTCTCTGCCTTATTTTTATTTTTTGTTAAGTATAATTTTGGACCGTACAAACGCGAGGGGAAGTGTTAAGTATAATGCTGAATTGTTTTCTATCACATTAATTTTTTATTATAAATTAAAAGATAAAAAAATTTATTTGTAAATATCTGTTTCTTCGCTTTTTGTTCCTGACTTTCGAAAATTAATATTTACTTCCTCAAAATTTCAAGTTAATACATTTAGCTCTCCACTGTTAGGGCTACTATGCTATCGGAAGTATAGAGCATTTGATGCTTCCGATATTTTGATCTTTGGATTAAGAATTATATAGTTGGAATGATTGCGGTCCTTCCGTAGTTGATGAGTATCCCTAGGATTGAGTGGTCCCTACAGGATAATTATATTAATCTAAATGTTAAAAATGATTAAAGGGACGATTTAACGATCAAAAAATCGAATCATCAGATCCTCTATACTTCCGATAGTATAGTAGCTATACTCTATCTATTTATCTATTTATCTATCTATCTATATATATATAGAGAGAGAGAGTGTGTGTGGCTAGGATGCTTACTCCGTGCTTCCACTTTGTTTTCGATATTCGGACTTTCGAATTGACGATTGGTTCCGTTAGACTTGATCTAGAGTATTTGAAGTATCTAGAAAATAAATTTTGTGATTTTTCGATACCATTTGCCTATTGATAGAAGTGGCTCAAAATCAACGGCTGAAAATAAAAATCTTACAAAATATGATGATATGACATTAAAATTTTAGATAAAATTATTGATATTATTTTATATGGTATAAAATATTTTCTATCAAAATTTCACGTGATTTGAATATTTCTACACCGTTAAACTTGCAACCGGCTCACCACAGCTGTTAAAATTATTGATTTTGAACACCTTCGATCACTAGGCAAATGATATCGAAAAATTGCAAAATTTATTTCCTAGGTACTTCAAATACTCTAGATCAACTCTAACGGAGCCGATCGTCGATTCGAAAATCCGAACATCGAAACAACTTGGAAGCACGGAGACCTCCGTGCTTCCATAAGCATACAAGCACAACTCTATATATATATATATATATATGTATATGTATATATATATATACATATATATATATAGTCCAAGTATGCTATCAATAGCATGGAGGTCTCCGTGCTACCAAATTTTTCACCGTTAGATCCACCCCTTTGATGATTTTCACCCGTTAGATCATACTATTCAACCAACCACCCACTTAACCCTAAGGGGCCCACATCATCCTAACCGCACATCGCTCAATCCAATGGTTAAAAACTTGGTAGCACCAATGACTTGGTGCTATTAATAGGAAGCTCGCCGCTCGCTCCCGCGCTCGCGGGCCGCTGGCCTCGCGCGCTCGAGGCCGCGGCCTCGCGCGCTCACGAGTGCGAGGGTCGCGGGCCTCGTATGGCTCGCTCGCGAGGGTGCGCGTGAGCGCAGAGCGGCTCGCTCAAAACGATAAAAAAACCCTATTCTGCGAAGATGTTCGCCCAAACGAGAAAAAGAAAAATAAAACGAGAGAAAGGATTAGGGTTAGGGTTAAGGGTAGGGGATGGTGGTGGTGCTTGATGTAGTGGAGTTCACGGAGGAGGGCTTCGACCGAAGCGATGGATCAACGCGCTAGAGGGCGGCACCCGCAGACCCGGATCGCTTCATGGTCGACGCGAGGAGAGCCTCCGTTCCACCGCCGACGGCATCGCCGACGCCGTCGAGCGCAAGAGCGCCGACGCCCTCCGCCACGTCCCCCTCGCCTGCTGCGACGTCCTCCGCCTCCGCGATGACGCCGTCGCCTTCCGCTCCGCCGTCGCATCCATACTCAGCTCCCTAAGAGAGGTTCGTCTCGATCTCCGCCACCAAATACAGATTCTAAGACTTTACAGTCAGAATCGTTCGATCGAGTTTTCTAATTATTATAGTTTGATTGTGTTAGTGGAGTTCAATTTGTTATTATTTTGCTGTTATCCCACTCTTTTTGTTTCTCGTGATTGATTGTTTGATTAGGTTAGTTAAGTTCAAACAATTTGGGTGTGAAGAGGCTAGTTCTGAGATTCAAGAATGCCAGATCTGGTGTGTTTATTTGTTAAAGTTATTTGACCATTAAAGTTATTGTGAATTGAGAGCTGTTCATATCGCCCAAAAACAGAAAAAAAGAAAAAAAAAACTTTACAAAAGTTCTCCCACCTCCCTCCCAAAAAAAAAAAAAAAATATTTAAAGCAAATATTTTATTTGAAAGAAAGTAAAAAAAAAAAAAGAAAAAAAAAAGACAGGCTACATTAAGAACTAAATTTTTAAATAAATATTTATTTGAAAAAAAGATTTTGTTAAAAAAGACAATGACTAATGCTTAAAATATTCAAAATGGCAATGACTAATTCTTAAAATATCCAAAATATTACCAAAATACAATTAAACAAATATCCAAAATGACTAATCCTTAAAATCTCCAATCTCTGATATAAGTATCAAAATTATTTAGTCTTTTTCCTTCTTGATAATTATTTTCGCTTGTTGCTTGACATCGATACTCTCCTTGCGTAAATTCATCTTCTGGTAGAGTTTTTGCGCTTTAATGGAGTCGGTGTGTTCGTTGATATAATATCTCGCTTCTTCATTATCGCACGTTACAGAACTGGACTCCTATAATGACAAACAAATAAAAATTTATGTTAAAAATTAAATCATATCAAATTAAACTACTTTTAATATATATATGCTATTAAAAAACATATAAATCAACCTGAATTGTAGCATCGTTTTTAAATTTAGAATTGACAATTACCTCAATTACAATTGACTTCTTCAAAAATTCATCAATCAGAGTTTTATCGCTGCTCAGTTTGTTCACTGTGTACACAGGTTTAGGATGATTGATATTATTGTCTTTTATCCTTATCTTGAATAGCATTTTTTCCCCCAGAAACTCATCAAGCTTTTCGGGTGCTTGACTCTTGTCACCCGTCTGAGTAAGAATATTTATTATTAGTATACACAAAAATAAGAAACAGACTATATATATTTGTGATAAATAATACGCACTTACCATTAAAACTTGTTGGTGTAATTGCGCGGCAGTACTTTGCAGAAACTGGATAACCTCACGATCAAATAAAATCAACGAAACACTCCCAGACTCGTCTACCACCCTCAGTTGGACTTTGAAACTACATGCATATTATAAGTTGTTGTTAGAAAAACATCACATTAAATCAAACACGTAAGTGCAGAAGTAAAAATTCTCACCTTAGTCCAGCACAAGTTACCATTCTCTCACAAAATTCACAATAGAATCCAGTGTCATCAGGAATCACCTTTTTGCTACACTTTTTGCAAGAATTGTAGTATAGAATAGTTGCTACAGTGACACATACACATGGCTGAAAAGATGATATATATTTAGTATTAAAAATAAGAGAATAAAATGTATTAAAACGATAAACATGGATAAGATATTTACACTTGTTTACCTGTTGGCATTCTTGAATTTCAGCCAGAGTTTTCTTTTGAGATACTTTTAGGAAGTCATCCGTTAGAGAAATAGTGGATTGAGTTGAAATTTCACTAAGCACCATAGATTGACTTAGTTCTCCGCTTACAATCCTAAATTTTATATTTTAATGTAAGTGAACAATATATATATATATATATATATATATATATATATATATATATATATATATATATATATATATATATATATATATATATATATATATATATATATATATATATATATATATATATATATATATATATATATATAAAATTAAGTTTATTGGTTAACTTACTTATTTTTGAACTCCAATATTTCTAATATATCGTGTTGATCATCATCTTGGTTGCATAAAAAGAGTTTGATATACTACGTGGACCTATGTTGCCCATAGATATACAATAATTAGTATAATTAGTAAGAATATAAATAACATCCAAAATAAATATAAATGATATACCTGCAAAGTCTTTTATCTTGCACCATTGCATTATAATTATGATATGGCCTTCATCCGCTACTTGTCTATAAGTATGAAGTTGTTCAGCAAACCTTCCCCACAATATGCAACTCAGCTTCTTATTGCTATAAGTTTTACATAAAAAAATACTAAATGACCTAATCATCTATTTATAATAATAAGTAGCAAACTGAAAAAAAAAAAAAATATTCAAAAAATATATTTATAATTATGAGCACCTACTTGTAATCCTCAAGTAGTATCGTAATCTTTTCGGTTTCTTTACCGTCCTTGCATCTTTCATCCATTCTACTAATTTCAGAAAGCTTCCCAATGACATCTGATAAATTAGAAAAATGAAATATAAGAATCAATATAGTAGGTACACTTTTTAAAAATTAAATTTTAAAAATCAAATATTTGATGCATGTAACAACTCTTACCTACTAAATATTTGTCATCAGCGACATTAGCAAGTATTTCATCAAAAAGGGTAAATATAAATCCATACTTTGATATTAAAACATCTTCGATCTCACGTACAACAGTAGAATATTGAAAATTGATTTTGTAAGGATGTATAGTGGTCCCACCATTGTTGCAGTCGTCTATAACAGCTGCCAGCTGCTAACCAAACCCTGGACTACCCCCATGTAGTCCCACCAAAGTCACAACCGTAATAGGTCTAAGAACCGTCTCCGTGGAGACATTCGCAGCAGCCCTCGTGTCTAAGTAGGAACAGTGGTACAGGCGTCGAAGGACATCCGCCTCGCTCACAATCACCGGCCAATTCGGGCCCCATCCGACGGGAGTGGCTACAACCTGGGAACACCGCCCTGGGGAACACCGCCCCACCACTTACCGTCCAAAGGAAGCACCACCACTGATCCCTACTGCGACACGAGCTCGTGCGGGGATCATAACACAGACGAAAATAATAGTACACTCAGAGTTTACCTAACTCGACATGCACACCGGGACACCAGCCCAACCCCGCACTCTCACGTGCCTATAACAGCAGGTCTTCCTAGGGTCAACCTAACCAATGGTTCAGTTCTCTTTTTGTTCAGTTCAAATTCTTTTCAAAACAACCTGTGAATGGTGTTGTGGTTGTTACTTGGCTCTGATACCACTTTAAATTGTCACGCCCCGGGTCATTTTAGAGTATAAAAACAGCAGAAATTTTTTTTTTTAAACCCTGACCCCTAAGGACGTACCAGACCTGCCACAAATATAGAGAGACCACTGTACATACGGACAGAGTCTCCCCTGTATTTGCACGGCATCGCACAAGTATAGAGAATGAAATGCAGCCAAACAACCACAACCAAGTGTACAGATATTTATTCCAACCAACATACACATATCCACACCATTCACTACAGGTTCATTCACATTCACTCATTCATAAAATCACATCTATCATTTGAAATGTTTCCTACTCGGAAACTGATTTTGAAAGGCTATGTTATAAAATCCACGAGAAAGCCTTTTAAAAACAACTGTTTCCCACACGGAAACCTTTTCTTTTTAAAACGCTACCTCGAGGGGTAGAAAACTATTTTATCATATAAAACCAAAACCATATTATATTCCAAAACAGTATTAGAGAGACTGAACCATATACAAAGCTAATTACTTAATCAAATAAAGTAAGTAGTAAGGTAAACAAACCACGGGTCGGGAGCTAGTACGCGTGCTAGGTACGCTCCTCTCCTGTCGTCCCACTAAAACCTGATGGAACACCTGAAAAAGAAGGCGAGGGGTGAGAACATGTAAACATGTCTCCCCCTCCCAGTGGATACCTCGCAGAGATAGACACAAGAGGAGATAATAGTAGTACGAGCTATGATAAACAAGTAAATGGAGAGAGATATATAGATATGAAACAACGACTACGTAGTATGCGTCAACGGGTATAGAAGCTCAAAAGTACCCAATCGAACCAATGCTCTCTTGATCTGTACTACAGACCTCATGCAGAAGCCCTCTTGGTCAGTAGTACCCCAGACCTCAAGCCGAAGCCCCCACTACTCTCCAGTGCATATACCCCAGCTCAAGGCTCCAAGGGCTCACGGGTCGATCCGCCGTCGAACCACTTTTCCGGAAAAGAACACCCTCAGACGGTGGCCAAACCGCTGGTGTTCGTGAAATGCGACGAGTATCGGGCGATCAATGCAGTATGCTCAAAGATCGTCCATCGGCAACCAGCCGACAATCTTGCCCCCCAGGGCCCAGCGACCACGTGGGTCATCAAGTAACCAGAAGAACCAACCAGGTACCAAGTACTGAGTGTAACTGACCAAATAGGTCCCAAGTACAGAAGGAGACTGACCAAATAGGTCCCAAGTACAGAAGGTGACTGACCAAATAGGTCCCAAGTATGCAAAGTATCTGACCAATCAGGTCCCCAAGTATGCAAAGTAACTGACCAACCAAGTCCTGAGTAGAGAAAGAAACTGACCAACCAGGTCCTGAGTAGAGAAAGAAACTGACCAACCAGGTCCAAAGGTATGCAAAGTAACTGACCAACCAGGTCTTGAGTAGAGAAAGAAACTGACCAACCAGGTCCAAAGGTATGCAAAGTAACTGACCAACCAGGTCTCGAGTAAGAATGTAACTGATGGAAGCTACTGAGCAGAGTAAAGCTAGAGTAATCTGATGTAAAACGATGCACGAATATAAATAAGCAAAGTAAAGGCAAGGGGTGAAGGAATCGTCACCAAGCTTGCACCACTGAACGGACAACGAGTCGAAGTACCCACCTGTACGACTGTAGAAGATCGGATACGTCGTGCATGGAAACGAAGAAACCAGACCGACGAAAAGGTCCACGGAGTTAGCGTCTAACCCACCAACACAAGTACTGGCTCCACATCCCACAGACTAATCCCGCGGAGATTGGTTTTCCGAAACCAATTACCGTAACTCACGAAGTCCCGTAAACCACACCGGACTCCGCCGGACCCACGAACTGTCCCAAAATGCACCGACTCGTGTCACGAGTCACCCGCTGCCATAAAACAGTCTCATTTGGATGTTTTGGCAGCAAACATAAGATAACACTACACGGGTTCCCGGAAGTGTCTATTTCGACACCGGAACCAACCGTCGCTCACCCGTCATTTCCAAACCCTCGAAACGACGCGGTGACCAGCCAACAAGGCTTAGCGACAAAGAAAATAATCTCTGGAAAGCGTCGGAAGAAATCCGAACCAAAGTCGCGTTCCGTCGTCGAATTTCGCCGACGAACGCTCCGGAATTACACTTACTATTTTTCGAAAAGCTCGGAACCTTGGACAGTCAGTCCAGAGGTTACCCGCAGTACGTACACACTGCCCAAGATAGCCCAGGAGGCTACAATTGCATAAAAGTCCCTAAAGAATCCTAAATCGCATTATTTCATGTACAAATAGGGTTATTATGGGCCGTGCACGCAAATCGGTGCATCGCAAATTCTGAAATTGCACTCTCTGTAATTCTTCGACATGCTGAAGACCGTGCTCACCTTTCGGAGCACTTTTGGTCACTGTAGAACTCGCACGAGTGACGCGAAGTTCTGTAAACAGCGCGCACAGCACGAAAGGTACACTTTTTCCGCTAATCGAGGCATCAAATGCCTAAGCGGAGGTGAGCATCGCGTTCAGAACGAAAAGGCGATGACCGTGCTCACCTCACTTGGTCAAAAAGACCAACAGTAGCCTCGGGAAACGTGCCCAAAACCCTAGACAACAACCAGAACCAGAAAACTAAGGCTTACCGGCGCATGGAACTAGGGCTCGGTCGCCGGCGGCAAGGAGGCGTGCGCGCCGGCCGGGGAGGGAAGCGTCGGGTCCAAGGGGTCCGGGGAAGTCGTCGTCCGGCGGCGGAGGGTGGCGGTGGCGCCGCGGCGCGTACCATCCTTCATGCTTCCGCTCGGGTTTGGCGGCGCCGGCGGCACGGCGCGCCGCCGGGATCGTCGGGCGGCGACCGGTCGGGGCACGGGGACCTCGGTAGTCCGGCTCCCCTTAAGGGCCGAGGGAAAGCTCGGTGGCCGAGGTGCTAGGGCTCGGTCTGCACCGACCCTAGATGGTCGCGGGGTGGCTCGGCCGGCGGCCGACGGCGGTCGGGGTCGTCGGGGAGGTGCGCCGGAGGGTCGTGGGTCGCCGGGGCCGAAGGCAAGGCGACGGGACCCAGGGGAGGCGGCGGTGGCGCGCTGAACCCGAGAGCACCCGGGCTCGGGTCTGGTGGTCTAGGCTGGCCGCAGGGAGCTTCAACGGCGGCGTCGGCGCTCCGGGACGGCAGATCCGTGGGAGAGGTGAGCCTCAACTTCTCTTGGTCGGGGGATCACGATGCTCGGGTCTGGAGGTCTCCAAGCCCTCGGATCTTGATAGATCCAGGTGTGATGGCCGTGGGGAGAGGTGGAGGAGGTGGCTGGAGGTTTCTCCGGCGGTCAGAGGCGCTCGCCGGCGGTCAGGGGGTGCGCTCGGGATAGCAGAGGAGGGCAGGAGGTGGCTAGGGCGGTTGGAAGTTGAAGGGGTGGCTAGGGTTAGGATTAGGTCCATGAAAACCCTAGGAATCCTATTTGTATACTTTGGCCACTTTTGCAATTTAGCCCACCACAGTCCTCAATTCATACTTTAGTCCCCGCGATGTGTATTATACGTATAAGCCCCTCAATATTCGAATTCGCGCATTTCGGCGCATAAAATATAAAGACTTTTCGCATTTCGCTGTTATGCGACTTTTGTCTCTTCGCGTTCTTTTCGCGATTCTCGGAGATCCGTCCGTCGGATTCACGATCGGATCGCGCCAGCGCGTTCAGCGCGTCGAGAACATCGAATCTAGCCTCTTACTTCGTTCGAATTGGTCTCGGATTCGCGAAGTATCCATTCTCCTCTTCTTTCCCATAAACCTCCAATTTGCTAAGTCTTTAAGTAAAATCGTTTGAACCCCTTTTCCTCGACAACCGTGATTCAGAATCGAATTCCGTCGGTGGCATTGGTTCCAGAATAGTCAAGCGTTCGAAACGAGCTATTGGAAGCCTATGTTCGGAGTCCGGTACGCTCCTGGACCCTTCTTTACTCCGCGATTTCTCGAAAATCCGGAGTTACTATTCACTTAAGTCGAATCTTACGGGTCGCGTAACTTTTCCGTTTTAGCTCGGTTTCGCCTGAAATTTGACGTGTGCTCTTATAATACAATTACGCACATATTCACCGTCTCCAAATATTTTATTTCTTGTTCTGAAAAAATGCCAGTTATTACATCATTCCCTCCTTATATGAAGTTTCGTCCCCGAAACTAAGTCAAGAATCCCCCATAAGCAAATGTGGATAACGCTCCCTCATAGAGGACTCAAGCTCCCAAGTAGCTTCGCGCTCATCGTGGTTCTCCCACTGAACCTTCATGTACGTAATGCTCCTGTTTCGCAACTGCTTCACTTCACGTGCCAAAACCCGCAACGGAGCCTCATCATAGCTCAGATCCTCCCGTAACTGTATAGACGTCAGTCTGATGATTTGGGACGGATCCGTAATACACTTCCGAAGCATGGACACGTGAAAGACATTGTGCACCCGGGCGAGACTCGGAGGTAGGGCCAACCTGTACGCCACCAAACCAACACGCTCCAGGATCTCAAACGGTCCCACGAATCGCGGACTAAGCTTGTTCCGCAACCCGAACCGCTTGATACCCCTGGAAGGCGACACCTTGAGCAACACGTGCTCACCGACCTGGAACTCTAGGTCACGCCTCCGCTGGTCCGCGTAGCCCCTCTGTCGACTCTGTGCAGTCTGAAGTCGATCTCTCGCAATGCGAATCCTTGCCTCCGCATCCTCCAGCAAGTCTGGCCCGACTAATCGGCGTTCACCGACGTCGTCCCAGCAGATAGGGGACCGACATCGACGCCCATATAAAGCCTCATATGACGCCATCCCGATGCTCGCCTGGTAGCTGTTGTTATAGGCGAACTCCACTAGGGGTATATATCGGAACCATCCATCACCGTAGTCCAGGACACATGCGCGGAGCATGTCCTCTAGAGTCTGGATGACTCGCTCTGACTGTCCGTCCATTTGTGGATGGAACGCGGTACTGTAGTTCAGCTTCGTACCCATAGCCTACTGCAAGCTCCTCTAAAAAAATAGGAAACGAAGCGGGTGTCCCGATCCGTCACAATCGACACTGGCACCCCGTGAAGTCGGACGATCTCGTCGATATATATAACTGTGCCAGTCGATCACGGGACCACGTCGTGTGCATCGGCAGGAAGTGAGTCGATTTCGTCAGCCGATCCACTACAACCCAGATCGCATCATGGCCTCGCTGTGATCGAGGCAACCCAATGACGAAATCTATAGAAATCTGCTCCCACTTCCATACGGGTATAGGAAATGGTTGCAGCTTCCCGGCCGATTCTGGATGCTCGCTTTCACCTGTGACAAGTCAAGCATCGAGCCACGTCGAGCCACATCTTGCTTCATCCAGGGCCACCGAAGTTACGCCGGTCGCGGTACATCTTAATTCCGCCTGGATGAACCGTGTAAGGGGATCGGTGCGCCTCGGGTAGGATATCGCTCCTCAACACCGAGTCACTTGGCACGCACCATCTGCCCCTGAAACATAAGGACCCATCAGGGTGGATGGTAAAGTCCCCGAAACTTGACCAGGTACCCACCACAATCAAATTTAGATACTGCTCCGCCAATGCGGTATCACCTTTGAGTACTGGTCAATCAAACTTCCTTGTATTTGGACAGAATCAATATTCCGAATAGGGAAAGGATAGGACTTCAATCCCACCTGGACAAGACGAGGGTAAACATTCCAACCCAAATCTACGAATCAAGATTCACTGGAATCATATCCATCTTATAACCTGCGGACAAAGATAGGCCCGCGACCAGGGTTATCCGATCCCTACATGACAATTTTGAGATAATAATTCATCCCTCAGAATCACTAAGTCCACTCAACTTTGGTCCGCATAGCCGTAACCGATTCGACTACGTCGATAGTCCACGTAGAAACGTCACAAATCAACTCCACAAGTCCGAGTATAATCTCAAAGGCCGAAAGGCACACTCCGACTAGCCAACAATGTCAACCTGCTTACTACGAGCACATACGAAACGTCGTTCAAAAACTTGAGTCAAAACACTCACCTCGGAGACCACAGTCTCCCACCAGTTACCACACAAACTGTCGAAGTCAAAACCTCGTCAACTGAAAGTCACTTTTGGCATTCGACAGTCCTAGGTCCAAGACCTCACTTTCCACCTGACCTAATAGGTCCAACTGACAATACCAATTGAGCTCGACAATTTGTTCGCTCAATAATTTCGATTAAACCAACGCATGGTCCATGCCAGTCCATCACTTGATGCACAGGATTGCCAATCGCACTATGCGATACTAACCATCGGTGATGCCCAACATCCGTCTCCACGAGACCCTGTCGCTGTCGTCCATACCAGAACCCTAGCGATCGATGTTCCCAGCATCACCCAAATATCTGTCTCATTGAGACCCAGGCGCACCTGTCACCACTTTGACTGGACAAGCATACCATTCCTAGGTTTGCACGATTAACTGGGTCGCAAACCTCATAAGCTATCACATACAGTGACACTTTAATCTGTCACTTAATAACTGTGATTCCAAACCTCTCGCCAACCAGACCGAGACTACTACGAACACCCAGACTCGAACTAGAGTCAAAACCATCTGCAGTGATGATGAATCAACTGCGCAAATTTGCCAGGGAATAACCCAAGGCTCGCTACTTGGTCAGAAATGACCAACACTCAAGACTTCTCACAAGACTATCTATAGCGATTATCTCGCAAGAGAGAAGACACTGACCCAATCCATATGTCCCAAACAGGGAAATGGTATTTCGTCCGACTTTCGACAATACATTGTCTGCAGCCAATGTACTTATCAAAAGAAAGGCGAAATATCCGAGATCCACTACCAACATCGAGTTGGAAGCGTGACACGTCGAAGTATCAAACCAATTGATACCTCTTCACTGAACGTAGAGTTCACAACTATTGTTATCGAAACATCGACTTTACAAGTCGACACTCGAAAATAGAACGACCGTCTCACAGGGAGTCCCATAGCTTTCAACCTCTGAAAGCTACTAGCGACACTAAGTCACAAACACGCAACTGAGGCTTTAGGAAATGGTTTCTCAAACCCATTTCCGCACCACAACCGAGCTATACTGGAAGCTCCAGGAACTCCATCAATACTCAGGAGTAACCCGCGTCAACTCAACTTCTATCGCCATCCACAGACGATTCCACAATACACCCAATTTAGGTGTTAGAATACCCGTACACGATGTAGGCCTCAACGGAAACCTGACACCACAACTGTGTCAGTCCGACTCTGGTACGCGTCAATTTGACGTATGAACTCGTTAAAGGTCAAAAGACCTGAACTACTGATTCCATCAGCAACAAGGAGTAGGCGTCTCAACCCTACCCAAAGAACTGCGAAAGCAACACCAATGTTGCAGTCGTCTATAACAGCTGCCAGCTGCTAACCAAACCCTGGACTACCCCCATGTAGTCCCACCAAAGTCACAACCGTAATAGGTCTAAGAACCGTCTCCGTGGAGACATTCGCAGCAGCCCTCGTGTCTAAGTAGGAACAGTGGTACAGGCGTCGGCAGTAAGGACATCTGCCTCTGCTCACAATCACTGGCCAATTCAGGCCCCATCTGACAGGAGTGGCTACAACTGGGGAACACCGCCCTGGGGAACACCGCCCCACCACTTACTGTCCAAAGGAAGCACCACCACTGATCCCTACTGCGACACGAGCTCGTGCGGGGATCATAACACAGACGAAAATAATAGTACACTCAGAGTTTACCTAACTCGACATGCACACCGGGACACCAGCCCAACCCCGCACTCTCACGTGCCTATAACCGCAGGTCTTCCTAGGGTCAACCTAACCAATGGTTCAGTTCTCTTTTTGTTCAGTTCAAATTCTTTTCAAAACAACCTGTGAATGGTGTTGTGGTTGTTACTTGGCTCTGATACCACTTTAATCTGTCACGCCCCGGGTCATTTTAGAGTATAAAAACAGCAAATTTTTTTTTTTTTTTTTTTAACCATGACCCCCAAGGACGTACCAGACCTGCCACAAATACAGAGAGACCACTGTACACACGGACAGAGTCTCCCCTGTATTTGCACGGCATCGCACAAGTATAGAGAATGAAATGCAGCCAAACAACCACAACCAAGTGTACAGATATTTATTCCAACCAACATACACATATCCACACCATTCACTACAGGTTCATTCACATTCACTCATTCATAAAACCACATCTATCATTTGAAATGTTTCCTACTCGGAAACTGATTTTGAAAGGCTATGTTATAAAATCCACGAGAAAGCCTTTTAAAAACAACTGTTTCCCACACGAAACCTTTTCTTTTTAAAACGCTACCTCGAGGGGTAGAAAACCATTTTATCATATAAAACCAAAACCATATTATATTCCAAAACAGTATTAGAGCGACCGAACCATATACAAAGCTACTTACTTAATCAAATAAAGTAAGTAGTAAGGTAAACAAACCACGGGTCGGGAGCTAGTACGCCTGCTAGGTACGCTCCTCTCTCTGTCGTCCCACTAAAACACGATGGAACACGAAAAAGAAGGCGAGGGTGAGAACATGTAAACATGTCTCCCCTCCCGGGATACCTCGCAGAGATAGACACAAGAGGAGATAATAGTAGTACAGTAGCTATGATAAACAAGTAAATGGAGAGAGATATATAGATATGAAACAACAGCAACTGTAGTATGCGTCAACAGGTATAGAAGCTCAAAAGTACCCAATCTGAACCAATGCTCTCTTGATCTGTACTACAGACCTCATGCAGAAGCCCTCTTGGTCAGTAGTACCCCAGACCTCAAGCCGAAGCCCCCACTACTCTCCAGTGCATATACCCCAGCTCAAGGCTCCAAGGGCTCACGGGTCGATCCGCCGTCGAACCACTTTTCCGGAAAAGAACACCCTCGGACGGTGGCCAAACCGCTGGTGTTCGTGAAAGGCGACGAGTATCGGGCGATCAATGCAGTATGCTCAAAGATCGTCCATCGGCAACCAGCCGACAATCTTGCCCCCCAGGGCCCAGCGACCACGTGGGTCATCAAGTAACCAGAAGAACCAACCAGGTACCAAGTACTGAGTGTAACTGACCAAATAGGTCCCAAGTACAGAAGGAGACTGACCAAATAGGTCCCAAGTACAGAAGGAGACTGACCAAATAGGTCCCAAGTACAGAAGGTGACTGACCAAATAGGTCCCAAGTATGCAAAGTATCTGACCAATCAGGTCCCCAAGTATGCAAAGTAACTGACCAACCAAGTCCTGAGTAGAGAAAGAAACTGACCAACCAGGTCCTGAGTAGAGAAAGAAACTGACCAACCAGGTCCAAAGGTATGCAAAGTAACTGACCAACCAGGTCTTGAGTAGAGAAAGAAACTGACCAACCAGGTCCAAAGGTATGCAAAGTAACTGACCAACCAGGTCTCGAGTAAGAATGTAACTGATGGAAGCTACTGAGCAGAGTAAAGCTAGAGTAATCTGATGTAAAACGATGCACGAATATAAATAAGCAAAGTAAAGGCAAGGGGTGAAGGAATCGTCACCAAGCTTGCACCACTGAACGGACAACGAGTCGAAGTACCACCGTACGATCGTAGAAGATCGGATCATCGTCGTGGAAACGAAGAAACCGGACCTACGAAAAGGTCCACTGGGTTAGCGTCTAACCCACCAACACAAGTACTGACTCCACACCCCACAACTAATCCCACGGAGATTGGTTTTCCGAAACCAATTACCGTAACTCGCCGGAAGTCCCGTAAACCACACCGGGACTCCGCCGGACCACGAACGTCCCAAAATGCACCGACTCGTGTCACGAGTCACCCGCTGCCATAAAACAGTCTCATTTGGATGTTTTGGCAGCAAACATAAGATAACACTACACGGGTTCCCGGAAGTGTCTATTTCGACACCGGAACCAACCGTCGCTCACCCGTCATTTCCAAACCCTCGAAACGACGCGGTGACCAGCCAACAAGGCTTAGCGACAAAGAAAATAATCTCTGGAAAGCGTCGGAAGAAATCCGAACCAAAGTCGCGTTCCGTCGTCGAATTTCGCCGACGAACGCTCCGGAATTACACTTACTATTTTCCGGAAAGCTCGGGACCTTGGACAGTCAGTCCAGAGGTTACCCGCAGTACGTACACACTGCCCAAGATAGCCCAGGAGGCTACAATTGCATAAAAGTCCCTAAAGAATCCTAAATCGCATTATTTCATGTACAAATAGGGTTATTATGGGCCGTGCACGCAAATCGGTGCATCGCAAATTCTGAAATTGCACTCTCTGTAATTCTTCGACATGCTGAAGACCGTGCTCACCTTTCGGAGCACTTTTGGTCACTGTAGAACTCGCACGAGTGACGCGAAGTTCTGTAAACAGCGCGCACAGCACGAAAGGTACACTTTTTCCGCTAATCGAGGCATCAAATGCCTAAGCGGAGGTGAGCATCGCGTTCAGAACGAAAAGGCGATGACCGTGCTCACCTCACTTGGTCAAAAAGACCAACAGTAGCCTCGGGAAACGTGCCCAAAACCCTAGACAACAACCAGAACCAGAAAACTAAGGCTTACCGGCGCATGGAACTAGGGCTCGGTCGCCGGCGGCAAGGAGGCGTGCGCGCCGGCCGGGGAGGGAAGCGTCGGGTCCAAGGGGTCCGGGGAAGTCGTCGTCCGGCGGCGGAGGGTGGCCGGTGGCGCGCGGCGCGTACCATCCTTCGTGCTTCCGCTCGGGTTTGGCGGCGCGGCGGCACGGCGCCGGCCGGGATCGTCGGGGCAGCGGACCGGTCGGGTACGGGGACCTCGAGGTAGTCCGGGCTCCCCGCAAGGGCCGAGGAAAGCTCGGTGGCCGAGGGTGCTAGGGCTCGGTCTGCACCCATGGTCGCGGGGTGGCTCGGCGGCGGCCGACGGCGGTCGGGGTCGCCGGGGAGGTGCGCCGGAGGGTCGAGGGGTCGCCGGGGCCGAAGGCAGGCGACGGGACCAGGGGAGGCGGCGGTGGCGCGCTGAACCCGAGAGCACCCGGGCTCGGGTCTGGTGGTCTAGGCTGGCCGCAGGGAGCTTCAACGGCGGCGTCGGCGCTCCGGGACGGCAGATCCGGTAGGAGAGGTGAGCCTCCAACTTCTCTTGGTCGGGGGATCACGATGCTCGGGTCTGGAGGTCTCCAAGCCCTCGGATCTTGATAGATCCAGGTGTGATGGCCGTGGGGAGAGGTGGAGGAGGTGGCTGGAGGTTTCTCCGGCGGTCAGAGGCGCCGTGATCGAAGTGCGCTCGGGATAGCGAGAGGAGGGCGAGGAGGTGGCTAGGGCGGTTGGAAGTTGAAGGGGTGGCTAGGGTTAGGATTAGGTCCATGAAAACCCTAGGAATCCTATTTGTATACTTTGGCCACTTTTGCAATTTAGCCCACCACAGTCCTCAATTCATACTTTAGTCCCTGCCAGCATGTGTATTATACGTATAAGCCCCTCAATATTCGAATTCCGGCATTTCGGCGCATAAAATATAAAGACTTTTCGCATTTCGCTGTTATGCGACTTTTGTCTCTTCGCATTCTTTTCGCGATTCTCGGAGATCCGTCCGTCGGATTCACGATCGGATCGCGCCAGCGCGTTCAGCGCGTCGAGAACATCGAATCTAGCCTCTTACTTCGTTCGAATTGGTCTCGGATTCGCGAAGTATCCATTCTCCTCTTCTTTCCCATAAACCTCCAATTTGCTAAGTCTTTAAGTAAAATCGTTCGAACCCCTTTTCCTCGACAACCGTGATTCAGAATCGAATTCCGTCAGTGGCATTGGTTCCAGAATAGTCAAGCCGTTCGAAACGAGCTATTGGAAGCCTATGTTCGGAGTCCGGTACGCTCCTGGACCCTTCTTTACTCCGCGATTTCTCGAAAATCCGGAGTTACTATTCACTTAAGTCGAATCTTACGGGTCGCGTAACTTTTCCGTTTTAGCTCGGTTTCGCCTGAAATTTGACGTGTGCTCTTATAATACAATTACGCACATATTCACCGTCTCCAAATATTTTATTTCTTGTTCTGAAAAAATGCCAGTTATTACATCATTCCCTCCTTATAGGAAGTTTCGTCCCCGAAACTAAGTCAAGAATCCCCCATAAGCAAATGTGGATAACGCTCCCTCATAGAGGACTCAAGCTCCCAAGTAGCTTCGCGCTCATCGTGGTTCTCCCACTGAACCTTCATGTACGTAATGCTCCTGTTTCGCAACTGCTTCACTTCACGTGCCAAAACCCGCAACGGAGCCTCATCATAGCTCAGATCCTCCCGTAACTGTATAGACGTCAGTCTGATGATTTGGGACGGATCCGTAATACACTTCCGAAGCATGGACACGTGAAAGACATTGTGCACCCGGGCGAGACTCGGAGGTAGGGCCAACCTGTACGCCACCAAACCAACACGCTCCAGGATCTCAAACGGTCCCACGAATCGCGGACTAAGCTTGTTCCGCAACCCGAACCGCTTGATACCCCTGGAAGGCGACACCTTGAGCAACACGTGCTCACCGACCTGGAACTCTAGGTCACGCCTCCGCTGGTCCGCGTAGCTCCTCTGTCGACTCTGTGCAGTCTGAAGTCGATCTCTCGCAATGCGAATCCTTGCCTCCGCATCCTCCAGCAAGTCTGGCCCGACTAATCGGCGTTCACCGACGTCGTCCCAGCAGATAGGGGACCGACATCGACGCCCATATAAAGCCTCATATGACGCCATCCCGATGCTCGCCTGGTAGCTGTTGTTATAGGCGAACTCCACTAGGGGTATATATCGGAACCATCCATCACCGTAGTCCAGGACACATGCGCGGAGCATGTCCTCTAGAGTCTGGATGACTCGCTCTGACTGTCCGTCCATTTGTGGATGGAACGCGGTACTGTAGTTCAGCTTCGTACCCATAGCCTGCTGCAAGCTCCTCTAAAAAAATAGGAAACGAAGCGGGTGTCCCGATCCGACACAATCGACACTGGCACCCCGTGAAGTCGGACGATCTCGTCGATATATATAAGCGTGCCGATCGATCACGGGACCACGTCGTGTGCATCGGCAGGAAGTGAGTCGATTTCGTCAGCCGATCCACTACAACCCAGATCGCATCATGGCCTCGCTGTGATCGAGGCAACCCAATGACGAAATCTATAGAAATCTGCTCCCACTTCCATACGGGTATAGGAAATGGTTGCAGCTTCCCTGCCGGTTACCGATGCTCGGCTTTCACCTGCTGACAAGTCAAGCATCGAGCCACGTGCTGAGCCACATCTTGCTTCATCCCAGGCCACCAGAAGTTCTGCTTCAGGTCGCGGTACATCTTAATTCCGCCTGGATGAACCGTGTAAGGGGATCGGTGCGCCTCGGGTAGGATATCGCTCCTCAACACCGAGTCACTTGGCACGCACCATCTGCCCCTGAAACATAAGGACCCATCAGGGTGGATGGTAAAGTCCCCGAAACTTGACCAGGTACCCACCACAATCAAATTTAGATACTGCTCCGCCAATGCGGTATCACCTTTGAGTACTGGTCAATCAAACTTCCTTGTATTTGGACAGAATCAATATTCCGAATAGGGAAAGGATAGGACTTCAATCCCACCTGGACAAGACGAGGGTAAACATTCCAACCCAAATCTACGAATCAAGATTCACTGGAATCATATCCATCTTATAACCTGCGGACAAAGATAGTCCCGCGACCAGGGTTATCCGATCCCTACATGACAATTTTGAGATAATAATTCATCCCTCAGAATCACTAAGTCCACTCAACTTTGGTCCGCATAGCCGTAACCGATTCGACTACGTCGATAGTCCACGTAGAAACGTCACAAATCAACTCCACAAGTCCGGAGTATAATCTCAAAGGCCGAAAGGCACACTCCGACTAGCCAACAATGTCAACCTGCTTACTACGAGCACATACGAAACGTCGTTCAAAAACTTGAGTCAAAACACTCACCTCGGAGACCACAGTCTCCCGCGATTACCACCTGGTCGAAGTCAAAACCTCGTCAACTGAAAGTCACTTTTGGCATTCGACAGTCCTAGGTCCAAGACCTCACTTTCCACCTGACCTAATAGGTCCAACTGACAATACCAATTGAGCTCGACAATTTGTTCGCTCAATAATTTCGATTAAACCAACGCATGGTTCATGCCAGTCCAACACTTGATGCACGGGATTGCCAATCGCACTATGCGATACTAACCATCGGTGATGCCCAACATCCGTCTCCACGAGACCCTGTCGCTGTCGTCCATACTAGAACCCTGGCGATCGATGTTCCCAGCATCACCCAAATATCTGTCTCATTGAGACCCAGGCGCACCTGTCACCACTTTGACTGGACAAGCATACCATTCCTAGGTTTGCACGATTAACTGGGTCGCAAACCTCATAAGCTATCACATACAGTGACACTTTAATCTGTCACTTAATAACTGTGATTCCAAACCTCTCGCCAACCAGACCGAGACTACTACGAACACCCAGACTCGAACTAGAGTCAAAACCATCTGCAGTGATGATGAATCAACTGCGCAAATTTGCCAGGGAATAACCCAAGGCTCGCTACTTGGTCAGAAATGACCAACACTCAAGACTTCTCACAAGACTATCTATAGCGATTATCTCGCAAGAGAGAAGACACTGACCCAATCCATATGTCCCAAACAGGGAAATGGTATTTCGTCCGACTTTCGACAGTACATTGTCTGCAGCCAATGTACTTATCAAAAGAAAGGCGAAATATCCGAGATCCACTACCAACATCGAGTTGGAAGCGTGACACGTCGAAGTATCAAACCAATTGATACCTCTTCACTGAACGTAGAGTTCACAACTATTGTTATCGAAACATCGACTTTACAAGTCGACACTCGAAAATAGAACGACCGACTCACAGGGAGTCCCATAGCTTTCAACCTCTGAAAGCTACTAGCGACACTAAGTCACAAACACGCAACTGAGGCTTTAGGAAATGGTTTCTCAAACCCATTTCCGCACCACAACCGAGCTATACTGGAAGCTCCAGGAACTCCATCAATACTCAGGAGTAACCCGCGTCAACTCAACTTCTATCGCCATCCACAGACGATTCCACAATACACCCAATTTAGGTGTTAGAATACCCGTCCACGATGTAGGCCTCAACGGAAACCTGACACCACAAGCGTGTCGGTCAGGCTGCAGTACGCGTCAATTTGACGTATGAACTCGTTAAAGGTCAAAAGACCTGAACTACTGATTCCATCAGCAACAAGGAGTAGGCGTCTCAACCCTACCCAAAGAACTGCGAAAGCAACACCAATGTTGCAGTCGTCTATAACAGCTGCCAGCTGCTAACCAAACCCTGGACTACCCCCATGTAGTCCCACCAAAGTCACAACCGTAATAGGTCTAAGAACCGTCTCCGTGGAGACATTCGCAGCAGCCCTCGTGTCTAAGTAGGAACAGTGGTACAGGCGTCGGCGATAAGGACATCCGCCTCTGCTCACAATCACCGGCCAATTCGGGCCCCATCGACGGGAGTGGCTACAGGCGGGAACACCGCCCGGGGAACACCGCCCCACCACTTGTCCAAAGGAAGCACCACCATCGATCCCTGCGACACGAGCTCGTGCGGGGATCATAACACGACGAAAATAATAGTACACTCGAGTTTACCTAACTCGACATGCACACCGGACACCACAACCCCGCACTCTCACGTGCCTATAACCGTGTGTCTTGCTAGGGTCAACCTAACCAATGGTTCAGTTCTCTTTTTGTTCAGTTCAAATTCTTTTCAAAACAACCTGTGAATGGTGTTGTGGTTGTTACTTGGCTCTGATACCACTTTAATCTGTCACGCCCCGGGTCATTTTAGAGTATAAAAACAGCGGAAATTTTTTTTTTTTTTTTAACCCTGACCCCCAAGGACGTACCAGACCTGCCACAAATACAGAGAGACCACTGTACACACGGACAGAGTCTCCCCTGTATTTGCACGGCATCGCACAAGTATAGAGAATGAAATGCAGCCAAACAACCACAACCAAGTGTACAGATATTTATTCCAACCAACATACACATATCCACACCATTCACTACAGGTTCATTCACATTCACTCATTCATAAAACCACATCTATCATTTGAAATGTTTCCTACTCGGAAACTGATTTTGAAAGGCTATGTTATAAAATCCACGAGAAAGCCTTTTAAAAACAACTGTTTCCCACACGGAAACCTTTTCTTTTTAAAACGCTACCTCGAGGGGTAGAAAACCATTTTATCATATAAAACCAAAACCATATTATATTCCAAAACAGTATTAGAGAGACTGAACCATATACAAAGCTAATTACTTAATCAAATAAAGTAAGTAGTAAGGTAAACAAACCACGGGTCGGGAGCTAGTACGCGTGCTAGGTACGCTCTCTCCCGTCGTCCCACTAAAACCCGATGGAACACTGAAAAAAGGCGAGGGGTGAGAACATGTAAACATGTCTCCCCTCCCAGTGCATACCTCGCAGAGATAGACACAAGAGGAGATAATAGTAGTACAGTAGCTATGATAAACAAGTAAATGGAGAGAGATATATAGATATGAAACAACAGCAACTGTAGTATGCGTCAACAGGTATAGAAGCTCAAAAGTACCCAATCTGAACCAATGCTCTCTTGATCTGTACTACAGACCTCATGCAGAAGCCCTCTTGGTCAGTAGTACCCCAGACCTCAAGCCGAAGCCCCCACTACTCTCCAGTGCATATACCCCAGCTCAAGGCTCCAAGGGCTCACGGGTCGATCCGCCGTCGAACCACTTTTCCGGAAAAGAACACCCTCAGACGGTGGCCAAACCGCTGGTGTTCGTGAAATGCGACGAGTATCGGGCGATCAATGCAGTATGCTCAAAGATCGTCCATCGGCAACCAGCCGACAATCTTGCCCCCCAGGGCCCAGCGACCACGTGGGTCATCAAGTAACCAGAAGAACCAACCAGGTACCAAGTGCGAGTGTAACGACCAAATAGGTCCCAAGTACGAAGGAGGCGACCAAATAGGTCCCAAGTACGAAGGAGACCGACCAAATAGGTCCCAGTACGAAGGTGGTGACCAAATAGGTCCCAAGTATGCAAAGTATCGACCAATCGGGTCCCCAAGTATGCAAAGTAGCCCGACCAACCAAGTCCGGAGTAGAGAAAGAAAGTGACCAACCAGGTCCTGAGTAGAGAAAGAAACTGACCAACCAGGTCCAAAGGTATGCAAAGTAACTGACCAACCAGGTCTTGAGTAGAGAAAGAAACTGACCAACCAGGTCCAAAGGTATGCAAAGTAACTGACCAACCAGGTCTCGAGTAAGAATGTAACTGATGGAAGCTACTGAGCAGAGTAAAGCTAGAGTAATCTGATGTAAAACGATGCACGAATATAAATAAGCAAAGTAAAGGCAAGGGGTGAAGGAATCGTCACCAAGCTTGCACCACTGAACGGACAACGAGTCGAAGTACCCACCTGTACGACTGTAGAAGATCAGATCTGTCGTCTGTGGAAACGAAGAAACCAGACCTACGAAAAGGTCCACTGGGTTAGCGTCTAACCCACCAACACAAGTACTGACTCCACACCCCACAACTAATCCCACGGAGATTGGTTTTCCGAAACCAATTACCGTAACTCGCCGGAAGTCCCGTAAACCACACCGGGACTCCGCCGGGACCCACGAACTGTCCCAAAATGCACCGACTCGTGTCACGAGTCACCCGCTGCCATAAAACAGTCTCATTTGGATGTTTTGGCAGCAAACATAAGATAACACTACACGGGTTCCCGGAAGTGTCTATTTCGACACCGGAACCAACCGTCGCTCACCCGTCATTTCCAAACCCTCGAAACGACGCGGTGACCAGCCAACAAGGCTTAGCGACAAAGAAAATAATCTCTGGAAAGCGTCGGAAGAAATCCGAACAAAAGTCGCGTTCCGTCGTCGAATTTCGTGACGAACGCTCCGAATTACACTTACTATTTTCCGAAAAGCTCGGGACCTTGGACGGTCGGTCCGAGAGGTTACCGCGATGCGTACACACTGTCCAAGATAGCCCAGGAGGCTACAATTGCATAAAAGTCCCTAAAGAATCCTAAATCGCATTATTTCATGTACAAATAGGGTTATTATGGGCCGTGCACGCAAATCGGTGCATCGCAAATTCTGAAATTGCACTCTCTGTAATTCTTCGACATGCTGAAGACCGTGCTCACCTTTCGGAGCACTTTTGGTCACTGTAGAACTCGCACGAGTGACGCGAAGTTCTGTAAACAGCGCGCACAGCACGAAAGGTACACTTTTTCCGCTAATCGAGGCATCAAATGCCTAAGCGGAGGTGAGCATCGCGTTCAGAACAAAAAGGCGATGACCGTGCTCACCTCACTTGGTCAAAAAGACCAACAGTAGCCTCGGGAAACGTGCCCAAAACCCTAGACAACAACCAGAACCAGAAAACTAAGGCTTACCGGCGCATGGAACTAGGGCTCGGTCGCCGGCGGCAAGAGGCGTGCGCGCCGCCGGGAGGAAGCGTCGGGTCCAAGGGGTCCGGAAGTCGTCGTCCGGCGGCGGAGGGTGGCGGTGGCGCCGCGGCGCGTACCATCCTTCATGCTTCCGCTCGGGTTTGGCGGCGCGCCACGGCACGGCGCCGCCGGATCGTCGGGCGGCGACCGGTCGCACGGGGACCTCGGGTAGTCCGGGCTCCCTTAAGGGCCGAGGAAAGCTCGGTGGCCGAGGGTGCTAGGGCTCGGTCCGCACCTGACCCTAGATGGTCGCGGGTGGCTCGGCGGCGGCCGACGGCGGTCGGGGTCGCCGGGGAGGTGCGCCGGAGGGTCGTGGGTCGCCGGGGCCGAAGGCAAGGCGACGGGACCCGTGGGAGGCGGCGGTGGCGCGCCGAACCCGAGAGCACCCGGCTCGGTCCGGTGGTCTAGGGCCGGCCGCAGGGGAGCTTCAACGGCGGCGTCGGCGCTCCGGGACGCAGAGATCCGGCAGGGAGAGGTGAGCCTCCAACTTCTCTTGGTCGGGGATCACGATGCTCGGGTCTCGGAGGTCTCCAAGCCCTCGGATCTTGATAGATCCAGGTGTGATGGCCGTGGGGAGAGGTGGAGGAGGTGGCTGGAGGTTTCTCCGGCGGTCAGAGGCGCTCGCCGGCGGTCAGGGGGTGCGCTCGGGATAGCAGAGGAGGGCAGGAGGTGGCTAGGGCGGTTGGAAGTTGAAGGGGTGGCTAGGGTTAGGATTAGGTCCATGAAAACCCTAGGAATCCTATTTGTATACTTTGGCCACTTTTGCAATTTAGCCCACCACAGTCCTCAATTCATACTTTAGTCCCTGCCAGCATGTGTATTATACGTATAAGCCCCTCAATATTCGAATTCGCGCATTTCGGCGCATAAAATATAAAGACTTTTCGCATTTCGCTGTTATGCGACTTTTGTCTCTTTGCGTTCTTTTCGCGATTCTCGGAGATCCGTCCGTCGGATTCACGATCGGATCGCGCCAGCGCGTTCAGCGCGTCGAGAACATCGAATCTAGCCTCTTACTTCGTTCAAATTGGTCTCGGATTCGCGAAGTATCCATTCTCCTCTTCTTTCCCATAAACCTCCAATTTGCTAAGTCTTTAAGTAAAATCGTTCGAACCCCTTTTCCTCGACAACCGTGATTCAGAATCGAATTCCGTCAGTGGCATTGGTTCCAGAATAGTCAAGCCGTTCGAAACGAGCTATTGGAAGCCTATGTTCGGAGTCCGGTACGCTCCTGGACCCTTCTTTACTCCGCGATTTCTCGAAAATCCGGAGTTACTATTCACTTAAGTCGAATCTTACGGGTCGCGTAACTTTTCCGTTTTAGCTTTTCGCCGAAATTTGACGTGTGCTCTTATAATACAATTACGCACACATTCACCGTCTCCAAATATTTTATTTCTTGTTCTGAAAAAATGCCAGTTATTACATAAATCAAATATGAATTTTATTGCGAAAATATCTTTATCATTTTAACTAATTTTGCCACGTGTTAGATTCTCACAAAGAGTTCAAAAAGAATATCTGTTAATTTATTGCCATTAGATCATATCTAATGATTAAAAATAAAAATATCTGTTAGTTTTGGGTAACAATAATACCCTTTCATTTATATCATATATTTTTTATTTAGGCGTTTTTCAAATATTTTTCTTCTTACGCGTAATATCCGCATCCGCCAAAAATATCTCACAAAGTGTTAAATACGAAAATATCTTTATCATTTTAACTAATTTTGCCACGTGTTAGATTCTCACAAAGAGTTCAAAAAGAATATCTGTTAATTTATTGCCATTAGATCATATTTAATGATTGAAAATAAAAATATCTGTTAGTTTTGGGTAACAATAATACCCTTTCATTTATATCATATATTTTTTATCTACGCGTTTTTCAAATATTTTTCTTCTTACGCGTAATATCCACACCCGCCAAAAATATCTCACAAAGAGTTAAATATCTTTATCTTTTTAACTAATGAATTTAAATCTTAAAAAATATCTTTATCTTTTTAACTAATTTTGCATAGATCAAAATTAAATTTTAACAATAATACCATTTCATTTATATCATATATTTTTTATCTACGCGTTTTTCAAATATTTTTCTTCTTACGCGTAATATCCGCTCCCGCCAAAAATATCTCATAAAGAGTTAAATATCTTTATCTTTTTAACTAATTAATTTAAATCTTAAAAAATATCTTTATCTTTTTAACTAATGAATTTAACAAAATTTAATTTGATTTTTAATAATAGAATAAATAGTTCATCTCAAATAATCTATTAAATTTTGACGCCTTTGAATTTAAATCTTAAAATAGATCAAAATTAAATATTGAATTAGTAGTTAAGGTTTAAGTATTAGATACTTGTTTAATTGGTATAAAGGATAATTAAGGATATATAATTAATTTGATGTTAATAATATAGTAAATAGTATCATTAAGGATTTATAATTAATTTGATTTTAATAACATAGTAAATAGTAAATAGAATAGAATTTGACACGTGGCAAGCATATAGAATGTCAAATTCTCACATAGGGGTCATTAAGGGTTCTACTTTAGTATATAGAAAGAGTTAAATATCCTTATCTTTTTAACTAATTAATTTAAATCTTAAAAAATATCTTTATCTTTTTAACTAATGAATTTAACAAAATTTAATTTGATTTTTAATAATATAATAAATAGTTCATCTCAAATAATCTATTAAATTTTGACGCATTTGAATTTAAATCTTAAAATAGATCAAAATTAAATTTTGAATTAGTATTTACGGTTTAAGATTTAGATAATTGTTTAATTGGTATAAGGGATCATTAAGGATTTATAATTAATTTGATTTTAATAATATAGTAAATAATATCATTAAGAATTTATAATTAATTTGATTTTAATAATATAGTAAATAGTAAATAGAATAGAATTTGACACGTGGCAAGCATATAGAATGTCAAATTTTCATATAGGGATCATTAAGGGTTCTACTTTAGTATATAGTAATAGATAGATAGATAGATATATTAGATAAACTCTGTAACACAGCCCAGAATGCAGTAAAATCCCGGGCCTAGCCTACTTTCTAAACAGGCCGAATCTTCGAATACGGGTCGGCCCAGTGATCCGGCCCGGATAAACCGTCAACCGAAAAACAACAGCGCGTCATTCACTCAACGTCTCAGATCACGCGGTGTGAAAGCGCAGCTGCATCTGTTGACCGGTCGTTCCGTGTATTACGGGGTTTTAAATTCTCCTCTTTTTCCCTCTCCGTTCGATCCATCGACGTTATCCTCATCCAACCGTCCATCATCCTAATGACGTTGTATTACAATTCTGAAGGAGTTTGCACCGGATGGCCCCTTTATGCACATTTGCAATTGTAAGTATAAATGTGTTGGTCAACATCGTGTTAGATCTACGTCGGTGTAACGCGGATGCGACATCACCGCCACATGACTGTCCCGTTAAACATAACAGCGCAGATAAAGCTAGAGAGCCAATTGTAAGTAAAATTCAGGTTGGATTCGGATGCCCCGTCCAGTGCGAAAGTATCCAGATTCAAAAAGAATTCTAGTGTTACTCATATTAAGGAATCTTCTATTGGATTGAGGGGCTAATAATAATAATATATAGTTTATTTATACGGGCCTTCCATTAACTCAACTTTTTTTTTGTTTTGAAAAATTCTAGTTATTTTCCTCAAAAAAAAAAAAAAAAAAATCTAGTTATAAACCTAAAAACAAAGGTGTAACGACCCAGCCCACTAGCAACAATAACTCGTTGGGCCCAACCACCGGCCCAAAATGCTTAAGCCTAGTTAAAAAATGCTTAAGCCCAGTTGTTATTACTAGTGTCTAAGTCTTTTATAAACCCAATGACAATCCCATTCCCATCCGATGTGGGACTATTGGGGTGTCACAAACTCCCCCCGTTAAGGCCCTGACGTCCTCGTCAGTCCAATCACACACACCCCACGATCACTGTGCAATGTGAGACTGCCTCGCTAGCCCGTCATCCGTACGGCTCAGCCGAGACACGCAACACATGTCCAGCTGGTGAACCAGCTCTGATACCAAATGTAACGACCCAGCCCACTAGCAACAATAACTCGTTGGGCCCAACCACCGGCCCAAAATGCTTAAGCCTAGTTAAAAAATACTTAAGTCCAGTTGTTATTACTAGTGTCTAAGTCTTTTATAAACCCAATGACAATCCCATTCCCATCCGATGTGGGACTATTGGGGTGTCACAAATTGTTGCGTCTGCCAAGTTAAATTAGAAGAATTAGGGTTAATAGTAGGAGGTTAGCTATCATTATAACTATAGGGAAAGAGGGCTTAGCTTTATCTGCTCGCAGGCGTAGATGGAGGAGCTTCCGGTTGATCCATGGAGGTCCGAGCTGTGCCGCAAGGTAACTGCAAGACAGAGAGAAGGCGTGGGAGAGGAGATGGACGATCAAGCAGAGGAGCGTCAAGGGTTCTGGCTCGAGATAGGGGCGCACTGATGAAGCGACCAGGGATCTAGATCCTTCTGCGGATCCTGATGCAAGTGGGGTTACTCAAGAGGGCTAGCAGGGAGGACCACAGGAGAGGCCCACAGTTATAAGGAGTAGAGTTGTAAGGCCCGAAGGCCCAATTAGAATTAGGGTTGTTTCGTGATTAACACTGAAGAAAAGGCAGCAAGTAACACAGAGAGTTTTTTATGCAAATTAATGAAATCTATTCTTCTTGTCATCTCTCTTATTCTCTCAATCTTTCTTCTTCTTCCTAATCCACTCTCTTCTCTCTATTCTCTTTACTCTCTATTCTTTCTATTCTCTCTATTCTCTTTATTCCCTCTAATCTCTTTTCTAATTTCCCTCATCTCGGAATATCCTTAACCTAATTCGATTAATTCGATTTAGGTCGTTACGTAAACCCATCATCCTCGACGCCGTCCAACGTCTCAGCGAATTCTCATCATCGACGGGTTGCGCCGAGTCAGGTACGTAACAATTGGTATCAGAGCATTCGTTCCGAGGCAACCTTGTGGTGAAATCGCTTCCTAACTCCAATCGAGCATTGTTGAGTTTAATCGCGAGTGGATTTCTGCGCTGCCAAAATCCGATCCGAGATTGGGTTTGGACAAAAGAAACCACCACAGAAAATCCTTGAGTCGAATTGAGATCCGAGGACACTCCCACAATCCTCAGATCATAAGCAATCATCGAGGCAATTATCAACCGAGCGAAATCCGAGGACACTCCCTCAATCCTCAGATCCTAAGCATTCACCAAGGCAACAGACAGGCGATAAAATTGGGGGCAAACGAGGCAACAGAGTTAAGCTCAACCTAAAGGATTATTTAGGTGGTATAGACATGGCCGAAGGAACGAGGCTACGGGATCTCAGTGATCATCTCCGTGCCTTAGAAGAGAACTTTCAAAAGTTGGGAACTGAGCATCAAGTAGAGGTTGACTTACTCAACCAGCAACTTGCCGAAGTAAGGGATTCCGGGCAAAGGCAATATGAGGCGCTACAGAGTGAAGCCAACAAACGACATGAGGAGCTGCTCAAGCTGTTCGCAGCCCAGCCCCCTCCACTCAAGAGCCAAGACATGGCCAGCCCCCTGGAAGCTAAAATTTCACTCGACGGCAATCCTGGAAGCAGCAGAACACCATTGAATTTTAGAGCAGATAAAGGCAAGGGAATTCTACCAACACCAATGAGACAAATTGAGGAGGAGGAGAATCATAGCTCACCATGGTTCCACAGGCATAACCATCATCACTTACCCTATCCGAAACTAGATTTTCCTTTTTTCGACGGTGAAGACCCTCGAAGCTGGATTGAAAATTGCGAGCAGTACTTTGAGTTGTATCAAATACCTCAACATCAATGGTTAAGTGTGGCGACCATGCATTTGACAGGCAAGGCCAGGACATGGAAACAAGGGTATTTTATTAACAAGCAAATCGTTACATGGGACGAGTTCAACGAGGCTGTGTGTAGAAGGTTTTCACAATTGGGCGAGAGGTATTTAATCAGCGAGTTCAGCAATTTGAAGCATACATGAACCTGTGAAAAATACCAAGAACGGTTCGAGGAATTGCGATTCCAATTACTCCACTACAACCCTTATTTAACGGAGGAATATTTTATCGCGTGCTATATTAATGGGCTCAAGGAAGAACTAGTGGCATTTCTCGACATCGCCCATCCGAAAACATTAGAAGACACCTACGAGCAAGCACAGTTGCATGAAAAGGCGTTCGCCGTGATCAGCCGAAGGAATAGATATACTCCCAAGAATTCTGTGGGGAGTTATCAATCGAACAATCTGTATAAAAGCTCAGAGGGAAGCAAACAATCGTACCAACATCAAAACAAAACCACGGCTAACCAATACCCTATTAACAAACAGTTAATAGAACAACGCCGAGCAGCAGGGTTATGTTTTCGATGCGGAGACAAATACCATCCCGGGCACGTGTGCTCAAACAAATCGTTAAACGTCATACAAGCTATGGATAACATTGTGGAGGTTTTTGATGAAGATTGCTTACAAACAGGAATCAGTGAAGGAGTTCAGGGAAGAGAAGGAGAAGAAGCCGAAGTTATACCTGAAGGAGAGGAACAGCAGGAGATAGGAGTTTCAGTACATGCCCTAAGTGGAGAGGTACCCCAAGATACCATCAAGATACGAGGTGAAACAAATGATCGAGACCTTACCATCCTGATAGATACGGGAAGCACGCATAGTTTCATTGATCTGCAAGTAGCTCAAGAGGTGGGAGCAGAGATGGAAGTAGTTTCTCCATTGATAGTAACAGTAGCAAATGGGCACAAAGTCTTGAGTAAACTTAGGTGTCCTGGCTTTACTTGGGTCATGCAATGACAACCTTTCCGAACCGATCTGAGGGTGATCAGGATCGAAGGCTCTAATATGGTGCTAGGGATTGATTGGCTGAAATCTTACGGATTGGTAACTTTCGACTTTATATCAAATTCGGTCGCGATTAATAAGGATGGACAAAGGCTGGAATTGAAAGGAATTGAGGAAGGAGCGAAACTGCGATTGATATCGGCCGCACAGTGGAGACAAGAAGTAGAGAAAGGGGAATGTTATCTCCTCAGGCAACAAGAAGTGGCAGGAGAAGCTGAACCAGGAGTGGACCTACACCCCGAGATCCAGCAGGTGCTCAAGACTTTTCAGGATGTGTTCGAAGAGCACAAGGAGCTACCCCCGCCACGCGCACAGGATCATAGCATTTCTTTACAGCCTAACACCGCTCTCATTAATGTAAGACCCTATCGATACTCATATGAGCAAAAAGGAGAGATTGAAAAACAGATAAAAGACTTGCTGGAGCATGAGATAATTCAACGGAGCAATAGTCCTTTCGCTTCCCCAGCCCTGTTGGTAAAAAAGAAGGATGGGAGTTGGAGAATGTGTGTAGATTATAGACAACTTAACAAGTGCACCGTGAAGGACAAGTTCCCTATACCCATTATAGACGAATTGTTGGATGAATTGGAGGGATCGAAATATTTTTCCAAGATAGATCTTCGCTCGGGCTATCATCAAATCCGAATGAATCCGACTGATATTCGCAAAACAGCATTCCGGACACATCAAGGGCATTATGAGTTTCGAGTCATGCCGTTTGGCTTAACAAATGCCCCCGCAACGTTTCAATCTGTAATGAATTTTACCTTCGAACCGTACTTGAGGAAATTCATCTTGGTTTTCTTTGATGACATTCTAATCTACAGCCGGAACTTAGCAGATCATGTAAGGCATCTGAACATCGCGTTGGGAGAATTGAGGAGGAATAAATTCTATGCCAAACGAAGCAAATGTTACTTCGGGCAGAATAGGGTGGAGTATTTGGGCCACATAATTTCTGACGAAGGGGTAGCTACTGATCCGTCCAAAATTGAAGCTATGGTCAATTGGCCTGTGCCAAAATCTATCAAGGAACTTCGCGGGTTCTTAGGGCTCACTGGGTATTATAGAAAATTCGTTAAGGGGTATGGAAAAATCAGTAAGCCACTTACAGAGTTACTAAGGAAGGGTCAGTTTGGTTGGAATGAAGAAGCACAATTGGCTTTCGAAGAATTAAAGGTGGCAATGACCAAGGCTCCTGTCTTATCTATGCCTAAATTCGACCAACCATTCACAATTGAAGCTGATGCTTGCGGCATAGGCATAGGGGCAGTGTTGTCTCAAGAAGGAAAACCCATTGCATATCTGAGCAAGGCCATCGGCAGTAAGCACTTGGGGTTATCAACTTATGAGAAGGAATTTTTAGCGATACTCATGGCCGTGCAAAAGTGGAAGCACTACTTGGGAATGAGTACATTTGTGATCAAGACGGATCATGAGAGTCTGAAACATCTCTTGGAACAGAGAATATCCACACCTATGCAACAAAAAGGGATGTTTAAGTTGATGGGGCTTGATTACATTATTCAATATAAAAAGGGGAGAGATAATGTGGCAGCTGACGCGCTATCCAGGAGAGAGGAAGGGGGAATCATTTTAGCTATCACGGCGACTGTACCAGCATGGGTACGAGAAGTGGTGGAAAGTTACGACGGCGACCAACATTGTGAGAAATTGATATACGAGCTAACCTTACAGCCGAACCCCACCGGGCATTACTCTTATGGTAATGAGTTACTGCGCTACAAGGGGAAACTGTACATTGGGAAAATCGGACCCATTAGAAGGAAAATTTTGGATCAGATGCATAACTCAGCATTAGGGGGCCACTCAGGTATCCAAAATACCTATAGGAGAGTTAAGCAACATTTTTTCTGGCAAGGCTTAAAGGGAGATGTGGAAGAGTGGGTCAAAGGATGCACTGTTTGCGCTCAGAACAAGGTGGATGGGACACCCTATGCAGGGTTGTTACAGCCGTTACCTATACCTCACCGCATTTGGGAAGATGTAAGTATGGATTTTATTGAATCATTGCCTAAATCAGAAGGACGGGATACTATAATGGTGGTGGTTGATCGCCTCACGAAGTATGCACACTTTATATCGCTTAAACACCCGTTTACTGCGTCGGATGTAGCTAAGGCATTTATGGGAACGATCTGTAGGCTACACGGGTCTCCAAAAAGCATTGTCTCCGACAGGGATAAGATATTTGTGAGCCAATTTTGGAAGGAGCTCTTCCAAGCCATGGGAACCAAGCTGCACATGAGTTCGGCATATCATCCGGAAACCGACGGACAAACTGAAAGGGTCAACAGGTGTTTGGAAACTTATTTAAGGTGCTTGTGCTTCCAACACCCAAAAAAATGGCATTCTTGGTTGGCATTAGCCGAATGGTGGTACAATACTACCTTCCACTCGTCATTAGGAATGACACCCTACGAGGCGCTTTACGGGCAACCTCCCCTAAATTACCTGGTGGCCGCTGTGGAAACAGCTACCTCACGGGACTTGAAGGAGTGGGCAACAGAGAGGGAAAAACTGACTAAGGAATTGAGGGATCGATTGCAAGTAGCTCAGAGCAGAATGAAACAACAAGCCGACAAGCACCGAAGGGATAAGGAGTACTCAATGGGGGATTGGGTTTACCTCAAACTACAACCCTATCAGCAAACCAGTGTGGCCATAAGGAAGAATGTTAAACTTACTGCGAGATTTTATGGCCCCTTCAGAATACTGGAGCGTATTGGACCTGTCGCCTACAAGCTGCAATTACCGGACGACTCGAGAATTCATCCGGTGTTCCATGTTTCTCTGTTGAAGAAGAGTCCCCCATTGTCAGTTCAAGCATCTCCCACAGGACCTATTATTGGAGAAGATGATGAGCTCAGAGCTGAACCGGAAGAAATATTGGAAAGAAGGATAGTCAAGCGTGGGAACAGTGCTACAACCGAAGTACTGGTGAAATGGGCAAATCTTCCCGCCGATCTCGCGACGTGGGAGGATTATTGGTTCCTCAAGAGCCAATTCCCATCATTTGATCCTTGAGGTCAAGGATCGATTTTAGTAGGGGAGATTGTTGCGTCTGCCAAGTTAAATTAGAAGAATTAGGGTTAATAGTAGGAGGTTAGCTATCATTATAACTATAGGGAAAGAGGGCTTAGCTTTATCTGCTCGCAGGCGTAGATGGAGGAGCTTCCGGTTGATCCATGGAGGTCCGAGCTGTGCCGCAAGGTAACTGCAAGACAGAGAGAAGGCGTGGGAGAGGAGATGGACGATCAAGCAGAGGAGCGTCAAGGGTTCTGGCTCGAGATAGGGGCGCACTGATGAAGCGACCAGGGATCTAGATCCTTCTGCGGATCCTGATGCAAGTGGGGTTACTCAAGAGGGCTAGCAGGGAGGACCACAGGAGAGGCCCACAGTTATAAGGAGTAGAGTTGTAAGGCCCGAAGGCCCAATTAGAATTAGGGTTGTTTCGTGATTAACACTGAATAAAAGGCAGCATGTAACACAGATAGTTTTTTATGCAAATTAATGAAATCTATTCTTCTTGTCATCTCTCTTATTCTCTCAATCTTTCTTCTTCTTCCTAATCCACTCTCTTCTCTCTATTCTCTTTACTCTCTATTCTTTCTATTCTCTCTATTCTCTCTATTCTCTCTAATCTCTTTTCTAATTTCCCTCATCTCGGAATATCCTTAACCTAATTCGATTAATTCGATTTAGGTCGTTACGTAAACCCATCATCCTCGACGCCGTCCAACGTCTCAGCGAATTCTCATCATCGACGGGTTGCGCCGAGTCAGGTACGTAACAAAAGGTTTAAATTTTATATATATCCATTCGCTTAAGATTTTTAGTATTTAAAATAAATTTGAACACAATATTAACTTTTGGACAAAAAAAATTGTAATTCCCAATTTATAAGCCTCTCGAGTGTACGGATTGCACTACTTTTCGCTTTTACTTGTCTCGTGCATCCACGAACGCACCGTCCGTGAGATATTGCAAAACGATCTACACCGTTTATTTACCAAAACGCCATTGGTAGCACGTTAGCACTGTCGCTTTCGAACGCGCCCTCCGCGGTCTTTCCCTTTCTTTTGCATCGTCTTTCTCCTGCCAACCACCTGTTACCCTTCCCACGCCGAAGCCGCGTCCTTTTTTATTCCTAATCCAATCGCTCTCCCCTCTAACCCTAACCCTAGCTCTCACCACTTGCCCCACGGCGCGCCCCCCCAATGGCGATCCCCGGGGACGGCGTGTGAGTGAGTAGGAGGGAAAGAAGAAGAAGCTCACAAAATCGGCCATGGCGGAAAACGGGGAGGAGCGGTTGATCAACGCCGTGCTTCAGATCGCCAAGGCCCTCGGCCGCACGGACACCATGACGGAGGACATCATCAAGCAGTTCTCAGACTTCGACGGGCGCCTCTCCCTCGACAAGCTCGCCGTGCGCCGCGACCCCGGCGTCGGCGGCGGCGGCGGTGGCGGGGAGGATAGCGTGCCCTTGGAGCGGACGCTGAGGGCCCTCGATCGCCAGATCTCGCACTTCATGGGCTTAAATCGCCTGATCTGGTCCGACTCCGACGACGCCGACAAGTTCCTCGAGGCGGTGGACGACCTCCTCGACACGATCCGCGACCTCGACGCGCACCCGGCCGCGAACAAGCAGCTCCTCGCCAGCGCCGACGAGCTCCTCCAGCGGTGCGTCCTTCGCCTCGAGGACGAGTTCCGGTCGCTGATCGAGCGCCCGGACGCGGCGGCGCCGGCGCCCCCGAGGGGCCCGAGGGCGTACGACTCGGAGGAGAGCGAAGGGGAGGAGGAGGAGGAGGAGGAGGCGGACGAAGGGGAGGGCCAGATCCCGATCGCCCGCCCCGTCACGGACTACGACATCGTGATCGACGCGCTCCCCCCCGGGTCGGTCTCCGACCTCCACGAGATCGCGGCGCGGATGGTGGCGGCGGGGTTCGGGCGCGACTGCGCGGAGGCGTACGTGCTTGCGCGGCGCGGGTTCGTCGAGGAGAGCATGGCGCGGCTGGGGCTGCGGCCGCGCACCGCGGAGGAGGTCCAGGCGGCGCCGTGGGCTGCGCTCGAGGACGAGATCTCTCGCTGGATCCGGGCGTTCCAGATGGTGTTCCGCATCCTCGTTCCGAGCGAGCGCCGCCTCTGCGACCGCGTCTTCGCCGGGCTCGCCCCCTTCGGCGACCTCGCCTTCGCCGGCGCCTGCCGCGCCCCGCGCTCCAGCTACTCTCCTTCGCCGACGGCGTCGCCGCCGCGAGCCGCGCCCCCGACCGCCTCTTCCGCGTCGTCGACATGTACGAGGTCGTCCGCGACCTCCTCCCGGCGCTGGACCCCCTCTTCGCGGACCACTACTCCGCGGCGCTCCGCGCCGAGGTCGCCACCGTGTGCAAGGCCCTCGGCTCCTCCATCAGAGGCATCTTCATGGAGCTCGAGAACCTCATCCGCCGCGACCCCGCCCGCTCCGCCGTGCCCGGGGGCGGCCTCCACCCCATCACCCGCTACGTCATGAACTACCTCCGCGCCGCCTGCGCCTCGCGCCAGACCCTCGAGGAGGTCATGGCCGAAGACTCCGCCGCCTCCGGAGGCGCCGGCGCAGTCCCCGCCACCCCCGTCGATCCCGACCGCCCCACCTCCTCCCTCGCCGTCCACATCGCCTGGATCATGGACGTGCTCGAGCGCAACCTCGAGGCCAAGTCCAAGATCTACTCCGATCCCTCCCTCAGCTGCGTCTTCCTCCTCAACAACGGCCGCTACATCATCCAGAAGGTTAAGGACAGCGAGCTCGAGGTGCTGCTCGGCGACGAATGGATGCGGCGGATGATGGCGCGGGTGCGGCGGTGGGGCGGGGAGTACCAGCGCGCCACCTGGGGCAAGGTGGTGGCCGTGCTCCATCTCGGGAGCGCCGGGGCCACCGCGGCCACGGCGAAGTCGATGAAGGAGAGGCTTAGAATCTTCAACAATTACTTCGAGGAGATCTGCCGGGAGCAGTCCGGGTGGGTCGCGGCCGACGACCAGGTCCGGGCGGAGCTTCGGGTTTCGGTGCTTGAGATGGTGCTCCCGCCATACAGGACCTTCGTCGGGAGGCTAAAGGGAATGCCCGACGCCGGAAGGGATAAGCACGTGAAGTATACGCCGGACGACGTCGAGGCCCGGATCAATCGGCTGTTCGAAGGAACGGTGAAGAAGTAGAGTAGATCCTAGTAAAACAACTTTTGCTCTATGTTGTTCTTGTTGCTGTTGTTTTTGTTGCTGCTGCTGCTGCTGCTACTGCAGCTGCTGCAATGAGATTGTAGCTGTTGTATATGATCCTAGTTGTTTGATTGATACCTAGAAGTTTGAGTGATTTAATTTCATCTTGCAATTAAGCTGTGTTTGATCTTTTGTGTCCACTGAACTGTTTGGTAGCATGATTCTGCTACTATTCATGTCTCTAAATACCACAATATTCATGTCTCTAGTATATTATGCAGATAATTGATACAATTCTCTTATTAATTTGTTAAAAGTATATCCACGAATGCAAGTGGAGGAGGAATTATGTTGGGTGTTGAAGGAAAAAAGAAAATTACTCTCCTGTCATTTGGATGAAAAGGAATCTCTTTTCTTGTTTTCTTCACTTGTATCCACAAATTAATGAAATTGACCGTCATTTTCTTTTTTGATTTTCTCCCTTTTTGTCCTTCTCCTCATTTGAACTTTTTTTTTTTTCTGTCTTTTTTCTTTTTTATCTTTTCATCCAAACGAAAGTGTACATGTGGCTAGAGTTTTTATAAAAATGTTGATTGATATGATATAGAACTCTTCCATTAGCCCAACCCAAACGTAAATTTCCTGATGAGCAGTTTTAGGCTTGCGGTTTGTTTAAGCTGCTCGCATCAGCAGAGGAGAGGAGGACAAAACATGTTGCTTGCCAACCAACCTTTCCTTTCGCCAGGTAATTCGGTATTCTGTTGACTTCTCCCGAGACCTGGAATCAATTTTCCCGATAGGGCGTAAATGGGAAGGGGGTTTTAGAACATTCAAGAGAACTTGAATAAATGTTCGTGCATTCAGACACTCCTGGTTAACTTTTCCTTTCTTGGAGAATTTAAAGGTCAGGCGTTGATTGACCAATTCAAAGCTTCATTAGAAATCGATAAAAATGTTCACCTTTGAACTAAGAAGGAAGAAATCAAAAGTTTGACTGGGCGGCGCGTACGATCTGCCACTGAAGCAAAATGATACCTTGATGAGGGTATCTATTTTTAAAATTTTTATAGTTCGCAATATAGGCATCTATTTCAGTGCGAGGTGAAACTCAAAAACAAAATAAAAAAATTCTGGTGGGATAGTCCAAAAAGTAAAACTGTCTGTCTCATTTATCTTCCATTTATTTATGCCGAGGCTATCCCATCCAGGAGTCTACCAAGCGAGTATTCTATTATGTTAATAAAATTCCAAAATCACCAACCGTCCCGAGCCAGTGGCGAAAGCGAAAGGTTGATGCAGACTACGGTTGAATCCTAGTTGATTCATATTTTACAAATAAGTTTATTTCTTAATGAAATAAGCGAAGCGGAGTAGCGTCTTCACCTATCTCTCAAAAAAAAAAAAAAAAAAAAAAATTCCAAAATCTAAATGGTTCGTTAGTTAGGCCCACTTTTGGTTTCCTAATTTATCTAAATCAGTACGGAAACAGGTAAGAAAAGTACCATAATTAATGAGATATGAGATCTCGCTTGTATGCAGTTAGAATTATTATGCTTCTGCTTAATTTGATTGTATATAAAGCAATCGATTGTTTCTGTTCTAAAAGTTTGTACTGTAGTTAGAGATGATTTAAATATTTTATGTCTACCAAATTACAATTATTTTTTTTTGCCGCCGTCCTAATGTTAACTCGAACTAAAATTTAAAATAATTTACTCATCAAGAAGGAAAATAAAGGAGGAAAAATAAAAAAACTAGGATGCCGAGTGATCCTCGCCGGGCGGTTGGCCAGTATACCCGGCCGCCAACGGCGTGGGCGACCCGGATTGGTCCTGCTGCTTCACCACCAACACTGCGTTCCCGGCACCGGAATCCGACGAGGCGAGGAAGTCGCCGATAATGCCGAGCTCCGGGCACTCGCTCCACTCCGACAGCCCCTCCACGGTGGGGGCCATCACGGCGCTCCACGTGTGCCTCATCCCGACCATTACCATGTGACACTCCCGCTCCTCTAGCCCTCTGATGACATCCACGATCTCCTCCATGTCCCCCACCAGCTCCTCCCTGTACGCCACCTTCCTGTTCCTCCCCGCCGGGGACTTCACGGCTTCGAGCGCCTTGTTGTCCATCCTGCGCTCTCCGTGGTCGTCCCTCACGCTCCGGCTCGGCAGGAAGCGTATCACCGTCATCGTCACGCCCGGGTGCTGCGCCATGCGCACGGCGTACGCCAGCGCCTCGCGGTCGTCGCCGCCGCCGAAGAAGAGGACGGCCACGTCGTGGGCGAATCCGCCGTCGGCCTTCCTGGCGAGGGCGCGGACGTTCCGCTCGTCGGCGGCCAGGCGGTCGACGAGCACGGCGACGGAGCACGGGGCGGAGTGGATGACCTGCCGGTTGACGTTGCGCAGGCCCTGCCGGCGGTGGAAGGGGAGGAGGACGAGGGCGGCGCGCTTCTCGACGGCGAGGCGGCAGACCTCGTGGTGCATGGAGGAGTAGGGGGAGATGGTGGTGAAGGGGTGGACGGACATGGCGGCGCCGCCTGCGTAGTGCTGCTCGAGGAGGAGGAAGGCGTTGATGACGGGGTCGTTCTCGGGGGCGACGGAGGGGGCGGCGATGGGGCGATGGCTGGCGGAAGAGTCGGAGCGGGGGAGCTTGTGAGGGATGAAGACGGGGGCGGAGCGGCCGACGAGCTCGACGAGCTGGAGGAGGTAGACGGCGACGGGGGTGCGGGCGGTGGCATGGGAGGCCTCCAGGAGGTCGATGGTGCACGGCACCTGTGACTGGTCGCTCACACACGCTAGGATGCGGAACTCCGAGTCGGCCTTCAGGTGCTGCAGGTTGCACCGCTTGTAGACGGCATAGCGGCGGGAGGGGTCGCAGAGGATGGCTGCTAGTGGTGCCGAAATCGCGGTGACCACCAACGCCGACGACAAAAGATTATTGTAAGAGCGGCTATCAATGAGCTGCCATTAATTAGAGGGTACAACATTAATTGATTGATGGCTACACAATACTACAATACTATGATAGGGATGTAAAACGGGCCGGTCAGCCCGGCCCGGCACGACTGCAGGCCGGGCCGTAGCCCTACACGGCTTCTGTAGCAGTCGAGTCAGGTCGGGCCGGCTCTTCAGGCCGTGCCTGGACTGAAATTTTACGGTCCTTTCGGCCCAACATGATACGGCCCAGTTCGTGTTGGGATTAGATCGCACTAGGCCAGAAGTCGGTTCGCAGGTTTAAATTCCTCTGAAATTCCTCTGAGCCTGACTATAGTTGTAGGCTAGGTATTCTACACTATCACACTTACACCATATCATCAATAACAAGCCAATCACATTTCTTCTTTTCAAACAAAAGTACAGTAAAAATATTTTTTTACAATCATGATGTGATATATATTCTTAAAAAGAATATTTTGATTGGCTTGTTACGCCATGTCACATATATACCCGTTGTATTCTAGAATTTTTCGTTGTAGGCATATGGCAGACTCTTCATCGTGGAGAATGGGCCCAACGACAACCGTTGGATCCCTACCCTTTTTTGTTTTTTTTTCTAATACTCTTTTATTTTTATTTTTTTCAAAAAAAAAGTCAACAAATTAAAAAATATATTTTTTTTATCAAAATGACCATAATGTCCTTACTAACATTCAAAATTTATACGACTAGAGAGGGCATTTTGGTCAAAAAAATTTAAAATAATTTTATATTATTTTAAAATTTTAAAATTTTTTTATATCTATAAATATTCCTATAAACTTTAAAATTTATCATAACAAATAATTTTTTGATTTTTAAATTTTTATACTTTCCTCTAATGTAATTATGTAATATGATTAAATTCAATTTTTTTTTGGATTTTTTTAGGAATATTAATTTCACTTCAAAAACATTATGAAAAAAAGTTATTAATTTTATATTAAAGTTGGTTATTAGGATCAAACGAATGTATAACTTAAAATATTTATATTAAAAATCTATAAAATTGAAAGTAAAAATTATTTATCTCTAGACTTTAAATTTTTATATAATATTAATTAATAATATTAAACAATAAATTTATTGTTTGTGTTTAATGTTTTTTATAAAATTTTTAAAAGAGTTTTAAAAAAAAGGTCATAATTGTATAAATTAAAAACTATAAATCAAACTTATCTCTTTTTCTTCAAAAAATAATTTTTTTTAAAACAATAGAAAAAGTAAATCCGGTCTGGTACGAAGCCCGGCCCAGCTCGTACTGGGCAGGCCAGGGACCGGGCCGGGCCTTCCCTTCTAAGTAAATGGTACGAGTCTGCTTGGCCGGCATGGGTTCATAAAATGGACGGGCTAGGCCAACTCTTGGCCCGAATCGGCATGGATAATGTAGGTTATGCCAGCCCGGTACGACCCACATTACACCCCTATACATCCACAATACATGCAGCCCGCAATTATATTTGACTTCAAAGTTCCAACTTTTTAAATATAACTAGACTACTATACAATTAAATTTTCGATATTTGAATGAAAAGATATGCGGTTATTATAACAGTGGTTCTTTAGAATTGAGTATATAATTGATTGAATAATATGATCCGGTGAGTGAAAATAGTCAAAACGAGATTCTAGAATGAAAAATTTTAGTAGCACATAAGGTATTTGATGCTATTGATAGTATGGGAGCTGTATCGGATCGTCGATGCTAACTATTAATTCCAAAAATACGAATTATTAGAAATGTGCAAATAATTCACTTAAAGCGTGTAGATACAGCACCGGCGGGTCTCGATTGTGTACCAGCCTCATGCCATTTCGAATAAGACTCTGCCCACCTAGTCTTAAGTCATTTCGAATATGACTTGACCTAACATCGACATCCCGTCATAAGGAAGGAAGGATGCTGAATCATTTAAGCCAAAAGACGGAACTCAAATAAATATTATAAATAATTAATACGTACTTGATTGTTCAGCCAAATGTTGTAGGTGACGACCTCGATGAGTCCCTTGCTGTTCATGAAGAGGCCGAGAGCCAAAGCATCGCGAAATGGAATCCTGAAGTAGAGCGAAGGCAACAACACGCCCACCACCTTCGCCAGCCCGCTGAGGAAGATGATCAGATGCAGGGGGCTCCATGTTATCTCGCGGAGGTTCGTGTTGAGCCCCACCATCGTGTAGTAGAGCGGGAGGATCATCCTCGTCGCGATCGTCTCGATCTTCTGCTCGAGCGCCGAGCCCAGCGGGGGCCCGTCCGGAATGGCGAGGCCCAGGGCGAGCGCGCCGTGGATGGTGGTCATCCCGATGAGGTCGCTGTAGAGGCCCATGATCAGCACGAGGAGCAGGAACACGAAGATGTAGCCCTCGTCGACGGGCCTTCCGGGGGGTGTTTGGTCGACGATCCAGACGGCGGCGGGGCGGACGATGCAGATGATGAAGGCGATCATGGCGGCGATGCTGAGCAAGGCCCGGAGGGAGGTGAAGGCGGAGACGACGGCGGCGTCGATGACCACGAAGGAGATCATGACGTGCCAGCCGAGGAAGTCGTTGACGGCGGAGGCGGCGATGGACATCCACCCGAGGTCGGAGTTGAGGAGGTTGAGGTCGGAGAGGATGGGGACCAGCACGGCGAAGGAGCTGACGGAGAGGGAGGCGGAGAGGCCGTACACGAAGAGGAAGTGGCTGTGGAGGGTGCCGGCGGCGGCGGCGGCGGAGATGACGAGCGAGGAGAGGAAGCCGGACAGCCCCGTCGCGACCGCCCTCCGCCCGGAGCGGACGGGCAGGGCCGGGTCCATCTTGACGCCGATGAGGAACACGACGTACGTCACGCCGAAGTTGCCGACCGTGTCCAGCACCGCCATGCCCCGCCGCGGGAAGAACGCGTTCCTGAAGCCCTCGTGCCGCCCCAGGAACGACGGGCCCAAGATAATCCCTCCCTGTTCGATGGATCACGTACGACACCCCCCAAATAATTAATTGAACTAGTTCTAGATTAATTATTAATAAATATAGGCTAGCCTTTTCTTTCATTCACTAATAAAAGTCTAAAAGGAAGAGGGAGAGAGAGAGATCTAGAGAGCTAATTAAAAATGAACAAAATATAAAGAACCATAACATATCAGACAATTGGGATTCAATTATCTAACGACCTTTTGTACTTTTTAATAATATCTAAATTTATTAGAACTACAAGATAATTTAGATTATTTAATTTGCGACTCTTCTGATGCAAAATCTATTGTTACATGTATCGTACAAAATATATAATAATTAAACTCGCTGTATATATTTTAAAGTTAAAAAAAAATTACTAACTAATTCAAATTAAGGTAAAATGAAAAAAGAAATGCAATGTTTCATGGAAAAATTCAGAAACTATTATTGTAGAGTAGAAATGAAGGAATTAGAGGACGTGCCATGATCTCGGAGACCACGCGGGGTTGCTTGAGGGGCTTGAGAAGAAAGTAGAGGACGTGAGTGATGGTGAGGACGAGGACCAGCTGGGCGGAGAGGAGGACGAAGGAGGAGGAGAGCGGATTGTGCCCCTGCCAAATACTACACGGGGCGCCGGAAAGGTCCGAAGATACGAAACAGTTTACATCGTCCATAGCATCTTATGTCCCACGCCCTTTTAATTATATTCTTTTTTTGAAAAAAAAATAGCACATTATTTATTTTATTTATTGAAAAAAATAAATTAGGCATGCAGCGTGATGGAAAGCGTAGGGTTTCTTGGCGAAAGCGAAGGCAAAAAAAAAAAAAAAAAAAAAAAGAAAAGCGAAATCCGAAAGGAAAAAAAAAAAAAAAAAAAAAAAAAAAAAGAAAAAGAAAGCCAAGCCAAAAAAAAAAAAAGAAAAAAGAAAAAGGAAGAGAAGCAGAAGGAGAGAGAGGAGAGGAAGAAGAACTCAAGATCGCCTCCTAATTATTAGTCGCAGTAAATTGAGGAAGCTCAGCATTTCAACCGTTTTTTTGGTTTCCCCGAACATGAGACGGTAACAAAAAAAAAAAAAAACAAAAAAAAAAAAAAAACAAAAAAACAAAAAAATTGATGGTTTGGGAGGGATGTTAGAATTGTACGGAAGCATTTCTTTCCGGAAGGTTACTGGGTGGTGACGTAGGGCCGGCATAAGCGGCGTTGACTGCGGAGGAACGCGTTGACCGAAGGGTTTGTGCGGTTGTGATCGATGCAATGGAACAATGGAACAACGCTTTACGTCTAAAATAGCCGTGACTCGTGAGTGGGAGGATTAGCCTACAACTTTACTTAGCGCCGGCCCAAGAAACCGGGTTTGGGCCCATTACTTCAAAATTCGGCCCATCATATTTGGATAAACTTTAATTTGCGTTTTTATAGTTTAGTTCATTTTTTACTATGCCGCCCTATTGTTCCAAAAATTTGCCTTCTTCTATAGTAAAGTAAACAATTTGCTAAATAACAGAATAATCAAGTATAACTTTTTGAATCATAAGGTGATACAGGATTTTTTTATTTTTTTTATTTTATAAAAGCTAAAGAATGTGAAGGCAATTTGAAATTTATATTGTTATATGTTATATTTTAATATTTTGGATTTTAGTAGTGTAAGGCTTTGCCAAACTGCACGGTAAAACAAAAACTTATTTATTTAGATAAGTTAAACTATTAATCGATAATGCAGATACCAATCACCAAATTTTTTACCACTTGCACTAGAGATGATTATTTTTAAAAAATAAAAATTAGTTTAGATAAAAAGCAGAACAAAAGTTCTAAGTTTTTTAAAAAAAATCCACGCACTATATATATATATATATATATATATATATATATATATATATATATATATATATATATATATATATATATATAAAGAGAGAGAGAGAGAGAGAGAAGCGCGCGCGCTAAGCTACTTATGCTATTTAATAAGTACCAAATTATTGATGCTACCAAATTTTTGGCTATTGGATCGAGAGATGTGCGGTTAGGATGTGGGCCCCTTAGGGTTGAGTAAGTAGTTGGTTGAATAGTGTGATCTAACGGATCAAAATGATTAAAGGGGTGGATCTAACGGTGGAAAATTTGGTAGCACCCAATACTTTATACTATTGATATATATATTAAAAATCACATTAACCGATTAGATCGATTTACTATTAAACTCAGTGGTCCCTTTTCAACCATCAATTAATTGCGCATTGTAAATACTTCATTTTGGTTTAAAACTTTATTGAGCCTTTGTAGTACATTAATTGATAAAACACAGGAACATTCCTTCACCTGAAGTACATAACAATATGGAAAAATCTGTTTAATTAGTTTCTTTTCTTGTTTTATTTTCTTCGTTTTATATACAGTGCAAACATATATTATAATCCATTAAGTGCACTTGGTTTAAACATTCGTATTATATATTCCAAAAAGCGAAACTTAAATAATTTTTTTCTTCTTTTTCGAAGCTTTTCATGCAAATTACTTTCATGAATATACTAAGAGCTCCATTAGATATTTTCTACATCAGCATTATTTTTGAAAAAGTACAAGCAAGTTCAGTGCAGGCATGAAGAGACTCGAGTTCGAATCCAGTTGATTCACATTTAGCTAAGTTTATTTCTTAATGAAAAAAAAAAAGCGGGTAGCGTGCTATCTAACTTTCAAAAAAAAAAAGAAAAAAAAACATTATTTTTGAAAATGGTAGATGAAAAATATTTCAAAATCAAATTTTAATTTAATTGATAACATCAACAATTAATATTTACAAAATATATTATTAAAAATTATAAATTGTTTTAAAAAATTATTAGCTAGTTGTTAACTAGTTTGAAAAATTAATAGTATAAGATAAAGTTCTTCGATTTAGGCAGAATATGTCACATTCTAATTTGCTCGATCTAGGATTAATGTAAAGGTACGGTATATAAACTTACGAAAAGTAAAGTTATTGTCGTATATAATGTAGCTGATAAAAAACAATTAATTCTTGAGGAAGATCGTAGTCCTTCAAAGGCACTGTAAAAATCGCTTATCTTTTTTTCTGTTTTAGTTTTTTGTTTTTTTTGTTTCCAATTACTAAGTGTTTTTCTTCTTTTAGATAATCTACCTGAAATGGAATTTCCAGTATGTTCTAATGATGTCCTCAAATTTATTTTTTCCTATTTCTGGAAACATAAATTCTTTTGTTTCTATTTGTAAAAACTACTGTTACATTGGATGGGAAAAGCTCAAATGGCTTTGGATAAGGATGAAGAGAATTCCACTCAAGCAAATGAAAGACTACTTATAATTGGTAATATACATATATATGTAACATAAATTTATTTTTAATGTAATTTGATAAGTTTGATTCATTCCAAAATAAAAAATAAGGTTAATATATAAATGTTCCTCAAAAACAGGGGCTGCTTTTATAGTAATTGGGTAAAATAAGGATCACTATTTAGCATTGGATAAGCATCATTTATTGTGGAGTCATTCGCAACCAATCACTGTTTGTTTTCTGGATGTCCACACACTCAATTGATTCTTTCCCTAGAATTGGATTGGTTGATAAACATGCAACAATTTGAGGTGTCATGTTCCCCCCTAATTATGGTATTTTAGTGGTCCCAAGTCTCCCAACAGGTAACTAAGTTTTAACACAAATAAATTCTATGTAGTGGTTAATTAATATTGTAAAACAATATCTTTTGGAGAATATAAATAAAGATCAAGTAAATTACGATCTTGAAGTGTGTAAGATCATTTTCTTTAAGATAATATTTGTTCCCACTCAAATATATGCTATCGAATTCTCAGCAAATGATCACCTTAAGATTGCAAACAACATTTTTGAAGACTTTTCTCACTAACTTTTTTTTTAAAAAAAATCAGTATAAAAGATTAGAAATACTATAAAAAATCTTGCATTTAAGGACACTTTAAATGATATTTAGCGACGCTTTAAAGCGTCGGCAAAACTAATCCCGACGCTGGTAAAAGCGTCGTGTAAAGAGTCGTTAAATAAACATGTCGGGATAAATATACCAACGTTTTAATATAGCGTCGAAAAATTTATATGAATATTTGATAAAAATATGTTTATTGGCGACGCTTAATCATAGTGTCGGCAAATGCTAAATATTAAAGACGCTAGAAGAAAGCATCGTTTAAAAAGCGTCGTCTAATTAAAACATATTTTGTTATAGTGAAAAGAGAAAAGGTTAATTATATTATCTTTGAAGCTTTTAAACATCTCATATTTATAGCAAATGAATGATTACGATGAAAAAACACAATTTTTAAGATTATATCTTTTCACAAAGGAACATGCCCATTCCCCATTCACAAATAGTGAAAAAGGTATTTTTTTTTCACAAAAAATTTATCTCTTTGTGGTAAAATATATCTCTTCGTAAAGAAACTCGTTTTTGCATCAAATTAATAAAAAGATATATTAATTTATAAAAATAACTATTTTACTAAAAAGACACAACTATTTACTAATTGAAAATTTCAAATTATTCTCTCATTCTCACAATTACAATCTACATTAACAATCTCATTACCAAAATATCTCCTCTCCTACATAATTTCGCACGTGTAATCTATATACGAAAAAGAGAATATATTGATTCTATGGTATATATATATATGTGGGGCTCTCACGTGACTGATGAATTGATCATGCTGATGATCCTCTCCATCACTCGTACACGATTGTTGGCCATGTAGCATTTTGTCATGACATTAGAATAAAGGATAGAAAAATCAATAAGGAAGCAAGAGGGCACCATCACTCTCTCTTTTTTAATCAATCAATTAATAGCAACTAGTGATTTTAGCCAAAACTTATTATATTTTTAAATTTGTGTTAAAATAACAATTGAGATGATCAGATGAAACAGGGTGCATGCATGGTGGCCTTCTATTTTGCATTAGGCCTCTATATATGCTTTTTTTTCTTTTTTTTTTGAGACAGATAGCACGCTACCCGGTTCATTTATTTCATTTATTAAAAATAAACTTAGCTGGAAATGTGAATCAACTAGGATTCGAATTCGGGTCTCGAATACTAACTATCAAATTCTTTGTCACTTGCTCTATGGACGGTCGGTTCTGTATGTATATGCTATTGTTATGTACTTACTTAGGATAGGCACAAGCCCTGTTGAGCTTAAAGAAAACAAAAACCCTAATTTAGGATCATGAAATAAAGGACATTTGGGTAATTGCAATCCTATCAACTAGACCTCTATTTTATTGCAACAGCACCATTTTCCAACCTTTTATTACTACCACTGATAGGCTGAATTGTCCAACCAAACCATCTCTTTCCTCCTCACTACCACCCACTGGAATCATCCCCAAAACCACCCCCTAGCTCCCTCACTTAAATATTCACAAAAACCATAAAAAATATATGCAACTTGCAAAAACAGTAGAAGCAAGTGTAACTATTCTATTCACTCAACAAGCCAGTTATAAATTAATAAGAGGTGAAATTTAGTTGCAATCCCTATATTAATATCATAATATTGAGATTAATTGGTCCATGTACTCTCTCTCTCTCTTTGGCATAGGCATAAGTAAATAAAATTTTGCATATATTCATCTCTTTATCCTAGGTCTGCTAAAAAATGTTCATCTTTATTTATATATATTGAAGTTTTACGCTTCACCTAAATTTTAAAAAATGAGCTATTTTATTGACAGTCGGGTCGTTTGATTTGTAAACTCTCACACGTATTAAACTATATAGTCTTTGAACCCTCCCCGTCAAATAAATTTTAGTTTTTCGCATAATATGACTATTGATAGTAAAACGACCCACTCATTTCGCTATAAAAATTAAATAATTTTTAGTTCTTAGGAGACCGGGTACAATGTATGCGAGAGTTCAACTATCGAAATATCAAATACAAAAATATATAAACCTAATGATCGATAGTATGACCATATTATAGAGACTATATATTGATTCCTATATTGCATAAAAAAAAAAAAACAATGCTTTTTGTATATTTGAAAAAGTCAGTGTAAATTTTATACTGAACTATTTCAGATTAGATGATGTTTTTTAAAAATATTAATATAAAAATTACAGAATGATAATTTTAGTAGTAATAATTTAATGCGCATATTTTTTATATGTACAAGTAGCATGCCATGAAAACACAAAAAAAAAGAAAAAGAAGAAGAAATCTAGTACTTATATATTACATTTCCCCCCCACTGCATTATAATTAATTAATTAATAGTGCATGTATGTTGCCCATTTGCGCATATAACCAACCTCCTCTAAATCTCTTCTCCTCCAACAAGAAATAAAACAACTCTCATCACTCTCCTTTCCCCTCACAAGAAAGAGAGCTAGATACGGCGGGGGAGGAGGGAGCGGAGGAGGAAGAAGAGAAGGAGCAAGAGCTGGCGCTAGCGATGCCGCAGTCGGCGGTGCCGAAGCTCTCAATCCAGCCCCACAAGCCGTCGCCGTCGCCGTCGCCTGCGGCTGCGGAGGCGGGGGTGGCGGGCACGGCGCACGAGATACCGGCGGTTGTGGCGCGGCACCACGAGCACTCGGCGGGGCCGGGGCAGTGCTGCTCGGCGGTGGCGCAGCGCGTGGCGGCGCCCGTCGAGGCCGTGTGGTCGGTGGTGCGGCGCTTCGACCGGCCGCAGGCCTACAAGCGCTTCGTCCACAGCTGCCGCGTCATCGGCGGCGGGGTGGTCCGCGTGGGCGCGCTCCGCGAGGTGCGCGTCGTGTCGGGGCTCCCCGCCGCGACGAGCCGGGAGCGCCTCGAGATCCTCGACGACGAGCGCCACGTCCTCAGCTTCCGCGTCGTCGGCGGCGACCACCGCCTCGCCAACTACCGCTCCGTCACCACCCTCCACCCCGCAGACGACGACGACGACGACGATGACGGACGCGCCGGGACGGTCGTGGTGGAGTCCTACGTCGTCGACGTGCCCCCCGGCAACACCCGCGACGACACCCGCGTCTTCGTCGACACCATCGTCCGTTGCAACCTCCAGTCCCTCGCCCGCACCGCCCAGGCCCTCACCACAAAACCACCACCACCACCACCGCCAGTGCTGCTACCGTCAGTTGTGGTGGATCGAATGACGACCAACAGAAAGAAGAATACGCAGAACAAGAAGAAGAAGAAGAAAGGTGAAAACCCTCGTAAGAACGAGAAAACAAACGAATGTACGAAGATTCACGACGACTTTTGTGCATTTTCAAACGACCCTCAATTTCAATTTCCTCCTTTTCTTTCGCTTTTTATTGATCCGCGCACGGTTCTTAACTTTTAGTTCTTCGATTCGATTCGAATGATTTTGGGCTGGTAAATTTGAAAATTTTACTAAATTTAATAGTGATTTCTTTTAGATTTGATCGCCCTGATCATTTTCTGCAGTAGAGCTATTAAATTTGGCATGATCTTTAATTAAAAAAGTTAAGAAGGCTCAATATATAAAAGAAATAGAGTCCAGTGGGGTAGCTGTTTCAAAAATGGTTTGTAGTTTAGGGGCCAGAGTACATACAAGTATGTAATATATGGTCATTAATTTAGTTTTTTTTTTTTTTTTTTTTCTCTCTTCTTCATTTTTGTGTTTGTTTGATTGTAAAAGAGAACAAAGTTACAAACCATTGTGGATAAAATTAAGTGCCTTGTCTTCAAATTTTGTTTTTGATTATATTAACTTAACCACACCCACTTATCATGATTTCACCCATATAAGTGTTCTATCCCCTACCAATTTTTGCAGTGTATTTATTACTCTTTTTTTTTTTTTTTTGTGGTCATTTTCCCCCTATATTATGAAAATTTCCTCTTGGCTTCGTATATATATGGATTCTGATGAGAATTTGGCTGGTCCCATTGCTGATATATAATGTTGTCACTCATTCATATTTGTGTCCATAATTTTTATATCTTAATTACTCTTCTTCTCTCATAATGTAAAAATAAAAAAAAAATATATTGCCGCTATATATCTTATTCTAATCAAAGGTTCGAAGAAAAAAAAAGAAGAAGTGTTTCTTGGTGTTTTTTTTTTAAAAAAAATCTAGCACAGTACCCACTTCATTAATTAAGCAAAATAAGTCTAACTACAAGTGTGAAGTATATATTTGGGTCTCAATCCAAAAAAATGTAAGTAGAAAGGAAAAAAAAAGAAAAAAAGAAGGGAGAATAAAGAAAAAGAATGGTCAAAAGAGCTACAAAATATAATAATTTCTTGTTGCAGAACTCTTCCCATTGATTCATCAAATACTTGATTTTTCTAGCTGCAGTCAGTGTTTCCTGGTGTTGATATATAGTATGGTTGGTCGCATTGATTTATGTGTTGGAGCATGCATATATATGATGAATGCACATGTGATATAGCCTAAGCAAATGTTAAACTATCCTTAATCACGTGTGGAAGCACCCAATCATCTCGAAGGATTAGTAGTAACCATGTTTTAGGACATATAAATTTAATAGTTCCAGGTATCAATGCATGGTATCTGGACATGGAGACATGCATCCTAACTTTGGGAAAGAAAAACTATTCATAAGATGAATGAATGATAACCAACTTAATTTTGAAAACATGCATGGACGTGACATTTCTTGGTGATAGAGCTTAATTGCATGTATATATTATACTAGGTGTTTGAAATTAATTTTGGTTTATCATGCATGGCAATTTGTTGGAAACCATCCTTCCAAATTAAATTGGTTCTTATACAAACTTTGAGTTACTATATATTAATTCCTTTCTGGGAGCATTAATTTCTCATGATTTCATTATCTGTTCTGGCTAAAATTATACTTGTTCAGGTCAACTATATATTATGTTTTACTCTTCCTAGCTAATTAAGCACTTGTATCAGCATATATATGAAACTTATGGTTTTGAACTCAGCTAATTATCGTTAAATTAAGGGCAAATTGCACGTTTGGTTCTCAAACTATGACGTGGGTGACACCTTCATACTCAAACTTTTAATTTGTTGCAGTTTCTGGTTTGAATTTTCAGAATTATTGCAATCACATCTCAAAATCACATTGCTGATGTAAAAGTTATGTATTAGCTTAGATATTAATTGGGTGTGTAATTAATCACAATACTGTTACATTATGTTTAGATCAGCGATTCTTCAATATTTAGTTAGTTAAATTAGATTGTTTGACTTGATTGCAATCATTGTGAAATTTCAAATTAGAAATTACAATAAATTGAATTTTGAGAATAAAGAACTACATGTACAATTTATCCTTAAATTAATTAGAACGTACGTACTTTTGTCCCATAAAAGGAAAAAAAAAAATTCTAAAAAGAGAATAGCCTTTGGTTAATTAATGGACTTCAAGATTTTTTTTTTCTTTCTTCTTCTTCTTCTTCTTCTTCTTCTTCTTCTTCTTAGTTTTGTAGAGTTTACAAAACTTTCATCTAAGTTTGAAGGATATCACATGTTTTGATTGGTTCCATTAAGTGAGAAAATTGTCGTTTTAATTTTTTTAATTTTTTTTTTTTTTGTATCAATGCTGCTAGTTACCATATCATGCATATTCTTTTCAAAATAAAAAAGAATTTCTGCGTGTATATATATATATCCTGATGGTAACTTCTATAATATTGGTATTTCGAAATCATATATTAACTTTTAGAATTAAGCTTGGCGAATCTGCTCGAATATATAGAAATATCATTGCAGGTTCATGTTGCAATTTAAAAAAAAAAAAGCAGCAGCAATCTAGCATTCAATGGCATCCATTGCAACTTGACATTTCACTGTATAACATCACAAGTTGGTGAGCTATTTGAGATGCAAGTTGAAGTATTTGTACTTATTTATTAACCTATTACAATTTTTAGTTATTAATCTTTCATTTCTTTATGTAACTAGCCATCTTTAATCTCATGCTTTCTTGACTTGTAGTTTCTTGCTTTTCCTTTTCCTTTTTCTTTTTTGCTTATGACAAAGATGATTCACAAGTTGGGGAGCAAGTGGGTAATTTAAAAGCAAAACAAGTAATAGGGACCTCACCTATTACTTTTCCAATAAATGTTTGTAATTAGTTTTCTTAATTTAATGTATTAACTTCCACTAGTCCATCAGAGAGCCACAGCAAAAGAATAGACCACACAGCTCACTCACAACCAAAAATTATGAACTGTACTTTAACAATTAATCTGTAACTTCATTATCAATGCTTCTTTCATATACACCACTCTAAAATTTTATATAATTAATATAACATAATATAGCTCCCATATTGATTCCATTGATCTGGTAAAAGGAACATATATAATTAATTGTGGAAAAGCTATCAGTAGTCAAAACTTTGTATTTTCCAGCAAAATGAAGTTATTAATTAGATGAAATTTAATAAAAGGATAGTTTATTCAAAAAAGACTTTTATAGAATCACCATTGGATCAATGCTCAATAACTCAGTTGATCAGTAGCAAGGCATGATTAATTTGGCAGAACATATATACATACAAGCAGTATCCATTAACATGCAAAGTTATCGGTGTCGTCGGTTCCTTGATCATGGAGGATACAAACTTCGTCAGCAAATAAAATGTCAGCCATGCATGCATCTGGTGCCTTTTCGCAATAACCCATAAGCAATTTGGAATCTTTTTAATTGATCCACCATATAAACCTATCATCAGAAACAGAAACTCTAAAAATATCATAATGGAAATAATCTTTTCATGGCATAAATCATATACACATGATCTCATGCATGTTTGTGTAAAAGTTAATGCACCTTTTCATTCAACTCTCTCAACTTGATAATAACTTATTTATAGTTATATATATATATAAGTTTGAAAACTTATAACATATCTATCCCAGCCAAATATTATTCCAAACAAATGTTAATAAAAACAAGGTGGTAGTGCTTTTAGGAGGAATCTCAAGTGTTACGATTTTTTTTTTTTACTGCAAGAGGAAGAGCAAATTGTTGCTTGGCCATCCTCCAAACCCAAAAGGCCAAAGATAATAAAAACTTCAACAGGGTGCATATATAATTTATATACTTAGCCATGCATGAAGTTACAAATCTAGTAGTACCTTATATACATTTTTTTTTTTTTTTGGTGTCCTAAGTCCTAACAATACGTTCTCTCTCTCTCTCTCTCTAAAAAAAAAAAAAAAACTTTTAAAATGTAAAGGTTATGCCGAATCTAGCATAGTACCAAGAGCATGTACCACACTTTTTTTTTCTTTTTCTTTTCCTATCTACCCCTACATTAGCATCATATATTTACTAATTTACATATGCATGCCTGCACATATTTTAAGGTACGTATTACGTGCTGTAAAAAAATATGATGAAAAATAAAAAATATAATGTCTTGGTCCTAATATTGTAATTAGACGTTGGTTATATTATATTTTTTATGATTATACTAAAAATACAAAAAATTATATTATATTTTTTATGGTTATACTAAAAATAAAAAAAATATTTTTATATACTTTTTTTTTAAATTTCGTTTTGTTTACTAATATTAGATAAACTTCAATAGCAAACGGGGAAAGACCGATAATATCTACTTGTTCAAAAGTTGTTGGGAAATAAGGGTGGATCGAATAACCCCTTATTAGGAAATATAGTAATAAGGGCCCAGTAGGACCCAATCTATATAGTGTGGGAATCTGGTCCACTATATATTGGGCTTTCACCCACTCAGACCGATGCTTGGGCCTTACAATGTAATTGGACCATATTAGGCCTAAATGTAAAAGTATCTTTTTTATATTGGACTCAATTTATAGCGGCCGGAATCTAGCCCGGCCCAACTAAATCGAGACCAACACGCGAGAGATACTACACGGGGCGCTCTCTTCTCTTCGTCGCCCTTTTCTTCTCCGATCTCCCTATTCACCGCTTCTTCTTCTTCTTCTTCTTCTTTCTTCTCTCCGTCGAAAACCCTAACAGCACCTAATCCAGACACCTGTGGAGATCCATAGCAACAGTAGCTCTATTTCTCCCCCTTTCAATGGCCGTGAGGAGGGGGCCCACGTCCTCGAGCTCCGGGACCAGCCGCAGCAGCCGCCGCTCCTGCGCCGCGGGCCGCCGCACCCCGGCGCGCTCATCGAAGAGGCCCTGCTTCTCCGCCGCGTCCCGGCGCTCCCGCCGCAGCTTCACCCCGCCGCCGCGGCCGCGCTCGAGGATCGCCTCGCGGCACAGCACCGCGACATCCAGGCCCTCCTCCTCGACAACCAGCGGTTCGCCGCCACCCACGTGGCGCTCCGGCAGGAGCTCGACGCGTCCCGGCACGAGCTCCGCGTCGCCGCGGCCGCCGCCGCTAGGGCCAGGGCCGAGCGGGACGCCGAGGTGCGTGGGGTGTTCGAGCGCTCGCTCAGGGTGGAGGCGGAGGCGCGCGGCGTGGAGGGGATGCGCGCGGAGCTCGACCACGTGCGGGGCGACGTGCAGAGGCTCGCGGCGGCGAGGGATGAGCACCTGGATCGGCTCCACGGCCTAAAGTCTGAGCTCGCGAGGGCTCGAGCCGAGATCGCGCAGGTGTCGGCGCTCCGGAGCGAGATCGAGGCCATGCAAAGGGAAATTCAGAAGGGAAGGTATGGGGATTTCCACCTTTTCTCCTTGCATTTGGTTCTCTATGTTCAAACCAATGTTAGAATTTGTTATCGGATGGAGTTTATGTGAGACTTGGATTGGTTTGATGATAGTATAGTATTTGTTTTTTTCTATTCAATCAGTTGTTTGAAAATTTGAACCTTAAGAACACACATGGCCGATTACAAGTAAACATTAAGCCAAAAAAAAAAACCTTATAAAAAGATCATTGAGCGAAAATATATCTGAGACGTAATTTATCCGATGCTGTAGACAAGTGAAGCTAACGAGGGAGGTTTGCTTGTTACCAGATGCTTTTCTCATTCATGGTGCTGACTATTGATGCTATATTCTGTGGCTTGTTCTTGAACTTAGCTCATAGGCTCATACCTCTTCTTGGCTAGTTGAGCTCTGCTTTGTTCGTAATGCATGCTGAAGGCTTTTCTCTCTCTCTCTCTCTCTCTTTTTCCTTTTAAAAAAAAAGAGGAAAGAAGAATAAGGAAAAGCTGTTAAAGTATGAGCACCATGCGGTTGTTAAGGGTCACTAGGATGTTAGTATCGTATCTAGCAAATAAATGCATTGAGGATAAGCGTTTGATTGAATGTCTGCGCTAGCAGTTTCAGTTTCAGCTCATTCTCATATTACTTTATTGGTAAAACTATAGACGCAGTACGGTTACGTCCTAGCGAATGCATGCCATCATGTTTTTCCTAGATGCAATGGTTGTTTTCACAGTAAGATTCCGTCCTAGCGAGTGCATGTCATCATGTCTTTTTGTTGGGATACCATGGTTTTTTTGGGCAGAAGATGCAATATTTAGCTACAACATGGCTATTTTATGTGGTAGTCTAAACATCACTTACGTGCCGACAAAAGATTTTTCAACCAATCGAATTGAAGAAAGCGGTCAGAATATTTTGCTGACAAAGCATCCGCTTAAAATAGGCTATTCTGTTCCATACGTTGTTACCAAGTGTAATTATCGAAAGAATTGTGATTTACCTCAGAGAATTGCCTTAAAGGACCTTCAATGATGTGTAAATGCATCCTAGGGATTTTTCTAATACCTGAAGATCTTGTCAAGAAAATTGAGTCTCTTAACTACAAGGAGATGAGGCAAGCCCTTTGTGCTCACTAGCTAGGAGCAAGCTGTCAGCAGCTTTCCATATAATATAGTTGTCATAAGTTGCTGATTCTACTTTTGTGCATTACATTTCTTTTCTTTCTAATTTTATCAGTGGATTTAGGCATGCTTGTGCAATTTACTTTATATTTCAAATATTATATCAGTTGCCTTTTAGATCGATTACGAAGCTTTCTATTAAACTAAGAATTTTCGCTAGGCTTTGTAACATGATATGTCTGATACCGATATATTTGCAATATAATAGGGCTGCAGTTGAATTTGAAAAGAAGGCACATGCTGAGAATCTCGAACAAAGTCAAGTAATGGAGAGTCATATGGTTTCAATGGCTCAGGAGATTGAAAAGCTACGTGCCGAACTTGCTAATGCAGAAAAAAGAGCACGTGCGGCTGCAGCAGCTGCTGTTGCAGCTAATTCTGGTATTATTGCTAATTCTAGTATTATTGCTGCAGCAGCTAATGCTGGTATTTTAGCTTCAGCAGCTAATCCTGGTATGGTACCTTCAACAGCTAATCCTGGTATTGTAGCTTCAGCAGCAAATCCTGGTATTGTAGCTTCAGCAGCAAATCCTGGTTTTGTGGCTCCTGCTATTAATCCTGGTATTGTATCCTCTATAAGTTCTTATTTTCTTCTATTTCACCTTTTGCTTTAGTCAAATTTACATGCTCTTGCTGGAAAAGGGTCTTGGGTGTCATTCTGAAAACCATTCTTTTTTCTTTAACTGGAGTTCTCTTCATCCTGGTACAGGATATGTTGTAACTTACGGAAATCCTGAGATGGTCTACGGAGGAAGTGCATATGGAGGAAATACATATGCTGATGCTTATAGTATGCGTCAGGTGAGTCACATTGATCATGGCTTATTGTCCTTAATTGTGTATGGATACAAAGTTTAGTTTTCTTCTATAGTTTCTGAAATTGTTAATCAAAAATAGACGGTGGCTATCTGTTGCTAACAAAACACTGTCCGGTTCAACAAATGATACTGTCTCAAATTTATGGCATTTTAAAATGCGCCAATAAAAAATCCTAATAAGTTGAACTTTGAATATGGTGTTTTACAATCTTTATGCAGTTTTGTGTCCCATGTTTGTTATTTTTGCAAGTTGGGTGCAAATGTGTTTCAATTTTCCTTTGTTTCACGAACTGGAATGTTCTGTTCTTATACCACCTTACAATGTTTTGTGCAATAAAGGTATCTGCCTTGGTGTTTCCGGCCCATATAGGGATCATTGGATCCAATTTGTAAAACAGAAAGAGTATGCTAAAGTTGCAAAAACTAAAGAGACTAACCTTTTAACGCAACACGATCTTTTACTTCCATGGAATCGTTTCTTTTCAGGTCCAGATGGGAGGTGCTGAAGCCTATTCCCAGTATGGGTCACTGTACGTTTCTCAAGCACCGTACGACGCCCAACAAACTCAGGAGCACAAATAAATTTTGAACTTGTAATTATAATTTTGAAATATTCTTTCAAGTCGTGATGCTAATTATATGTTTTGTCTTTTGTACTTAAACATGTTAAATGGTTGTCTTGGCATTTTCTGAAAAGCCATGCTATTGCATATTTTGGCTTTTGTATCCAAGCATGCTAAGAGATATCCTCTTGATCCCATCTAAGTTACAGGAGTGTTTGAGAGTTCTGATCATCTCTAGCTATTTGACAATCTATTGATCAAATGAAAGAATTTGCAGTAGTTGATCAGGGGCAAGTAATTGTACTTGCTTGAGTTAAATTCCTTTTTATGGTATCGTAGAAACATTTTGCCTAATAAAGTTGTTTATACTATTAATCAGGGCGAAAAAGGAGAATTTAGGTTGCAATGGTTGTGCAGTTGCACTTGTTGAGAGCTCCTGCATTTTGTGGAACTTGTGAACTTTGATGCATTGTAATTATCTTGGATCAACTACAAGTTTAGTATCTGAAGTTTGATTTGAAGTTTCAAATTTCCATGAGAATTTTGATTGTAACAAGTAACCTGTGTTTGACTCGTCCTTTAGTTTCATCCTCCAAATTCTATTTGATTGTTTCCACCTAAAATCATCATCTGTGAAAAAGAAGATTTATGTTAATATTTTTTAGATCATACTTGTTTGCTTTGTAGAAAAAGAAAATGATGATACCTCTGGAGAGAGAGAATTTTTTTATTTTCCGTTCTCAGTATCAAATTCAATTTTTTGAGAACGAAATATGAAATTTTTTTTTTTTTTTTTTTGAAATTAAGTGATTTCTCTAAAACAGATAAAACTAAAAATAGCGGGCTGTTGGATTAATTCAAAAAGACGTGTTGGCCCAATTTCATCTACTGGGCCTGGGCCGAAGGAAATTTGCAGTTCAACAATTTACACTTGTTTGGCCCGGCCCAAAACCAATCCGAGTTATTATGACGTTTTTCAGTTTAACTCACCAAAAGCATGTTTCGTATACTAAGTTAAATCATTAATAGTATATAATAATTATTAAAATAAATACTAAAAATATTATATGTATATATATTAGATTTTTATTTGGGTTTGATTTGAACACAGATAAAAGTGACAATCGAACTTAGAATCTGTGCCTTTTTATTTATACTTATATACCATATTTAGTATGAATTAAACTCATCAAGTTCCCGATTCAAATTTAAGTAAAAATTTTGAATTTTCCTATTTTGATATTCATACTTTGTTTTTTTTTTTTTTTTCATTAAATTGGGATAAAACAATCCGGTTCGATTCCGGTTCAGTATTGTCTAGTTTCTCACCTTTCCGGTCCGGTTAAACGCTCCCTCTCTGAGCGCGCGTGCTCTTTCCCTACCCTCTTGCATTATCGCCCTCGAACCTTCGCGAGGACCTCTAATGGCGTCCACGAACCCTAGCCCCGTCGTCTCCGACCAGAAGAAGCGCGCCTTCGAAGCCCTAGAGCGGAGGTTCGCTGCCGCAGCCAAATCCGATCTCTCTCACGAAGATCACCTCAGAAGCAAGAACACGAGCCGCGATCCCTCGCGAAAACGCCAATCCCACGACCCGAAGCCACCCGTCGCCGCCTCCGACGCCACACCATCCGATCCCTCTTACTCCATTAAAGGTTCGATTCGATCTTAGTCCCTTTTGTTCTAGGGTTCGACTATTCGGTGCTCGAAGAGAATCGATATCGTGGTTTTGGATTCTTCTCAGGAGACTCGGGACCCTCAAACGCCACTCCCCATCGGAGGATCTCAGGTTCTTATTAAATGTTTTGTTGCTTTTTCTTACCTCTAATTATTATACTTAACTCAAAATCCTTCTTTTACGCATTCTAGATGGAGAAACACATCCTGTTTATTCGAAGATCTGTGAAACAGTGCACGAAAACTTGCTACAAGCTGCTATTATGGTAACAATGAGATTAAAGATCCTTTTTTAGTCGCAATTGTATCTGTAACTGTATTCCCGTGTTCAAATTTTGTGAAGGATTCGAGTAGAAGGGATGCCGTCCACAGAATTGTTGGTGATATCATTGGGAAGGGCGAAGAAGCTGGGAAGTTTGCGAGGGGAGCTAAGAGCATAAAATTGGATAATTGGATTTTGCTTGATAACTATGTTGCAAAGAACCATGGATTAGCGGATGCCCGCATGAGAGCATTAAAGAGTCACTCGAAGAGGTCGAAGAAGCATATGTCGATGAAGCAACATCGGAAAGTTGGGTCATTTAATTTGCCCAAGGAGTTCCACAAGTAAATCTTATACGGGATAGAAAACTCCTAGTATATATTTTTGTCATTTTTGACCGTTTCTTGACAGTTTATTTTGTATTGCTTTTGCTTAACTTCATGGAAATTATGTAGTTTTTACATGCACTGGTATGCTTGGGTAGGCAGAGATATTGATAAACCATGAAAACAGTAGGTTACGTTGTTAACCAAATTGACAGGATATAATTTTTGCGAAACAGAAACTGAATTATACAGAATAAGTTTACTTCATGTGGAAAGATGCACTGAAACCATTACTTGAAAAAAGTAAGAATAAGAAGTCAAATTTAGAGCAACAGAGGTTATTTGTAGTGTTTTTTTTTATTCCTAAACTTCTGACTGTCGCGATAGAACCACCCTTAAGAGTTGAAAAGAATCTACAATTAGGTTCTTGACCTAAAGCTGCCGTTAAGAAGGTTGGGTAATAGATAGATTGCTCTGGTTAGAACCTACAGATTGAAAGTAGGAGCAGTAAGATGTCTTTTTAAATCAAGAGATCATATAATATCTCTTAGGTAGTCCGTAAGGATATTTCTAGCTTGAAAGTTGTTAAAATTCTCATGCTGCCTCTTACTTTCTTTGTTAAATTTTCATTTTCTTAAAATCTTATGACTGATATTCCGTGCAGCTTTGATCTCTTTAAGCCAATGCATGAAATGTGGAAGGAGTACATTAATGAGCTCACAAAAGAAAATGGGTAAACTTTCTTATTTAGTTGACTTGTTTTACTCTCTTTATTATCTTTTGTTTATTAATACATACTCTTTACCTTTATCTGCTATTGGTGAGTGAATCTTTCCCTACTGCATATTCAGGAAAAAGAAATTAAGTGACTGCCTGTTAACTGCTGACTTACACGGTGCCTATCTTCTAGGTAATTCATATTGCTTTGTCATGTATTATGCTTTGTTTATTTGGTTTCTATTGATTGCTTTGGTTAGTAGTTTATACATGCAAGGAACTTATTTAGCTGTGACAAATTGCAGTTGTTGAGTGCAGAGACGTCACCTTTAAAGGTGTAAGTGGTATTATGATTCGTGATACTGCAGAGACTTTTGGAATAATTACAGAGGTTAATCGATTCAGAGGTACTCACAAGTTCCAGTCAAAATAACTAGCTTAATGTTTTTCCTTTACGTATCTAAATTATTTAACACAAAATACTGGATATATCCTTCAGAGACTACTTTTATCCGTCTTCCTTCATTCTTCAGTTTCGTAATCTAAAGAGTATATGTTAGGAATTTGAAACTAATTCCTCTAGCTTGTTGGTGGTCTTTTTTGCTTCTTAGTAGTAGCTTGATTTAATACTTGAATACAAGCTCATGTGGTTTATATGAATATGACGGAGTTGCACCTAACTCGTCAAGTCATTACCCTTCACTCATGTTAGTGTTGCTTATGTTGTTAGTTAAACTACGATCACACACTCAAGGTGAATCCTACTTCCTTTTTGTAGTTGATCAGACAACCTAAATTTTCTTCTTTACAATTTGGGAACGAGCTTTTAGAGCAGCTTATCAGTAATCATATTTGGTTCAGGAGAATAAAGTATGGAATTAAGATGCTGTGGATGCTTTTCAATCCTTTTCATTCCATTCTTTTGCAATTCAATTGGCACATGAAAAGTTCATAATTATTTTATATATATTCTGAACCTAGTTCTAGTTGTGGGAAACTGATAACACATGTCAATGACATCGACAGTTGTACCGAAAATGGGTTCGGTCTTCATATTCCAAGCTGGCTGCTGGAAAATAACAATTTATGGTGACAAACTTTCGCCGAAGGGAAAGTTGAAGGAAAGTCGTGCTCGGGAGCAGCTGCAGCATCTTTTGTCAAGATGAGGAATTTTCTTCTCAGTTCCATCTTTTTCTTTTTTTCCTTTTTTTTTTTTTTTTTTTTTTTTTTCCTAGAGAGAGAGTTTTCTGTTCTGTATAATTGTATATAATTTTATGTGTTCTCATTCGAGTAATGTATGCCGCATGGAAAAGATTTTTCTGACTATTTATTTATTTAAATTCATCTTTTTTAATGAGTAGAGCAATCTTATGATGAGATTCTACTATAGATGGAACTTGTCCAGTTGATCTTTGATGCTTTGGTTGCAATAGTGAACTTCTCCTTACATGATTGGATTTAATTCTTTTCGTGTTAATTTGTTATCGCACCTGTTCTGGTTGCATGGAACTCATAAGATCAGGAGAAACGGAGGCCGAGTTCACGAATTTTTTTACTATGTCGACGAGCTCCATTGATAATTCCTAGTTAGCTTTTTAGGTTGTAAAAGTAGATGGTTAGATTCAAAGCTTCTGAATTTACTGAAAAATTGTTGCTGTATTTCAAGTTGCTTCATTCATACAGTATTCTAAAGGGACGGGTGTCTGTTTCGTTTATTTCGTTAAGAAATAAACTTAGCTAGTATTATAAATCAATTAGGATTTGAATTCGGGTTTTAGTATGAATCATCAAATTTTTTATCATTTGTTCTAGGACGGTCGGTCAAAGGAGCGGCGTTAATCAATCATTTCTATTATGCAGGCCCCAAGTAATTAATAATTAAATTTAAGAAATTTAAAAAATAGCTTTTTCCAACTTCTCGAAAGTTCTAGCAAACCCCAAGAAAGCCTCAATGATAAGAGAGAAGCCTCAAAAAGATCTAGGGGGGAGGGCGGGGGGGCGAGTAAAAGTAATTTTCTGGGTACAAATTTTTTTTTCGTTCTTTTAATTTTCAAAAAAAAAATTCTGATTTATTTTAGATTTTTATAGAAATTTAGTATTTTTTTAAAAAAAAATACGAAAACTAAAAAATTTGAAAAATAATGATATTTTCTATGAAAAATTTTATTCCGGAAAAAAATAGCTTTTCATTTTTTTTGAAAGGCCAAAAGCCTCTTTTGGTTTCGCGTAAAATGAGTCAAAAAATTATTTTCAGTATGAAAAATATTTTATATTTGCTTTGACGTAGAAATATTATTCTGGATTTGGAAAAAAAAATTTAAATTTTTGTTTTTCACTATTTTTGGCGAAAATGAAAACTGAAACTACATATAAATTTTTTCATTCATTTTTCTTCCGCCAAATCAAACAAACGTAAATTTTTTTTCCTTCCAACCAAACAAATATTAGTGAAAAATTATTAATTTTTTTTCTTTCAAACTAAATACTACAAAACATAAAACTTGTTTTTCACCAAAATTTATTTTCTACAAAAAATTATTTATTTTGATTTTACGTTGAGCCAAACGCTCCCTTAGCAACTAAGAATGCTGCGACATTTAGGCTTCGTTTGGTATTGCGGGGAGATTGCGTAACGTGCGGTGAGAAAGTGCGGGGAGACTGCGTTACGTGCGGTGAGAAAGTACGTTGTTACGTACGGTGAGAAAGTACGTTGGGAAAATACCCCGTTTGTTTCCGTACGTAATATTGCGTTCCGCATATCGCGATGAGTCGGTTACGATATATTTTCTGCGTTCCCACCGGAGAACGCAGAAGCATATCCCTATATGTTTTTTCTACAACTCTATTTTATCTAATAACGTTAGATAAGCCTCAATACCAAACTAAGCCTTATTCTAAAATGCCATTGTTTTTTTTTTTTATTGCTAATGTGTTGATATATACATATAAAATGAATGTCATTAACTAGTTCATGAATATAGATAGAACACTTAGATAAATTTACAAGCACATGAGAATCATTTATTGGAGAACGGCTTCTAAGCCGCATATAAGAAAAATGCTACTTGTACACTCCATCCGGAATATACAAGAGTTAGTTAATTCACGAATTTATTGCAGAATTATTAAAAATTTGAATTAAATAATCCGTTTACGTTTTGTTTTCAACCGAATTTGTTTTTAAAGTTGAATTTTTCAACAAATTTAAAAAGTAGAAAATAAATTTTATGTGTATTGTATATATACTGAATTTTTGTCAAATCCAAAGTTTGGGATTGCGAGAAGATTGCGTTACGTGTGTTGAGAAAACACGTTGAAAAAATACAATGTTTGTTTCTGTACGTAATATTGCGTTAATCATATCGCGATGTGTCGGCTACGCTATATTTCTGTGATCCCATCCGAGAACGCAGAAGCATATCGGTTACACTATATTTCTGTGATCTCATCCGAGAACGCAGAAATATATTTCTATATATTTTTTTTAATACTCTAAGCCCTCGTTTGGTTCGGGGTTAAGAAAAAACTAGTTATTCCAAGAATAGTGTTAAATTTGGGGTTAAGGTGGGGTTAAAGTATTTTTGTGTTTGATTGGGAGTTGGTGTTAGTCGAGAATAGTAAAAAATAGTGTTTGGTTGAAGTAGGTGGGATAAGAAGGATAGTGGATTATTATGAATAGAAAAATAGTGTTTGGTTGGGATTTGGTGGGTTAGGTGGGATTAGCTAAGCCGGGATAACTTTTTGAGGTGGGATTTGCTAACCCTACCTCTTTTTGATGGTGTTTGAATATAAAATGAAAGTTAAGGAGTTATTCCATCCCTTAATCCCCAATCAAACGGGAGCTAATAGTACCAAACTAAGCGTAACTATAGTTATACTTCATCCATATCCAATGAATGAGGGGTTAACTACCGGTCAAATTAAGTGAGTGATAAAAATATCTCACTAGACGTAGGATATACATTTGAAATGAGGCCTAAATGTAGCATTGCTCGGCAGATAAACATGTCCTCGGGCAACGACAAACACGTCAAATGCCACGACACCAGAGGGCCGTCTGTCCTCTTCGGTTGGTGCGTGGCGTGTGTCGAGCATGTGAACGCCTTCTGTACTGAGGAATCCATTGCCGTCAGCATGTCTGCAAATGATTCCCAGACCTTTTTTCCTTTTGGCATGTACACCCCCCCAACCTGTCACTTTCCCTCCTGAAATTAAATTCAGTCAGTGTGTGTGCCCATCTACTACTCTATATTATAAGATTACGATCGACCATTTATTGCCTAGTTGTTGTTATATATCAAGCTGTAAAGAGGGACTGCATTAGGTAGCATATATATATAGTTCATTTCTCAAAAAAAAAAAAAAAAAAAAAAAAAAAAAAAAAAAAAGCATATATATAGTTCATGTTTCTCAAACACCTTTTTTTTCTTTTAGCCTTCGTTTGTTTCGAATATAAGTAAGAACTATTTTGTACCAGAGATAAGCACAAATTTAGGTATAAATTAGAACTAGACTAATTTTGTATTTAGATGAAAATTTGGTTGTTCTTAAGAATAAAAAAAATAGCGTTTGAATAGATAAGATGGAATAAGAAGAGCAGGTTGATGGTTATAAATAGAAAATAATAATATCTCTCATTATATTTGAATTTAAATTTTTAAATTTTAAAGTTATAATTTTAACTTAAAAATTTTAAATTTTAAATTTTTAAATTTGAAAATAAAATTTAAAATTCAAATATTCAAATTTAAAAATTTTAAATTTTAAATTTTAAATTTAAGACCAAATTTTGATTTGAGATATATAAAATATCAAATTTAAATTTAAAAATTTAAAATTTAGAATTTTAAATTTTAAATTTTAATTTGAAAATTACAAATTTTAAATTCTAAAAATTTAAATTATATTTTAAAACAAACTCTCTCTCTCTCTCTCTCTCTCTCTCTCTCTCTCTCTACCTAGTGGGTGGGAACAAGCTAACCCGGAGTGGGAACTATAGTTCCCACCTTAGCGCTAAGGTGGGAACTATAATTCCCACCCTTTTCTTGTTCGTTATACCCCATCTTGTACCCAATCCAAACGGGGTGTTAATGTATAAGGGGAGACTAAACTACATTTTACATCAAGAGAAAAGGTTCTTTGTTCGAAATATGTATGTGCATCTCTTGTAGGAGTTTGACTACTTTATTATCGATAATATCAAACGTTTGGTCTTTATCGAGTTTTGTTGTTAAATTTATTTTTTTCGTTATTTTCATCCGTTAGATCATACTATTCAACCAATTATCTATTTAATTCTAAATCATTATCATCATAACCGCACATTCTTTCATTTAAGGGCCAAAAATTTAATAGCCTCAAGCACTTGATAGTATAGTAATCTAATTCATCTGACAATAAAAAAATTGTTATAAAGCATATATTAATATAAAGCTAACTTATAACACATCTTCAAATATTCGTACTCGGGTAGAATTATCACTGGAGCTCATTACTTGAATAAAAGTGTTTGATAAATCACAAGCTTACAACAAAAGAAAACACTTTCAATGCACACAAACACAAATGGTAGTTCTTAATCCCCTCTCTCTCTCTCTCTCTCTCTCTCTCTCTCTCTCTCTCTCTCTCTTGTGTGTGTTTTTTCTCTAATGTATGATCTCTGTATCTCAAAATTGTTTACTGCAATGCAGATCTTTTGAATACTACAGTATTAAAGTCAGTCCTAACTTTTTCTATTAAATCAATTTAGAACCTCATAATCTATATCTCTCTTTGAATTGTGGATCCAAAAGGCGTACGGCACGCCTCTCCGTGAAACGCGGGAGCCGGCGCGGGTCGGCGCGGGCGGGCTGGCGCGGGGGAGAGCCGGCGCGGTCGCGGGCGGGCGAGCTGGCAGGGGCGCGGGCGAGCGGGCGGGCGGGGGCGTGGGCGAGCGGGCGGGCGCGTGGGCGCGGGGCGCGCCGGCGGGGGCGCGCGGGCGCGAGCCGCGGGCCGGCGCGGAGGGGTTTTTTTTTTGATTTTTCTTCTCTCTCTCCCCCTCTCCTTTTTCTTACTTTAACTCATCTCTCTCTCTCTCTCTCTCTCTCTCTCTTTCTATCTCTCCCCATCCTCTCTCTCTCTCTCTCTCTCTCATACAAAATATATATATATATATATATATATATATATATATATATATACAAAAAAATAAAAATTAAAATTTTAATTAAAATTAAAATATAATTTTTTTTTCTCTTTTCTAACTCTCATCCTCTCTCTTTCTATCTCTCTATCTCTCACATACAAAAAAAATACAAATTTTTTTATTTATATATCTAACTCCCATCCTCTCTCTTTCTCTCTCTCTCTCTTACATACAAAAAAATAAAAAATTTATATAATATTGTGACTTATATACAAAAAATAAAAATAAAAATTTTAATTAAAATTAAAATATAATTTTTTTTCCTTTTCTAACTCCCATCCTCTCTCTTTCTCTCTCTCTATCTCTCACATACAAAAAAATAAAAAATTTATATAATATTGTAACTTATATACAAAAAATAAAAATAAAAATTTTAATTAAAATTAAAATATAACTTTTTTTCCTTTTCTAACTCCTATCCTCTCTCTTTCTCTCTCTCTCTATCTCTCACATACAAAAAAATACAATTTTTTTATTCATATATCTAACTCCCATCCTCTCTTTTTCTCTCTCCCTCTATCTCTCACATACAAAAAAATAAAAATACGATACGAATAAAATTTTATGCAAATTTGTAGGTAGTCATGAGAGCAAGAGTCTTTATTTTTTAATTTATTTATGAAAAATGACTTTAAACTTTCACGGATAGCAAAATTTCTCAGCATTAATACTATTGTGCTCAACAATGAAAGTACAAATCATTGATGCTCACAAGTTTTCGATCATGAAATAAAAAAATATGTGATTATAATGATATGAACCTTCTAGGATTAAATAGGTAGTTAGTTGAATAGTATTATCTAACTAATAAAAATAATCAAAGACAGAGATCTGATGGTAGAAAATTTACAAGCACCAAATATTTAGTGCTTTTACAAGCACCATAACAGAACTCTCTCTCTTTCTCTCTCCCCTCTCTCTCTCTCTCTCTATATATATATCAAAATATTAATATTTAAAAATATTAATGCATAATAAAAAAACAATATTAATAGTTATAATAATTTACTATTGTATTGTCTTCCCGCCACATCGCGCGGTTCCCTACCTAGTATGCATAATTTTGTGAATTGAGTTCGAATACTTTTAGAAGCACCAACCCCCTAGCTACCATTTGGTTCGAAGTTAAGAAAAAACTAATTATTTCAGGAATAGGATTAAGTTCAGGGTTAAGTTGGGATTATAGTATTTTTGTGTTTGATTGAAAATTGAAGTTAGTCCAGGAGGATAGAAAGGATAGTGGGTAAAATAGTGTTTTGTTTGGTTGGAGTAGTGGGGTGGAGTGGGGTTAGCTGGGATTAGCTAATCCCGCTCCAAATGAACTATCCCGGGTTAGCTGGGATTAGTTAACCCCACCCGCCTAAAATCATGTTTGAGAATAAAATCGGAGTTATATGGTTATCCTACCTCTTAACCCCGAACCAAACACAAGCTTAGTGCTTCTAAGTTTCTATCCTTTGGATCTACTTCTTGATTACTAATACCTCTTGAATCAAATACTATTTCACCTATCACATTATTTCAATCCTATATTTTTTCATCCGATAGTTAAAAACTCAAAAGCACTATCATTCCTTAACTTTATTAGTGCTTTTGAGAGTATTTTAGCTAAACTCTAATTTTGTTTGCTTTTTTTCAAAAGATGGGTCTTTTCAGAAACACCCAGAAAGCTTTTCTAAAGCACGAGGAAACAAAAGGTCACGTCGCGGTAAACAGTGAAAGGTGTTATTATTATTATTATATTTGTATATAGAATTAAAGTTGTGGTGGAGAAGGGGAAAAGGGAATCAAAGAGACGTGTCAGTGAGGCTAACGATGGCCCAGTCAATGGTTGGATCTTCTACGGATCGAGCACGTGGAATCCCCGTCCACACAGAGCGTGAGGCATCCACGCGCACCGGATTGCGACGGGACCCAAACTCAGCAGCGCATGTGCCACCCGTGTCGCTTTTTCCTTATCTTCTTATTTCTTTCCCTGTCACCATCCTATAACCTCCTTCCAAATTTGATATATAAATACATAGGAAAACTTCAAAAAATTTCATATGATTTCATATTTTTTTATTTTAGTACCTTATGGTTTAAAATGTATCAAGTTAGTACCCTGTGTTTTTTCACTTTAGTACCCTGTGGTTTAAAGTGTATCAAGTTAATACTCTGTAGTTTTGAACTTTATCACTTTAGTATTCCGTGGTTTCATACTTTATCACTTTAGTATCCTGCAGTTTAAAAAACCATAGAATACTAACTATATAAAATTAAAACCACAGGGTACTAATTTGATACTGTTTGTCTCTGAAATTCTCCCGATCCCAGAACCGGTACTAGATCCTCCTCGGGATGCGCGTCGGGATAGAGAGCGGTTCAGATTGATGACCCTCGAGAAATGCGCCGATCTTGAACGATTCGATCGGCGAGGGATCAAACCGATCGGGTTCGAAATCCTCTTCTCACTTCGGTTCGGCCGAAAGAGCCGAATGGTCAGCACAAGTAATAGATTAAGTAAGGGAAGAGCCGAATGCCAGAAAAAGACTTAAACAATCGGCCCGGATCAGCCGAAATGTGACTATATTAATGAGAAAAACGGAGAAATACAAGGAATGGACCGTAACTCTCAAGAGTGATGCCCAAAGGGCAGACAGACTCTAAGAACTACAACAAAGAGCGGAGTGATGCCACTGAAGGCAGACAGACTCCAGGAGTGATGCCCGTAGGGCAGACAGACTCCAAAATTCTAAGTTACATGCTACTCCTAGGAAAGCAGTAAATGCAGGAAAGAAAGATGCGGGAAAATAAGGGTGGTCTTTTGTGCGCAGGGGCAAAGACCTCTATTGCAGGCTTCAAAGTTCCTATTTATAGCCTGCATTAAAAGTTGGTTGAAAGTAGTGGGAGAGTGGTTGTAACCATGTGGAAGTTACACTAACTCTTCATGGAAGTTATGCTAACTCCTTATGGAAGTTATGCCAACTCCTCATAGTAGTTACGCCCCAATCTTCAACCGTTCCCGCTTCTTGTCGCGCCTTATTGCCGACTTCTTGGTGTACCACGTGTCCTTGGCTCGTACGTGGGTTAGGTCGGCACAATTTTGGTATCAACAATGCCCCCCCAATAGTCTTTCGAATGAACATTCGGATGACTATTGGTGCCAAATCGACTGCTCAGCCGAGACCCAAACTTTAGTTTCGCTGGTCTTGGTCGGCTTAAAGAAAACAGCTCTTTATAATCTTAGCCGCTTATATCTCGTTTTATCAACCGATTCTTACTTTCATTCGATCGGTTCGGCTTTTTTTTTGTACCGAATGTTTTTCTATCAAAGATTTTCTCCTTGAAGAAAGTGGCTATACCTCGGCTTCATCAGCCGATTCTTCACTTTCATCTGATTGGCTCGGCTCTTTTTGAACCGACTGTTCTTCTAGTAAGAATTTTTCCTTGCCTTTTCTTTTATTTTTATATCGGCTCCATTGCAGCCGATCGTCCTCACTTTTCTTTCGGAATTGCTCATATTGGGCAACTCGAACACCTAAATCAAATATGTTAGAAAAATATTTATCTTCAAAATGGTCTTTTATTTTAAAATGTAGACCATTTAACGCTATTTTGGCGAACTCTGATTCCGGCATTCTCGTAAAGCACCGAATTTTGGCTATTTTGAAACGGCTCAAATACTCTTCGACCGTTTCACCTAGCTTTTGTCGGTATAAAGATAAGTCGGCGACCGATAATTGTGGCTCCGACCTATAGAATCGTTCATAAAATTTTCTTTCTAATTCGTCCCAATCCCAAACGGAATTAGCCGGTAGACTCGTATACCAAGTGAATGCCGTCTTAGTCAACGACGTGTTAAATAATCGAAGTTTCAAAAATGAGTCAGGGGCCGCTTCTCTACATTGGGCCGTGAACCGGGCTATATGCTCGACTGTATTCTCAGTGTCATCGCCTGAGAACTTGTCGAACTTCGGCATTTTCCAGTTTGCCGGATACGGATGCTCCACGTCGATGTTCGCGGGATATGGAGATCTAAATACGCACCGCCGACTCGCGCCAAGTCCGAAAGTATTTCGGATGACTTCTTCAATCGTGCGTATATTTCATTATTGTTTCCCTGCAAGGGAATATGTGCTTGTACTACATTCGGTCCTTGCGGTAGACCGAAATTCGGTGTAATAGGGTTAACCCCTTGCCTATTGGGAGCCTGCCCCCCAGCTCTAGCCCCTATATTTTGGGGTTGGTAAGCTGGTAAAGGAGGTAAACCCGATGTAATCCCCGACTGCGGGTCGGCGTTTATATTCGCTGACCTATAAATGTTTGAGCGCCGGCGTATCGGATTTTGTTGCACCGGCGCATTTAGGGGCCCTTGTTGCCCTTCATAAGGTTGCTCGTTTTGGATAAATAATTGTCTAATTCGAACAATATTTTCATTATAGGCCGTGATGGCGGCCAGCACCGCGTCTAGTCGAGCGGTACTTTGATGGATATTTTGATCTAAAGTTTGCGAACTCGGCTCATCCGGAGTGCTCCGAACTCGACTCTTGATAAGCCGATCGCCCACTAGTCTCGCCTCCAACAGTAGCACCGCCCGATTCTCATTCGTATTTTCGCGCTACTAGCTTGGTCATTCCCCGAAGGCACGGGAATGACTCTATTCCGGAGGTTCATAACAGTATCGTCAGCCATATGAAAAAGTTTCGATTAGGAAAACCTGAGTGTGTCCCACCGGGCGTGCCAAAATTGTTTGTCTCTGAAATTCTCCCGATCCCAGAACCGGTACTAGATCCTCCTCGGGATGCGCGTCGGGATAGAAAGCGGTTCAGATTGATGACCCTCGAGAAATGCGCCCTTCTGATCTTCAAACGATTCGATCGGCGAGGGATCAAACCGATCGGGTTCGAAATCCTCTTCTCACTTCGGTTCGGCCGAAAGAGCCGAATGGTCAGCACAAGTAATAGATTAAGTAAGGGAAGAGCCGAATGCCAGAAAAAGACTTAAACAATCGGCCCGGATCAGCCGAAATGTGACTATATTAATGAGAAAAACGGAGAAATACAAGGAATGGACCATAACTCTCAAGAGTGATGCCCAAAGGGCAGACAGACTCTAAGAACTACAACAAAGAGCGGAGTGATGCCACTGAAGGCAGACAGACTCCAGGAGTGATGCCCGTAGGGCAGACAGACTCCAAAATTCTAAGTTACATGCTACTCCTAGGAAAGCAGTAAATGCAGGAAAGAAAGATGCGGGAAAATAAGGGTGGTCTTTTGTGCGCAGGGGCAAAGACCTCTATTGCAGGCTTCAAAGTTCCTATTTATAGCCTGCATTAAAAGTTGGTTGAAAGTAGTGGGAGAGTGGTTGTAACCATGGAAGTTACACTAACTCTTCATGGAAGTTATGCTAACTCCTTATGGAAGTTATGCCAACTCCTCATAGTAGTTACGCCCAATCTTCAACCGTTCCCCGCCTTTGCCAGCTCTTGGTGTACCACGTGTCCTTGCTGGCTCGTACGTGGGTTAGGTCGGCACAATTTTGGTATCAACAGATACACTTTAAAAGATACTAAAGTGATAAAGTGAGAAACCACATGGTACTAACTTAATACATTTTAAACCACAAAATACTAAAGTGAAAAAAATTGAAACTATAATGAGGGTTTTTGAAGTTTTCCCTAAATATATAGAGACGAGCGAGAATATTATTAATAACAAATAAATTTTTTTATTATTTATTTATTTTCGATAATAAAATTTTTAAATCGACGATCGGTATCTTTGAACATTATGTATACTACTTAAAGTATTTAAAAATTAAATTTCATACTTTTATATGTAGAATTTTTAAATCGACGATCGGTGTAGTTGAACATTATGTATACTACTTAAAATATTTAAAAATTAAATTTCATACTTTTATATGTATAATAATCTATTTGTAGAATATTAAGATATCATTTGGTTCGTGAATAAACAGAAAGTGGTTATTCTAGAGATAAGCATAAATTGAGATATAAGTGGGATTAGATTAACTTTACGTTTGGATGAAAATTGAAATATTCTTGGGAATAAAAGAAAAACATTTGGTTATATAAGATGGAATAAGAGCGATAGTGAGTTTTATAAGTTTTTTATTTTTTTTTTGAAAAATAGATAGCACGCTACCCGCTTCATTTATTTTATTTAGAAATAAACTTAGCTGGAAATGTGAATCAATTAGGATTGGAATTTAGGTCAAGGGTATCAACCACCAAGCCTTTTGCCACTTGCTCTAGGAATGATCGGTTTTATAAGTTAAAAATAATGATATTACCTCCTTATTATATTTGAATTTGAATTTTTAAAATTTAAAATTTTAAATTTTAAATTTAAAATTTTGAATTTAAAATCTCAAATCTTAAATTCAAAATTTTAAAATTTACATTTAAGATCAAATTTAAATTTGAAAAATATAAAATATAAAAATTTAAATTTAAAAAATTTGAAATATCAAAATTTAAAATTTAAAATTTAAAATTTAGAATTATAAACTTTAATTTTAGATTACAAATTATAAATTTAAAAATTTAAATTTTTAGTTTTTAAAATTTTAAAATAAGAAAAGGGTGGAAACAATTAATAAAAATAATTTATTATAATAAATTCATAATTTTTTTAAAATTCTACTTAAACTTAAATTTAATAAAAAGAATTTATTATTATAATATTTAAATATAAATAATATATAATAAAGTTGAGCTAGAATACTCTTATAATAAAAATAATATATTTACTCTCGAGTTGTTTTTGATGATAGAGCTTCCAAATTGATGATCGATTGAACATGATCTATACCACTTAAAGTGTTTAGAAATCAAATTTCAAATATTTTCGACATCATTTGCCTAATGATCAAATGGTTTCAAAATTTGTAATTTTAATGGTGGATAAGAGACGTTTTCTCGTTTAACGGTATAAAGATATCCAAATCAATTGAATTTTGTTAGAAAATTCTTTAAACTATTTAAAACAAGATCTATACTCTTGATCTTGATTACAAGACTCCTATCATCATTTTTTAAAGAATATTTATTTTCACCATTCATTTTCTGTTCACTTGATGAATAAAAGAACAATATCGAAAGTGCATGAAATTTGATTTCTAGAAGTTTTAAATGCTGTAAATCATATTTAACGGAGCCGATTGTCGATTTGAAAGCTCTATCATCGAAAACAACTCGAGAGTAAAATGGGCTCAGACTCTTAAGAGTATTCTAACTCAACTCATATATAATATGTATTAATATAGTATAATTAATAATTTTATAATAAAAATAATATATTATAATATATAATATATTATATTTATATAATTCAGTTTTAATTCAATTTATGATTTTAATTAAGTTTGAAATTAAGTATTGAAATAGCAGTATTCTACCAAAATGATGGAATTGCAAGGAATTTGCTATTCCGGGATAACCGAGAATAGTAAAATTTGATCAGAATAAAATATTTCGGTAAAATATCATCCTATTTGGTGGAATAGCTGGAATAAATTTTGTTATTTTCACTTATCCCCCGAACCAAACGGGCCTAAGAGGCTAATTTTGGGTTGAGCAGTTCGATAATTTGGAATGGCAACAGAGCAGTTCGAAGTAAGATGATTATTTTGTACCAAACTTGTGGAAATTTTTTTGGGTTGAGCAGTAGGATTAACATGTCTTATTTTTGTCTTTTGTCTTGTTCATATATAAAATCTTCATAGTATTTCTGTTTAACTAATCTGTTTAAAATTTGTTGCATCTTAGTATTTTTATATATCATAATAAAAAATTTACTTTACGTTTATATGTGCTGAGATATTTTAATCTGCCTGCTATATGTATGCATTTTTTTATACATTATTTTTTTGTTAATTTTAGGATTCGTTTTCGTTTGGGATTGTAGGGAGATTGCGTTACGTGCGATTAGAATGTACGTTGGAAAAATATTCTGTTTGTTTCTTTACATAATATTACGTTCCGCATATCGCAATAACTCAGTTATGCTATATTTTCTGCGGCCCCACCGAAGAACGTAAAAGCATATCTCTATATGCTTTTTTTACAACTACATTTTATTTAATAGTGTGCTTTTTTCACAACTATATTTTATCTAATAACGTTAGATAGATCTCAATACCAAATTAAGTCTTAGTAGACTGAAACCATGTAGACATAGGGCACCTTCTACTAGAACTCAGCTTATACTAAAATTTGAGAGATTGCTTCTAACCATGGAGACATTTTTCTGTTAAAGTCTATTTAATCTACTGAATGCATTATAATGAATAAGGTAAAAATATGGACAAATAATTGCGTGACGGATTGTAATTATGAGTCTACTATTTTGGTTCAGTGAATATATACTAAGAATGTTCAAAGCAAATGGCGTTACGGAAACATATTACTTTTAAAGTTAATTAATCTTATTTTAAGAATTAACTAGAATTGATCGAATTGTTCAGAAAATTATATGCTAATTTCTTATATGCAAAAGAACGTGCTCTCGTGCATTTGTCCCTTTAAATTATGGTTTCAAGTAAAGTACTAGACAGAAAACTCTCTAATCTTTTTTTTTTTTTTTTTTTTTTAAGATACTGTTTCATTCATTAAAAGTATGTACTTATTATATGAAAGAGATAGCAGCCCTCAGTCGAGTAAAAAAAAAAAGAAGATTAACATAATACGACGTAGCTACTTCACCGACATAAATTTTTTTCACAAATTCTTCAAGCATTTGGTCTTATTGACCGCTGAACGAATTCATATTAACCTTTTTAAAAATCACATTGTTTCTAAATAACCCACCAGTAGGTTATCGATCTAGTGAGTCTGGAACAAGTAAATCGAGTTCTTTATCTTATCATCCAATTATCTCCAACGACAATCACACTATCCCCTTAAATTCATAAACTGAATTCCTAAATACCGTCACCACTAGAAATTTACAAAAACTCTTCAATCATTTCTAAGGGAAAAAAAAACAGTAGTTTTTAAAATTTTTAATATTAGGATGATTAATTTTCAAATTATGAAAACAATGACTTTTTGGAATATATCATATCATACAAATAATAAGCTTTCCATAACTATTGCATAATTCAACAAATTTTATGGAGCGAAAAAACCAAAAAAAAAAAATCAAAAATTGCCAACCTGTAAATGATGGGGATATATCCCGACGATTCCTCCTCTCCCCACCAATCCGTAGAAAGATCCGGCCGTGCGGTGACCACGAGCCCTCCACACGCACATCCCAGCCTCTCTAATCCCACCGTACACGTGTCGCGCATCCACACCCCCCAAGCCCTCGCCCCTCCCTCTATATCATGCCCTCCTCCCCCCGCATTCCAACGCACACCTCGGTCTCACTCCCCCTCCCATTTCCCCTCCCATACCCTAGCCATGCTTCTACGTGCCCCCTCCTCCCCCTCCTTCTCCCTCCTCTCGCGCTCGCCGGAGCTCTCCCTTCCCTCCGCCGCGGTCGCCGTGGGGGTCCCTCGCCGGAGGCCCATCGGCGGCGCCGTGTTCGCGGCCGCCGCAAAGGGGGGGTCGCCGAGCCGCGCCATCACCGGCGTCGTCTTCGAGCCCTTCGAGGAGGTGAAGAGCGAGCTCGCGCTCGTGCCCCAGGCCCTCGACCAGTCCCTCGCGCGCCACAAGTACGCCGATGATTGCGAGGGCGCCATCAATGAACAGATCAAGTCGGTTTCCTTTCAATTTTAGTATATATATATATATATTTTATTTTTTTGTGGATTTGTTTCCGTTTGTTCTCGTGATTAACAGCTAAGATCTATTCTAGATGCGACAATTTGGATCATCTGGTTTGGTTCAATTTATACGTACTTTTTATTCTTTTATTTTATTGCATGTATATTTTCTTTTGATCTGTTTGCGATGTTATTTCATTGTGCTAATTTTTATTATTTTTTTTGTTCTCTTGATTTTGTTTACAGTGTTGAGTACAACGTTTCTTACGTGTATCATGCCTTGTTTGCATACTTTGATCGGGACAACGTCGCGTTGAAGGGCCTTGCCAAGTAATTTGTGATGAAATTTAACATCTATATATTTCACTTTGTTCAAGCCTTTTGGATCATATTGTTAAGCTACGTACGCGTCGGTTTCTTCGGTCTCAGGTTCTTCAAGGAATCAAGCGAAGAGGAAAGGGAGCATGCTGAGAAGCTTATGAAGTACCAGGTCTCTGCTAATTAAGATTCTTAATTTTATCTAATCGTTCTCTTTCTTTTTTTTTTCCTTTTCCATTTCAGGATCAGGGTATTACTTTTGTGTTTCATTTCTAATTTTCTAACACGTAAGGGACTTAATTATTATTATTATTATTATTATGTCTTTAGAACAAACGTGGAGGCAGAGTTAAGCTTCAGACAATACTGATGCCCTTAAGTGAGTTTGATCATGCTGAGAAAGGCGATGCTTTGTATGGTGAGCTTCTTTTCGGCGTTACTTTTTTTAGCATGGAAAAAGCCATTTGTAGATCAATTGTCGGATTGTATTTTACTCATCTGTTGTTGTCATGATAAGTTTACATGAATAGAGTAGCATGTCTATGCATGCATTCATTTAATAAGTTATATCCACATCGTTTCTACTATTTGTGTAATATATAACTTATAGAGGTGCCACGAAAGAGGAAGAATCTACGTTATAAAAATCGTATTAGATAAAGAATTGTTGCATCATCATACTATGATTATGGTTGTTGAGTGTGACTATTTGTCTATTGATTAAACTTTATTTGGCTCTTTGACTACATAGTGTCTTTCTTATATTAATGTATTATATTGGGTTGTTTGAAAGTAACCTTAGATTAGAAAGGTACATTACCCAGCAACAAATGCCATACTTTCCTTACTAATTTATTACTTCTTATAATAAAATTGAGCGACTCAGAAGGTTGTGCTCATGCGTGCTCACTAGCAATAATCATTCTGCATCTGATGCAAATTTGATTTGCTATGACACACTTTCTTAATTTCATTTGTTCAGCAATGGAGTTGGCTTTAGCTCTTGAGAAACTGACAAATGAGAAGCTTCTGAAACTGCACAGTGTAAGTGATCCCTGCATATGAAACCTTAGAGTTTTGATGAGCATTGGAAAACATTATCGAAGATCATTTTTCAATTCCCATCTATTGTCTCGATCAACAGGTCGCAGAAAACTGCAGCGATCCTCAGCTGGCAGACTACATTGAAAGTGAATTTCTGGAGGAGCAGGTAAAGCTTTTGGTTATCTGCTTTTTGTTCTTAACACCTCTTTTATTTTCCATTTCCGGATCAGGGTATTACTTTTGTGTTTCGTTTCTAATTATCTAACATGTAAGGGATTTAATTATTATTATTATTATTATTATGTCTAATTTTCTAACATGTTTTTTCTCGAATTATACCGATATTATGTTGGACATGTTTTTTCTCGAATTATACCAATATTATGTTGGGATATCATCATATGGCTTGTATCTAAGTAATCAACCACTCACCCTCTCTATGGCCCTTTTGAATCTAAAGTTAGTATTATTACAACAAGATGTAACTTGCTCTTTCATGTTGCCTTTTCTGTATCTTTTATTTTACAGGATATTTTATTCTTGGCTAAAATTGCCTCTACAAATTCCCCTTTTTTTTTCTTTGGTTCAGGTGGAAGCCATTAAAAAGGTGTCTAAATATGTTGCTCAGCTGAGAATGGTGGGCAAGGGACACGGTGAGGCTTTTGGAGACGATCTTTCTCCTCGCTTGTAGATCATGATCTTAAAATTTCGATGCTTCTTCTTTTTTCCATTCGTAAAATATACTCTGATTTTGTGCAGGAGTTTGGCACTTCGATCAGGTGCTTCTGCACGAGGGACATGCTATTGCATAAGACATCAGGAAGGGAATGGACTTAATTGTTGCATCCGCCTCGCTGTTATATTTTGATGCTCTTCCTGCTTATTGACCTTTGAATATCATAGCCGTTTCATGTCCTGTTAGAACGTAATATAGATGCAGCAGTAATGTGGGTCAATGAGATGAATGATGCTATATTCCTTAGCTTTTATCTTCTTCTTCTTCTTCTTTAGTTCAATCCATTACCTTATTAAAATGGCAAATTACTATTGTAATGGAAGTTTCGATGTATGCTTTTTAGTTTTTGCAAATATAATAAAAGTAGGTCTTTCGGTGGAAAATTTACTGTTTCTCATGTTCATTTGTTGGCACCCAAAATTATCGGTGCTAGATTTTTATTTTTTATTTTTTTTTTTTTGGAGAGATAGGTAGTATGTTATCTTCATTTATTTTATTTAGAAATAAATTTAGTTAGAAATATGAATAAATTCGAAGATCTCGAATATTAATCATTAAATCTTTTGTCACTCGCGTTAGGACAGTCGGTTGGTGTTAAACTTGTTCTTTAACCTCTAACTTTTTTTACCGACCGTTCCTAGCGCAAGTGGCAAAGGGTTTGATAGTTGGTACCCGACCCAAGTTTGAATCCTAGTTGATTCATATTTCCAGCTAAGCTTAATTCTAAATGAAATAAACGAAGCGGGTAGTGTGCTACTTATCTTTTTTTTGTCTCCAGAGTGAAAGTGATGGCTAATTTTTATTTAATAATAACATGAGCCCAGCACGACCCACATATATTCTCGTACATAGGATTTTTCTTTTTCCTTTGTTTTTTTTTGGAGAAAGGATAGTAATACCAACTATAAAAAAGGAGATTCACTTTGTTCCTGCAACCTTGCAAATCCTTTTGATGGGTACTCATATATACCTCTTGACCTTTTTATTTTGTAAGGTGAACATTCATCCACTTCATGCGGTAATAATTCAAATGATTTGTATAAATAAAAGAAAAAAAAGTACACAGGAAGGAACTTTCCTTTAATTTCTCCAGCCACCAAAATGTTTGTACATGCACATAGCAGTATTATTATTAAAAAGAAAAGCCCAAATTCTTTGATTCTCTATATCCACGCATGCTATGTATTATACCCAACCCCAAGCATGCCATATTGCCATGTATTACCCAACCCCAACCCCCTCTTTCGCCCCTAGAAGAAAGAGAAATACTATTTATACATCTAAAAATAAGGTATAAATTTTGTATTTACTTTACTTTTTTAAAAATGTAGACATTCTTTTTAATTTTTTTTTTAATAGAAAAAGATAGCACGCTACCTATTTCATTTATTGGACAGATGAATTAAATTACAAATGTGGGATAACCAGACCCCGGGGAGAGTAAAAAAAAAAAAAAAAACGTTACGAAGCAAGGAGAGAATCCCACTCCTTCATTTTAAGCTTTAGTCTCGTGAACCGCCCGTCCCGAATTTGGAACGATATTCGAAAGATTGTGTCATTTCGATCTTTCAAGTAGTCCACCAACACCAATTAGGTCGGCTTAATTCGCTTCTTAAGCCGATCCCTTCGTCCCTCCACCTATTCCATACGAGGTTAACGACGTCATTCCCTAGGTCTTGGGCTTTTTAATATTTTTACTATATTAAAAAGAAGAGATAATTATCTATATATTTTTCAAAACTTTTGAAATATTTTATATACCTCAATTTTTTTTTGCTTCAAATATAGTTTTCGTGCATTTCTCGTTTATTCAAAAATAAATCCGTTGTTTAGTATTCGTTAGGTTATCATGGAAAAAATTCAAATTAAATTTTTACTAGAATTAAAATAAGGTCAAAATATTTTTTATGCCTAACTTAAGAGGAATATTTGAAAGAATTTGAAACGTTAATTTTTTTTTTATATATTAGTCTTTTAAGCAGAATAAATAAGAAAAAAATTGTAACTTTTGGAAATATATAAGAAACTGCCTCTTTAAAAAAAATTAATGAGACTAGTGTATCAATGAAGAGAGAGGGTCAGATTCACACCTTTTTATTAAATATTGTAAATCATAAAAGTACCAGATCCAGTCATTTATAAATTAAGACCTACTATATAATTTGAAATGTATTTTAGGAAACTAACAAAACCCCTTTGCTATATATATCTCTTCTAGCTTTCCGCTAATTCCACTATCCTATATAGATAATATATATAGGGCATTAACAAATAACAATTAGCAAGAGAGAGAAACCTACAAGAAAAAAGGTAATATAATATTGGTTCTTCTTATTAAATCCCAAATTAAACCAACTTTTATATAACCTTCTTTTTTATTATTATCTTATGATTTTTAGGTCTCAGCTGATCAAAATGGCTTCCAAGAAGTGCTTCATAACAGTGCTAAGCTTCCTCCTCCTGTTTCTTGCCACAACTACTCAATCCACCAGTACGTGACATAATAAAAAAATAACTTTTTTGACCGACCGTCCCTACAAAGCAGTGACAAAGGATTTGGTGACTGATATCCGAGATCCAAATTTGAATCCTAATTGATTCATATATATTTCCAACTAAGTTTATTTTTGAAAAAACTACAAAAAAATCCCACTGTGGTTTCAATTTTTTTCACTTTAGTACCCTGTGTTTTAGAATCAAGTTAGTACCCTAAGGTTTCTTACTTGATCACTTTAGTACCCTGTGGTTTAAAGTGTATCAAATTAGTAAAAAACCACAGGGTACTAAAGTGATAAAGTGCAAAACCTCTGGGTACTAAAGTGATAAAGTTCAAAACCACATGGTACTAACTTGATACACTTTAAACCACAGGGTACTAAAATGATAAAGTGAAAAATCACAGAATACTAACTTGATACACTTTAAAGCACTAGATACTAAAATAAAAAAGTGTGAAATCACAGAAAGATTTTTTAAAGTTTTTTATTTATTTTTAAATGAAATAAACGAAGCGGGTAGCGTGCTACCTCCTATCTCTCAAAAAAAAAAACAAAAAACAAAAAACTTCTTTGGAAGTGTCCGTTTGATGGGTGGAGTTGGTTTTGAATTTGAGAACCAGAAAATGATTTGAAGTGATAGACACAGAGCTAGACAATTTGCAACGTAAATTAAAAATCTCAAGGTCCAATTAATTTCTTTTTAATTGATATACATGTAATTAGTGTAATTGATTGGATGCTCATTTACTCTGTAAGTAGGGTTTCTCCTCCCCGAAGATCATAAGGGCTACGTCGACGGTGCCCCATGGCCTGGATACGTTGGGAGGTGCCGCGTAAACAAAGATTGCATCAAGATTTGTGCAGCATATGGGCACTATAAGAGTGTTACGTGCGTCTTCCCTCCCCAGGCCGTTGATGCACTGGGGATATGTTATTGCTCCAATTAATCCCACACAAGGATTTAATTAGAAGAGCAATTTTACATGCATGCACCTCAACAGTTATAATAATAATCACTCAGTTGATGAAATATATTCAGAAGGATTTTCTTTAAAATCCTAACACTTCAAAGCGTCAAAAAAAAATAAAAATAATCGTACATTAACCGATATATTGGTTTGACATAGTACGTACGTAGAAAATTCATGTGACGATATTTTTTGAAATGTTGGTATTTAGTATATAGTAATGATGCTTAGAGGCGCTTTTCTTAATTTTTCGGTGTAATTTTATATTTTTTGTAGTGCTATGATATTAAATAGATTACATATCGGATGAATGAAACACGATAATTTTTACAGAATTATCAATAATCCTGTAAATGATCAAGAGCATCCTAATAGTCATTCAAAAAGGTTACCTGTAATCCCGTGAGGATAACGTAAACCAAGAGCACCCTAATAGCCATTCAAAAAGGTTAACTGTAATCCCGTGAGGATAACGTAAACCAAGAGCACCCTAATAGCCATTCAAAAAAGTTACCTGTAATCCCGTGAGAATAACGTAAACCAAGAGCACCCTAATAGCCATTCAAAAAGCATGCATCCTTAAAAATAGTTTATAAACAATTTTCGTAATTAGTGTGCAGCAAGTAGTTTTTAAAAATACTAGCTTTTTTATGAGATCTGAAAAAAAAATATTTTTTTTTTGAGAAATAGATAACAAGTTATTTGTTTCATTCATTAAGCAAAATAAATTAAGCATACAAAAATGAAAACAGCTTTGGTTTCCGAAAATAGATTAAAAAATAGTAGAAAGGAGTGAAAAAAAGAAGAAAGGGGAGAAGGAAGGTAGTAGAAGAAAAAAAAAAGAAAGTAAGATGTAGGAAACTAAAAATAGATCATAATAATAGTTCGTTCCAACCCTTCGTTAGTAGATTAACATGAGTCAGAGACCAAGTAACGTTGGGGGGTGCTGCCCGGAAAATGGAATTGTTTTTATCCGTCCAGACGATTCACCAGATTGCCGACAAAAAAAAAAATTTTGAAAAAAAAAAAAAAAACTATGTTGAGAATGTACTTGAGTGTTGCATAATGGGATCAGTTGTATCTGCCATTCACAAACATAATGAAGAGCAGATGGAATAGATTCATTGACAGCGGAAACTGTTGTTACCAATTCCAATCTCATCAAAAGATACCAAAATCTTTAGCATTTATGGATTACTTTTTATATCTATCATCTCCACGTTTGAACTTACCATTTGTAATAAATCTCCAATTTCATTACACACACACACACACACACACACACAAAAACAAAACAAAAAAATTTCTTAAAAATTTTTCATAAAATTCACTCTCCTTTCAATTACAATTTTTCACTCTTGTTTCAATTACAGTTTTTCTTAATAATGGCTCCAAATTGCAAACTCAATAATAATCGCCTATCTCATCACCACATCGTGGGTTAATTATGGCCACTCAATCCAATCCTAAGTGTAATCATCTCAATCACAAATCGAATGCGCACTTCATAATTATTTCAATTAACCAGTAAACAAAACTAAAAAATTAGCTAGTCACAAATAACTAATAATATATCATCAATAAATTTAATAAAATTTTAAAATTTAGAAAATTCGAAAGTTAAAATAGCATACATAAAGAAATTAAACACTTAATTAGGGACATTTTAGATTAATGGAGGGAATCTAGCACTATTCATTTTAATCGTTTATCTCCGCCTAAGACGTGCTCAGGAACTCCTATTCTCGTACTATATTAACAACTGTTATTTTTTAAAAATTTAAGATATTTTGAATATTTATATTCAATAATTTTAATGAGAATTAATTTATATGCAAGAGGTTATCTGATTTGTATGGTTTGTGGATACTTGGATACTGGGGAGGTCCTTATCTTGTACTATATATGTGTGGAGTTATGACACACCTACTCTTCCACACAGTTAATTAATTTCTCTTAAATATCCTGTTTAGTTAATGTTGAAATTTCAGTTCTTTTAATCAGTCATTTGAAATATAATTTCAAATAATTATTTTTTGAAAATATCTGACAGAATTTGTTTAAAAAAGTAGGGATATAATCCATTTGATTGTGTGTGTGAGTTTATTTATTATTTTTATCTCTTATGCTGGGCCACTAATCGTTATATATACAACTAGTTGGGTACGTAGTGTATGTAAACTTATGAAAAATGCTATTTGTAAAGTTAATTTTTAAATTTCTTATGTTAAATTTAAAAAACTTCGACAATCATTTCAAATTTTTAATATTAAATTAATTAACAAGCCAACAACATATATATTGTACAACGTATAAAGGGATCCGAAAAAACAAAAACATCATCTTAGAAAGCAGGACCAACATAGACTTCTTTTGGAATTACGTAAAAATTGCGTTACCTACGGTGAAAAAGGACGATAAAAAAATATGGTGGGAGAAGGCAGGACGGCGGAGGAAGTGAGAGTAACAGAACTCCAAACTATCTCGTCCGTACGTACTAATGATCGATAAGTATCTACCTATTAAATGATATTTAATGAATTCCGGATTCCGCATCTTCTTCACTTTAAATTGCAGCTCCCGGGGGCCGGGACCCACTGCTCCGGGAGAGTGTTTGGAGCCTCTCGAATATTCCCAATTCATATATTTTATAAATAGCCACTTATACTGGACACACTGAGATAAAAAACAAAAGCAGTAAATTTTGCAAATAATAATTTTCGTAGAGAGAGCTAGAGAAAAAAAGAAAGAGATGTCGGAGCAGGGCAGCAGCAGTTCGACCGTTTGCGTGACCGGAGGGAGCGGCTTCATCGGATCGTGGCTGCTCCGCTTCCTGCTGCAGCGCGGCTACTCCGTCCACGCCACCGTCAAGAGCCTCAGTATACTCTCTCTCTCTCTCTTCTTTTTCCCCTCTAAATTTGTTGCTATATACTTACTCTTTAATATTTGTCAGATTATTATCAGCAATATTACTTTAGAAATTTATTATTTTTAATATTTTATATAATTTAATATAATATCAAAATAGACAGTTTCAAGTTCTGTACAGACTCATAACGTTGTATTATTTTTTTTAAAATTTACTTAGATACTTTAAATAAAAATATAAACTGTATTTATTATCTGATAGTTTAAATTTTTAAAAAATAAATATATATTTTATATACTTTAGCAATTGCTCAAAACGCGAGACCAGAGGTTTTGTAACATTTTTTTACAATATGATTCTACCAATATAATCACTCTAAAATATAAAAATAATTAATATACTCAGAAGTTACGTTCTAGCGTCCAGCGCACTCAATCTTGCCCGGAGTACGGATTGAATGCTACTCAAATCTCTTCGTATAAAAAATTCTAATTTATTTTTAAAAAATTTAACGTTATAATTAACTCTCTTTTTTTCAAAAATTTTAATGAATGAAACAGATGTTGTCTATCTGTTTCTTAAACAGAATGTATATATATTTTATAATTTTTGTTTATAGAGGACGAGGGGGAGACGAAGCACCTGGAAGGCCTCGATGGCGCGGCCTCACGACTTCGGCTCTTTGAGATGGACCTCCTTGACCCAACATCCATCCTCGCCGCGGTGAATGGCACCGCCGGCGTCTTCCACTTGGCCTCACCCGTCATACTTGACGGCCTGCAGGATCCTGAGGTTTGCAATGCCCATTTTGATGTACTAAGATAGAATGTACTAACACGCTGTTTGGTTCGGGAATAAAAGATGAATAATCTCGTATACGTCTTTTATATTCAAACACTATTTTTCGTATTTGAAAATTACCGTTTTCGGATATCTAAAATAAGCCGGTATAATTCGATATAAACTAACTTCGAATTGTTGTTCTAATCTTATTTCTGGAACAATCGAGAACATGATTAATTAAACTCTAAAAATTAATTTAAATTATAGTATTAAATTATTAATTATTATAATTAATAATTTTAAATTATTAATTAATATAATTAATATTAAATAATTATCTCTGAAAAAAACACTTTGTTTCCCTCTATTTTTATTTTTGAAATTTAAAATTAAAAAAATTAAAATTTATAATTTATAATTCGTAATCTCAAAATTAAAGTTTATAATATTTTATTCTAAATTTAAAATTTTAAAATTTTAAATTTTATATTTTATATTTTTAAATTTAAATTTGATCTTAAATTTAAAGTTTGAAATTTAAAATTTAAAATTTAAAATTTAAGATTTTAATTTTACATTTTGAAATCTGAAAATATAAAATTTAAATTAAAAAAATTTAAATTTAAAAATTTAAATTCAAATATAATGAGTTAGATAATATCATTATTTTTTATTTATAAGTACCCACTATTCTTTTTTTTTCATCTTATTTATCGAAAAGTTATTTTTTTATTTCCGAAAACAACACAATATAACATAAAATTGATCTAATTTTTTACTTACATCTAAAGTTATATCTATCTCTAGTAGATATTCTTACTTATATCTAGGGGTGTAATACGGCCCACATTTTTCGTGCCAAAGCAGGCTAAGGGGCAGCCCGGCCCGGCCCGGATTTAATTTCGGGCCGGACAGTGCCGGGCCCTATTTTTCTAACTTCTGGCCCGGCACGGCCCTTTGGCCTTGAAGGCACGGGCCGTGCCGGGCTGGGCCGTGCTTCGGGCCGGTCTATCAAAGTGTTTATTTTTTAAATTTTTTTAAAAATTTAGTATGAAATTTAAAAATATAAGCAATAAATATTTTTATTTAAATTAATATTTTGAATAAAATATTAAAAAATTAAAAAAATAATTATACTAAAGTAAATATATAATTTTTTTAAAAAATAAATAAATTTGTATTATTTATTTAAAATATATATATATATATATAGAGTTGAGCTAGAATACTTTCAAAAGCACCATTGAGGTGGTGCTTTTGAGTTTTTAACCATTGGATGGGGAGATGTAAGGTTGAGATGATGGTGGTAGGTGGTGGTTGATGGGATAGGTGGTGGTAAGTGGAATAGTGTTAGATCCAAAGGCTATTAGTAGTCAAAAAGTAGATCCAATGGCTAGAAACTTAGAAGCACCAAAAGTTGGTGCTTCCAAAAATATTCTAGCTCAACTCTATATATATATATATATATATATATATATATATAATATAATATAATAGACTTTTGGTCCATTGGATCAAAAGATCTCCTCCCAAGGTTGGCAGACCTTGGGAGGAGAGCTCCTCGGGAGATGGGCCGATGATCCCTCCTCCCCAGGAGCTCAGACCCATGGCCCAAGGCATGCCTTGGGCCATGGGGTGCGGGCCGGGCTGGCCTGGTTGCCACGGCCCAAGCGGGCCGGGCCGTGCCAGGCCGCCCGCCTCCTCTCGGCCCGGCACGGTACGGCCCGAAACGGGCCTGAGCTGTGCCAGGCCGTCGGGCTCCAATTGAGTGGCCCAACACGGCCTAGAGCCCTGGGCCGGCCCGGCCCGGCACGGGTGCTATAGTACCCGTGCCGTGCTGTGGCCCGCGGGCCACCTGGCCCGTTTTTCATCCCTACTTATATCCAAACCAAACAATACATAAAAGTTTTCGAATTTTAGGCAAGTTTTACCCTCGAATTTTTTAGTTCTGAATTTTAGGCAAGTTTTACCTTCCTTGAATTTTTTAGTTAATTCTACCTTTTATTTTTCGTGCTCTGTTACGCACATAAAAAGCTTTTTTTTTTTTTTTTGAGGGATAGGTAGCAAAGCATGCTACCCGTTTTGTTTATTTTATTTAGAAATAAACTTAGCTAGAAATATGAATGTGATTCGAAATAGGATCTTGAGTACCAACCGTCAAGTCCTTTGCCACTTACTCTAAGATGGTCAGTTACGCACGTAAAAAGTTATTGCTGTCACATCCGTATATCAGTTCACAACTCACCCATCAGCCGTTCAAACTTTTGAAAATTTGAAGTGTCGAATGTTTGACTTAGGATTTGAAGTTCGGAGCCTCGCGCGTAGTGCAATTAAACAAACAATTTGAGTGTTTTTAAAATTGGATTGTGTGCAGAAGGAGCTGCTGGATCCTGCAGTGAAGGGCACGCTTAACGTTCTACGCGCTGCAAAAGAATGCGGAGTTGGCCGAGTAGTGCTGGTGTCTTCGCAAGCTGCGATGATCCCCAACCCCGACTGGCCCGTCGATGTGGCCCTGAACGAAGATTCCTGGGCTGATGTTGATCTTCTCAAGAAGCTTCAGGTATGCATCAAAACCGGAGATGATAACAATCTTAGAGGTAGTGAGTGGTGTGTCGAAAAATTGCGATGATAATAATATCGCTTCATGTTTCGACACAGAATAAGATCGATAAATATTGAACAAACGACTTATCAGGTTGATGGCGATGTCGTGTACCAATTCAATTCAGACCATGAATAGATTTAGTTTTGCTAGAACAAAGTATTCTCCAGTTAACATAGGAGTTGTATTAGTGGATATACGCTTGTGTAGGGATCTGTACGTGGGAGGTTTATAGTGCTTAGTGATTTTTCTTTTTCTCCTCCGAAGCATTGCTGCTTCAACTTGTTAACGAATGAAACGGTAGCATGCTACCTTTGCCTTAAAAAGAAAAAAAACATAGAAATTATATTTTGCAACAAAGCAAAAAATTTCTCTTTGAAACATCGATCCTACAAGGCTAATTTAGCAACAATTAATCTTCACATTGTGAACCTGATGCTTTTCTCTGCATGATTTGTCAGCTCTGGTACTGCTTGTCGAAAACTCTAGCAGAGAAGGCGGCATGGGAATTCGCTTCAAAGGAGGGTTTGGAGTTAGTAGTGATCAACCCCGGGATGGTGCTAGGTCCGATTCTCCCACCTTTTGCCGGCGCCAGTGTCAAAATCTTGCTTCATCTTCTCCAAGGTAGGTATTAGACTACACTATCAGACATTTAACAGAGTATGATTTTGTAAGAGGAGGTACTTATAACATGCGTGCCAGGTTAGGTAAGGTATGTATATTTTTATTTTATTTTCTTCCGAATTGATGACTGCCGGAGCTAAGTGCTGTTTGAGTACAGTCATCCCCAATAGCTTTCACTTTCTTTGCACTGCTTCGTTTTATACCTCCATAAATTGCTGCAGCACGGTAACTATTAAATTTGCACCCCTTCATGACTCAGGAGCCCAATTTGACATGGACGATCTTTACAGTGGGTCCGTCGACGTGAGGGATGTGGCGCAAGCGCTGATACTGTTATACGAGAACCGATCGGCTCAGGGACGGCATCTGTGTTTAGAACGCATTGAACGGTGGATTGATTTTGTGAACAAGGTTGCAGAACTCTACCCCGAATTTTTGGTTAAAAGGTATAAGAGACTATGTTTAACTCAAATTATTTGCTCTTGGGTAAAAGGTTCTTACTCCTATACCCTTGTAAGACACATATTTACATAGATGCATAGTGATATCCCTGAGATTAATTAGTGTGTATTTTGCTGTTGTGTCCTCAGTGCAGTTGGTAACATTTACATTTTAATTTAGCTAAACGCCTCTGATTAAGCTGTGACTTAGAAATAGGCACCAGTTTTTCTCTTCGTAGTTGGCATATGCACAGATACGTATAATTCTTTGCTTATATAATTTATCTGATTTGTGTTAGCCTGTGTTTGATAGGGTTGAAGAGGACAAACAATCTTGGGTGGTGAGGGCCGAGAGTCCCTCGAAGAAGTTGATCGAGCTGGGCCTTCACTTCACTCCCCTTGAAAAGTTCATCAAGGATACAGTGGAGAGTTTGAAGAGCAAAGGTTACTTTTAAATGAATGGAAGATGCGAAGAACCCTGCGAATAATTTCTCCGTAATACATGTTCAGATTATGTATGTGAGAGAAATAGTATGTTTTACACATAATTGGCGAACTTGTTTATCTTCAATAATGAAATAAGGGGCCCCTTAACATTTAACTAGCTTTTATGTCTCATCATGGTGAGTATCTCTTCGTAATTTGTAGTGGATATGTCTCAGTAAGATGAGATGGTAAAAGTAAAGCTTGTTTGCGGCAGTTTTAAGCCCTTATACATTGGCTTCTAAATAAATTGATGAGCTGTTTGGTCTAACTGAAGGTTTTACAAAAGTGTTGTTTAAATTGATTTTTTTTTAAAAAAGATGCAGGCTTTAATATATACTAGGTGTTGGTTTAGAAAATAAAGCAGTTAATTAAGAGGTTACGAAATAGGCACTAAATAATTGGCTAAAAGAGATTGCAATTTCGTGGCTCTCTTTCTCCCTATTTTACTAAAGAATCTTTATTTTTTTTGTTTCGAGAAATAAGGTAGCGAGCTACTAACTTCGTTCATTAAGTAAAATGAACTAGTTAAAATTTCAGTTCTTTTAATCAGTCATTTGAAACATAATTTCAAATAATTATTTTTTAAAAAATATCTGACAAAATTTGTTTAAAAAAGTAGGGATATAATCCATTTTATTGTGTGCGAGTTTATTTATTATTTTTATTTCTTATGCTGGGCCACTAATCGCTATACAACTAGTTGGATAGTGTATGTAAATTTATGAAAAATGCTATTTATAAAGTTAATTTTTAAATTTCTTATGTTAAATTTAAAAATTTCTGACAATCATTTCAAATTTTTTAATATTGAATTAATTAAAAAGTCAACAACATATATATTGTACAACGTATAAAGGGATCCGAAAAAACGAAAACATAATCTTAGAAAGCAGGTCCAATAGGCTTCTTAATTATCTGTTTGTTTCCATGCGTAATATTGCATGTCGCATATTGTGATTTGTTGGTTATGATATATTTTCTATATAAGATCCTATCGGAAAACGCAGAAATATATTACTATATGTTTATTTTCAACTTCATTCTATCTAATAACGTTAGTTTTCAACTTCATTATATCTAATAACGTTATATAGATCTCAATACCAAACTAAGTCTTGAATTGGTAATGGTAATATTTTTTGAGAAAAGGTAGCACGCTGCCAGCTACTTTATTTGGAAAGCCTATGAATTTGGTTTGGTTTGAAGGTATTTGGATGACATAAGGTTATTGGGTTTTATTTGTGGACTTTGGATTTCGGGTCTTTGGTTTTTTTTTGTTTGTGAATTTTGTGGACTTTGGAATTTTGGGTTTTGGGCATTTGTTTGTGGATTATGTGGACTTTGAAATTTTGGTTTTGGATCTCTACACGTTTTGGGCCTTGGACCCAAATCTGCAGGTGGACTGAAATAAATCTTGTGTCTGGACCCAATTCTGCATGTGGGCTGAAACGGGTTTGGGCTCTAGTGTTCTGGATCCGAATTTAATTTTAAATTAATTCTGTACATGGGCTGAATTTTCGGTCCAATATATTTTGGGCCTTGAGTCCGAATCTGTATATGGGCTCTGCATGTGAGCTCCCCATCATTTTTTTGATTGTGTATGAAATTGGACCCTATGATGAACCACTTCCAAGACAAATTCACTTTCAAATTCTTTTCTTTTTCTCTTCTTTTCTTTTCTTTCTCTTTTCTCTCTTTTTTTTTTTTCTTTTTTTCTTTTTTGTTTTTTTGCTCCTGTCAGGGAGAGAGGACTCCTCTCTCTCTCTCTCTCTCTCTCTCTCTCTCTGAGTACAAAACCGAGAGAGAGAGAGAGAGAGCTCATCAATTTTTTTGTTTCTTTTTTTTTCTTTTTTTTCTTTTCTTTTCTATTCTTTTTCTCTTTTTTTTTGTTTGCTGGGAGAGAGTAGTACCAATAATAATTTTTTTTTTGCTTCTTTTTTTTGTTGTGTTGACTGCCAAGAGAAATCTAAATCCCTTTTTCCTTTTTTTTTTTATTCTTTTTTTTTTTTTTTTTGTTTGTTGAGAGAGAGGGGGGGGCAACTCCCTCTCCCTCTCTCTCTCTCTCTCGGTCCGAGAGAGAGAGAGAGGGAGGGTGCTCCCACTCCTTTTCTTTTCTTTTCTTTTTGTTTTCTTCTTTCTTTTTTTTTCTTTTTTTTTGTTTGACTGTGAGAGAGAGAGAGAGAGAGAGAGATGTTCAACAACTCTCTTTTTTTTATTTTTTTATTTTTTATTTTTTTTTACTGTTTTATTTATTTATTTTTGTCCAAGTGCACAAAATTAAATCGCGTCGAAGGCGACAAATCGGAACCCATCCGTTTTTTTATTATCGTTACCGCGTTTTATTTAAATACGTGAAACTTAATCATATCGAGCCTATCACGAAAATGGCCGCACGATTTATCCTCTTGATCATGTCGAGTATCGCGAAGATGGCCGCACGATTTTTATTTTCGACCATGTCGAGCCTATCGCAAAGATGGTCGCACGGTTTTCATTTGTTTTTTATCCATGTCGAGCCTATCACGAAGATGGTCACATGATTTAGTTAACAAAATATCCGATGCTTGTTCGACTGTGTCGAGCCTATCACGGCAAGATGCCGTGACGGCTAGAGATTGATCATACATACGCACGGCGAAAAGAACGATTCGACGTTAGATTCGACGCTCAAACCTATCACGTAAGATGATTTGATTGATCAAATCAACAAACGAATCGTACTTACGACGTTCGTATGCATGTGTAGAGGTTGTCGTTGTCGCGTCGTCGTCGAAGTGGTCGAACTCGTCGTCGTTGCGTCATCGTTAGAGTCGGAGGTTTTTTTTTTTTTTTTTTTTTTTTTTTTGTGTGCTGTTTTCGGATTGGAGGGGGGGTGCCATGTGCACCCCCCTCTCTGGCAGCAAGACCCAAAAGGGACTCCCCAACTTGTACCCGAGAGAGGGATAGAGAGAAGAAGGGAGAGAGAGAGAGAGTAAAAAAAAAACTCTACTTTTTTTTTTTTGCTTTCTTTTCTTCTTTCTTCTTTCTTCTTCCTTTTCTTCTTCTTTTTCTTTTTTCTTCAAATCTCTTTCTTCTTCTTTTTTTTTTTTGTTAAAAAAAATCTCCTCCTCTCTCCTCTTTTAAGCTTTGGATCTTATTTTATATAAGATTCAAAGATAATTCCCATTTGGGAATAAATCAAAAATTAGTTTATTGAGGAAACAAACCTTAATCAACTAATTATACCTTTTTTTATTTTATTTTGAATACTTTCTTTCTCTCTTTTTCCTTCTATATTTTCAACTTGAGTTTTGAATTTTGAATTTTTTTTTCTTCAAACAATTGGTAAGGACTGCATTGACCAGTATGAGTCTACCGCTTCTTGAGAGAAGTTTGGCATGCCATCCGTCAATTCTGTACTGAATTTTCTGAATAATCTCTCTCCATACCGCCTTTGTGGGTGATCTAGGGCAAAAAGGAAAGCCGAGATAAGTGGTTGGCCGGGTACCAACTTTGCACTCCAATAGTTTTGCTTATCTTGCCACCCTGGCCTCGATCCGCCCCATATAGTAGAGTTTGATAACACATTCATTCATGTCCCAACTATCCAAGTAAATATATACAGATAAAGATGGAGGTAACGACATCGTCGGTATTAATGATTGAAAAGGATCTACCTATTAAATATCATTTAATGAATTCCGGATTCCACATCTTGGCATTAAATTGCAACTCCCGGGGCCGGTACCCACTCCTTCGCGAGAAATACTAGCATTGTCCACATCCATCCTGCTGAATTGTAGAGAGTGTTTGGAGCCTCTCAAATATTCCCAATTCATAAAACTTATAAATAGGCACTTATACTGGACACACTGAGAAAAAAAAACAAAAGCAGCAAATTTTACAAATAATAATTTTCGTAGAGAGAGCTAGAGAAAAAAAGAAAGAGATGTCGGAGCAGGGCAGCAGCAGTTCGACCGTTTGCGTGACCGGAGGGAGCGGCTTCATCGGATCGTGGCTGCTCCGCTTCCTGCTGCAGCGCGGCTACTCCGTCCACGCCACCGTCGCCAATCTCAGTACTCTCTCTCTCTCTCTTTTTTCCCTTCTAAATTTGTTGCTATAGACTTACTTTTTAATATTTGTAAGATTATTATCAACAACATTACTCTTGAAATTTATTATTTTTAATATTTTATATAATTTAACATAATAACAAAAATAGAAAGTTTCAAATTCTGTCAGGTTCATAATGTTTATATTATTTTTAAGAAAATTTATGTTTTGTGCTGAGAGTGTTAAATATAAATATTAAGTGTACTATTATCTGATAGTTTACATTTTCAAAATTAAATAATTATTTTATATATTTTAACAATTGCTCTAAATGAGAGACTAGAAGTTTTGTAAGATCTTACAGTATGATTACTAGTACGTGTAGGTTTTGTGTGTTATTAGGAGCATAGAGATTTTTGTGCTCCTAAGTCGCTTTCTAACTTTCAATCGACGATCTCTCGTTAAACTTGATTCAGTATTTAAGATATCTAGAAAATAAATTTTATGGTTTTTTCAATATTATTTATCTAGCAAGCGAAAAGAGTTCAAAATCAATAATTTTTAAGTGTTGATGTATATCGTTTCATAAGTATAACGGTGAAAAATATTCAAATCGATGAAATTTGATAAATTTTTTTTTTATACTATTTAATGTAAGATCAATATCTCTTATCGAAAATTTCTGTTATATAACTACTTTTTGTGAAATTTTTATTTACGCCTTTAATTTTGAACCCTTTTAATCCTTTGGTAAATAATATCAAAAAATCGTAAAATTTATTTCTAAATACTTCAAATAAGCTAAATCAAATCTAACTAAATCGATCGTCGATTTAAAAGCTCTATTATCGAAAACAGCTTAGACCTCCGTACTTCTAATAGCACACAAGATCTACTCTTACTAATATAATCACTCTAAAATATAAAAAAAATATTTTTGTATTTTATTCTCAGAAGTTACTTTCTAGTGTCCAGCGCACTCAATCTTGCTCGGAGTACGGATTGAATGCTACTCAAATCTCTTCGTATAAAAAATTCTAATTTATTTTTCAAAAATTTAACGTTCTAATTAACTTTTTTTTTTTTTCAAAAATTTTAATGAATGAAATGATGTTGCGCTATTTGTTTCTTAAACAAAATGTATATATATTTTATAATTTTTGTTTTTAGAGGACGAGGGGGAGACGAAGCACCTGGAAGCCCTCGATGGCGCGGCGTCCCGACTCCGGCTCTTTGAGATGGACCTCCTTGACCCAACATCCATCCTCGCCGCGGTGAATGGCACCGCCGGCATCTTCCACTTGGCCTCACCCTTCATACTTGACGGCCTGCAGGATCCTGAGGTTTGCAATGCACATTTTGGTGTACTACGATAGAATGTATTAACACGCTGTTTGGTTTGTGAATAAAAGATGAATAATATATCTCGTATACCTCTTTTATATTCAAACACTATTTTTCTAATTCGAAAACTATTATTTTCGGATATCTAGAATAAATTGGTATAATCCGATATAAACTTCAAATTGCTGTTCCAACCTTATCCCTGGAACAACCGAGAACAAGATTAATTAAACTCTTAAAATTAATTTCAATTATAGTATTAAATTATTAATTATTCTAATTCATAATTTTAAATTATTATTTAATATAATTAATATATTTAAATTATTAATTAATATTAAATAATTTATCTCTAAAAAACACTATGTTTCGCCCTATTTTTATTTTTAAAATTTAAAATTTAAAAAATTAAAATTTGTAATTTATAATTCGTTATCTCAAAATTAAAGTTTATAATATTATATTCTAAATTATAAATTTTAAAATTTAAAATTTAAAATTTTATATTTTTAAATTTAAATTTGATTTAAAATTTTAAATTTTAAATTTTAAATTTTAAATTTAGATTTTAAAATTTGAAATTTAAAAATATAAAATTAAAATTTTAAAATTTAAATATAAATATAATGAGTGGGGTAATATCATTATTTTTTATTTATAAGTACCCACTCTTCTTTTTTTTTCATCTTATTTATCCTAAAAGTTATTTTTTTTTATTTTCGAAAACAATCCAATGTAACGTAAAATTGATTTAGTTCTTTACTTATATTTAAAATTATATCAATCTCCTCTAAAGTAAATAATTCTTACTTATATCCAAACCAAACGCGCCATACATAAAAGTTTCCGAATTTTAGGCAAGTTTTACCTTTCTCGAATTTTTTAGTTGGATATTCTACATACACTTTATTTTTCGTGCGCAAGTAAAAAGTTATTGCTGTCACTTCCGTATTTCAGTTCACAACTCACCTATCAGCCGTTCAAACTTTTAAAAATTTGAAGTGTCGAATCTCGAATGTTCGATTTAAGATTTGAAGTTCGGAGCCTAGTAGTGCAATTAATTAGAGCAATATTCCTATGCACCAATAAGATCTTGGCCCGTCATTTTTTTTAAATAAATGATAGAGATGTCTTTGAGATAAGAGGGTGCCTGGCTTTTGTTGCCTTAGATACTAGTCACTCTCTTACCAAAGGTATAAACTATTTCCTCATATGTAAAATTGGCATTAAGGATATTTTTTTATAAATTTCTATTTTTATCCCCATAATGCCCCTTTAGTAATTATAAAATATTTTATTCTATTTTTGAAAAGTTTCACCCACAGAGAAATTCATAGAACGTTTAGTTTAAATAGTTAACAAAATTTATTTTTTTAACTATAATATAAATTAAATTTAAATTTAAAATTTAATTTTAATCAATATTTTTGAACTTTAATGTTATTTTTACTATCGAATTTAACAATTTGAATTTAATTTTAAAAATAGAAGCCTTTAATTTAAATAAATAATAAAAGTTATGTTTATAAATACAGCAAAATTTATAATTTAAAATAAGTTAATATATTTGAAATTTTGTGTTATTTTAATATCAAATTAACAATTTGAATTGAAATATACTATTCATTTAAACATAAATTTTTTTGTTCTGAAAATTAAAATTAAACTTAAATTTGAATTTAATGTACACAATTATAAAGTTTAAGCTCACATTGAACTTTTAAATTCAATTTTATAAAAGTTTATCACTTATCAAATTAGCACTTTCTAATTTGGTAAGTAACAAAATTAAATAAGGAAACAAATATTTATATAGAGTTAACCAAATTTAATAATTAATTAGCTTGTATTTGTTTTTCCATATTATCCTTACGAATGGTAATCTGTTGAGCAGGTAACTATCATGCAAAAGTCAATCTCGTCCTTACAATATGAACGACTGGATTTAATTTAACCGGTGTACTCAAGCATTCCTCGTGCAATTAAACAAACAAATTGAGTGTTTTTAAAATTGGATTGTGTGCAGAAGGAGCTGCTGGATCCTGCAGTGAAGGGCACGCTTAACGTTCTACGCGCTGCAAAAGAATGCGGAGTTGGCCGAGTAGTGCTGGTGTCTTCGCAAGCTGCGATGATCCCCAACCCCGACTGGCCCGTCGATGTGGCCCTGAACGAAGATTCCTGGGCTGATGTTGATCTTCTCAAGAAGCTTCAGGTATGCATCAAAGCTGGAGATGATAACAATCTTAGAGGTAGCGAGTGGTGTGTCGAAAAATTGCGATGATAATAATACCGCTTCATGTTTCGGCATTGATGTTTCGACCTGTTGCTTAATTCACTTTCTTAACGAATGAAACGGTAGCATGCTACCTTTGCCTTAAAAAGAAAAAAACATAGAAATTATATTTTGCAACAAAGCAAAAAATTTCTCTTTGAAACATCGATCCTACAAGGCTAATTTAGTAACAATCTTCACATTGTGAACCTGATGCTTTTCTTTGCATGATGTGCCAGCTCTGGTACTGCTTGTCGAAAACTCTAGCAGAGAAGGCGGCATGGGAATTCGCTTCAAAGGAGGGTTTGGAGTTAGTAGTGATCAACCCCGGGATGGTGCTAGGTCCGATTCTCCCACCTTTTGCCGGCGCCAGTGTCAAAATCTTGCTTCATCTTCTCCAAGGTAGGTATTAGACTATACTATCAGACATTTAACAGAGTATGATTTTCTAAGAGGAGGTACATGTACTTATAACATGCATGCCAGGTTAGGTAAGGTATGCATATTTTTATCTTATTTTCTTCCGAATTGATGACTGCCGGAGCTAAATGCTGTTTGAGTACAGTCATCCCCAATAGCTTTCACTTTCTTTGCACTGCTTCGTTTTATACCTCCATAAATTGCTACAGCACGGTAACTATTAAATTCGCACCGCTTCATGACTCAGGAGCCCAATTTGACATGGACAATCTTTACATTGGGTCCGTCGACGTGAGGGACGTGGCGCAATCCCTGATACTGTTATACGACAACCGATCGGCTCAGGGACGGCATCTGTGTTTAGAACGCATTGAACGGTGGATTGATTTTGTGAACAAGGTTGCAGAACTCTACCCCGAATTTCCGGTTAAAAGGTATAAGAGACTATGTTTAACTCAAATTATTTGCTCTTGCGTAAAAGATTCTTACTCCTATACACCTATAAGACACATATTTGCATATATGCATAGTGATATCCTCGAGATTAGTGTGTGTTTGCTGTTGTGTCCTAGGTGCAGTTGGTAACATGTACATCTTAATTTAGCTAAATGCCTCTGATTAAGCTGTGACTTAGAAATAGGCACCAGTTTTTATCTTCGTAGTTGGCATATGCGCAGATACGTACGTATAATTCTTTGCTTATATAATTTATCTGATTTGTGTTAGCCTGTGTTTGATAGGGTTGAAGAGGACAAACAATCTTGGGTGGTGCGGGCCGAGAGTCCGTCGAAGAAGTTGATCGAGCTGGGCCTTCACTTCACTCCCCTTGAAAAGTTCATCAAGGATACAGTGGAGAGTTTGAAGAGCAAAGGTTACTTTAAATGAATGGAAGATGCGAAGAACCCTGCGAATAATTTCTCCGTAATACATGTTCAGATTATGTATGTGAGAAAAATAGTATGTTTTACACATAATTGGCGAACTTGTATATCTTCAATAATGAAATGAGGGCCCCCTTAACATTTAACTAGCTTTTATGTCTCACCATGGTGAGTATCTCGATCTTCGTAATTTGTAGTGGATATGTCTCAGTAAGATGAGATGGTAAAAGTACAGCTTGTTTGCGGCAGTTTTAAGCCCTCATACATTGGCTTCTAAATAAATTGATGAGCTATTTGGTCTGACTGAAGTTTTTACAAAAGTGTTGTTTAAATTGATTTTTTTTTTTTAAATGCAGGCTTTAATATATACTAGGTGTTGGTTTAGAAAATAAAGCAGTTAATTAAGAGGTTACGAAATAGGCACTAAATAATTGGCTAAAAGAGGTTGCAATTTCGTGGCTCTCTTTCTCCCTATTTTACTAAAGAATTGACAAAAGATTTATTGCGATAAACTACAATAATTGGGGTTCGAATTTTCGGGCTTGGGCTAGGGTTTGGATTTTGTATTTTTGATGGGGTTCGGATTTAGATTTGAATTTTTAAAAATCTTCGGATTTATTAGGATAAACTACAATATTGGGGTTTGGATTTTTTGGGCTTGGGCTTGGATTTGAATTTTGTATTTTTGATGGGGTTCGGATTTAGATATGAATTTTTAGAAATCTTCGGATTCAAATTCAAATTTGAATTTCAGATTAAGAGTCAGGTTCGAATTCGAATTCAAATTTTTAAAAATCTACGGACCCCGAATCCGACAGTGTGACGTCGCTGGAATAGAACACCAAACTGAAACTATGCCCACAGGTTGAAGAACCAATTGCAAATTTTCTTTAAGGGCCTAAAATGCTAATATTGAAACGTTTCACCTTTAGGACTAAATTTGTTTATTTTAAATATAGTTCAATTTTCATAACAACCACTCAATAGCATCTTCTCCCGCTTTTCCCTTTCCTTTATGCAACCCCACCCGTCCCCTCCGAGGAATCACCTACAGAGGAAGCGATCTCTACTCAAAACAAACCCCTCTCTCTCTCTCTCTCTCTCTCTCTCTCTCTCTCTCCCATTTCCATGGCGTCTCCTCATCTCCTCTTCGCCATTTCACTCCTCTCGCTCCTCTCCCTCTCTCCCTCTCATGCATCGGCCACTAAGAGGGTCTCCTTGTCCCTCTACTACGAGACTCTGTGCCCTTACTGCTCCAATTTCATTGTGAACCACCTCTCCCGGATCTTCGACAACGGGCTCGTCTCCTTCGTCGACCTCGATCTCGTCCCTTACGGCAACGCGAGGGTTTCCTCCGACGGCTCCTTCATTTGCCAGGTCCTCACTCCCAATTCCTCCCCTTCGGAATGTTCCCACCATGTTTTTGTCGAAATGCCCCTGTAAGATTCTCGATTGCAATATTCGCTGTTAATATTGGAGATTAAAAAGAGTCTATGTGTAGATGATGGTGGAATCGATCGGAAAAAAATTGCACGCATATCTCTTCGAAGTAGTGAAATTGTGTATTTGTCCCTCATAAATTTCAGCAGTTTGCTTATTTATTCTTCTGTGTGTCATTGATCGTCTAAAATTGAATTTTCTGAAAATTGTCTTTTTGGCCCCGAAAAAGATCTTATAAAATACTTTTACCATCATTTTTTTTTAAAATCTCTAGCTTCTTTGTTCCATCACTCTTTTCATTCTATTTGAGCCTTAAAAATCTGAAAAGAATGCATATTCGTAAGAGCGTAACGGTCCAAACGGTGAGAGAGTGCCGGTTAATTAACGGTAGTCAGTTGGTAGGAATAAGTTGTAAACTTTTGAAATTCAGAGGGATATACTTCTTGACCGACAACATTGAGGGACAAGTGTGTCATTTCCATACTTCGCAGGGAGACGTATGCTATTGACCGTAAAAATTTCATTAATTACTGGAAACAAGCACATGCCAATTTACTGCCTGCGACCTGCAGCAGCATTTATATATTTATGGGTTTTTTGCAGTGAGATTGGTGTGTCTTGAATGAGGAGGTAGGTGGATTTTTCATAACCTTTGTGTTAAATGATTTTTTATGATCCAGATGCCTAGAAGATGATTTTCTTTTAACCATTCTTGTTTCATCCCGCAGCATGGTGCGAGTGAGTGCCTTCTGAATGTCATCGAAGCATGCGCAATCAAAGAGTGGCCTGATGTGGTAATGTACAAAGAATTACGGTTATATACCAATGTCTTGTTGTGACGAAATAATATGTCGGTGGTCGCCTTTCCAGTGTGGAACTTTTTGTCACACGAAACGGGTGAATTTCAAAATTTAGGAGTTTTACGTGTCTGTTTGCAAAAGAACAATGGTTCAGGGGGCTGTCAGTGCATTTATCTTTATTGAATGCTGTGCTGCATTATACATAGAAACTGTTTTTCTTGATTATTACTTTATTAGCATAGCAAATGTACGCTTTGTGCATTTTCAGACTCATGCAGAGATTGTCGTTAAAACATATTACCTTGTAAGATTATTTTTATGTTAGTTTTCTTGAATTCTAATGCAGCAAGAGCACTTCCGCTTCATTCACTGCGTTGAAAATTTAATTCTGGGACAGAAAGAAAACGAGTGGCAATCTTGCTTCCAGCTAGCTGGCCTGAGTTCGGAAGCGGTTGTAGATTGCTATAATAGTGGATATGGGAGGCAGGTTTGTTCAACGCAATAAATTGCGAATAAATCTCTCTTTTGAAGTTAACTTTGAATGAATCTCATCTAGAAGGTTTCATTAAAGAGAAATATGTTAGGATGGTTGTCTACACATCACTCTTCTCATTTATTTTTCTTTCTGAACTTTTGCATGTTAATATTTGTATTAGATTTACCATAACCAACTTATTTACATTTCACCCCTTATTTTTTTCTTGGAGAAATCTGTAGGGGTTAGTTCCTAAGTATTGTTAATTTCAAATGGTTATTGCTTTTATTCTAGAAATCATTGTGGTTGATCCAATCTTAGTTGACCAAGCTTTCATCTACATATATATATATATATATATATATATATATATAATACAATGAGATTATACTTACAGGTGCTTATGAACTTCTCTTAATCTGATACAAATGCAGCTTGAACTACAGTATGCAACAGAGACAGATGCTCTTCGCCCCCCTCATCAGTACGTTCCTTGGGTGGTTGTTGATGGGAAGCCTCTCTATGACGTTAGTTTCATATTCTACAAGCCTACGCTTAACCTTAGTTTTATATTTCATTCCTGTGTGTCCTGTTTTCCTCGTACCCTTTCTAAGCCTTTTGAGGTATGTCTATGCTGATCAACATACTGTTATCAGTTTGCCTCTCTAGTTGATATAGTCATGCCTCAACTACTAGAGTTAACTCAATCCAAAGTTATTTACTTTTCGTTTATAAGTTACAACAAAACCATAATTTGCATTAGCGAAAAAGTTATTTGTCCACTTTTTCATGATTTTAGACATGGCATATGATTGTTATTTTCTAATCAATCTTCAATTTGCTTATGTTTGTTAATGTACAATTGCTGGAGAATGCATGAAGCAATTCTACGCAATGTATTGATCTTTTAGTTTATGTTGCTTCTTTCTTTTATCGTTTTTTCATTATGCTCCTAAAAGTTCATACGGCAACAAACTGCAGGAAAATGCATAATGATCACAACTATGGCTTCTTGATTCAACAAGGCTTGTTACTTATCGTTCTTTCAAATTTCATCTTATCTGTAGGGACTAAATTACCAAGACAAAGTGCTAACTGATCCCCCGATTATATTCACGGCATGAATGATGTTCTAACTATTTTCTTTTCATTATAAGCCTAGAAAATGGACCTTGGATCTGAATCCATATAGCTTTAACTAAGATATAGCTATTAAGAACTGAACCGAAACAAACACTTTGTTGGGACAATCTATCATCTGAAATCTCATTCCAACTAGTCAGCTTAATTACTTTTATTACTCATTCTAAAATGTATATACCTTCAATTTATGTGACAGATTGTGTACCATTAAATTGCAGGATTATATGAATTTTGAGGCTCATATCTGTGGAGCTTATGATGGTAAACTTCCCAAGGCTTGCAAAGGACATAGGCAATCGATTTCCCAAGAGATGAAAGCCAGTAGAGGAGATCAGGTGTGCCTTCCTAGTGAGACAATCAGCTCATTTGCAGCTAGAAAGAGTAAAAAGAAGAGGAATAAGTTTACTTAAATTTTCATCCTTGTTGTTCAACCTGAATTTCCATTTAGTTTGGTAGTAGGGCTGTGGGACTTATTTATGATTCGAAATCTATAGCGAATTCCTGGTATTGGTAGCATTAACAATCGATATCTTGGTCTCTTATAAAAAGAGATTTCTGGGCCATGCAAACATGATTTAGTTGGTCAAGAATGCCCCAATTTTCTACACTTTTTTAAATATTGTTGTGTTTAGGAAAGAGAGAAAAAGTAAGGTGCCTTTTTGCTTATACTCTCTATGCTCGTCTGAAAATTTTGGAGGATTCTGTCTTTCTTTCAAGGACCCTAGAAGGAACATACACTAGGACTGAGAATAAATAGTTTTTTTTCCTTCTTGTTGGAAGTACCATATCAAACAGCAATTGACTTATAGAAATTGCAATTTTTATAATCTAACTTGTTAAATGCATTCCTCTTTTACTTGCATTTTATTATTCCATTTTTATCTTCTCATCTCTTCATATCCATAAAAATTCTGATAAGGCTTTTTACCCATTCCATTCCCTTGTGTCCTCCTCTTATTGTCAAATCTTTTTTTTTTTTTTTTTTTTTTTTTTTTTTTGGGGTCCCTTCTCTTCAGAAGAATCCACGCAAACTGGCTATTGCATTTATTATGTGGGTTTTGCTGTTGCTGTGATCTCGAACTTCCATTACACCCAAAACATAATGCTTGGGAAAGATGAAGTTATAGAAACACTAATTCCATATAGAAGAGAAAAATTGACAGATTTATCAACTCTAGATATGACAGAATTGGATCAGGTGTACATTGTGGTGTCTGGCTTTTCTGTTGAGTCCTGCTGCTTACTGGAGATTCTTCTTGTATCATAGGACAAGAATGAATAATGTAGTCAACCTCAGAAAGTGGATCGTTTGTTTTTCTTTTTTATCTTCTGTTGCAGTTGACACATACAGTAGGCAGTTAAAATGATTCAAACTCATTGTTGTATTTTGAGAACTAGTGAGTTCCCCCCTTGTCTTTAGCTTGTGGCTCTCATAACAATGGCTTTATTTATGTATTTAGTTTGTAGACTTATTGGGGTTTGTTGTGAAGTTGCTGCAGGAATGGATTCATCTTAGATTAAAAGTTGATTGGAATCATCTGATTTACTTGCATTACAGTGAGACTGGGGTAAGTGATTGGTTCTGTTTGTGAGCAATTAATAGCAAAGGAAAGAATAAGTTTTAGGTACTACAGCTGCATATTTCCTATATCTGCTGATCTGTGATTTATCAACGGGGTCGGGTCGATCTGCATGTACATATTCGAGCTCAGATATTAGTGCTTTTCAGAAGATCTTTGGGAGTAACCGTATCAGTACAGTTTATCAGCCTGAAATAAGATGGCTTAACATAAATTCATAATTTTTAAACCAACTGAAAATGCTTTGGGCTTGCATGAGAATCTATCATAACCAGTTGATTTTTTAGCATATTTATATTACATTTTAGGGTAAATTTCAAATATCCTTTCTCATTGTAGTATCTTCTGATTTAAAGTGTATCAATTTAGTACAATATAATTTTATTTTATTTTTTTTCGTCAACCCCGCTGTTAACTTTTTGTTAAATTACATGCAAAAAATTTTAGATACCCTACATATAGTAAAATAAAAAAAAAATTACGAAAATAATATTTAAATCACAGAGCACTAAAGCAAGAAAATATGAAACTAAAGGCGGCTAGCATTTGAAGTTTCCCCTGCATTTTAAACCCCGCACCCGCATAGGATTGTTTATGCGCCTGTCCGGACAACAATCGTGGCTATTTATTAATCGGCAAACATTCCCACGTTTCTCCTTCACCCGGCTCACGCCGTTTGCCTGCAATCATCTCCGTCCCTCGTGCATCCGCATACGTGCAAATCTCCCGATTTTTTTTTATTATTATCCTTTTAAGTTATATAAATATTTTTTAAAATTTTTACTGCGTTCACTCGCCACACCTCTTCGTGACAGTGGCGTCATCGTTCCGCACTTTAATTTCTCCATCCGAACATAAATGCTCCCCTAGTCTCCTCCCTCCCTTCCACTCATGGCGTCGATCCTCGCTTTCCTCTCCGAGAGGAAGCACTCGTTCTTCCTCATCCTCTCCCTCTTCCTCCTCTCCTCCCTTCTCCTCCTCTCCCTCCCCAGCGTCCCCATCCCCTTCTTCTCCGATCGCCAACGCACTCCTCCGCCCCCTTTCCCCCCTCCTCGATCTCCTCCTCCTCCTCCGACGACGACGACAACGACGACGACGACGACGATCCAGAACTCTAACCCTAGCCCCGCCGAATCCTCCGGCGATGAGAGGCTACAAGATGAGGGAGATGAGGAATTCGAGTTCAGGTGGGAGATCTGTAGGGTGGGGAAGGGGGTGGAGGCGGCGGATTACATTCCCTGCTTGGACAACGTGAGGGCGATCAAGCAGCTGACGTCGAGGCGTCACATGGAGCACCGGGAGCGGCATTGCCCGCGGCCGGGGCTGCGGTGCCTCGTCCCGCTGCCGCGGGGGTACCGGGTGCCGGTGCCGTGGCCGCGGAGCAGAGACATGGTGAGGATGATTCTTTGGTAAGGGATCTAGTAATTCTCCGTGATTAGTAATCGGATTGCGATGCTTGATTGCAATGTTCATGTTTCTTCTCATGGAATGTAGAGCTAACACGTATGATCTAAGAATTAGTTCACTTAACGTCTATAGTTCAAAATTTTGGAAAGAGGAGGAAAAAAATAAGCTGAAAACTGCAAAACACAATCTAATGAAACATCGCAAAGGAAAGATTTTTTACTGGGAAAGAGAGTGTACAGAGCGAGATTGTTTGTATGATTACCTTTTTCCAGAAAATGAATGAGAGTGCTTTATGAATGTATTTAGGCACTAAGGAAGACGAATGGTGAAACCAATAGGTAGAGCACCTGTAACAAAAACAAGAAATCAATATGTAGTATAAGCACACATTACATAGCATGATTTGAGGCTCTAAACGACCCCGTTTTCCCCGCCCAATCCTCCAACACAGTTTGCCCTTCGACTCGTGAGTCCAAATTCACAGATTTGTTGTTTTTTTTAAGCAGACATCTAAAGCTGAGTGTAAAGCATAGCAGAGCAAAAGAGAAGTTTAATGTTGTGGAGATTTTTCAGATTCAGCACTATACACCAATTAAGCATATGAAATGGCTGATGCAAGACAGAGTTCATCATATAAAATGTCTGAGATAATCTTGCAAAATGTGGGTTCAAGTTCTTTCAGCATTGCTTTTCCTGGATTTCCGTGTATTAACATGTAACATTCCCCTGAAATATTATTAGGTTTTGTTATTTCCTTGCACTGTCAGTTTCATAGGTTTTAAGTTTGCGTAAAACATCTGACTGTAAGATATAAATGATACAGTACACTTCCTTGCTCTCAATGATTTGCTTCTTTGCTCAATATTTAGTTGAGATGAACTAGCAAGATATTTGCAGACCACACTTTACATAATTCCTTTTTTCTCAATGTTTTTGGTCTTGTGTCGACAATTAACTTGTTCTTCTAATGAAAATGGTTATGCTCATCTAAGTTAGAAATGTTGAAGATGGGGACTTGGGCGTTCCTAGTGCTTGCTTATTTTCTTGGATTATTAAGAATTTAGATCTGGCTTTATAGAACTTCTTTTTTAAAAAAAATGTCCCATTCTAATTCTTTCTCCAGATATGGTATGGCAATGTTCCTCACCCTAAACTAGTTGAGTATAAGAAGGATCAAAACTGGGTTCGGAGATCAGGAGACTATCTTGAATTTCCTGGAGGTGGAACTCAATTCAAGCAGGGAGTAACAAGCTACATTCAGTTCATTGAACAGGTAGATGATAATTATCCAGACCATGAGGATATTATTGATAGCTGAAATTGAGAGAAGACTGTTTTGAAATATGAAATCTAGTTATACACACTCAAATAATGCTTAGGGTTCAACCCTAGCATGCTTTTCAAAATAGAAAAGGTTATATATACCACATGGTGCTATACTTTTCCGAAGTAACAAATGTAGCGCATTCCTGTCTTTTCCATATTATTGGTGCTTTTATTTAGCTGACTGCACTAACATGCTAGGAAGATTTTTTTTCTCTCTCTTCCATTTTTAAATTGTCCCCTGCTGCTTTCTTCTGGGTATATTGTGCTGGAACTTAAAAATTGAATACCCATTTGGTGATTTATGATGTATGAAAAACCCTTTACGTTACAAATGTTTGTGTAAATCATGTCATAAGAAGAAATCTCTATTGTTCCAGTGACCATGTTCTCATACGTTACGAAATAATATGCAGATCTATTACATATTCTTTTCATATTGTCTTTTTCTTAATTTTCTAGATTCTGCCAACTATTGAGTGGGGAAGACACACAAGAGTTATACTTGATGTTGGTTGTGGTGTGGCAAGTCTTGGTGGATACCTTCTGGATAGGAATGTCCTTACTATGTCATTTGCCCCAAAGGATGAGCATGAGGCTCAGATACAATTTGCACTGGAACGTGGAATTCCGGCTTTTCTATCAGTGATTGGGACCCAAAGGCTTGCTTTCCCTGATAACGTGTTTGATCTGATTCACTGTGCGAGATGTAGGGTCCATTGGGATGCAAATGGTATCATACATACATAAATGTTAATCATGGGCCAAAATCTTCGATAAATATTGTAGAGTTGTTTTTCTTTCTTTCTTTTTAAGGGAGGAAACAAACATTAGATTTATTTTTTTTTCTTTTTCTTTTCTAGGTGGACGGCCATTATTGGAGCTCAATAGGATTCTCAGGCCTGGAGGTTTTTTTGTGTGGTCTGCAACACCTGTATATCGTCATAATGAAAGAGATGAAACCGTCTGGAATGGTAACATTTTCTTTTGTATATGTTAAATACCGCCATGTTTTTCATAAATCATGTCTAACTATCTGCTACATGTTTTCCTCCAACTTATTTTTTTCAATTACCAAATAAAGAAACATTTTTGCTCTTAAGGTCTTTCCGCTTTCTTGTTAAGCAGAAAAAGGAAAACAAATCCTCATGAGTGCTCACGTTTTGCTTGTCGAGTAAATTTATCCACTATCCAGTGGAAGTAGACAATTGGGAGGACTATTGTCATATTAAAACTAAATTTTTTGACCTGACAGGTTTGATTAGTCCTTAGAATATAAACAATTTTGACCTAAAAGGAGATCATTGTTCTCTTTCCTGCAGCTATGGTGGCATTGACAAACTCTATCTGCTGGAAGACACTGGTGAAATCTAAGGATGAATCTGGAATTGGTGTTGTAATATATCAAAAACCTGTCTCGAATTCCTGCTACATTCAGAGAAAAACCAATAATCCACCTTTATGTGCTCAGAATGATCGAACAAATGTATCATGGTACTCCTCTATCCATTCTAATCCAGACTAGGTGCTGATCTTATACTTATTTGATTAGTGCTGATCTTATACTTATTCCTATTTTGCACCTGCAGGTATGCCCCACTTGATAGTTGTATTTCTCAACTCCCGATTACCAACTCTGATCAAGAACATATTTGGCCGCCTCCTTGGCCTGAAAGACTTAATACGTTTTATTCAAGTCAACATGAAGAGCCAAACGAAATTCAATCTGCAGAAAAGTTTTATGCTGATACAAAGCACTGGAAATCACTTGTTTCAGAAGTATATCGGAGTGATCTTGCAATTAACTGGTCCAGCATTCGTAACGTCATGGACATGAATGCTAGATTTGGAGGGTAAGGCAATATACTTGAATTTCTCTAAACCTGTTCTGTAGGTTACTATGAAGTTTCATTTAAGAAAAGTATATTCAAGTACCTCTTGGCATTCAATTAAAGAAATTTTGCTTTTTGTTCTTTGCTAAAGACTTGTATGCTATAAATGGTTTTCATTGCTCACAAGTCACAACACAAATTTTATTAAAGCATCTTTTTCTCCTTTCCCCTGCTGCTTTCTGCATGGCTAATTCATGTGAAAGCATTCAAATTACTTTACAAACTTCCATTCAAGCCCAATTTTTATTATTGGTAGGAAGAAGTTACTGATCATCTAAATAAAAATAAACAGATTTGCGGCAGCACTGATGGATCAACCTCTCTGGGTGATGAATGTGGTACCAATTAGTGAGCCAGATACTTTAGCAATTATTTATAACAGAGGGTTGATTGGGTCATATCATGACTGGTGTGAAGCTTTTAACACATACCCTCGGACGTACGATCTACTTCATTCGAGTTATCTTCTGGAAAATCTTATGAAAAGGTAAAGATACTCAACCCTATAATAGTATGTTTTTGAAGCTTATCGTCTTCTCCTTTTTCTCATTTGGTTAGGCAAGAGGAAACTCCCTGTGAGTGTGATATTTTCCTTCTCTTTTCAGATGCGACGTCATTGAAGTAGTGGCTGAGATGGACAGGATACTAAGGCCAGGTGGATGGGTCTTACTGCAAGACAAAGTGGAAATGATAAAGAAGATACGCCCCGTATTACGATCTCTTCACTATGTGACTACCACCAAACGGCAATTTCTTGTTGGTAAAAAAGGGTTCCTGGCGCCCAGATAGTGGAGGATCCTCCAGATAAACCGTAGAGCACTCAACGACCAATCAAATTTTGAGCAAGGACTTTAAAAATGGTTTCTCAAGTTTTCATTCACTTTATCTTCATCTACTGAGCTGATTAGATTGCTATAAAACAAAGTTCATCTTGTGACAGAAGCAGCTCTTTACAGGGCACTCCCCAGTAATCTTCGGGAAAGAAAAAGCAAAACAAAAACGAGGAGGCTCTGTCTGCTTTCTGATTCATCTCCAATTCTTTCAACTGACTGCTTATTAAGCTGCGGCAAAACTCTTCGATCCAACGCTAATAAATAGGTAACTTAACAGCTTCTTGTGACAGCAACAGTTGATTGTATGCACTAACTAATGCTGATAAAATGTCTGATTTTTTGTGTAGCAGGTCAAAGGAGTGATCGCTTGTGTTAATTTAAGGACCTTGGGCACAATCTTTGCATTGTTTTACTCTTCATAGTCAACCAATAACAAAATTGATTAATTGAAAATCTCACTAACTTCTATGTAAACAAACGGGGTTAATTTAAGGACCTTGGGCACAATCTTTGCATTGTTTTACTCTTCATAGTCAACCAATAACAAAATTGATTAATTGAAAATCTCACTAACTTCTATGTTGTTAAGTCCAATGCCGCGGTAGTGTCTCTAATTTCCGCTTCCATCTGAACGGTGACGGAGCTGTGTTTGTGGTGCTTTGTAGCCTTTGGATGTTTCAGTATAAAAATAGAGTAGCTGAGTAGGTATATGTATTATTCTCTACTTGTAGAATTGTGGGCTGGGCCCGGTCCGATGCAAAAGCCATTTGGTAATGTAGCCCAGGTACGGGCCCCAATGGGCCCTATGATGTGGGCTCTGGGCTGTAAAAGTTTGGGCCTTATTGGGCCCTAATGGGCCCTAATGGGCTGTACGGCATATTAGCAGGAAAAAGACTCGGTAAAATGTAAGGTAGTCCCAGATCGATACCAAAACTGTAACTGGAAATCAAAATTATAAATCTTTTTTTTAAATTCGGTAGTAAGTAATTTGAAATAGGGTTAATATCTAATATATCTTCTAAAACTTCAAAAATAGCTGATTTATCTTCGGTTAACCAAATTATCTTTATTCATTTGAAAAAATAAATCCTTCAAATGTCCCCTTTGTCTTCTAGGGTTCACAAATGGGATTGGAATTTTCGTAGGGTATTTTAAAAATAAGAGATATATTTAAAAACTTTGAATAGCAGTAAAAAAATATATAACCAGAAATAAGTAGTCAAAGCGATTACACCCACTGCCAAAAGTGTAATCTATGCATAGGAGCCAAAGAAAGAAAGAATATTTTTGTACTAAAGTTGCAATAGATGTGCCCAACTTGGGCAATGATTCTGTTACTCATTACTAGCGGAGTGTATTTTAAAAGAGCACGCATTACAATACAAGATAATGTTAAGCTACTACACCCACACAGCACAGCTACGTGCATGTAATGCCATAACATCCATATGATTGAAGAGGTTGCTTTAACATTTTATATATTCGAATAAGGATAGATGATGCATGCGGACTTTTCATCGTTTTAATTAATAAAAAAAAATTCGAATAATAATATTTCGAGAAATTACAGAGTCTACAACCCGAAAGAGAGTTGTAGAATCACAACCCTCCGTCCAAAATTTAAACAATCTTTTTAAAATTTTTAGTATTTAAAAAAGTATAACAAAACAAATAAAGAAATATGAATCTTATAAATAGTGAAATTACATAATTATAACTCTTCGTCTAGTTGTTGGAAAAATTTTAGAATACAACGAGTATATTGGTGGGGTTGCGTAATAAACTAATAAAATATTTTTTTTAAAAAAATAGATATATTCATCATGATTATAAAAAAAAAAATTATTATATTTTTATTTTAAAAAATAATAATATGATTGACTTATTATTGATGATATGGTGCAAATGTAGCAGTATAAAATTCCTCCTAGTTGTTGGGCATCATAACTCTCGGCAAATGATTAATATGACCCATTCAACGACACGACAGCAGTACTTTTGTTTTTTTTTTTTTTTTCAAAAAACATCATGGGGGGTTCATATATCGCACGGCTCACAGAGCCTCCTATGTCACATTGATATTAATCATATTTTTCTACCGACCGACCCTAACTTTTAAAGAATTGCAGTATTCAAGATCCTAGTCAATCTTAATTGATTCATATTTTTAATGTTTATTTCTTAACGAAATAAACAAAGTGGGTAGCATGCTATCTATCTCTCTCTCAAAAAAAAAATCATATTTTTCTGTTTAAAAGAAAAATATACTAAAAATAATTTTTTATTAATCATGAATTCAAAATTTAATTTGTTGAGGATACCATGTATTATCAGTAATATAACTGATATATTAAATTCTTTTGGGAAGGCAGGGAGGGGGGTGACGCGGCCATTGGTTCGGAAACGAGTGGCTGGGCGGGAATCACGGGGATGAGGTCTCAGGGTCGGGATGGGTCGGTTCGGGTCCGGACGTGGGGGCGGGATGGGGTCTGACCCATTCCCCTCTTTTTGACTCGGTGTCCACACCGTCCCCGACAACCCCATCTATTTAGTCTTCAACCCTCACCCCCACCCCGGCCCCTCTCTCCTCCCTCCTCCCCCCCTCCCCCTCGTCAGTACGTCCTCCACTGTCTGTAAACACTGGATGTCCTCTAAGATTCGAAAAAGTATAAATCTAGTGTACACACATCCAGATTCAATTCTAATATTTGTCCTCGATACTGATAGAAAAGACGGTTTTTATGCGAAAAAATATAATAATAATTCTCTCATCTATCGTATATGTCGTATGATCACTACAAAAAAAAGTTATATAAGAACGCTTTTTAGACGACGCTTAGAAAATACCGACGCTTCAAAAAGCGTCGTTATATGATATCAAATAATTTATTAAATGATAATAAATTTTACTATTATTTTTAATTTTTTGACGCTTTAAAACGTCAGGATTTTAAAAATGGACACTTTAAAACGTATATTCAAGTTTTAAAACGTTAGAACGTATTTTACCGACGCTAGATAAGTAATATATACGCATTCTTCATTTGCCAACGCTTTAAAAAATAACATTGGAATAAATTTGGACGCTTTTAAGTATCATTAAATATAAAAAAAAAAGCGTCATTAAATGTAACGATTCACCTTATATTAATAATGAGCCTCACATAATTTTTTTGGGTAATAAACGTACATATATGTTATCTATTTTATTAGTTATCAAATGCTATCGAATGTTCAAAACAAATATCATATATATCCGACTACTAATAAGCTATATTTTGAAAATAAAATAACTACTCTGTAAGTAAAATGTGCTATATATCATATCAAATTATGAGTATCAAAATTTTTCAAAAAACCAAAATCAAACATCTAATTAACAATCGAACAAAATATTTTCATGCCGAATTATAATTAAGTTATTATTTAATATCGATCCCATTTCGACATGAAAATCCGACCTTAATCCCCACCGTAATATATATGATCCTCACATTCACATAGATATTTGGGTGACATGCATCTCAGGTCTCTGCTTTGAGGGTGTAATATACTAATATGTGACCGTTTCGTACGTGGGAAATTTTTCTATAGAGAGGTTTGTTAGCTGCATTAGTTGCTGACGCACAGTGGGTCATGGGGGCTCATGACAAATGAACGTGTAAACTTGTCGACTCGTTTTTGGCTCAACGTGAACTCACTCTCATTCTACCTACAAATACGAACCAAAAATTTGTGATCATGCATGAATGCTTTACTTCAGAATTGTGCAGCTCTGTCGAATCTGTGGAAACAATTTCTATCAGTGAATCGATAGAAACAAACAATCTTCAGAAGAAATTATTATTATTATTATTGTTATTATTATTATTATTTTTTTTGAAGTCCGGCTGCATCACTCCTGTAGCCTAATTTATCCTTTCAATGTATGAAGTGGGTAGGATGCTATTTTATTATCTAAAAAAAAATAGAATTGTGCAGCTCTAGTAAGCTTAATTAGTTGTCGCTCTTGATTGCATGCATTAGAAAGCTTGAATGCGCGCAACAATGTATAGATGATGCCTTAATAGAGTAATTAATCTGTTTTTATGAAATAGAAATCAAATACTATGTACACTAACAATGTACATATATTAACATACACATACACATTTACATATATGTGTAGCTTCTACATACCATATATGTTTTTATATATTCTCAAAATGAAAAGAAAATAAAAGAGTTAGATGCACTCAGGATCATCAACTTGTATTTATATGTTTGCAAATAACTAAACCATGAGTAGAATTGAGCTCCTATGTTTTCAAAAGTACCAAGTAATTGGTGCTTGTAAGTTTTTAGCCATTGGATTAATAGATGTGTGGTTAGGATGATGTGGACTCCCGTGAATTAAGTGGGTGGTTGGTTGAATAGTATAATCTAACGAATGAAAATGATTAAAAATATAAATCTAACGGTAAAAAAATCACAAGCACCAAATGCTTGGTGCTTTTACAAGCACCATAGCCGGACTCACCATGAGTATACATTCAGTCAATATATATTCGATCAACATAAGCTTTTTCGATCTATTTTGGCTTTTTTTTGGTTTTTTTTTTAAAAAATCAGAGATCAAGATGCAATAGCTGGCTTTTATCAGCAAGAATTAATTATGTGTTTAAAATTTTTGCAATATTCATGATATATATAGTTTTTATTTTTAAAAAAAAAATAGCACGTTACCCGCTTCATTCATTTCGAAAATGAATGATATATATAATTAACTTTTTCAAGAGAGTGTAACTATGTTAAATTAACCGGTTTATTTATTGCACCCAACTAGAATTCAACTTCCATACAATCTCATAACTATTCCTTTTCATACTTCGCGCTTTCTTATTTTCTCTAATATTAGGATTAGATACAAGTTTCAGATGTTTCTATATATAGTACCTTATCTAAGCGAAAGTGATGACGACAAGGAAATAACTATGATTTAAAAAATTATTTTCTCATTAATTTGTTTTGGAGATGTTTTTTAGATTTAAAGATTTTTTTTATATAGAATCAATCCTCAAAATTTAGAGATAAATTAGAGGTATTTTTATTTTTCTTAGAGATAAATTTATTTATATTAAAATTAAAATGTTTTTGAGAATAAGGTAGCATGCTACCCGCTTCATTCAATGAAGATGTGAATTAGGCTACAGGAGTGAGGCAGCTGGGCCTCGCGCAAAGCAAAAAAAAAAAAAAAAAAGTACCACTACTACTACTAGTAGCAAACAACCGACATGAACTCTTTCCAAAAATCCACCAACTGCTTCACCTTGCATGCGGCTCTCAAAGGATCCAGCCTTGTCGATCTAAAAATGATGATGTTTCTGCACTCCCAAATGACCCACCAACAGGCCGCTAATTCCGAAATCCAATTATAAGTACCATATGGGCATTTCCTAACATTAAAATTAAAATGTTGGAATTTGATTATAATTACAATTAATAGTTTTTTTAATATAAATATAGGGACAAAATTTATATGGCCGGTAAGAGTCTTGATTAATGAAAATTTTATTTATATAGATCCATCTGCTCATTCTTATTGCATGTCCTACTCTATATGCGGTTTCTTTCTTCTTAATTCTTTCGCTTTCTTCTTTACTCAATTCTTCTTTTCTACCTCTTTTACGCTGCAAATGGCTGCAGGAGTTGCTATAGTATTTTTCAGCCTGGATCAAAGTTGAAAGGTTCTCTATCAGAGCTGAAAGATCCCCAACTGGAGCACAAAGATACTCTATTGTGGCAATAGATTCTTTATCGAAGCAAAAGTCGCGATCTTAAATTAAATTAATGTATTTTCGATCATGGATTCTATTCACTTATTCTTTTCGAACTTCTATATATAAGATCTAATGAAGTTTTGTGTCGAGTACAAATTTGATGACTAGCTAGTTTTTCCATGATCTTATTTTGAGAAAATTTATAGAAAAGTTAGATCTAATTACTCTGTATTACTTTTCTTTTCTCTATTTCATTTCTTACAGGAACATTATTATGAAATCAAAATATACTAAGCACGTGCAAAATTCTCATTGTTAGAATTTTCATAAATATGGCCAAATTAATCATATCTATTTAAATTTAATAAAATTCTAATCAGACTTTAATGGGACGTCGAAATACCATATGTTCCACACCATATGGGAGAGTGCGTGAAATAAGAAAAGAAACTAAATTATCCGAATTCGGGTGATGACGTTCATACTGGTATCGGACTTTTCACATCCGTAGAATTTTTTTTTTTTTTTTTTTTGAGAAAAAGGTAGCATGCTACCTGCTTCTCGCATCCGTAAATTGATCCAGATATTCTTCTCTACAGTGCTTTAAAAATCTATCACTCACTACATAAGATAAATACAAAGACAAAACTGTATTTATGATGATAGACATAAAATTAAGAATGGGTATCATGCTCAGGCGACTATGGCATGTGATAAAAATATTTTTCTAACCGCGGAGAGAAATATTAGGTATTATTTTTATGGTAGTCATGATAATTTGATGTACTATTGTTCCAGCAGTTAGAAAGCCAAGCCACCAACTCCATTGTTTCTGATCCGTCGCCTTCACCAACTGCCGATCGATCCCCCTCAAGATATTATTGAGGAGCTTGTCATCCTACTATGATTCATCATTGCCGACATTACAGTAAAGGCCGCCTTTTCTGCTACAAATTGGTCTCAAAATATAGTGGGGTATTCGAGATCCCAAGTTCGAATTCTAGTTGATTTATATTCCTAGCTAAGTTTAATTCTAAATGAAATAAGCGAAACAAAAAGTATGCTAGTTACCTGTCTCTTAAAATATATATATATATATATATATATATAACTAGGCTATTATCTTTATTAATAGACCAAGTCATTGGTGCTACCAAGTTTTGAACCGTTGGATTGAGAGATGTGCAGTTAGGATGATGTAGGCCCTCTAGGGTTAAGTGGATGGTTGGTTGAATAGTATGATCTAACGGGTGAAAATCATCAAAAGGATGAATCTAACGGTGGAAAACTTGGTAGCTCCAAGTCTTCGTTATTGATAGCATAAATGATTATATATATATATATATATATATATATATATATATATATATATATATATATATATATATATATATATATATATATATATATATATATATATATATATATATATATATATATATATATATATTACTATTAATTATTTATTAATAGCAGTAAGTTTTTATGCTATCAAGTTTTTGAATTGAGAGATGTGAGGTTAGGATGATGCGAGCCCCCAAAGGGAGGTTAGGATGATGTAGGCCCCCAAAGGGTTAAGTGAGTGGTTGGTTAAATAGTATGATCTAACGGGTGAAAATAATCAAAGGGGTGGATCTAACGGCGAAAAATTTGGTAGCATCAAATGCAATGCTATCGATAAGATACCACGACTCATATAGAACTATTACTATGCTACTATATATATATATATATATATATATATATATATATATATATATATATAGCGGGGTATCCTCCTCCACCAACACATATATAGGTTTTTCTATATTTCGAAAAAAAAATATTTGTGTGCTTTTATAAACTTCTAGAAGCCAATCATCTTTTTCACACTTACACAATCGGGAAGCTATTAATGAAAACTATTCAAGCTTTCGAAATTGGACTATATTAATTATCATATTATGCTAAATATTCAATGGCTAACTTCACTGTTGCTGATCTTAAGAACGAGTATGTAGTGAAAGTATACAAATGTGGCCAAGAAATCAACTATAACTGAAATGTTTTAATTATTATTCTTGTTACTTTGTTGTCGAGACTTTTAATAGATTTTTAGAATTTTTCTATATTGAAAAAATTTCAAAAAATTAGGAATAAAAATATAGAAGTGTTAAATTAGAACTAAATTTATTTTGTATTAGAAAATATTTTATGATTGATTAGGAATATTACAGTTAGTATTTTTTTTCAATATAAATAGAGACAAGGCTTATGTCTGAAGAAAGTTTTGATATATGAAAATTTTATTTAGATTATAATTAGTGTGGATCTTTCCCATCGACTATATATGTCTCTTATCATGCATTAATTCTCTTATCCTTCTTTGGCTTTTTCTTGTTACTCTCTCCTCTTTTCTTTTTTTTCCATCTTTCACCCGTTGCCGTAGTATTTAACCACTATAATACTATAGCTACAGTACTTGGTACAGTATTTTTCCGCCTATGTCAAAAACTTTTTTTTTTTTTTTATATATATATATAAGGGCATATTTGTTTCACCGAAATTAAACTTTAGATTGAAATGAACTTTGGGTTGAAGTGAAGTTCGGTGAAAACTATTTCTTCCCCGCTAGCTATTTATTTTATAGTTGTGAAAGTGAAGTTTTATTAGTTCTGCTAATCATTTTTTTGGATAGAAAGTGTATGATATAAAATTATAATTTATATATAAATAAAAATAATATAATTATAATTTAATTAAAAATAATTAAATAATTTTTTGTACATAAATTATAGTAATACAACAATAAAATTATAAAGTAAAAAAAATATTAATACTTAATTAATCAATTTCTATCATATTATAATAATACAAACTGAATAAAGAAAAATTGAAACTTAATTAATCAATTTTTACTATATGTTAAATACGCCAACTGAATAAAAAAGTAATTAGTATCATAATTAAATATATTTAAATATAATTATCTTTTACCTAGTATATTATTTTATTATTATTTTTTTACCTCTCTTCACCGTAATTAACTTCGGCCCACGATGGGCCGAAGTCAATTACGCCGTTTCAGATTAACTCGAGTTTTGACCGTAACTTTTTTATGGTGAACCAAACAACGAAAATGATTGTTTATGACGAAAACGATTTCCCCTTTTTCCACACCCAACTTCCACCCAAGCAAGCATGCCCTAAGCGTGTCTAGTGTGTCATTTACAACTTCTCTACAATAAGATATACACTAAAGGCCTATTTGTTTGGATGACAGTGGAGATGAGTGAAATCGTTTTTGGCCTACACAATCACTTCCGTTGTTTGTTTTGTCGTATGTGACGCCCCAACTTCCTAAGGGATCACCCATGCATCCTAGAACGCCCCAACTTCTCAGACAGTCACTCAGCGTGTGTGACACCCAAACTTTCCACGAGATTATCCATCGATCCTAAAACTACTCTCATTCTAACAAACTCTCTTAAAATCAAAATTCTTAAGTCGTATGTATAAGACTATCTGGGGTTTCATATTCTCCCCCCTAGGGTTTCATATTCTCCCCCCTATTAAGCCCTAATGCTCTCGTAAGGCTCAGACTCACAAATATCGATCAGACAATGTGAGACTCATCTCACTAGTTCCTCCCTAGGGTTTCATATTCTTCCCCCATTAACCCTTTTATATTCTCTCCCCACTAAGCCTTGATGTTCTCGTCAGGTTCAGACTCACAAGTATTAGACGATGTGAGACTCGTCTCACTAGTCTATATCAATCTTGTGGTAAGTTGCGCTCCATCAACTAGTCTAAACCGATCTTGTGGTAAGTTGCGCTCCACCCACAACAGTCAACAGTATGAGAGTTAGCCTGGCTATATAATCCTAACTCAGTCGAAACTCATCTCTCCCTTTCGGCCAGTAATTGGCTATGATACCAACTGTGACGACCTGATCCGCTAGCAATAATAACTTGTTGGGTCAAAACTATACTGTCACAAAATACTTAAGCTTATAAGTTATTATGTTTAGCCTAATAAAACTTGTATACCCCTACATATATCTAACCATAACTATCCGATATTAGATTATTGAGGTATCACAACGTAATTGACTTCGGTCCAGAAAATTAATTACGGTGAAGAGAGGTAAAAAATAATAATAAATAATACAATGAGTAATGTTAGTTATATCTAAATATATTTAATTATGGCACCGATTACTCCTTTATTTAGTTTGCATATTTAAAATATGATAAAATCTGATTAATTAAGTTTTAGTATTTCCTTTATTTAGTTTGTACATTTAAAAATAAAAATTGGTTAGTTAAGGATTTATATTTTTTTATTTTATAATTTTATTGTTGTATTATTATAATTTTTTATATAAAAAATTTATTTACTTTAAATTAATTTTTTTAATTATATCGGAATATGATTATATTATTTTTATTTATTATTTATACATATATGATAGTTTACATCATTCATTTTCTACCAAACAAAAAACAAAACTGAATAAACTTTACTTCTATAGCTATAGAACAAATAGTAGGCAAGAAATAGTTTTTACCGAACGTCATTTCAATCCAAAGTTTACTTCAATCCAAAGTCTAGTTTCAGTGAAATAAACAAGCCCAAAATAATATAGGAGATTGATATACATTTTTCATAGTTAGTGAGGGTCATGATTTCTACAAATATTATTTAAGCTCATCTAAGGCTTCAATTTTCCCTTTCCTAACATCAATATATATAGTAAATTAATCTTCATTTGTCTCTTTGTTAGCTTCAATATTTAGTAAAATGACTCTTACTTCAAAAAGACTCAAATTGTCTTTCTCATACCATCAAGTAAATAGATCATGCTTAATTGCAACTTTTGCAAATATCAAGATCCCAAACTTTATGCTGCCATGCAATAACCCATCCAATTTTACCATCACATTAATACTCCAACTATAAAATCAGGCTCATCATATAGATTACCAGAGATCAATCTAAAGCCACTGGATGACAATCAAGGAACTCCAAGATACACAAAGGATTAATTATTTGTAGACATTACCAAAAGAAGAAATATTTTTACACCATGGATTATATATAGTAACGACTCGAACTAAATCTCCAAACTAAGAGTCACTAAAGATATATCAAGATATTAACTAATCCTACAAGCAAGGATTGCACGATCGAGCAACAATTACCTAGCTAGCTACTACTATATGTATTTACCTGGCAATTTAGCTTGTATTAATTTAGCATAAACATGATGCACATGCATGCACAAGGCAGAAAAATTCAAGTAACCCCAGGTGAAATGATGCGTTTAATTTTCCACATAATTATCAAATATTTTCATGTACGTGGCGCATCTTTTGAAGAAATAAAATATGCAGAGATGTTGGTACCAATTCCTCAAGCAATATGTGCATCCACTAATTAACACCAGAAATATATAGCACAGGTCCGCTTATTTTCTTTTCACGAGTAACGATTAAATTATAATATAATGTACATTTAGCATTAATATGATAACCCTAAAAGAGGATTACGTACACTTCCTGCAGATCCTGCAGGCTACTAAATTATGCCGATATCGATTGGTGTTGGTACCATCGGTTGTAATTGATATATTATATGGCAACAAGAAAGATTAATCAAAGAGAAAAATACTTTCAAAAGAAGATCAAGAATTAACATAATAAGTTAATACTAATCAAATTACCTACGGCGTAAGGGATCGACCTAGCTAGAGTCTCTCTCATTGCGTAGGATTTAATTTACTGAAGCTTCACATTCATGCAGTTCTATTTTGACATCATATTAGCTACAATATATAGAAGCTATCAAATTCGAGATTATGTTTAACTTAAAAACATTCGAAATCTGCCATAAGGTTGAAATGTTTATGTTCAACAAGTTCATCTTATGTACAAAGCTCAGCACTACATGAAAAGTATTCCTTATATAAGAAATGTTATTTCCTCAACAAAAAAAAAAATTGGAAAATAAAAAGAATAAGCAGAAAATCATTTAACATGGTCATCTAATTACTTTTCTATTGCTGTTGCATTTGCAATTTCAAAAATAAGAATGTACACCAAATCATGATATATAGATACTTTACAATAACAAATTTCAGGATTACTATAAACAAGCTATATATAATGGTAGTCCCTATATCTCAGCTATATATAGATACTCATGTGCATGCGAAAACACGTATACAAAACAACAAAGGGCATTATTAAATAAAGCATGCATATTTTACTGCAACAATTTAATAGCCCGAGGTCCTAACCCCAAAGCAAGAGATTTGATAGGTTGGAAAAGGAGCACAATGATAGGTGTAGGGTCAGATCATTGTTGATCTTCATGTGGGAACAGAAACTAGCTAGCCATAGATTAATTTGGTGCATATAAAAAAAATAAAAAAAAAATTATCTGCTACAAATATTTTACTCAAAAGTATTATAACTGGGACTTCATTAAACCAATCATATGGATGTAACAATTGCACGCATACTCTTGCAATCAGTGAACTGTTGTTAGCTATTAAGAAAATATATACCAAAGGATGAAAAAAAAAACTAAGTATTCTAGTTGAGTTGTAGCTCTCCTTAACATGAAAAGTATGTATCAAGTAAACTCTAACTGTCATTATCGATCTCGAGCAAGAATAGATTAGAATATAGGAAGAATGGAATGTTAATTAGTAAATCATGCATTAATTGATTGTTACAACAAAGTTTATACTAACTACATTAATGAGAAGCAATTAAAGGTGCATAAACAAGTGCTACAAGATGCCTATATCATTAGGAGATCGACTTTGTTATATATTATTAGGAATGGTTGTGAGCCGATCCGTACCTAAACAAAGCTAGAATATAAGGAATTAAGTTCCTATAATAGTTCTTGAACCAGGACCAACTAGACTATATACAATCCAAAAAAAATAAAAGCAAGCAAAAAAGAAAGTGTTAGGTAATTAGCAGATGCTAACTGATCTTAATTTTTATTGAATCAACAATTAATCATTCGGTAGGAGACTAATACAGGTCTTAGATTAATAATCTCAATTATGCCGTACTTCAAATTCTCATACCAATATTAAACTAATGGTGCACTAAATAAAGCTCAACTACTAGGATCGATTATGTTGCTAGTGCCTTCTTTAATTTTTTTTTTTTTTATTAATGGCTGTGCTTTATCAATAATGTATCTTTATCCTTTATTAAAGAAGATCGATATATAACGGGTTGGATGTGGGGTATGCATATGTTAATGTGTGTGTGTATATATATATATTATATATATATATATATGGCGTCACATAGTTGAAAGGAAGAGGCTTGCTACAAATTTTAAATTATATATTCCTTTCAAATCTTGGTCTACATAATAAGTTTGCTAAGGGGGTTTGGACATGACTAGACGGTGCAGAGGTACTCTTCCTCTTCCTCATCATTTAAGAATAAAAGCACAAAACGCGCCACAAAGTCATGTCCCACAAAGGAGGAGATCTTAACGCACAAAATAATAATAATAATAATAATAATAATAATAATAATAATAATAATATGTATATAATAGCAAACAACCAACCTTTTAATGCCAAGTTGGGGCATAGTTTTGGGCTCTAGAGATCTTTGAGGGGGCCATGCAAGAGACAAACGAAGCGATTCAGCTTTCTCTTCCTCCTTGGCCTGAATTTTGACAGGTAAAAAAGGGTTCAAAAGTGAAAAAAAAAAAGAGAGATGAGAGAGAGAGGGGTTCTACTGTTGTTCTCCTGATCTATAGACCCCCCTTCACAAGAATGAGTAGGAAGTTAATTAAAGCCGAATAGAGTACATGCCAAATTGGAATTTGTAAAATATTGAAACTATTTACTTGGAAAGGAAAAGAAAAAAAAAAAAAAAAAAAAAAAAGAGACTCAGAGGCACAATTTCATCAAAATCATATATATATCTGGCGAGATCTGAGTAAATGGTTTCAAAATTAAGGAGCATTCCCCTAGAGAGCTTAATTAATTTCTCGATCGAAAGATCAATTAGATAGAAAAGAGTTCAAAGATATACTACACAAATCATGTGGACATATATACTACGTAAGAGAGCAATAAAAAATGTGTGTAAATCTTATATCCTTTTCCGATCTAAGGAAACCAACCTCCACACGCTAGTTTTTTTTAATACTAAAAATCCAAAAAAAAAAAAAAATTTGCCTGAATTTTTTAATGAAATGGTATATAATATATACTTACACTCAGAAGTTGATCTTACAAATAGTATTTCTCTGTAACAAAATAAGAAAAAATAAAAAGTTAAGAATAATAATATCCATCAAATGACAAACATGAGGAATTAACTAAACCTATTAAATGGTGGATATGAGGGATTGGGCCCTTGAGCTTTGGGAGCTAACAAAGATTAATAGGAATATTGAAATGACTCTGATATCATATATATATATATATATATATATATATATATATATATATATATATATAATCCAAAAAACTGATCAAGTAGCAGATGTTAAAGAGACACAGAGATATAGAGAGAGAGATAAAAAGAAGAAGAAGAAGAAGAAGAAGAAGAAGAGGAGGGTAATTTGTGACAACATTAAAGCCCAGGTGGTGGCACACCAGAGAGAGAGAGAGAGAGAGAGAGAGAGAGAGAGTTCTTTGGGTGGCAGAGAAGTTGCAGGGAGAGGAAGAGTAAGGACTTGTGACAGAGAGGAAGAGAATGGTGCATGGGCGCACGTGCGGGGACTCTCACACCCCACCACCCAACCCATGAAGCCGTACGACGCAGACCTCTATAATCCGGCCGGGGACCAGTGCATGCGTCGCAGTAGTAGTGCTTCTTCTCTTCCTCACACTCTCCTTAACACGTAGCATGCGCTTCTCCACCTCATTACCATGACAAGGAGATTAAAAAAAAAGAAAACAACGGAAAAAAAAAAAACCATAAAGAAAGATTTAAAATGGCCACTTGTATATATGTAGATCTTCTCCAAGCCAAAAATAGTAACTAGTAGGTTTGTTTCTCGAAGCGGAAATTTGTTTGCCTCCTCACTTAGAAACCTTATTCTTGGGGTGCGAGATATAAAACTATATATATTAGTTAATGGATTAAGATATTAGTACTTGGTAAATGAATAATAATAGTTTTGGAATAATATTGGGAAAAGAGAAGAAATAGTTCTTGTTGTTGATGGTCTGATGTGAATTCGGAGAAACAAAGAAAGAAAAAAGAAGTCAAATGGGGCCATTTAGTATTTTAAAGAGTAGTCTCATAAGAGAAAGACTAGAGGAGGAAATCTAAGTATGATTGGACGCACAGTGACAAACATTATATTTAAATGATACAACGATAAGGAATTATAAATATATAATATACTGTTATTACCCTTGTTTCCCTTGTTAGAGCAACTCAAACTATATATATATGCACATATACAGCAGCTAAGAAGAAAAGGATCCGAGAAACCCATTAATTTCTATAGTTGCCAATGGAGAACAACTGTTCATTTTGGTGTTTACTTTACCACTTAGAGCAAGGAATGAACTCAACTACCAAACTTAAATTCATATTGAGAAAAGGAACTAAGAGGGGGGGGAGGGGAGAGAGAGTGAAAGAGAAAGATTGAGCTCAAGTTCTCATCGGAAGAACCTTAATTCAATTCCTTTCTCAAGGCCTCAAATCTCATGGGAAAATATAGATGATCACCAAGAAACAAACAGCAGCTGCAGCAGCAGTACTACCAATAATTCCTAGAGTCTCGAGTCCCTTAACTACCACCACCGAACAATAATCTAGTAAAAGAAACTAAAAACCAAAAAAAAAAAACAAAAACAAAATGGATGCATGAGCAAGTCAAAGCTAAAGCTAGAAAAGATCAAGAGATAAAACTGATGATAATTCGAGAGGGACAAGGGGGGGAGTTTTTTTTTTTTTTTTTGTCTGGTAGATCGAGTAGTATACTCAAATTAATTATACTCAAGATCGATTAACCAGCTGGATCGGAGCCCCCGGCAGCGGCGCCGCTCGATCCGTCTCCAGGCCCAGCAGCAGCTGCCGACGAAGAGGATTCACCGCCGCCGCCGCCTCCTTGCGTTTGCGGCGTGGGCGGTGCGCGCTTGCGCTTCTTCTTTTCGTAGGGAATTCCGCGGGCCTTGGCCTGGCTCTCGCGAACCTCGCGGAGGTAGATCCGGACGGCGCGGGCGGCGAAGGGGTTGGCCTCGGGTCGGCCGCCGTTCTCCTCGTAGGCGGCGCGGAGGCGGCCGATGAGGGCGTCGAGCGATCCCCACGCTTGCTTGAGGGGGCAAGCGCAGGGGGCCGGGGGGTTCGGGTGGCCGAAGAAGGGGCAGGAGCCGGCGTGGACCTTCGTCTTCCCGAACTGGTCTAGATACTTGAGAAACTCAATAACGTGCGCCCCGCTGCACCGCGGCAGCGTCAGCGGCGGCCTGTGGTTCCGCAGGTACTGCAGGAACGTGTTCCAGTCCCGCCGCTTCTGCGACTCGTACCTGCTCGGCTGCTGCGAAGCCGGCGCCTGCTGCGGAGGCGGCTGACCCGGCTCACCACCTGCCCCGCCTGAAGATGATGAGGGGCCCGGCCCGGTGTCCATCGATCCAATAATTAGCTCGCTCGCTCGATCGCTCGATCGATCAGCCTCCTCTCTTACAAGTAGCTCAGTTGCTTAGAGCGGAGGTTGAATTGCACACTCTCATGTCGGAGGAAGAGAAGAGAAGAGAGTGAAGAAGAAGAAGAAAGAAGAAAGGTGGGATGAGATGGGACGCTAAAAGTGGAGAGAGAGAGCGACTTGGGGGGAGAGGGGTGAATATGGGAGGAGGAGGGGGGGGGGAGATGTGGAGGGGATTAGGAGGTGAAGGATGGTGAAGGTGATGGGGGAATTCACGTGGTGGCCCCCGCATGGGTGAGGACGTGACTGGGGTGGATGAATATCGATCGCAACGTATGTATGTATATTAACACTGTATACATACATATACGGGCAACAAATAAAGGAAGCAGAATTTGCTTTTATTTTTCTCCCGTAGCACTGTACACAGAAGGCAAATCGAAGTACCGCCCATGCCCCATACCTAGGATCACTCTAGATGAGTCTACGAATTTTAAAGAGGCAAACTATACATATATCTATGCCATGCATAGTATTTTTTTTCCGTACCTAATCATCAACAAACAAAGAATCCAAATGACTTCATCTCCATCACTACTTCTGGTCCCTCAATTAAATGTGTGTAAAAAAAAAAATTACCATTATTTTGTGTACTATCGATAACACTAAAAATTTGATACTATCGAGTTTTTCACCTTAAATTTAACCTTTTAATTATTTTTATCCATTAAATTATACTATTCAACTAACTACTCACTCAACTCTAAGGGGCTCACATCATCCTAACCATCCATTTCTCAATACATGGGCTAAAAAATCAATAAGACAAATAACTCGATACTATTAATAGTATTCCAAAGATATATATATATATATATATATATATATATATATATATATATATATATATATATATATATAGAATTGAGCTCCTATGCTGTTAAAAGTACCAAGTCAGTGGTGCTTGTAAGTTTTTAGTCCTTGAATTAATAGATGTGCGGTTAGGATGACGTGGGCCCTTAGGTTAAGTGGGTTATTGGTTGAATAGTATAATATAACGGATGAAAATGATCAAAATCGTAAATTTAATAAAAAAATCACAAAAAATAAATAATTATATATATATATATATATATATAACTATATATATATATATATATATATATATATATATATTATAATTTGAATCACGCCATAAGAACATAAGATTGGAAACAAATACGGATTTCTTGTGAATACATAAAATAGAAAGCATAACCGAATCCGTATTTTCATAAATTCATTTAATACTACATTAATACTTGTATACATGTATTTAAATTCTCCAGCTATTTAAGTTTACCTGATTTTACTCAAAAAAAAAAAAAAGAGTAAAAACACAAAGTTATTATTAGCTTATTTAGGTGAATAACTGGGTTTTTATTCAGGAGAAGATACGTAAAATGGTTTTGTGTTATGGCTAGTGCTTGTATGGAAAAAGCCCATGGTGGTTAGAAAGCTACAACTTCTATTCTAGTAGGGGACACCAGCTAGCGAACCTTCTTACAAGTTAAGAGTGTATTCGATTTCCTACAAGTAATTGGATTAATTAATGAAAAGAAAAAAATTTATATATATAAAGATAGAGTTCGGCTGTAATACTATCAATAACACCAAGCGCTTTGTGCTACCAAGTTATCTGCCATTAGATTTATTCCTTTAATCATTTTTATCCATTAAATCATATTATTCAATCAATCACTCACTCAATCCCTAAAGAATCACTATCATCTTAATCGCACATCTCTTCATCCAAGAACTAAAAACATAATAGCATCAATGACTTAGACGCTTTTAATAGTATAGTAGTCTAGCTAGTTCTATATATATATATATATATATATATATATATTGAAAAGGTATTCAAGCGTAAAACTTATGTTCGTATGTTTCAATCTCGAAATATATTTTCTAATTTAGTAATTGCATTGTATGTATGTAACAGAGGCCACCGAAAAAAAAAAAAAAAAAGTTAGAAATGTAATATACGTCTAAAAATACATTTTAGAGATAATGGATTTCCTAATATGTCTTTTTCTTGCCGAAAAATAAGATGTCCCAATTCACAAACTAAATTTCACTGAATATATAGTTCTTACATATTTTGTTTATTCTTCAATCAAAATATCTCTAGCTATTAATAGCTCAACGGAACCGAAAAAATTAAGCTAACACGAAAAAGATAATTAACCACGCATCTCTTCCTAAGAATAGCAATAATTAAGGACTAAATTGACCTTATGGAGTCCTTTCAAAATATACCATTGCTAATTTTTCACAGGCTAAAATTGGTAGTGAATAGCATGTTCATGTACAGTTGCATTAGTGGCTTTCAATTCTTAATTTATATATATATATATATATATATTGAAAAGGTATTCAAGCGTAAAACTTAATAAGATGTCCCAATTCACAAACTAAATTTCACTGAATATATAGTTAATTGCATTGTATGTATCTAACAGAGGCCATCAAAATATCTCTAGCTATTAATAGCTCAACGGAACCGAAAAAACTTTAGACTTGGATTACATTTTAGCTGCATGTTTAGTCGCGTTAGATTGTTCGAGCCCCTTTTTTGGATTTTTTTTATTGCATCTAATGTTAACAATTCGAGCCCCTTTTTGGATATTTTTGATTGCATCTAATGTTAACAAAATTTTCAGATTGAATATTATTTTTGAACATAGAAAAGAATTGTAATGTAACACCTCAATAGTCCCACATCGAATGGGATATTAATTCCGATCAATTTATATGAGGCGTTGGGACCATGGGGGGAACTTCTCTGTTAAGTCAACCTACATGGCACTGAGCGATGGAGGCACGAGGGACGCGCGCGCAAGTAAACTTTGGAGTCTCCGTGCACCGCTTAAGGTTAAAGTGTTCTGTTGGATCGTCCTAAAAAAAAAGCTGCTGACAACTGATAACCTACTAAAACGGGGATGGAGCGGAGACACGACGTGCGTATTGTGCGGTGCCGTAGAGGAGACCATCGACGTCCAAGGGGCCTGGGACTGGTGGGCGACCCGTACGAGACCGCAAGCTACGACAAATAGGCTCCCAATGCTGGCGGCCTGTTGGTGGCTCATCTGGGAGAGCAGGAATGACCTTATCTTTCGCATGGTGCAACCGGATCCTCTCAAGATTACTGATAAGATTTTGCGGCTGTTTAACTCTTGGGATACCTTTCTCTCTTCTAATCTGTAACCACGTTTTTTTGTTTTTTTTTTTTTTTTTTTTTTCTCTGAGAGGCCCGGCTGCCTCACTCTTGTAGCCTAGTTCACCTTTTCAATGAATGAAGCGGGTAGCATGCTACCTTTTCCTCAAAAAAAAAAAAATTTATATGAGGTCTACACTCTAAATTATGTCAATTATTTGCTTGTTGGTATCAGAACCGAATACCAGCCGAAAGTATGAGAGCTAAATGCTATCTTGTTTGAATCCGTTGAGGACGTCAGAATCTAAACAGGAGGAGTTTGTAACACCCCAATAATCCCAAATAGTCCCACATCGGACCCGATCGACTTAAGTATATTGTTGCTAGCGGGTCGGGTCATTGCATGCAGAGTTCAATATTTATGTCTCTTTAAGGACATAGCGCTATCAATTCTTTTTTTTTTCTTTTTTTTTATTTTGCCACTTGCGCTAGGACGGTCAGTGCGCTATCAATTTTATTAACACTTCATGCATAGATAAAAACCTCGCCAGGAAACATGAATGTTGACTTTCGGAAGCATAAAACAGTTCAAATCATCTTCAGCAGCAGGGATTGCAAATATATATCTGCTCAATCATCAAGCACTATAAATTTAGAGTTTTAATTTTTTTGAGAAGCCCATTGAATCCACTTTAAGTACGGATCGAAGATGACAAATGACCTGTAAGATAAAAATTACTCAATTAACATTTGTACAGTTTCTGATCCTCTCCAGATTACTCCTAGAACATTTTTGAAAATCTCCTATCATTTTCAAATAGTAGCAGGCGTAGTCTTGACGCAATTACTTTTTGTTTATTTTTCTAGTTTTTCACTGTTTGCGCGAATTAGCAAGATGATCGACCCCACTACTTACGTCAATCGCACCCATTTCCCATCGAAGCCCTAGAATATATATATAGTTTTTACTGTTTGTGTGAATTAGCAAGATGATCAAAGCCCTAGAATTTATTTCGACTATTTCTGCCTCAGTTCCTACATGAGCGACGATATTTTTTTTTTTTTTAGAGATAGATAGAGCTATAAATGTGAATCAATTTTGTGGTTCGGATTATTACTTTCTACTTAATCGATTTTGTGGGTCGGATTATTACTTTCATTTGAACCGCTCGTAACGTATTAATGTGTCTTCTAGAATCATTTATGATTCTCATTCAACGTTAATCATTTCCCTAGCTTTTATTCTTTTTTATATTCAATTGTGGCTTAAATTTCTTTAGGGGCAATCATATATTTATTTGTTTGTCAAACAGTATTTTTTTTTAGGGGCAATTGCTTATATATATACTCCTTAAAAGTTTCCGATTTTTCGATTTACCCCTCTTAGAAGGCTAATATTGAAAATACTCCTCCAACGTTCCAACATATTTCTAATATACCCTTAAAGTTAAAATATGTTAAGTAACTTTGTAATCTCTGTAAAATTACTATTTTGCCCTTTTCAAATATACCCTGCTATCATCACTGTCTTTCTTATTTGCCCTTAAAGTCAAGGGCACAAAAGTATTTCGACTTTTGATTTTTTCCAATATACCCCTCTACCGTCACCAACCTTTCTTATTTGCCCTTAAGTTAAGGGCAAAATTGGTATTTTAATTTTTTTTAACTGTGGTAGATATTTAACTCACGTTTAATCCAGATTAACTTAACAGGAGATAACTGCGGGGGTATTTTGTAATAACGATGGAACGTATGAGGGGCATTTTAGAAAGAAAAAAAAAATAGGAGTAGATCGGATATTTTCAGATGCATGAAGGGTATATAGGCAATTATCCCTTTTTTTTTTTTTTTTTTATTTACCAAGGTTGAAGTAGAGTAACAGGACGTGCACTTATTTTCTCCTTTTTAGCCGCCACAGTTTTTCTTAACACAAGTCGTGTCAGGGGACACGTGTTACATTTTCTAACTTTTTCTTGCTTACTTTTTTTTTTCTTTTTTTTCTTTTTTTTTTTTAAGAGAGAGAGAGATAGGCAGCACGCTATCTGTTTCGTTTATTTCGTTAAGAAATAAACTTAGCTAAAAATGTGAATCAACTAGGATTCGAACTCGGATCTCCGGTACCAACCACCAAGCCTTTTGCCACTTATTCTAGGAACGGTCGGTTTGCTTACCTTTTAATTTTCTTACCCCCTCTGCTATCCTAATATTGCAATTTGGCCCTCACCTTTTTGCCCAAGCACAACTAAATTTTTGTTTTTTACCGGAATACTTTAGTTCCCGAACGTTTACACATGTGTCACGCTTAATTGTTGAATGTAATGTGCAAATAATTATAAGTATAAAAACTCATATATATATATATATATATATATATATATATATATGAGTTTTTATACTTATAAAAGTATCAAATAAGTAAGTTTTTCGTCATTAGATTAAATCAGTTGATTAATTGAATAGTATAATCTAACTAGTAAAAATAATTAAAAGAATAAATTTAACGGTAAAAAATTTACAAGCACAAATGCTTAGTGTATTTAAAAGCATGCATCATAACCGGAGCTCTTATAAGTTTATTTCAAACAAGATAAAATTGATCATATTATACTAAAATTAAATTAGTTTCCTAACAATATACTAAAATTAAATTAGTTTCCTAACAATATATTAATAAAGAGCTATATATAGTGTAAACTGTATATATATATAAAATCGATTTGTACCTAGCTTCTGTGTGCTGAACAAATTATTCATCGAATATATATATATGTACGTAGTTTTGTTTGCTACAAGAAAAAAACGATTAGTAGTCCAAAACTGAAACATTAATTATTCATCAATATATGTGGCTTTGCTAGCTACAAGAAAATAAATAAATAATGTTCTGAAATTCAAAACATAAGATCTAAGGATTACCTACACAGAAACTTCTTCTGTTCAATTCTTGATTTGACTTCAAAACTGTAGTCAAAGGATCGATGATTAAATATTTTTTATTATTATTACTACTATTCTTATTATTATTCTTCTTCCATGATTTGACTTGGAATTGAGTTTACAAGCTCGAAGAATGTTTCCACTAGAATCTAGTTGGAAAGGTGAAAAATCGACCAAGCTTAGAAACAGCCTCTTATTGCTACCAAACTTGTTAATTTCTTTGGTCAACTAAATTTAACTTTTAATTATTTCAGTTCAAACAAAAATGTGTGCGTATGTGTTTGCGTAAGAGATGAGAGAGAGAGAGAGAGAGAGAGAGAGAGAGAGAGAAATATGGGTACGTAGATATAAAAGCACACATGTAGCTAATTAGCTATACAATATGTAGTTAATTAGATTATTTGCACAATTTCAAAGCATAAGGCAGACCCGTTACATACTTGAGATTAATTGGTTCAAAAGTAAAACTCCTAACTATTTGATAGCTACGAGAGTCGTCAAGCGCTACTAGGTCTATCAGAGTTAGGCCGACAGCGTATAGAGATACACTTTTGCGTTTCTCATGAGACAGTAAAAAATATATCGTTATATAATCGGCTAATTACAAATGTACGGATATAATTATATATTTTTTAATTATACTTTTTTCAAGACACATATCATAATCTCTTCGTTATTTTGAATGAAGCCTCAATTATAGTTGCTAACTCCAGTTGGATTGGGGAGAGAGAGAAAAATTTTAAAAAAAAAAAAGAAAAAAAAAGAAGACTTGTCTTATTCACAGGGAGAATAGGGTTGGTGTTGGATCTATAACTTATTATTGGCAACGCTGACGAAACCCTGATACTCCCTTAAGACAATCCAATGGTGTCCAAGGGTATCAGAAATTGTACAGTAAATTAGTGGAGGTGACTAGGTAGGTATGCAAAGTAGAAAAGGAAAGGAAAATGCCAAAGCTTTTGCCGCGACGTGAAGTAAAAACAAAAGAAACAAAATTCTAAATATACAAAATTGGAGAAATAATTTGGTATCTATCTATCTATATAAATATATTATTCCTCAATCCTGAGACACGTAGCAGATCGAGAGAACGGAGGCGCGGGCGTGAGCAGGAGCGGGTGCGGGGTGCAGGCACTGCATGGGGCGTGGGTACGGGGCTAGGCGCGGCGCGGGGGAGCCGGCGCGGGCACGGGCACGAGCACGAGCACGAGCGTGGGAGCGCAGCATGGGCCCCGTGCTGTTGGGGCCTAGCAAGGTGAGAGGAAAGGAATTTTTTTTTTCCTCTCTCTTAAATTTTTTTTTACTTTTCGTATATAGAAAAATATATATAATTTTTTAAAATTTCAATCAACTTTGTTATTTTTTATTATAAAATTTAAAATATATAAATAATTGTTAAATAATTGAGACCGCTGGTATCAACTATAAATGTTAATTTTATAATATTGAGAATTTATATATAAATTATGCATTAAAAAATAAAAATAAAAAAGATTGATAGAGTTTAAGTTAATTTTATATTTTACGGAAATTATATAAAATTACAAATTTTACATGAGAATGCAGCGTCTAAACTAGTCTACAAATATAGAGTCCGACAGCTGGGATACTATCGATAGCATCAAGAGTTTAGTACGTACTATCGAATTTTTGACTGTTAAATTTAATTCTTTGATTATTTTTACCTGGTAGATTATACTATTCAACCAACCACCTACTCAACTTTAGAGGGCCGACATCATCATAACCGCACATTTCTAAACTCAAAGGTTAAAAAACTAATAACATCAAAAACTTTGTGCTATTGATAGTATTCCAGTATAATTCTACAAATATAAGTGTTTTTGTTTATAGACATATTGGCATCTTTCTTAGTTACTTCTCTATCTAAATTTTATCTTGGGTTTAAGCCTCGAGAGTTAATTTTTTTTACTTAATTTGAAATGTATCCTCAGTGAACCACATATATATGTAAACCTTATTAGAGATGTGCATAAAATCATGAAATAATAAATTATGCGGGTCAGCAGGTCTAACTGTCCTGTTACAACTTTAAAAAAAAAATAAGTGGAAAATGGTCCACAAAATGACATGGTAGACCACGACCACCCAATATATGTAGTTGCCAAGTGATGTATCATGGTCATTGGTGCATCAATCCCAACTCATTTGAGGGAATTCCAAGTAGGGCCCACAGTCAAATGAGTGTAGTGAGCTCCTCTCAAGTGCACCTTGGGCCCTCATCACATGTCTTGCTTGTGCGGCGTACCAAAGGGGGTCCAATAAACCAGGTGCACCGCATAACACATTCCTCAAAAGCTCCTCTACAAATATCTCAAAATTATAGTTCAATTCATGGAATACATGCATTACCGACGACCGTCCCTAACGTAAGTGGCAAAATATTTGATAGTTGGTACCTGAGATCTCAAGTTCGAAGTCTAGTTGCTTTATACGTCTAGCTAAATTTATTTTTTAAAAAATAAAGCGGATAACATGCTCCCTTTAATTCTATCAAAAAGAGCCATTCAATACATTCAGAAATTTAAAAACATGAAATCTTGGCACCTATATATACTTAGGAATGGAATAAATTTTCTTCGTATACACTTGAATATGCATATATAATAGGTTTTTAAAAACTTCCGCTTTTACTTATTGATTATTGAATAATAAGTTATTCACTGATAACTTGTATGCACGGCCCACATTTTCGCAACCTTATTTCTTCTTTTTTTTCTCTTTTTTTTTGAAAGAGAAAGGTAATATACTATCCGCTCTTATTTCTTTTAGAAACAAATTTAGCTAGAAATATAAATCAACTAGAATTCGAATTTGAACCTTAAATATCAACCATCAAGTTCTTTGCCACTTATATTAGGGACAGTTGGTTTAATATATATATCACTCATGAAATAGATATATAATTGTTTATTCCCAAAAAGTTAATGAGTCAAAGTCAGTTGAATATAAATACCTATATATATATATATATATATATATATATAGAGTTAATTTATTTATACTATTATTATGAGTACGATCGCCTCGTACTCATAAGTTGTTTTCGATGATAGAGCTTCCGAATCGACGATCCACACCGTTAAACGTTATCTAGAGCATTTAAAACTTCTAGAAATAAAATTTTATAATTTTTCGATATCATTTACCCTACGATCAAAAGCTCACAAAATTGACAATTTTTAATGGCCGGTATGAAATACTTTCTAGTTCAACGGTGTAAAAGAATCGGAATTTGTTTAATTTTTGATAGAAAATTCTATTCACTACATAGATAAAGATCAATAACTCCGATCTTGAATTGAAGGATCCGATCATCCATTTTTAGGATGTCGTTCGATTTTGACCGTTCATTTTATACCCGCTTGATGGACCTTATAATGATTTCGAAAAATTACAAAATTTATTTTCTAGAAGTTTCAAATACTCTAGATCAAAAAAATCCCAACATCGAAACAACTTATGAGTAGTAAGTCTATATATATATATATAATAGTATAGTAGCCCTACTCTATATATATATATATATATATATATATATATATATATATATATATATATATATATATATATATATATATGAACTAGGCACGTGCTATTAATAACACTAAGTCATTTATGTCGCCAAGTTTGTTGGCCATTGGATTGAGAGATGTACGGTTTGGATGATGTGTGCCCCCTAGAGTTAAGTGGGTAGTTGGTTGAATAGTATGATCTAACGGGTGAAAATCATGAAAGGGGTGGATCTAATGGCGGAAAACTCGATAAGACCGAATGTCTTCGCTATTAATAAGATAAGACTCTATATATATATATATATATATATATATATATATATATATATATATATATATATATATATATATATATATATGCATGCGTCCAAACAGATCCTAATTAATTTAAGTATGGAGTAGTTAAAGGCGCAAAGGTGGATGCGCTAGGTGCATGGAAATAATAATGTGTAACTTTCCTTGTTATGAGCTATTGCCTTTGCCTTGTAGAGCACTCAACACACGCTCCATAATAGTTACCTAGTAAACATGTTGGCTATGGAAATAGATGGATGGATAGATGGATATGTAGTAGGCCTATGCGATAGATAGAGACATGTACATTTATTTTTTATTTAAAAAAAGGAGGAGGGTACGTACAGGTAAAGGAGAGGCAGGTGCATGCACGGATGTGGGTTGGGGAGGAGGAGGAGGGATCTTTGACCCAGTGCTCTGTGATGGTGGTGGGGTTGTGTGATTACTACAGCCCAAAGCGACGTACATGTATGTGGGACTAATCAAGGACCTTTGCCATTTCGCTCAATCATGGTCCAAGGATATATCCACCCCAGTTAGAGAAAATGCTAGCTTTGGTTTGGTGTTTTCTGCCCATCTATATATATATATATATATATATATATATATATATATATATATATATATATATATATATATATATATTACTATCTATTATGAGTATTCTCATAACTTTTTGGCCGTTGAGATGAAAAAATATGAGGCTAGGATGTGAGTGCTTGCGGTTAGATTGATAGTGGGCCCCCTAAGGTTGAGTGGGTAGTTGGTTGAATAGTATAATCTCACGGGTAAAAATGATTAAAGGGTGGATCAAATGGTCAAAAAATTATGAGTACAAAAGCCTCTATACTCATAAAAGTATAGTAGCAGACTCTATATACGGCTACTATACTATTATGAGTATTGGAGCCATCGTACTCATAATTTTTTGACCGTTGAGATGAAAAATGTGAGGCTAGGATGAGAGTGATTACGGTTAGATTGATAGTGGGCCCCCTAGGGTTGAGTAGGTGGTTGGTTGAATAGTATAATCTAACGGATAAAAATGATTAAAGGGTGGATCAAATGGCAAAAAAGTTATGAGTACAAGAGCCTTTATACTCATAAAAGATAAGAATAGGACTCTATATATATATATATATATATATATATATATATATATATATATATATATATATATATATATATATATATATATATATATATATTGAGAGAGAGAGAGAGTGTGTGTGTGTGGAGCTAGAATATTTTTGGAAGCACCAATCCCTTGGTATTTTCAAATTTCTAATCCTTGAATCCACTCCTTAATTATTAATATTTCTTGGATCAAACACTATTTCACCTACCACCATCATCTCAACCCTACATCTCTCCATCCAATGGTTAAAAACTTACAACCACCACATACTTGGTGTTTTTAAAAATATTCTTGCTCAACTCTATATATATATAGAGAGAGAGAGAGAGAGAGAGAGAGAGTTCGACTACTATGCTTATTAATAGCACAAAGTACTTGGTGCTACCAAATTTTGTGCCGTTAGATCTACCCTTTTGATCATTTTCACTGTTAGATCATACTATTCAACCACCCACTTAACCCTGGGGGTCCACATCATTCTAACAAGACATCCGTTAATCCAATGGTCAAAAACTTGATAGCACCAACGACTTATGCTATTAATAGCATAGTAGCCTAGTTCTATATATATATATATATATATATATATATATATAGAACTAGGCTACTATGCTATTAATAGCACCAAGTCATTGGTGCTACCAAGTTTTTAGCCCTTGGATTGAGAGATGTGTGGTTAGGATCGTGGGCCCCCAAGGGTGAAGTGGGTGGTTGGTTGAATAGTATGATCTAACGGGTGAAAATAATCAAAGGAGTGGATCTAACGGTAAAAACTTGCTAGCACCGAGTGTCTCGTGTTATTGATAGCATAGAAATGGACTCTATATATATATATATATATATATATATATATATATATATATAGTGTGAGGCTACTATGCTATCGGAAGCACAGAGCCTTCCGTGCTTCCACGTCGTTTTCGATGTTGGGGCTTTCAAATCGACGATCGGTTCAGTTAAACTTGATCTAGAGTATTTGAAGTATCCGTAAAATAAATTTTATAATTTTTCGATATCATTTGCCTAGTGATCAAGGGGCACAAAATCAAATAATTTTAATGGTCATAGTGAGCGTTTGAAAGTTTAACGGTGTAGAAATATCCAAATTATATGAAATTTTGATAGAAAATTCTTTATACTATATAAAACAAGATCAATATCTTTGATCTAAATTTTTAATGCTATATTATCGCGTTTTGTAAGATTTTTATTTTCACCGTTGATTTTTAGCTACTCGTTTCGCTAGGCAAATAATATCGAAAAATCGCAAAATTTATTTTCTAGGTACTTCAAATACTCTAGATCAAGTTTAACGGAACCGATCGATCGATGTCCTATTATCGAAAACAACATCGAAGTACGAAGGCATCCGTCTTTCGAAAGCATAGTAGCCTTACTCTATATATATATATATAGAGAGAGTATCTTTATACTTTCAAAAGTAGGTCTCAAAAGAGAGAACTAGGCTATGTAAGTTATATATAGATATGATAGAGATTCGACGAGAGTTAAATATAATTTACCTTATTGAAACTATCTAGAAACCAAATTTTATAATTTTTTGACATCATTTACCAAGAGATCAAAATGTCTCAAAAATAACTATTTTAACGGCGATGCGGCATATTTTTAAGTTCAACGGTGTAGAAATATCCAAATTACATAAAAATTTAATAGAAAATTCTACTTAACATCAATAACAAGATCAATACCTCCAATTTGAAATTTGAGTCCTTTATCACTGTTTTTTATGAGATTTTTATTTTCGACCGTTCATTTTGAGGCTACTCGTTTACTAGACAAACGAAGTCAAAAAAAATTATGAAATATGGTTTCTAGATAGTTCCAATAGCGAAGATCAAGTTTAACGGAACCGATCGCTAAATCGGATGGCCTATTATCGAAAAAAAACTTACAAGTACGGAGGCATCCGTACTTTCGAAAGCATAGAAACCTAGCGCGCGCGCTCTCTCTCTCTCTCTCTCTCTCTCTCTCTCTCTATATATATATATATATATATATATATATATATATATATATATATATATATATATATATATATATATATATATATAGAACTAGGCTATTATATTACCAAGCAATTGGTGCTACCAAATTTTCAGCCATTGGATTGAGAGATGTGCAATTAGGATGGTGTGGGCCCCCTAGGGTTGAGTGGGCGGTTAGTTGAATAATATAATTTAACGGTGAAAATGAACAAAGGGGTTGATCTAACGGCGAAAAACTTGGTAGTATTGAGTGCTTCGTCTTATTGATAAAGATAGTGACTATATATATAGAGAGTCTGGCTATGGTGCTTGTAAAAACACCAAGCACTTGGTGTTTGTAAATTTTTTACCATTAAATCTACATTTTTGATCATTTTCACCTATTAGATTATACTATTCAACCAACCACCCACTTAACCTAAATGGGCCCACATCATCCTAACCGCACATCTATTAATCCAAGCTAAAAACTTACAAACAACAATGACTTGGTACTTTTAAAAGTATAGGAGCTCAATTATATATATATATATATATATATATATATATATAGAGAGAGAGAGAGAGAGAGAGAGAGAGAGAGAGAGAGAGAGAGAGAGAGAGAGAGAGGAGAGAGAGAGTTGAGCTAGAATACTCTTAAGAGTACCGAGCCCATTTTACGCTCGAGTTGTTTTCGATGATAGAGCTTCCAAATTGATGATCGGCTCCGTTAAATATGATCTAAACCATTTAAACTACCTAGAAATCAAATTTCACGCACTTTCGATATTGTTCTTGTATCCATCTAGTGAACAGAAAATGAATGGTTGAAAATGAATATTCTTTAAAAAATGATGATAGGAGTCTTGTAATCAAGATCAAGAGTATAGATCTTGTTTTAAATAGTTTAAAGAATTTTCTAACAAAAATTCAATTGATTTGGATATCTTTACACCGTTAAACGAGAAAACGTCTCTTATCCACCATTAAAATTACAAATTTTGAAACCCTTTGATCATTAGGCAAATGATGTCGAAAATATTTGAAATTTGATTTCTAAACATTTAAGTGGTATAGATCATGTTCAACGGAGCCGATCATCAATTTGGAAGCGCTATCATCGAAAACAACTCGAGAGTAAAATGATTTTAAGAGTATTCTAGCTCAACTATATATATATATATATATATATATATATATATATATATATATATATATATATATATATATATATATATATATATATATATATATATATATATATATATATATATATGACGATTGACATCGTTAAACATGATCTATACCACTTGAAGTGTTTAGAAATCAAATTTCATATATTTCTGATATTGTTCTTTTATCCATCAAATTGACACAAAAATGAACGGTTAAGAATAAAGATTCTTTAAAAAATGATGATAGGAGTTTTGTAATTAAGATCAAGAGTATAGATTTTATTTTAAATAGTTTAAAGAATTTTTGAATAAAAATTAAATTGATTTGGATATCTTTATGCCGTTAAACGAGAAAACGGCTCATATCGACTATTAAAATTATAAATTTTGAAACCTTTTGATCATTAGGCAAATGATGTCGAAAAGATTTGCAATTTGATTTCCAAACACTTTATTAAAAAATAAAAAATATTCACATTACAAAATAATCAAATTGCCCATCATTCTCTGTCTCCTCCCCAATCCAAAACCTCTCCTCCTCAGCCGCAGCCTCTCCTACTCTGTTCTTCGCGCCCACCTCGACCCTAGCTCCAACTCTGTTTTCCCCACCTACTCCCCCGCTTCTCCAGCACCATCGCGGCCCCTCTATTTTGGCGACTATAGAGAAAAAGATCAGGGTGGGAGTAGACCGACAGGCAGGCAAGGATGAGAGCGAGGGCGAGGGTGAGACGGCGGAGGAAAGCAAGGGCATGTGTGTGGGACAGACAGAGAGGTAGGCGAGAGCGAGAGCGAGAAAGCGAAGGGCAAGGCGGTGCAGCCGAGGACGTCAGTTAGAAAGGTTGAGGGTTTCAAGAATATTTTAGATATAAAAAATAGAATATAAACGGAACATTAACGAAACACAGATGGCGGGAGGACCAAATGAATATTTTTTTATTTTCTAAGGGGTCAAAATTTAAGCTTTTAAAAGACAAGGGAGAAAGTGAAAAAGCAGATATTGCTGAAGAGATTTTCTGTGTTTTAATCTTCTTTTTCTTTTTCTTTTCTTTTTTTAAGGAATTAGTTGCTTGCCGTCTTATAATTCTTTACGCCCCACCCAGTAGTGTAACTAGTGTTGGGATGGTGCTAGTTAATTTGGCAAAATATTTAGGACATTTTAAATAACGTGTGTAATATGCTAGCACATGAACAATCCGAAAAGGATGTTCGGCAGAGGAGAAAACCTTGGAGCAATTAAACCTCCTTGACTCAGACAAACTGTGTCACCCAAATTTTGTTCTTATTTTTCCTTTTAAGTCAACATTACACTCTAGTTTCCGTTTTCTTTCTTTTAATTTCGCCTGTCGTCTTCTTCTTTTTCTATACATCGACACTTCACCCTGCAAGTTGGGTTCGGTTCGGTTCGGTTCGGTTCGGGTCGAATCTCCTCGACCCATCGCGGGCCACAAAGTTGAAAATTGAGTAGACCACTTATTTCTTAAACTTCAACCAATCACAACCATGATCATATTTTGAGTAATGTGTATTTGATCTGCAGGAAAAAGAAATTAATGTAGATTGGAAATGATAGGTTTCGATCCACAGAGGAGAGCACAGGTGGTGGTGGTGGTGGTGGTGGTGATTCCTTCACCTTTTCCTGAACAGTGTAAAGAAACTGCAGGTGCTTAGCTCATCAAATTTAGTTAGATTTCTTCTTAAAATTGTGGCATCTTTTCTAGCACTCCTATCAACATCTGGAAGAATTCTTTTTGAAGGGTTGCTTAGGTTTGCCTAAAGCTTAAATATTGTAAAAAATAAGAAGGTGTGAAACAGTATGAGAGTTACCTTGATTAACAAGTTTGGTGACATGACTAATTTGCATCATATTTTATTTTGGTTGAGGAACCCAACACCAATATTTTTCCAATAAACTGGCATCAGGTTTACAAGCAATAATATAATAATGCCTAAAATTCTCTTGGGGTGGATTTTTTTTTTTTTTTTTTGAGAAATAAGATAGCAAACTACCGCGTACCAGCTTTATTCATTAAGTAAAATGAACTGGCCGTACAGAGATGGAAGCAGTTTAGAGCTCCGAAAACGCAAAAATTATAGACAAAAGGCTCGCTTCAGGTTAGCACGGTCCAGTTGGTCAAAAAAAATTTAACACGTTCGAGAGAGCGAATCACATTAGGCAAAATTATCTGGAAAACGAAGTTGTTTCTATTCCTCCAGACCACCCACTAGATTGCAGCCAAAAGGTTAACTATTAAATATTGTACTATACTACTATATCCAATCTCATTTTACAAAAATTACTCTTTAACTTATATATGAGGATGAGGATGATAATAACTATGGAGATGAAGATGCTTGTATCTCACTCCCTCTCTCTCTCTCTATTTTTATTTTCTTTTTCTTTTTTGTTTTTGTGAAGATAAAAGGCACAGGAACAAACTCTAGATAAAGTGCACTCACCAATAGTAAATTCTGTTAGATGTTTCAAAATTTTAAATCTCAAGTTTTTCAAACCCAATTTTGTTTTCATCAATCCATAAAGTTAAATCAAAATTACTCTTAATCTTATTAGAATTATTTCTAAAATTTAGCCCCTAATATAAATATATTTTTTATTTTGTAGATCGATACAATAAGAGACTGCATATCAAGGGTGTATTTTGAGGCTTAGGATTTTTCGAAAGACACCTTATTTTGTACTCCACTTTGATAATAATAAAAATTTTCGTTTCGTATTCACTTCACTCATGAATGTAGTCCAAACAAATTCTTCTATTGATCTCGACTCTCTTTACAGGTGTTTTTGCACCCAATAAACTAAATCTTTTCAGCATTAATTTGTCGTAACAAACTTATTATGTAGCCAATTATTTTAGATTTGATCTTAGGTCGCGTTTGGGGTACGATTGGTCCAGTTGTAAGGCTATTTCATGAATTTCATTAAGAGACTGTTTGGTTACATGCATTTACAACTGTATTGCAGTTGGAAATGCATGCATCTATTAATTTTTTATTTGGTTTAGTGACTTAACCGTAGTCTGTATCCTTATCATACGACTGTGATAGCTTTTATCATCAATTTTAATCAAATAGCTTGGTACCACAAAATGCAATCCGTAGTACCAAAGCGTAGTAGTTGAGTCGGAGTTGGCTCACCCATTAAAAAAATAAACAAAATGTGATTTTTTTTTTCATACACTTCATTTTTTATTTATTTTTCAAAAATATATATTCATGAAATCTGATAGGATTTAGTAATGTCGGTTAGGATCAATAAATTTTTTCACACACTTCTTATTTTTCAGTTTGTTATTTTAATAATATCTTAATTTTTATTTTGAATAAATTTATAATATATTTACATTTAAAATTTATTAAATTCATATATAATTTTATAATATATAAATTATATATAGATATAAAAATTTTAATTAATATTTAAAATATGATTACGTTATGCTCAGAAGAGGTAATCTCACATTTCTATCTAAAAATTGATAAAATTTACAAATACAAATCTCAACTGCAGACTACCAAACAGAAGAAATATAACTACAGCAGTTACAACTGTATAAAATCATACAGACTAGATGTAGTTCTAACTACAGTATTTACAACTGCATGTACTTCCAACTACACTGTTTTTATAACTACATCCAACCAAAAAACCAAACGGCCCCAAAAGAAGCACTACATCAATACAATCCCAACGGCAATTAATGCCAAATATAAAACTTTCAGTTTTTACTCCTAAAATTTTATTTTTACTTTTCATTGTAAAAGTTTTGCTTTATTTTTTTTCCCTTTATAAAAAATTTTATGAAAAATTACTTTTGTTACCGACCGTTGCTTTAGCAAGTGACAAAAAACTTGTTGGTTGGTACCCGATACCCAAGTTCGAATTCTAGCTGATTCACATTTTCAGCTAAGTTTATTTCTAAATGAAATAAACGAAGCAGGTGCTACCTATCTCTCAAAAAACAAAAAAAAATTACTGTTGTTAAAAGCAAAAGCAGACCGACCATCTCTAAAACAAGTGGCAAAGGACTTGGTGGTTGGTACTCGAGACTCAAGTTTGAATTCTAGTTGATTCACATTTCTAGCTAAGTTTATTTCTAAATGAAATAAACAAAGCAAGTAGCGTGCTACCTATCTCTCTATCTCTCTCTCTCCAAAAAAAAAAAAAAAAAAAAAGAAAAAAAGAAAGAAAAAAAAAAAAGAAGCAAAGTCAGGGCTGTTTGGAAAAGCTATGGAGAGCTCAGCTGAGTTGCTGTATATCAGGAGACAAACCACCAATTAACCAATTCTAAAGAGAGAGAGAGAGAGAGAGAGAGAGAGAGGAGGGGCCCGGACAACAATGCCACAACCACCTTGTACTTGGCTAATTGTGCTACTAAATAAATTGTGGGATCCAAATGCCAATCATCTGAAAAACCTCAACAGAGGAGGGGGTTAGGTTTCTATTCTAGCCCAAGCAAGCAGCATAATAGGTTTGTTGTTGGATTATCATCTTCGCATGCAATATAAAAAGAGCCTAGCCCACCGCCTTTAAAAAGCCCAATTAGTGGACCCATGTAGGGCCCATTCCCACACCAACCAATAAATAAAGGGGTACAACATTTATTGTCCCCTAATTTTAGATAGACTGCTGATACATTGGCGTACTCGCTTACCGCGCTTATACTGTATGCATGAATCAATAAAAACCTCCATAACATGTATTGTGCGTGCCGACATACATACCGACAACCCATCAATCGTCACAACACTTTCTTTTCGTAGCGCACTAGTTTAATATTAAAGGAATGAGTTTGAATCACGGCCCCGTAGTTTATCACATTTGGGTCTCGGTTTCATTCGTTACACTTGACTGTCCTTGGTTACTATTCAATTGAGCTGTGTGAGGACTTCACATACCGGCACGCGTCTTTACAAGCCAAAACTCAAAATAGAAAACAGAGACATGAGTTTTAAGAACCCGGCATGTCCTTAAAAGAGTAACCGACGGTACGCTAAGAGAGCATTTGGATTGACGAAATTATATAGTTCGGATAAAATCAAATTCGCCAAGAGTAGAAGTGGGTCTTGTCATCAACTAACATAATGCATGCTAGAGAGATTCACCGTCTCGTCATAGGCGAGATTTTAGGCCTGTGCTTTGGACCATTTCACTAAAAATTTGTTTTCACGAATGTAAGCTCTTGACTATTTTACCAGATCTTCTCGGTATCGCTTCATAACGGACGAGATCAATATTAATCCACGATCGAATTGCAACTACATCAATCCAAACAGCTCCTAAACCACATACATATCAGGTATTAGAATATTTCTCTGATTGAAAACACAGCAGGAACAGTTCTAACATGTCACCACAATGCAACACTTATACCAGATAAAGGCTCTTCTAATTCTGTTTTTATTTTTCATAATCAGGTATACAAATAGGTTCTTCATTACATTTTGATTGACCTGGTCTATGGGACCAGGTGTAAGCACAATTTCCCCAACCCAGATCGAGTTTTCGTTACTGGAAATGAACAGGCATGTCTCCACTCCACATAGCATTGGATTCCCAATCACATAACCATTCCAACCAAAGAAAGAAACCCCTCAACCATTCGAACTAATACTTTGTCTATAGATTTCCGAGCATCAATCCTGAATATCAAGGACATTAGAGCTATAAATAAATTGAATCGATTGGTGCCATTTTCTTCGGATTTCTCGCAGATTGTATGTATGTTCATCATTATTAAAAGGAAAAATTAACCATTATGCAAGAGAAATCTCATTAAGATACGTCTCACGCCAACCAGAATACCAAGTAAATATAAACAATTTGTGTACGATATATTCACGACATGCTTTGATGACTACGAATTAAGATATATCCGTGCTGCAATTTCCATGCTAATACGGTATACTTAGGCAGGAAAGAGCGAAAGAATTCGTAGTAGAAAATCTGTAGCACTACAAGTAAGAGAACAAAATCCATTAATAACTATGTACTGTCGTACTAATACGAAGGCTGAGAAGTTTCAAAGGTATCGTTTTCATTACTTATTAAATATGATTGCACGGCTTCGGTTTAATCTATAAATTCGGCACGCGCCGCAGCAAAAGGACTAAGCAATTGACGGGTGCTGTTGATTAATAGTACTCGTAATAATTCCAAAAGATGCAATTAATAATAGATTATCTGTTTATGGGATTTCACAGCGAAAAAGAGTGAAAATAACAGCAGCTCCAAGCTACTACAATCAAATTTAAATAATGAAAGTGAAATAATAATAGTAATAACAGTAAACTACAAGGGGAAAAAAAAAGGCAGGGAGTTTCGGGAGTATACCTTCTGCAGTTGAACTTCAATGCGGCTCATTGAACACTTCTTTACTGAACATGGCCATCATTGTCCCACCAAGCAATAAATGGCTTCACAATTAAGCTGCTGATGGAATTTCACTTTGTTACTAGGGGAGTAACCAATCAAAAGTTCTCTGCTTTCTCCATTGCTTTTGGCATCTAAAACAGAGAACTCAAAAGTGGAAAAACACTTTATGTTCCAACAAAAAACAAAAGGAGAAAAATGAAGTAGGCCCACCTCTAAACCAATAGTTAAGTTTGCATATCAGCTTTAGTTGGATGCGAATCCTTTCGTGGCTTGAAAATCTCCAACAGTCGTCCCCGGAGGGAGGCCTCTCCAACTCCCAGATGCTCCCCCAACAAATGAAGTAAATGCCACTTTAGATTCAATAGCCATGTAATGCTTTTTCATAAGCTAGATCTGCTCGTATGGTTCGATATCACAACTTTAACCTTGCATGAGTACCTTATTACACACTGTTCCCCGTAATTATGATTGCGAATATAAGAACTTATTCATGGAGAACTCAAGGAAACAAACCAGAATAGGTACTAATATATTGCTATTCAAAAATATGGATGCCCGTAAGATGCTCTAGTACATAGTACAAAATTTTGTCGTTTACGCCAAAAACAGTATAATTTGAATAGCTAAAGCAGGACATGAAATACAGAAATTTCACTGTGAGAATTTAAAATTCTGACTTGGTAAAGCCCATTTATTACAGCTAAAGTTCTTAGTAATTCAGCTTTTCCTCCTGGCATTTATCAAGAATGAGAAGAATTATCAGCGATAGGAAACAGGTATATGTAGGCAGGGGCTCCTTTTTTTCGTCAAGAACAACTATACCAGATCTGTGAGAAACGAAATATAGACTAAAGAAGAATTTAAAAAGACATGGTGAGACAAATCAGTTAGCCCTTAATACACAGAAAATAACTAGCCTATCAACGACAACCAAAGTTTCTCTTACATTGAAAGTTGCCACTGTTTGTCTCATCTTCACTAACATGGGGAGCTTGTCAACAAAAAGGTTTTCTCCTATCCTAGGAAACTAACCCTGGCAAAAATAGGATATAAAAAGAGGGATATACATTAAAATCATCACATAACAATACTTGGATGGTGGGGGCCAATCGAACAAGTCCAATGAAACATAATTCTTGCTATTGGTTTGCATTCATCATCAATAGACACATCCTTTTCATTGGCCTAAAAGCTGCCAGTGTGGGAGTCACTGCATCCTCCCTATTGCTAACAGAGGAGATACTTGGCATTTAATATACCTGGCTATAGAGTAAGAAAAAACAGCAATAATTGCGTCTTCGCCCATATAATAACTCAATCAATTGATCAATTAGCCTTACCACCTCCAAACAATTCTGCATCGTTGAAATTTGAATCTCGAGTTACTTCTAGCTTCAGTTTATCATTATTGAGTTATTTTTGTCGTCTGTCTTTTGTATTTTTGTCGTCTGTCTTATGTATTGATGGATTAGTCTCCTCACTCATACAGAAGCTCCGAGATGTCTCTCATTTGTTTAATCTCCTTAAGAAATAAGAACATTCGAATTGTCCTTTATATTACATTTAATACTTCAACAATTACCAGACTAAGATTTAACAACTAGCTTTATGAACATAAAGATGCTAACTCATGACCTACATTGAACTTCACAAGGTAGAATTCAGTTTGATTGGCAGATCCCAGAGCATCTACATCAAGGCAGGTTGAACTTGGAGAGAAGCAGCATCAGATTTTTATTAAATAGATGATAGCAGATAGATGATAAATCCCATCCTTAATTAGACAAAGGAATAGTTTAGCATCAAGTTTAAACCCAATCATCATGAGGAATACACACGATAACAGAAGGGAAAGCAATAGAAGGATTTTAACAACACACAAAAAAAATAAAGAAAAAACATTTGTTAACTATCGAAGTGTTTATATATCACTATAGTGCATACTCTTAAATAATTGTAGCTTCATTCAAGATGATCACTGTAAAGTTAACCTTCTCTATTGCCACAGAACTGCATTTTTATTGTTATTATTATTTTTCAAACTCCACGAGGATCGCTGCTTACATGTATACACCTCAGATCACTTTCAAATGTTCTTTGCAAAATGGTTTTACCAAGAAATTCGAAATCTTGTAAAAGAGTCACACCAGCATCAAGAAATTACATGCTTGAAGAGTAAATCTTGTTAAGAAGTAGCATCAGATTTGTATTAAATAGGAGCACGGGAAAGTCGAACCAGGCTAGGGTGGGCACCAGACTAACCCAGGCTAAAACAGGCCTCAAGGTATTAGGCCCAAAACCAACCAAAAATGTAGTTCGATATTGTAGGCCTAGGCAGGTCAGTATTAAGGGGGTAGTGATTCTTTGGCTGAATTTTGAGCCTAGGATTGTCTCACATTTTGATTGTCAATTTCAGGTCAAAATCATAGTTTTAGATACCAAATGTATTCATCCAATTGCAAGGAGTAAACTAGTTTTACCAGTTAATTGGCAATTTCAGGTCAAAATCATAGTGTTGCTTTGGCAAATTTGTTAAATTGGCAAAGAGCCAAGTTAACAAATAACTTTTCTCAAAGTTAGCCCTTGATTACGTCAAGTTCATTCACGCAAATGTGAGAGTATTGCCTAAAATCTGCAAATCTAAAGACCTACCATATATTGTCACTAATATCATCAAATTTACATGAAATTCCATGGAATTAGTGAAAAGGATTACAAAGTAGGGAAATCAAGTTTTTGTAATAATAAACCTCAATTTCATTAAATTTGATAGTTCAACAGCATGAGCAATAGAGAAAATGAAATTTACAGCAGTGTTGCATTATGTAACTTTGGTGTCAAACCGTCAACACAATGCCATCTTGTTTTTACGGTGGTCGAAGGACCGGCAGCCTTGGTCTTGCTTGCACCCAACTATCAAGCAGTTAGTGTAAAAATGCTTTTTATTTTATCAGAAGCTCAGTTCAGCCTGATGTTCAGCTTGATCCCCAAGAGAAAAGAGGATGGGCGAATTACAAAACTCTCAAGGGTGAAAGACCTCATTTGCCAAATGTCCGAGAGAAGTCGGAAGCAAACAGCATAAGCTGCAGAATTTACCTGGCAGTAGCTCCCCGAAACTTGGCAGAACACTCGCAACAAAGATAGAAGTCGGTGGCGCACAATCTAATCTGCAGAATTCACCTCACTGAAGAACTTTCAGAAAACGAAAATTTGACTATATAACTCTGTAAAACAGTGAAATTACAGATTTAAAAAAAAAGTTGTAATTATCTAAAGTTCTTCTTAATTTCAAATTTTAGAAAATTTTCCTTCTTCAGGAGAGCTATCTTTGTCAGTGAACATGACCACTCTAAATTTGAAATATATCAGTAAAAATAATTTCAGAGTCCATTTTCACCTCCAATGTCTCTATTCAATTTATGATGTCAGTCTATGTGAGTCCACGATCCTAAATTTGTATAAAATAATCTTAAAGGTTATTCTCTGAAGAGAATATTGCTTCCAGCGGCAGCAGGGACAAATGGACAACAATTTCGAGTTCTCAATGTATTGAGATGTAGAACTTTTTCAGTTAAAAATTGCATTATCAAACATTGTAGGGGCAACTTACCCTTGAAGAAACTCATTGGCGAAACACTCTTCTGTGCCGAATTTTTCACGGAAGTTAGTCTGCGCACAAAGCTGCAACTGGGTTGGTACTTCGCCCCTCTTCTCCCAGTCCATCAAAAGGTTTACGCTATTAATTAACCATCTTCATCTTCCTGGTATGCTATTCGCCAAATTCATAACTCAACCAAAAACCATGCAGAAAAATGAGAGAGGCAACCATCATTTCGGCTTCTGTATGTCCTATAAGCCCACATTCAACTGCAAATGATGATCTAGCAAGTCCGATATGTATACCGCATATACAATGGCACTGCAGTTGGCAGCCATGAGATTATTTGTAGAGGTGGCAAAAGCTGACCTGACCAACCTTGTCGAAAACCTGATCTGACCCCATCCGAGTTGACATTGAAAATTTAACAATGAGAATCCGAATCAATCAAAATACTAAAGCAACTTTAACCCTAAATGGACTGAAAACTTACATGATTGAAACCGCAACAACGGCGGATGCACCTGAAACTCGAAGTGAGCTAAACAAAGAATAACTTGAAGGCCGAGAATACTCGACATGCAAAGCCCCGACAAAAATCATATGCCGCGCTCCTCTCAACCATCATGGACTCAGTATACAACTCATCTAGCAACTGAATACTCAAAATGCAACAAGGATCTTCCTACATAATTAGAACCACCTACAAGTAGGCTACTAACGCACACGACGTTGTCTCCGTATCATCCTTCACCTCACCACCGGCCGTATTCACCGTGCGGAGATAGCACTGCTTATCATCCCTATACTTGTAGATCGACTTGGTATTGCCACTCCCCCACTTCGCCACCCCATCCTCTATAAACACCGAACCCTCCGCATCCTGCCGGTCGTCCAGTATGCTACACGCGACCTCCTTGTTCTTGGCCATCCTCACCGTCTCGGTCAGTCCGTGGAACATCTTCGTCCTCTCGAAAGCCGACCCCTCTCCTCCACTCGAGCTTACCGTCTCAATATACAACGGAAACTCCTGGCTCACCGACATGCGCCTGGTGCCTCCTTTCTTCCGCTCTGTCCTCACATCCGTTCGAGCCTTAACATCCAGATTAACTTCTTTGATGGCGCCTTGCCGCAGTACCTCGACCCGGCTCTTGAACTTGAGCCGGTGCTTTATACTGGTGGTGATGTTGCCCTTCGATGAGCTCACCCAACCGGAGAAGCGCATTATCACTTGCCCATCAATGGACGACTTGCCGTCGAGCTCCCGCCAATCGGCCTGGCGGCTCAGCCGGAGCGGCGGGACCTTCAGCCGGATTAAACCGCCCACCACTCGATCAGACAGAGGATCGAGCCACAAATGGAGGTTAGCCGAAATGAGCCAGTAAGGCTGGCTATCTTTGATAGTGAGGCCAATTGTATGTTCTTCGCCATCTAAGTAAAGGCCGAGGATCGGCGTGAGGTCAAGGTCATACGACGGATGGTCGTAAGCGCCGATGGCGGCGACAGGGGCCCAGAAGAAGGGGTTTATCGAATTTGGGTGGATCACTGGGAACGGCACAACGGCGCCCGCGAATCGCCTGTCGAGCGTGACAGCGACCTGGCGGAATGCGCCATTAGGCTTCGCGGTGGCGGCGGCGGCATCGGAAAAATGATAGCGATCGGGGCCGGTAGAGCGGAGGGGGTTGGCATACCAATTCTCGTCGCCACCATGGGCCGAGACGAAGATTTCGAGCACGGCGCGGTAGGCGTTCTTTGGGATGAGAACGGGGACCGACTTCGCGTCGGCCTCGTCGTGAACCTTGAACCAGTACCCGGCCGACGAGCACCCGCCGGCGTCGTTGGAGATGGGGACGACGGCGTCGGCGGGGCGGTCGCCGTAGAGCCCTCGGAGTGGGGGTTTGAGCGCGGCGCCGCGGTAGAAGTGGAGGGTGAGGTTGACGCTGTAGGAGCCGTGGAGCGGGGTGGAGTTAGAGCTCCCGAACGCCATGGTGAAGGTAGCGGGGGCCGCGGCGGCGTCGTCGTAGTCGTCGTCGTCGTCCGCGGCGGGGGAACGGGGCCGAGGGCGGGGGCGGGGGCGGAGAAGGGCGGCGTAGCGGGTGATGTCCTTGCGGACGCGCCAGGAGACGCCGTGGGCGGCGGGGCCGGGGGAGAGGGGGTCGAGGCGCGGAGGAGCTCGGCGCCGTCGAGCCACACGGCGGCCACGCGGGCGCTCGCGTCGGGGGAGGAGGAGGCGGAGAGGTCGAGGACGACGCGGGACCAGGGGCGGGGCACGCCGGCGGCGGGGCGTAGGCGGCGGAGGCGGCGGCGGGGGCGGCGGCGGCGAAGTGGTGGCAGAGGACGAGGAGGGAGCAGGAGGGGGGTGGGAGGGAGGAGAGGGGAGGGCAGGGTCGGGTCCATGTACTCCACCATAGGGACTCTCGGCGGCGGCGGCGGAGGCGGAGGCAGCGGCGGCGGTGGCGGCGGTGGCGGTGGCGGAGGAGGAGGCGGAGGCGGCGGCGGCGAGGAGGGGGGCGGCGGAGGAGGAAGCGGGAACGAGGAGGCGGAGGAGAGGGACGCGAAGAAGAAGAAGCAGAGGAGAGCTCCTCCTCCTCCTCCTCTCATCTGGGAATTTTATAGTGGAGGGAAACGGGGATGCGTTTTGAGCGTGTGAGGTGAATTTAGAATGGGGCGTGGGTATTTATATAGCGGAGAGTTTGGCCGTGTTGGAGAAGGTGGGGGTCGTTTTGAGCATGGGAGAGGAAGCAGGTGAGAAGGGGAAATAATTAAAACGTTGCTCCTGTAAATGTGTTGGGTACAAAATTAAATTTAACTGCAACAGAGCGGAGAGAGGAGGATACTTCGCGGGCAAATTCCATTCCACAACCGTTTGCTGCTTGTGGGGTCTGCATCTGCCATGGAAACCAACAAAAAAAAAAGAAAAAAGTTTTCATGAATGCGTAGATGCTTATTATTTATACTATCTATGGGCTACAGTGATCGATCTTACCATTCAATTTTTAGTTTAGAAGGTGATGTCGAGTGAGTTTGGCTCCGGTAAATTGCGCAATTTTTAGTTTCGAATTACAGAATGTTATTTGTACAATTTTAGAATCTAAAGCTTTGCTATTAGTTTTACCAATAGAACTTAACTATACAAGGACGGAGTGATATATTTTTAGTAGCAGCACATGAGAGCTTTCGAAGTTTTCCAATTAAAAGAAGAACACACAACACACATAACAGCTATAATCGCAGTTACTTTACAAACACAGTTTAACTGGCGCATGGATAGAAAATAATACAACACGAATTAAGTATTAATCATTTAGTCGCATGAGACAGAAGAAGAAGAAGACAACGACGACGAGGCGGCACACAACGAGGTGGCGGTGGCAGCAGCGACAGCGGCGGCCGTAGTTGCACCCCTGCTGAATAGCAGCCGTGCGATCCCGTCGTGCCCTATCGCCGCCGCCATGCAGAGCGGTGTCGCGCCCCGCTTGGTCGTCGCATTCACGTTGGCCCCGAGATCAACCAACATCTCCACCGCCGATGCGCAGCCGCTCTCGACAGCGAGGTGGAGCGGGGTGTGCCCCTCGACGTCGGCGCTCTCCACATCGGCACCAGATTCGACGAGCAGCGCCATTGCCTCGCAGTGCCCCTTGATTGCTGCAGAGTGGAGAGCCGTCGTACCGTACTGATCGCGGCTGTGGATCGTGGCGTGCTTGTTCAGCAACGACCGGAGGCGGCGGACGTCTCCACGCCTCGCCGCCGTCATGACCATCTCCCCACACTCCAGTACGTCGACTACAGCTTGCTGCGTCCAGTGAGTTAAAAGTGTCAGAATCTTACACTTTTTACAGACCTGAGCAAAATTGGCCTGACCTGTATCACAATGCACCTCGATTTTTGGTGGTTCGACTCGAGCTCAGCCGATCACATCAGGACTAAGCTAGTTCACTGGACCAACTCATGTCTGACAAGTTCAGGCCCGTGAAAAGTCGGGTCGGATTCAGACCGGCTTCTGATTTCTGTTACTGATATGGTCTTTTTATATTTGGCCCGACCCGGTAAGGTCGTTTGGACACACTAAATTTTCTGGGTGGTCTGAAAAAAATTTTAAAATTAATCTGTACATTTAAATGTCCAAATTTAGATTTAGTAGAGGTTTAGTTAGAATTTGGCTTTGGTTCGGTTACCGAAGATTAGAATGGATACGATTTGGATAGCAATGTAGCGTCACACTATATCAACCATGTTTTGATCCGACCCATTAACCATCGAATGATATATAAATTTTTATTTGCTAATCCGGAACCAAAGAAAAGCATAATGATATAAGAACTAAGTTGGAATACTATTAATAACACCAATAACATAGCAGATTGAATGAGTTATTGATTTAATAATATAATTTAATAATTTAATGAATAAAAATAATTAAAAAATTAAATTAATAACGGTAAAAAATTTGATAGTATCTATCGATAGTATCGCAGTAAAATTTGTATACAATTTCAATACAAATAAATAAATTGGTATTAAATTAAAAACGACACACCGAGAATAATTCGTACAGAGCACGAAAGCTCGCGAGTGATATGAGAAAAACAATGCAAAGACAAAAATGCATTATTGTTATTATTATTATTATTATTATTATTATAACCACACTTAGAATTCGCCGTTCATCAGATTCCGAACATCAAAAATGTTCATTTCAAAATTTAAAAAGAAAAATCAAAAATTTTTAATTTATGATTTTAGTACGAGAGAGCAAATCAAAATTTTGCGAAGAGTGGGAAATACTCACGTGCCCCTTATCCCTGGCGACGTGCGCCGGCGCTCGGCCGCGCGCGTCGGGGACGGCGGCGTCGGCGCCCATCTCGAGCAGCGCCGCCACCACCTCGGCCTTCCCGCTCGCCGCCGCGGCCCACAGCGGCGTCCTCCCGCGCCCGTCCCTGGCGTCCGGCGCCGCCCCTCCCCCGACCAGCACCCTCGCGCACCTCACGTGCCCCCTCCCCGCCGCCACGTGCAGCGCCGTCCTCCCCTCCCCGTCCCTCCCGTCCACTTCTCCGCCGCCCTCCACCAGCGCCCTCAGCTCCTCGTCGTCTCCGGCGGCGGCGGCTGCGTGGAGGCGGCGGATGCGGCGGGGGTCGCCGCCGCCGGAGCAGACGACGAGGACGCGGAGGTGCACGGCGGAGGAGAGGACGGAGGGGGAGGGGGAGAGGGAGGAGAGGATGAGGAAGCGGGGGCGAGGGGGCGGGGGCAGGGGATGGGGGCGGAGAGTGAGGTGGAGTGGGGCGGAGGAGAGAGGGGGGAGGGACCCGCACGGGGGGGTGACGTGGAACGTGTCGGGGGACGAGGTTTGGACCTTGAAGTGGACCGGAAGCGTCGGGTGGAGGGAGCGGAGGTGGAGCTCCCTCCGGCACCTCGCGTTCGGCCGGAAGTCGATTACGACCTCCGTCTCCGACACTTCCAGAAGCTTCGGGGAAGCGCCGCTGGGGTCCTCCATCGGAATCAGTGGTGGAGACAGACTCCAGTTTTGGGTTCCATCAGATCCATCATCTACTTGGAAACTAACAAAGCGGCCTCACCCATTAAAGGATTAGCTAGCTCGATCGGTCCAATGTAAAATTGTAAAATATAAATTTTTATAAAATGTTTTGAGGCAATTACTTATATATTCCTGAAAGTAAATAAAATTACATGTATTTAGTCCGCTGGGAAAAAATAAATAGATAAATAAAATTACGCAGCTTAAGTTTTTATTTTTTATTGAAGAAAAACAAAAATTTTAATTCTTCACCAAATCAGTAAGAATGCTTTTATAAAAAAAAATTTACATCAAACTGAATAAGCAGAAAATTGCTTTTTATATTGAAATTATTTTCCTATGCTGAAACAAATGGCTCGTGAGTGTCGGTGTTTTTGAGAGATAGGTAGCATGCTATCCGTTTCGTTTATTTCATTTAGAAATAAACTTAGCTGAAAAATGTGAATCAACTAGAATTCGAATTTGTGTCTCTGGTATCAACTATCAAACCCTTTGTCACTTGCTCTAGGGACTAGGGATGATCGGTGTCGGTGTTTTATTGTCATCGCTTGTTTTAGAGAGGGATGGACGGTGAAGAGATATGAAAAGTTTACTTCAGACAATTATTTCTCAGCTGAATTTTATTGTAAATTTTCGGACAATAGCGTAATCTTCCGATCAATCCCACCGAATCCGAACCTAGCAATTTTTAGGACCAAACAGCCGTCGACTTTGTGGGAGCAATTCTTCGCCCCCGGTTAAGATCTAACCGTTTTCGAACACGTGAGAGTTGATTTTTTTTTTTTCTCCACTCTTTTTGACGTCATGTAGCTTAATTTACCGTTCCAATGAATAAAACGGGTAGCGTGTTACCTTTTACTCAAAAAAAAAAAAAAAAAAAGAAAATTTTTTTTGAGTACTAGCCGTAGAACTCAAACATGGAGTCCTAATAAGGACGAATATTTTTGACACTTAACCTGTTTTGGCAAGCAAGCATGTGAGGTCCTTGAAGTGGGGACCTCAAAGTCCCTCTTATTTTTTGTCACAAGAATAATTAAATCCGTAAACCACACCAAGCATGGAGTCCTAATAAGGACGAATATTTTTGACACTTAACCTGTTTTGGCAAGCAAGCATGTGAGGTCCTTGAAGTGGGGACCTCAAAGTCCCTCTTATTTTTGGTCACAGGAATAATTAAATCCGTAAACCGCACCAAGCACTAGTCCACAAAAGAAATGTAAAAGTAGGTTAAGTGGATGTGTAATCCAATTTACAAAGCCATGTACTACTCAAAACAGAATATCAAAAGCACAAACTTTTGTTAATATTATAGATTAAAGGTGATTTCTGCAATCCAGATTACAACAGGCGTCTGTAGTCCAACGGTTAGGATAATTGCCTTCCAAGCAATAGATCCGGGTTCGACTCCCGGCAGACGCAATTTTCTTTTTGGTTGCCAAAAAAAAAAAAATCAAATCAGACCATTTTTGGCCCAAAAACAGAGTGTCAGGTAACGAGGGCCCACTTGAAATCAGAAACTTATTATTAATTTTGGGCCAAAATATTTTTGGTCCAAATGTAAATGAGTGTCAAGTCATAAAGAGGCCGAGTGTTTTAGATCCCGGGCCCATCTAGACCGTTAATCTAGTGAGAGGATAATGATTAAACATTTTTTCTAATTTGTAGAGGCACTAATAAGAAAATATTACTCATTGAATAGTTACACATAAGATTTTTGGATGCTTCTTGTTTTGAGTCTGACTCTACTACAAATCCAACCATTTTTCGCCCAAAAACACGGAGTTTGAAGTAAATGTTTTAGACTTGAAGACTATGTTCAAATTCCAATCCTAATTAATTCATATTTTCAGATAAATTTATTTTTAAATAAAATAAACGAAATGGGTAGCGTGCTATCTATCTCTAAAAAAAAATTTGACTATTTATCTTCTCAAAAGTCAATGGTTAAACAACTTTTCTACCTTGTATAGAACGTCTTCTCAAAAGTCAATGGTTAAACAACTTTTCTACCTGCTCCGCATGTACAACCAAAAAAAAAAAAAAATAAAAAATCCAAGAATAATGCTAATAATAATAATAATAATAATCAGGTCAAAATCAGAAACAACATTTGTGAGAAAGTTTCAAAATTCTTATTTGCATGCAACCTAGCTAGAGTCCTAATAAATATCCAAGGAAATATTGTAGGCAGAGTTCCAAAAATAGAAGATTATTATTGATGCTTCTAGTTCTAGACTTCTAGATAGTGGTTATGTGAAAGGTTCTGCTGAGCCAAAAAAAGCAAATGTGGAGCGTTACAATCATTAACTGCAGATGAAGAAAAGATGGGCTTTAATTTGCAGCTTTTGCTTTGCCTCACTTCACGTGCTGGGAACGTGCACCTTCCGGTTGGTGGGACCGGGACCTAAACACATCCCACTAATTTAAAATAATAATAATAATAATAACAATAATAATAATAATAACAATAATAAGGTTGAATTATAAAAAAAAAAATGTTTATTTTTTATTTGTTTAACTTTCTAAAATTTGTATTTTATCCTCTTTTAGTATTTCTAAGATGCCTCTATGTCATGATTTTATCACTTTTTCGTCAAATTTTTATAATTTATATCAAAAAAATATACTTTAAAATTATATAAATATATTAAAAAATTATTTTTTTCTTATAGAAAAAATAATGGCGATTTAATTATTTTGCCCTCTACATTAATGCCGTACTTTTTGAAAATATTTTTGAAATTTTAAAAGGAAAAAAATGTAAGATTTTAAAAATCGGAGATAAAAAATAAAAAGAATGAGTATTTAGTGCGGATTTTTTTTATATATAATTTAGCCTAATAATAATAACCCATTAGTTCAAAGCTCAAAGCCCCCTCTATAATACGAGATCAATTGCCTCTCTTACGGATTGCAAAGTTAACTAAGAATTTAATAATTAATTTCTAAGACTTTAAATTTAAACTAAATTACTTCACATTCTAACTTATCTTGTTTTTAAAATAAATAATTGGTCAATGTAATTGCCTGTAATGTCGAAGGTGCCTGGGCCAATAACAGCATTTTATGACCAGCCAATCCCAACATTCACATTTCTAACTGTTTTTATTTCTTAACGAAATAAACGTTTCTGACAAATAAGGCTTACCTATCTTTCAAAAAAAAAAAAAAAAAAAAAAAAAAAAAAAAAAAAAAGAATTGAATACTTATAAAATGATCCTTCAAAATAACAAATGATGGGCAAGTGGGTCATAGTATCCAAAAAAACCTAGATTTTTGTTTTTACTGCTAATTGACAGTTTTTTAACATGTTTTGCTTCATAAAAGGAAACATTGTATGATAAACTATGGTTCACATGGGCACCACTTCGAATATTGATCTAGTTAATTATACGATATAATATTGTTTTTTTTTTTTGAGACTCTGGTTGTCTTATTTCTGTAACTTAAGTCATACTTTCAATGAATGAAGCAGGTAGTATACTATTTATTCTCGAAAAAATGTTGTTTGATAAAGTAACATTAGTATTTGAATAAAAATACATAGGCAAAATTAAACTTACATGTTCAACTTGGACAATTAGAATCCATTTCAATCTATGTTGCAATATTTACATTGTTGTTCGTATTCTATTCATCTAAGCAGGGTTCATATTACACGCGTGATAGCAGAGCATTTTTGAAAACTTATGAAAAAAAAAATCAATAAATTTATAAAAAATATATTCCTTTTTTACAATTTTTATTTTTCAGATAAAACAATTAGAAAACAAAAAATATTTCTAATTAAAATTTGACAAAAAAATCAATAAATTATTATTTTTTAGAGCAGCAAAGACAAAAAAAAAAAGTACTTTTCTAATTAAAATGTTAATTTTAAAAAATAATTTAGGAAAACCAAACCCCCTATAGTATACTCCTTCAAATCCCTTCCTCTTCCCTCCAATTCAAGCACTAGCACAAAAAATAAAAATAAAAAAAAAGAAGAGTTAGAAACATAATTTAAGTCCACAATCCATTTTTTTTTTTCTTACAAAAAAAAAAGAAGAAGAAGAAGAAGAAGACACACAACAACCACTACACACACACACACACACACACACACAACAACCACTCTCATTAATCACTCCAAACCAACAAAACGCAATAACAAAACTCCCCCAACACACACACACACACACACACACACACACACACACCCCACTTCACTTTCCCACCGCCCCTCTCAAAAAACTCAAATAATTTCTCTTCTAAACACCATCCCAAAACCACACTCAGATCCCCTCTCTCTCTCTCTCTCTCTCATGTGGCCACCGTGGGTAAAGACTCGCCCTAACCCTAACCCCAACCCCAACCCTAGCCCACACTCCGGCGGGGCCATTACCCGCTCCCCGTCCTTCTCCTTCTCCTTCGCCGCCCTCAAGGGCGTCCAAACCCTCCTCCGCGACGGCGACGGCGACGGCGACGACGACGACAACGGCGGCGCCTCTACCTCCTCCCCTCGCTCCGCGTGTTCCACCGCGTCCGCGTCGCCGCCTCCGCGCTCCGAGCACTCCGCGCCCTCACCCCCTCCCCTTCTCCGGCACCCGACGACGACGACGACGATCGGCGCGTCGTCCTCTACTTCACCTCCCTCCGCGTCGTCCGCAAGACCTTCGAGGACTGCCGCGCCGTGCGCGCCATACTCCGCGGCATCCGCGCCCCCGTCGACGAGCGCGACCTCGCCATGGACCCCCGCTTCCGCGACGAGCTCCGCGCCCTCCTCCTCGCCGCCCCCCACCACCGCCACCGCCGCCCCCGCCCCCGCGCCTCGCCCTCCCCCAGCTCTTCGTCGGCCCCCGCTGCCTCGGCGGTGCCGACGAGATCCGCCGCCTCCACGAGTCCGGCGACCTCCGCCGCCTCCTCGACGCCGCCGCCGCCGCCCCTCCTCCTCCTCCCCCTCCTCCTCCTCCTCTCGCCGCCTGCGAGCTCTGCGGCGGCGCGCGCTTCGTGCTCTGCCAGAGCTGCAGCGGCAGCCACAAGCGCTACAGCGAGAAGCTAGGGTTCCGGAGCTGCTCCGCGTGCAACGAGAACGGGCTCGCGCGCTGCCCCGCGTGCTGCCCCTCCGCCGTCTGATCGCCTTCATCCAACAGTCGACATCGATCCCATCTCTCTCTCTCTCTCTCTCTCTCTCTCTCTTTTTTTCCCTTAAACATTTTAGTTTCTTCTTCTTATTTTATTTTATTATTAAGTTGTTGTGGTTGTTTAAATCTGGGGAGTGCTTGCTTGGTTAGTATTGGAAAGTATGCTAACTCTGTTTAACTTTTCTTTTCTCTTTTAAACTCTTGTTGAGAGTAAACTTCGTTTAATGAAGAAAGTTTGCTATTAATTCCTCTATTTCTGTAAAATAGTAAATAAAATTATATGGAACACCTCTCAACTTGGATTCTTTTATGGTCATTTTTATCAAATTAGAGATAAAGAAGATGGCTCCGAGCTCGCTTTCCCTCATATACTGCTTTTGAGCAGCTAGAAAGTTGCGGCTTCAATCAGGGGTTTCAGGAGAATCTTGCAACCGCAGTCCAATGTGCAGAATTTTTAATTTTCTACACAATAAATAGCAGAAAATTATTTATTTCATACTAGAATGTGACCATGTGAATCGTGCGTCAAGCAGCGGAGAACTTACTTGATGAAGCTTTCTAGCATATAACCAATTACAAGCTTAGTTTTCAAATTTTGCTTGCCAATTTGAGTCCAAGACAAGCTAACCTGGATGTATTTTCCGTCTCGGCTTCAATCTTTCCCTGTCGCGCTCCGTTCTCCCGGCCCGTCATCCTTGGCCGGGGACATAAAAATATTTTTTTAAAATAATTTTTAATAGATACTAATAGTAAATAAAATTATAAACAGTAAAATATTTTTTAAAATAATTTTTAATAGTTACTAATAGTGAATAAAATTATAAACAGTAAAATGATGACGACGACGAAGACGATGATGAGCCTGCAGAAGCTGGCTCGTGTCCTCACATGGTGTGTAGGACCCCCTCTCTGGCTCTCTGCTGGCTGCGCGTATGTTTTTCGCAGGCCGTTATGGTGGGTGCGCTGTCTATTTTAGACTTCCTGCGCTCTGCCCACACACACGCAATCCCTGAAAGTGTAATCACATGCTTCTTCCATAATAATTATTTTTACCGTAACCGACCGTCTCTAGAGCAAGTGGCAAAGGATTTGATGTTTGGTATTCAAGACTCAAGTTTGAATTCTAGTTGATTATTTCTAAATAAAATAAACAAAACTTAGAAGCGAGATCTCTTAAAAAATTAAAAAAAATTTATTTTTCGATAAAATTTACGAACTTTATATTATAAATGAGCAAAAATAAAATAAAAGTGTAGTTGCCTATATATCATTCGCAAATTTTCGACTTTCAAATTTGTTTGTAAATTTTTAAAATGGTACCTCTAGAATAAACAATATTTTTAATTTAAAATTTTTTAAAAAAAAATTAGATGACGATTTGCAAAATCCAAGCCGACTTGGGATGGACCGAATCTAGCTTATTGGGCTGGGCCATGTCTTAATATTTAAGGTTTGTCAAAGCTTGGGCCGAACTGGGCCTTACGTGTCTTCTGTTTCCTGATCCGATCCATTCACATGGACCGATTCTAGCTTATTGGGCTGGGCCATGTCTTAATATTTAAGGTTTGTCAAAGCTTGGGCCGAACTGGGCCTTACGTGTCTTCTGTTTCCTGATCCGACCATTTGGCGCGTAGAAATAGAAACACGTAGTAAAGAGTCTCTACTCTTGTAGGGTGAATGTAAACTAGTGGGCACTCAGTTGGATCCATTAAACTTCTTTATCTTTTATTTTCTCTTTTAAATTTGAGTCCATGTTTTTCTCTTTTTTTTTTTTTTTGAGAGAGATAGGTAGCACGCTACCTGCTTCGTTTATTTTATTTAGAAATAAACTTAGCTAGAAATGTGAATCAACTAGGATTCGAACTTGGATCTCGGGTACTAACCACCAAGTCCTTTACCATTTGTTCTAGGGACGGTCGGTGAGTCCATGTTTATTATCATTCAAATAAAGTGTTGTGCACGTAAATAAGAAGTATACATTAAATTTGGTGGAGAGAACTAGGAAAAGAGTATGAAAATTGTAACAATAGTTGATTTTTATAGTACGTTTCATTTAACTTTTTTTCTCCATCCCCTTTTGTTGAGGCTACTCTGTTTCACTCATGTAGTCTGATTCATTCAATTAATGAATAAAGCGAGTAGCATTTTATCTTTTTTTTATACAAAAAAGTGAAAACATTCGACGTGTTATATATTTTATATCGTTAAAAAAAAATTTCAATTTGATAACAAAGAACTTATAAATAATCTTAATATGGATCATGCATGCATGTGGCACTGATATTAGAAAGAAAAAAAAACATAATAATATATGGATGGAATTTTGCATTGATATTGATAGTACGTAAAATAACGTAACAATTTGCTAAAATAAGTTGATAAGAAAAGAAAAAAGTATAATTATTATAATCTAAAGATGTGTTATCTTTTATATATTAACCCCTGATTTGCCAAAATGATATAAGCCTTAATTTTATGTAAGGTTTTATTATTTGTTCCATTAATTACTAGTATCAAACTGAGTCAACTCACTACATTTTTGGGCCAAACCAGTAATTAATTATTCAAGTTGAGCCTTAATAAAATAAATGAGAGAAAAGAATTTAAAAATAGGGATTAGAGTGTTCTTCGATTACACGCTAAACTTTGGTAATGATTTAATATAGTGATTATTAGAACAAGCAAGCGATTATTATTTTATTTATTTTTATTTATCTGTAGACTATGGATGGTTTGCAAGTAATGATTTGCATGTTTCATTTTTTTGCTCTTGTTTGAGCACACCTTGGCCTTTAATTTTGAAACAAAAGAACGAAAAATTAATTTTGCGGGGATCATAAATTCTCGCGGAGAGACCGTCAGATTTACCGTCCATGTTGCTTTAAGATCCGTGCACTATACAGGCTGAACAGCAAATTCAACGGACTTTTAAGGAGTGATTCTATTTAAAGTGTAGGATGGGTAAAGCATTTCTCACCATCTTAATTTCTATTTAAAGTGTTTATTTAGCAACAAAAAAAATAAAAGGTTAAAAGTAATTTTTGTTGTTGTTTCCAATTTTTTTTTTGAAAGTTGTTATATATCCATCCCATGCTTGGGCGCATTGTGAGCTAAGCAACAATGACAATAAATAAAAGAAAAAAGTTTTTAGTGATATATATCAAATTATATAGAATTAGTATTTAAAAAAAGAAAATATTAGAAAATTTAGTGTTGTGAGCTGAGGCTTAAATATTAGAAAATTTAGTGTTGCAAAACTTGATATTTTCTCTTATTCTTGTGTTATGGTTAGATAAAAATGTTTTGTATTTTCATAATGCTGTGGCATACCAATTTCACTTCATCATAAATTTTTTTTTTTTTTGAGACAAAGGTAGCATGCTACCTGCTTTGTTTATCGCATTTATAAATAAACTTAGCTAGAAATGTGAATCAACTAAAATTCAAAGGAAAACTTCAAAAAATCCCTTTGTTGTTTCAAATTTTTTCACTTTAGTACCCTGTGATTTAAAATGTATCAAGTTAGTATCATTTGGTTTCGCACTTTCTCACTTTAGACTCGTGGTTTAAAGTGTATCAAATTAGTATCCTGTGGTTTTGCATTTTATCACTTTAGTATCATGTGATTTTAATTTTGTATCAAGTTAGTATCCTGTGATTTTTTAAACTACAGGATACTAAAGTGATAAAGTATGAAACCACAGGATACTAAAGTGATAAAGTTCAAAACCACAGGATACTAACTTGATATATTTTAAACCATAAAATACTAAAGTGATAAAATGAGAAACCACAGGGTACTAACTTGATACACTTTAAACCACAGGGTACTAAAATAAAAAAGTGTGAAACCACAAAAAAGATTTTTGAAGTTTTTTCAAAATTCAAATTTGGGTCCCGAGTATCAACCATCAAGTCCTTTGCTGCTTGCTTTAGGGGCGGCCGGTCACTTCATCATAAATTAACATCTTTTTCTTTGTTGAGTTTGCATGTCCCCTCCTGGGCATATTATTCTACTCAGTGGACTTTGAGCTTCTTTTTTTATTTTTTTGTGAAAGATACAAGCATATATGGTTGTTTATAAATTAACACCATATCAATACAAAATCATTTGGCATTTGCTTGGAATGCCAAAAAATATATATTTTTTTAAAAAGAAAGAGAAATTTTCCACCCACATTATGAGGAGAGGACCATGTCAAATTTGAATTTAAAATTTAAATTGGTTTACAATTGGAGGAGGTTGAAGTTGTCCTGTAATGGGTACCCAATGTTTTTAATAAATAATATTAATTGGTCAAAGTCTACATGAATTGTACACAAATACAAGCCTTTTCTACTCTCTGAAAAACTTGCACCAAATCCATAATGAAGAGAGAGACCAAAGCAATAGAATTGAGTTTTTAAGAATTTTTATTTGAATTTTTTTCACATGAAAATCTTAGATTCTAATTCCGTGTAGAAAAAAAAAAAAAAAAAAAAAAAAAAAAAAAAACCATTTTTATCCCCCCCAAAATTCCTCCTTTTACTTATCCTCATTCCAAAAGTTGCTCCTTTTTGTTGCTTTTTTGGTTCTTCTCTTTTTTTATTCTTTTAGCTATTTCTTGGAAAAAGATTTTTTTTTTTTTTTTTTTTGAGATTAAAAGGAGGAGATACCCAAAAAGAGGGTTTTTTTTTTTTTTTTTTTTTGTTTCCTGGTTTCATGTTGAAGAAGATGAAGAGACTCAAGCTTCAAATGATTTGTTTTGTGTTGTGGGTCTCTTTGTTGTATCACAAAATTGAGCTCTGTGTTTCTCTCAATGATGAAGGTATGTAATTTCTCTGAAGAATTTTTTTTTTTAATATTGATTTCATATCCAATCTTTGTTTGATTGTTTTGTTTTTTGTTTTTGTTTTAAATATATTTTTGATTATATAGGAAGGGCTCTTTTGAGGCTTAAAGAGATGATAGAAGATGATCCATATGGTGCTCTATTGGATTGGAACAAAAATGATATTGATGCTTGCTCTTGGTTTGGAGTGGAGTGCTCTCATGATATGAAAATTGTTGCTCTGTGAGTGATAACTTATTCTGAGTAATGAGCCTTTTGGTATTTCCAACAAATTGGGTCTAAGAACCCACTTTAAGAGCTGTTTAATCCGACAAAGTTTCTGCAGAAGTGCTGCTTGAATACAGCTGTTTAAGATAACACTAATATTCTTTTCATTTACATCTTTTCTATTGTGTCAAGTTTCATAATAGAGCTTCTGCTGTGGGCTGCAAAACCTCGTAGCACAAGCTCCAATCTATATGCTAGCCAAAGCAATAGGTTTTTCATAGCTTCTACTTACATGAAATAGAAAAGCTGTTACAGAAGCCATGCTAAACAGGCACTTAATCTTTGAACTCGCAAATTTCACTGAAACTAAAGTTCAAGGCCTGAATTTTCGTTAGCTCAGATTCAAAAACTATAGGCTAGTAAATCCTCTGAGTCGCAACTTAGTTACCAATTCGATTGACACCGTAGACTATTGTCGGTATTTCTTCCCTTCAAAACCGCATTTAATTTTGGTAACTTTCATTTGTTATCTTGCTTACTATCTAACCTGCAAATTTCATTGTGGTAGGAATTTGAAAGATCTTGGTCTTACGGGCATGCTCGCGCCCGAGCTTGGGAAGCTGCTTCACCTGAGAACTCTGTAAGCAACTGGGGGACTTTTCCCTTATTACTTCATTAATTTCATTTCCTTATGCTAAAGTAGTTGTCATTTAGTGTTCTCTCACAATTCATTTTTCTTGGTATTTTTTTTCTTTTGTACAGCAACCTACACAACAATTCCTTTTATGGGGTCGTCCCGAGAGAGCTCGGAGACTTGCAGAAGCTAGAGGTGTTGGATTTGGGGCATAATAATCTCACCGGAACAATTCCATCTGAGATCGGAAACATATTATCTCTAGAATTCCTGTGAGTAGATAAGGCAAATTAAGTAGAGTAATTACGAAAACTTTTACCTTTTTTTTTTATCTGAAAGGAAAAGAATTTTTACTATTTGGTGATGAATGTTGCAGGATACTTACAGGCAACAGATTTTCCGGCGAAATGTCGCCTGAATTGCGTGAGCTCAATCTGCTCTCGGAGATTCAAGCTGACGAAGGTCTCGTGCTGTCGAGCAAGGAATTCGATATTAGGTTAGTTCTCAGCACTCTTTAGTAATTGAAAATGTCAGTTTTTATATTCGTAATCTTGCATTTAGCTCCGCATTTACCTATTCTCATAGTAATTGTTTATGATTTGATACTTGATGTAGCATTTGGCGGTGTTTAAGGCCGTGACAAATTAAAACATTCTTTTTTTGTCTTCTGCAACCTTACTGATGTCAAAATTACAAGAGAAAAGAAGCCAAATCACCAATGCATTTAGCACTAAAAGTTTACCAGAAAATCATACTGTAGCTTATTCTCCATAGTTAATTATCTGAAGATTGATTTAATCCACACAGGAATATCAAGAATGCCACAATAAGGAGAATCCTCCTGGCTATCGGCGATAACCTTTCTCACAAAATTGGAATGCGCGGTTTCGAAACATTTTCAAAACCGACGATGCGTCTAACAACAGAAAATGCAGACATTTCAACATTCCCAAGGAGGGATTCAAATGCAGAAGCACCTCCTACTGTGCCGTCAGTGAATACTTTTTCTCCTTCAGATTCACCCTTCAGTGAACCTCCTTCACCAGCCTCACCTCCGGAAACTTCTTCACATTCGCAATCAAATGTTCCTCCAGTGTCATCCTCAAGTTCACTTTCTCCACAACAACCACCCTCCCACGTAAAACATCATCCACCGCCACCTCCCTCAAATGTACTTCCCCCTCCTCCGCCACTGCCACCGTCAGACATATCTGCCACACATCAGAGAAAGCATGCAGTTTATTGGATAGTCTTAGCATCACTCGGAGGAGCACTTTGTTTAACCGGTGCCTTATCGGCCATGTACTTGCTTTGCCGCCGAAAGCACAGGGTTGGGACCGTCACGCCATGGGCTACGGGATTGAGCGGGCAACTCCAGAAAGCTTTTGTGACCGGTGGGTTTCTCTTCTTGTCGATTTTCAGACATCTCATTTGTAGTATAGTGGTAAAATTCTTTTCGTGAAACTGTAGGCCGAACCTGAATCACAGTGCATTTTGTATCAGTTGTGCCTAAACTTTTATTACTTTCTATTTCAGAAAATTCCGTGTTCTGTTGGAACATAAGGCTACAAAGTACAAAATATACTATAAACACATATAATGAAACATTAGGTAGTAAAATCAAAATTCTTGAAGATCAGGTACTCATTCTAATGTGCGCAAGTGAAGTAATCTCTGGTTTTATTGGGTTGTTTTTTAAGAACTCTACTTAGGCGGAATGGTTACAAAGTAATAACCTTCGTATCGATAAATCTTCATCATCAGGTGTACCTTTGCTCAGGCGAGCGGAACTTGAAGCAGCTTGTGAAGATTTTAGCAATGTCATCGGTAATTTATCGGACCACAAGTTGTACAAAGGAACTCTGTCGAACGGAACAGAAATAGCAGTTATATCTACTTTGGCTGAGTCTGCCGCGGAGTGGTCACAACAATCTGAGGCCCAGTTCAGGAAGAAGGTATTCCGTAATCTACTTCCCTTTTTTCTGTAAAGTATGTACTTGAAATTTGAGATTTATTCTAAGCTGAAGTACCATGGATGTTTGTTGCAGATATCTGTTCTGTCGACAGTAAACCATAAGAATTTTATGAACCTTCTTGGGTACTGCGAGGAAGATGAGCCATTCACCAGGATGGTGGTGTTTGAGTATGCTTCAAATGGAACACTTTTCGAGCATCTGCACAGTGAGTTTCTAACTTTGTCTTCTAATCTGCATCATCTCTCTGTATACAAGTTCTTATCCTAGTGTTGCTGTTTAATCCATTCTTTGATATTCCTGATTTTGTACCTGAATTATATCTTATGTACTAAAATATCCCACTCCTTGTGATCAATATATGCGTCAGAGATATCAACAGAGTGTTGCAAACAGATAGAGATGGACCGAAGTTGCAAAATCAAACGGCGAATTAGCCATTCTAGTTCAAAATAAAATTTCAGTTATTTGTACTTGAACAGCTAAAACTACTTGCTTCTGAATCTTCGAACATTGGAGTATGCAGTCAAAGAAGCAGAGCCTTTGGATTGGCCAGCGCGCCTTAGAATCGCCATGGGAGTGATCTACTGCCTAGAGTGCATGCACCAGCTCAACCCACCTGTCAATCTCCGAAACTTAAACTCGGCGTCAATCTACTTAACCGAAGATTGTGCTGCAAAGGTCTCCGATCTCGGGTTCTGGATCGATGAAAAGAAAGAAGCAGGGCCAGATGATGATGGCTCCGATGAAGAGAGTGCAGTATACAAGTTCGCAATCCTACTGCTTGAGATGATCTCAGGCCGGCTTCCGTTCTCAGAGGACGACGGCCTGCTCGTGCTCTGGGCCTCGAGTTACCTAAACGGAAAGCGGCCACTTATGACTATGGTCGATCCGACGCTCAATTCAGTTCCCGAGGAGGATATATCTAAGTTGTGTGAGGTGGTGCGATCGTGTATAAAACCGGAGAGCGAGGGGAGACCGACGGTAGCAGAGGTGGCCCGACAAATGAGACAGATCACAGGAATAGCACCGGCGGGAGCGGTTCCCTGTTTAAATGCGGCATGGTGGGCGGAGCTTGAAATCATTTCTTCAGGGGGGTAATTGCAGGTGAAATTCATGAGATGTTTGTTGATCCTTCACTTTCCTGTTTAGTTTGTTTCCTCCCTTAATAATTTTGTGGTAAATTATGGTCACTACTTTGATTCTGGCCTTGTTATTAAGCATTAAGAGTTTTAAGAGAAAGACATTTGTACAGGTTGTCCTGCTTTATGTGGGAGTAGTTTAAGTAAGAAATATACTTGGAGAAATAACTCAGAATACACATTATGTCTTGTATGAATTTATGTAAAAGCATGATGTGTTATGTAACCAATCAGAGTATAACCTGGAGCATAAATGCGATTAGTGTGCTAAACAAACATTAGGAACTATCATTCGAGGATGCATTCAAACTCATGAATCATGATACATGGATTTCCAGTTATGTGAAACTAGAAATATTAAGCATGAATTTATGAAGATTCACACCATCCATTACAGCCTACTATTAAAATGTAAGCTTAAACTTTAATCTAGTAATTAGAACTTGAGAACAGAGAAAAAGTTCATTTAGCAAGAATATGATAACCAGTAACTGTAACTGTTTCTTTCCTCAAATAGAGTGTTCTAAGCTCCAGAGGCCTTGAAAGGAGGCATAGTTCTGAGTTCGAACGACATGCTCTTTGCCTTTCCCACAACAGAGCCAACTGATACAAACCTGTTAGTACAACAATCAGTTCTGATCTCCCAACCCCTTGCTATCGTAAGTTCTAAGACATCAAATACATGAATGATGGATATTAATCCGAGCACACAGATTTCTCATTACACAAGCTTTTGTCGCGTCAAGATAAAAACAAGAGAGAGCGGGAGGGACGGAGAACTTTCCGACAACATCTAGGTTTCTGTGGAAGGATTTAGAATGTTCCGTGCAATCTATGATATTAGAAGTCCAATGGCTTTCCAAACAAATCATTGATCTCGGCCATAGCCTCCCTAGTAAAGATTGTTGGCTCAAACAGATCAACTTCTCCTGCAAATTTATTCGAGCTGTTTGTAAAAGCTTGTCCATTTGAATTTTCTCTTGAATCTTTGTCACTCAAAATAGAGAACACAGAAGAAGCTGGTTTTAAATCCGTTCTCTTGTTACTCTGCTTTCCCTGTCGTTTCTCATTTATATTTTCTCCCAAATCTTCATCGACGAAAATAGAGAACTCAGAAGAAGCTGGTTTTAATTCCATTCTCTTATTACTTTGCTTTCCCCGTGGTTTCTCGCCCTTGAAAAAGTTAAGCGGCTTCCCAAACATGCTGTTTATTTCATCCATAGCCTCCTTCAAATTGACAGTGGGATCAACTAAACCATGGTGGCAAGCATTCTCCACTTTGGGTTCACCAAAAACTGCCGATCCAACAAATCTATGAACCACTGTGTCTTCATTGAGTCCATAATTCATCATAGTTACATCATTGGCAATGTCGCCCTTTAAACCATTTGGCTTCTCACATCCTTCCAAAGGGCTACCAATTCCTTCATCATCGTTTTCACTATTCTCTTCTTCCTCGTCATCAGCCAGCATCTTAAATACGCCAACAAATGGTTTTTGTAACTCTATTTTTGTTTGCTTCATCGAGGAATTTGTACTGAAGGGTTGGCTATTCTCATGTTTAGCTTCACTTTGGCTATATTTGGGATTTTCCCCGATAGGATTTGGCCCGTCTTCATCAACAAAGATCTCAAACCCACTAGTTGGTTGATTCAACTTTGCTCGATTTCGCTGTGATCTTCTGCTTATGCTTGGATCTAACTCCAATGGCTCTCGAAACATGTTGTTAATTGCACTCATGGCCTCTCTCATGTTTATGGTTGGATCCACAAGACCATGATGACAGGCATCTTCCGCTTCTGATTTTCCAACGATGGCAGAATCTACAAACTTTACAACAACTGTATCGTCACTGTTAAATCTGTTGAGCTTCTCCTTATCAATATTAGGATTTCTTTTATTTTGTGATCTAACTTTAGGAATGGTCGATTCTAAATCTTTCTCGCTACAATGTCGAGGATTGCTAACCAGCCAATTGTCACAAATGTTTCCAGAATTTTCAAGTGGTATATTTTCCAGTGAAATTAAATCTTTACTACCATCCTCAATAGGTCCAATAAATCCTCCTACCAAAGTAGGTTTTTCCACCACTTTTTTAAGATGCTCAGCATCAGTGTTGGGAAGAGAATTATTCAAAGTCCCCTCTCCTCTTGACCCTGCAAATAATTTTATTGTAAGTAACAAAAGAGAAGTTAATAACTAGATAAAATGTTAGATCAAATATGAATTATATTTATGCAGCATAGAAGAGAAATTTTGGAGCTCAATTGAATCATCGCCTTGATAAGTGATACCTTTCAAATCTAACTTTCCCTTCTTATGCATCACTTCCTGCAGCTCATCGCCTTGATAAGTGATACCTTTCAAATTTAACTTTCCCTTCTTATGCATCACTTCCTGCAGCTGAAATCAATCTATCAGCACAAATCAACACAAATTTAAATGTCTAAACCAAATCTCACACAGAAACAGATAAATACTTTAGCTTTTCTTTTCTTGCACAGCTCCATACGATGAAGGAACTGCTCGTAGGATTTCTGTAACTCACCAACGGGCTCTGCAAGGCTATTCAACAATTAAGTGTGGATACAAACATCAGTAGTAAGAAAAAGACAATTACTTGACTGATCACGACCAATATACTGTCAAAACCATTAAACATATTAGCAGTTAATCTGATTTTTCTACATGAAACATTTTCCATCATTTCGACGTCAATTTATGAAAGGAAGTCCACAGGCCAGGAAATCGACCTGTTACAAGCAGCGATAATAAACAAACTCACTGGGACTGCCTGACCTAGAAAATGTTATGGCATTCATACCTCAGTTCTCTATGATGTCGATTCTTACTCAAATATAAAATTGAATAATAAGAAGAGATGGTAACAAACAGTTGTAACTGCATAATGAGTTTACAACATGATAAAAAGTCACTCCAGAAAATGCAATTGTTGCTCCCTTTCAGACTCTTCCAATTTTGCCAAGGGAAATATGAATACGAAGTTTTTGCCATGATCAATAAATTTAGGCTTTTAATCAAAAAATAATCTCAAATTATAAATGTGCAGCAGGGTGTGCCACTTATGTTTATTCTCCTTTCTTCATTATGCATATTATCAATTTAATGCCTACTAATATTACTACTGATCAGTCATAAAAAAAAAAGATAATAACCAACCTTTAAAATTTTATCCCTTCTCGTATAGAATTTTCAACTGTTAGTGAACTTCTAGCATGAAATCTTTAATAACTAAACTAGAGCTAATCCAACATCATTCTTCTGAAATTCCACGATAATCGTAGTATTCAGTAATCAGTGAAACCATTAACTTCATCTAAAATTAAACTTACTTCTCAACCCCCTGTCGATATAGCTTCTCTGCCCTCTCGAATTTTTTATGCTTTTCATAGTACAGAGCATATGCCAAATAAAAGATAGCTCGCTTTGTGCCAATCTGATTCTTCTCCATCTTTTTCAACAACACCTTAGCATCATCCACATAATCCATCTAGCAGATGAAACAAAACAAAATTTGCTGGTAAATTTGAATAAAGATCCCCACAACTATTTTTCTTTGGATTGATAACCCCTCAACCTCTAGTTGTTTCGATTTACATTATTTTCATCAATCATACAAGAGAATTTGTTAAATTCAATGGCGATTCTGTAAAATTCAACTATTCTAAATTCAATATTAGGTAAAAGAAATCCACAATCCATCAGCTAAAAAAAAGTATTTAGAACAGTTAAATTTCATAGAATAACCATAAAATTTAAATAAGTATTTACCAAAATTATTTTATGAATCAATCTCTCCAAAACAAGCAAATTACTGCAATAACTAATCTATTACCACAAGCTTCAGCTAGATTTACAGTATGCAAACAAAATTTATAGGTCTAGTGTCTGTTTGACCCTGGTACTTCTACTTGATCTTTAAGTTGCGGGAGCCTCTAGGAGACAAATCTAGAATTTCTGCAACAGAGGAAAGTAGACAAAAGATTATCCGAATCAAAAACGGAAGCTCGAGTTCCATGGTTCTGGTTCTGCTACAGAAAGAGCTGTTGAAAGATTGAGTGCATTAGCATTACTTATACAGTGATTCATCAAATAACACTATTCTCTACGGCAAGGCCAAACAAGCCTCTAATCTAATCGACGCGATGTACATTTCTACCGTTACCACCGATGCAAATTACGCATATGTTACGATCGGAGCATATTACCAGTTCGATCCAGACGCGGAGGTAGCGCGGATCGTCGCGGTAGCGGCGGTCGGATTCAAAGGCTTGCGCGCACTTCTGGAGGAATCGGGGGAGCTTCTCCTTGAGGGATCGGGAGGGGAGGGTCTCCTTCAACCTCCGGATACCCCTGAAGCGCGCGGAGATCTCATGAACCGAGATCGAAGTAGAAGCAGAGATATAGAGAGAGATATGAAGAGAAAGAGAGAGAGAGAGAGAGAGAGAGAGGACGATGTTTACATCATACCGAAGCCATGGACGGAGAGGGTCGGAGCCGGAGTAGGTCTTGATGTCGGCGACGAGGGAGGAGAAGAGCTCCTTGTGGGGATCGGTCGCCATGGATGGAGATGGAGAGAGATTAAGAGAGAGAGAGAGAGAGAGAGAAGGGTTTCTAAAAATTTGAAAATTTTGGGAGGCAACCGGTTGGGGACCTGGGGTGCGAGAATGGTTAATATATATATATATACCGATAGTTGAGCCGGGCCTTGCCCGGCCCAGATCATCCCAACATTGGGCCGGATTAATTTTTCCGGGCCGGCCCAAAACTTCGACACATTTTTTCTTTTAGTGCATGCACTTGGTGCATCCGTACGTATCGTGCACCGCAGGCCTCAGACACTGTGATAACGAATTTTTAAATTTAGAATTTAATTTACTAGGTGTAAAATCGTAAAATTGATGGTACTAATCTCTCATGAATGAAACATTGCCCCTTTTCATGGCATTGATTAATTATATGCCCTAGATACAGGATTTAAAATAAATAAATAAAAATGTAATCAATCACTAAATATTTTCATACAACAACGACGACCAAGTCTTCCACTATTATATTACATGACAAAACAATAGTAAATTACATTACCAAACACAACACATTAATGTTTTTCTAGTACATCATATATATTGTCACCAACACTTATATAATATAGTATGGTTACCATATACATAACCTTATTTGTTCATCTTCTTTTTAATTTCCCCCACATAATAGGATTCACAAACTAGCTATAGTTGTTTTTATTGATAGTGTTCAAAGCATGAGAAAGCCATGGCTCAGAAGGAGCCTTCAACTGAGGCATCCTCCAATTCCCCTCTTTGCACTTTGAAACATCTTTGATATCTTTTTTACTCTTTTCACTGCTCCCTTTCTCTCTCCCTCTTTCCACAACACAACGCATGCCCTTTCTCCTCCTATCTAAAAAGGACAATCCCCACCGTGGGGAATAACATTCCCTAACACTTGATTTTTTATCAACATCAAAAGTCGACCCACTATTAGTCCCCTCAACACTGTCCAAGTGTGTCTCATTACTAACACTTCTCATGGACCTAGGTGTGAAAAGAGAACCAACATTATCATTGGGTCCACTTGGTGCAGTTGACCTAGCTGGGCTCTTGAACCCACAAGCTATAGGCCTCAAGCTCCATGGGAAAAATAGCATCACCCCACAAGCCCTTGTAGATAGCTCCTTCTCATCCTCTACATGAGAGAACAAAGGTGGTTGTTGTAGCTTATTAGATTCTACATTGCTTCTTCTTTTTCTTCTTTGCTGCATTATATGTTGCAGAGTCAACTCCTTACGTGCGCATTGAGGGCAAGAGGAGTGGTGGTGGTGGTGATCAGCTCTTCTTGTGCAACCTTTGTTGTGTTGGTTGAGAGCCAAGGAGTTGGCGATGGCGTTCGCGGCGGGGAGGAACCGTTCCATGATGTAACTCGGCCGCGGCCGAGACCGGTTCACGACCTCCTCTACGTCTTTCGTAGCCATGCCGTCGAACGAGCTCATTCGGCGCGCGACGTTGAGGTTCTCGGAGAGCGAGATCTTCTCCGCCGCGTCGGAAAACACGTCGCCGTCTTTGTCGTCGGCGTTGCACCTGTCGCGGTAGTGAATTTCAATCGAAGGGCGCCGCCACCGAGCGGGCGGTGGGTTGGGCGGCGGAGGGACGTTCGTGCGGTCGGTGTCGTCTGCGGCGGCCTTCGGGACGCCGGGGGAGCTCTCCCAGGAGAAAGGGATCATAGTGGATTGCGCGGAGAGCTCTCGAGCGGAGGATTCGGCGGCGTCGACGGACGTCGAAGAGCGGCGCGTCGAGAGGAGAGGGGAGTCCAAATCCAATTGCCGTGGACGGAGCTTGATATCTTTGCAGTGACGACGAGGTGTTGCCATGGAGTGCGTACACAGTAGAGCATATTAATTGGGTTGTAACTTGTGTAAGTATAAAGGGTGGTGTACGTGAGGTTTATAAGGAAAGCGTGGGGGTGGTGGTTATTGGTTAAAGGTGAGCAAAGGAAAGGAAATTAAGGACAGTGGGTGGGACTTGGGGGCGGAAATTCATGTGAAGTGTTTTAATGGGATGGTTTTTTTTGGTTGGACCAGGTCTACACTGTCATTTCCACCATGCACCTATCTTACTTTATTGAGATTTGAGAACCATGCACAAATATAGAAATAAAAAAAAAATCAGAAACATAAATAATATATCTGAATTATGAACTGTTTTTACTGACCGTCCCTAGCGCAGGTGTGAAAGGGCTTGAAGGTTGGTACCCAAAACCCGAGTTTGAATCCTAATTGATTCACATTTTCAGCTAAGCTTATTTCTAAATAAAATAAACGAAGCGGTGGCGTGCTACCTATCTCTAAAAAAAAAAAAGAATTACGAACTATTTTTCTTTTGCAGCTACCATTCAATTTTTTAAAATTTCAATTTTACTCTATTATATTTCAATTTATTTAAATTAATTACTTATTTTACTAAATTTATAATTAGGAAAACTGTATAAAGTTTACTAACTATTGCCATAAAGATAAACGTACGGCATATTTAAATTTAAAAGATAAAGGATTGTTTGCTGACTCAAATCCAGCAATTTGAAAGATTAAATTGTAAAATCAATATTTTAAAACTTTAGATAGTATATTAAAATGGTTCATATATAGTTTAGATAATTTATATATGTTTTTACCAAATAAAACATTTCAAATTTATATCTCCCACTAAAATGTATTTTTATCTATCATTAGATAGCTCTACTCAGTGTTAGCTGCTTTGAAAGTTGTATTTATTAGAAATTACTAAAAATTGACAACTATAAAAAGTTAATTTATCAAATATATTTCTTATTACATGTCATATACTGGTAGCATTACTGTTTCTTTTTTCTTTTTTTTTATGTTTCTTAAATATGACACTGGGAAGGGATTTTTCTCTTTGGCTGGTGTACGTATAGACCGGGTGCTGGGAATAGTTGTTGGTATTAAAAAGCTTTAATGGAAAATGGTTAGGGAAAGGAAATGGTGGCAGAGAGTTCTCAAGGAGATGGGTGATGTTGAAGTTGCCATTTGGCAGGACAATGCACCTGGGATACTTTATATCTTGCTAACCATTACCTACTTGCTATTTTAAGCATTGCATATCTTAGTTATTACTTTTGTTCGGCAAGATAAAAGGAAGCCTATAATATTGTCACGCTTGTATCACATCATTAATAATAAGTTAATTATATATTTTTTTCTAATAAAAAAGTATGATAAAAATAAATTTTTTTATTCATCATAATGGTACGGATGAATTCTATAAAGACAACTCTATTGGTTGAGAACGCCACGTCAGTAATATAACTGATGGAATTTTCATAGAATAGATAAGTGAGTTAAGATATAGATTTCTCTTCACAAAGAAAAAGAAGAGTAAATCATTAATTTAAAGAAGATTGTGCCATGTTGGGTTAAAAATGAAAAAGGAATTAAAATGCGAAAATAGCAATTTAGGCTAGTGGATTATAAATGTACATGTTATTGTCTTTGTAACAATATGCATGATTGGGAAATATGCACAACAAAACAAGAAGAAAGTTCAAGCCAATAGTAAAACTTTAATGAAATATAAGAATAATTAGAGATATAAAACGGGCTGAGCGGCACGTGAGTCATCCGATTGAGCACGGCCTCGTGCCGAGCTATAGCACAGCATGGATACTATAGTATCCGTGCTAGGCCGGTCATGGCGGTGCTCAGCCTCTTCTCTGGGGCCAGACGACCCGGTGCGGCATGACCCAAAACAGGCCAGGGTCATGCCGGTGCGAAAGGCGACCCAACACGGAACGATTTACCAATTGAGCCTGCACAACTTGAACCCTTGGGGCTTGGGATCTGAGCTTCCGGGGAGGAGGGAGGAGGGCTCCCTAAGAGCTCTCCTCTCAAGATGTGGGAGGAGTGGTTTTGGTCCAATGGACCAAAGAATTTGATCTCATTTTTTTTTTTTTTTCAAAAAAATAATACAAATTTATATATATATATTTTAAAATTAATTATTTACTATATTATAATTATTTTTATACATTTTTAATAATTTAATCAAAATATTAATTCAAATAAAAATATTTATTATTTATAATTTAAATTTTTATATATATATATTTTTAAAAAATAAATATTTTAAGAGGTTAGCCTGAAGCACAGCCCTACCCGGCACAATCCGTGCCTTCCGGGCAAAGGGTCGTACCGAGCCAAAGGCCAGGCAGCTCGGGCCTAGCACGGTCCGACTTGAAATTGAAGGCGGATCGAATCGGGCTGGCGCCTAGACTGTTTAGGAGGCCATAATGTGGGCCGACGGCCCACATACCCCTAGGAATAATGATGATAAAATATGGATAAAATATGATGATAAAACATGGATAAAAGATCACCCCTAGAATATTATTTTATATGAAATTTTGTCTTTAATTAATTGGTACAAACTTTGGTTGTGTCAAACAGGGTCGAACTTGTTAGTCAAGTTTTGAACCATTGACGCGTTGCCGCGGAGCTCAAACTCCAGTATATGATCGGTTGGCCTGCCACGTGTCAGTGACAACTGGCGATCTACTGCCCTCTTGTATGCGGCCGATTGATATTGTCGAGATTCGTGTAAAGAAATCGAGACCGCCTATAAGCGAACGGTTGCGATCGCTCGGGCGGGGTATCCAGCCGCTGAGATCGATCCCCTCCGCTGCATTCTAACCTACCATTCTTCGGGAGGCCTGATTCCGGATGGTAAATGGTGAGACCCACTCCTTCGACTCTCGATCGGAGTCTCTGAACCTTCTTTCCCCTTCACTCTTTCATGGCGACGCTCGCGGAGAGCGATCCAAACCCTAGACTCGAAGAAGAGAAAGTAGGAAAAGGCGCAGAAGACGACGCCGCACGATCCCAAGAGACCAGCAATGGAGGCGGCGCCGGCGCCGCCGCCGAAGGCAAGGAGGACGACGACGGAGAGGAGGAGGACGATGAGGTCGAGGAGGAGGAGGAGGAGGAGGAGGAGGAGCCCTTGAGCAGCCCTGTTGCGGCCACCGCCGCGGAGAGGGAGAAGCTGAGGACCGTGCTTCGCCGCATCACCGCCGAGCCCGTGCGCCTCCGCGTCCACGACGTGGTGATCAAGGGCAACAGCAAGACCAAGGACGAGCTCATCGAGGCCGAGGTGCTCGGCCTCTTCCGCAGGACATCCACGCTGCAGGAGCTCGTCCAGGCCGCGGGGATCGCCAACGCGCGGCTCCGCCACCTCCAAGTGTTCGACGCTGTGTCTATAACCCTAGATGCGGGGCCGCCCGAGCTCCCTGGGACGGCGAATGTGGTCATCGAGGTTGTCGAGGCCGCCAATCCGGTCACTGGGAGCGTCGGCATCTACTCCAAGCCAGAGGTAAGAGTTTGTCGAAGCTTTGGTTGGGTATGCCGATTTGAGATTGTTAGTTTGCCATATGTTGTTTGGATTGAGAGTGCTCTAATTTTTTGCTGTAATCAATTCGGAAGAGTAGATTGCTAACGAAAAGAGTTTTTCTAATGAGGAATTCCTAGATGCACTTTGAGTTCTCAGAACTTGCCATGTTTCCTTTACATGTGGTTATCTATCACTGTTGAGTACATTCGAAGGGTGTATTTACTAATTAGGTAACCGTGGTTTGGCCTATGTTATTAAGGATGTAGTAAGAGATGTTTAACCACAAGCTTCAGATGTCTTCTGACGGATGTGAGCATTTTCATGTCAAATTGCTCAGTTTGTATTACACTATTACTTCTCCTACCTGAATATTCTCCAACTAAGCAGTGTTAGAATCTATGCAAACAAGTTTTTTATGATTACTGAATTGGTCTAATTTTTTACTCATTACTGCAGTGTTATTGTGGAAATTTACATGGGAATGTTGTTGAGTAAGCCATTGGAAGATGCATCATTTCAATAGAAAATATTAATTGGCATTAAGTGCTCTGTAATTACTTACGTTGCTGTTATATCACGAGTCATTGATATGAAACTGTGCAAAATGGTTCCTCATGGTCAGGTGTGTTCCCCTTTGTAATACTTAATCGATTCCCTTCTTTTGATATCATTCAACTTACATTTGAGAGTTTCATCCTATTCTCAGTTGGTCCTGGTCTCCTTTTTTCTTACCTTTCAATTTATATTTGTAGCCCTTTGGTTCTAGGGCTTGTCTAGCTGCGACATGACTAGACCACCTTATAGTTTTTCTTCTTGATTGTCATATAATCTTCACTGGTTTCTGATTTCTCTTCTCTGTCGCCAGAAATAATCATCTTTAGTTAGTAATTAGTTGTAGTGATAAGATGCTGCAAAATTATTTTGCTGTTTTGTGAACCTTTCCTCTTTCCGAATAAATGGTTTAAATGTTTGCTTAGCATTTCAGCCGAATTCTCATTTTAATGATCCTTGTTAATACTTAATCACATGCATCCTTCCCTGTTGTGCATCTGGATAGAAAGGCTGACATTTTTCTGGTCAATTGTTGCTGGTTTGCATAATCTTTTTATCTAATATTAATCTGCATTGCTGCCAATAATCATCAAACCTTTCATGGTTTTAGGATCTGTGTAAGTCATTCATTATGTAGATAGTTGTAGTGGTGAACCCGTTGTTCCATGTACTTTATAAGTACCAAAGAATATTTGATCTTGCCACAAGCAACATCTGGAAATATATTGTAAGTAAATATGTAAGGTTACTAGTAATATGTCCATTGGCGCTATCTTTTTTTGAAAATGCTGTGTTCTGCTAAGTCATTCTATATGGAAATGCTTTTAACACCAATTCATGCAACACAGAATTCTAGTTTTGTTTAATTGCTTTCAATTAGTCATGTGGAAATTAGAACAAGAAAGTCATCTTTTACCGAATGACATCGTCAAAAACATTAAATGGCATGAGGATTATTAGTTACATTCGATAGCATTTTATGTTATGATTATTTTTCTTCAATATCCTGCCATTCTTCCAATATGGTCAAAAAGGATTCTTGACTAGTCTGTTACTGTCAAAGTACCTCCATGAGTCCTCTGATATGCAACTAATTTAAGACAAATAAAACCAATATTTTAGTTAGAAATTGTAGAGCACACAAAAGATGAAAAACTTAATATAAAGCTAAGGAATCTCCTTGCCGCTAAGACCTGTGTCTCCAGCCTTCTTTTTAGTCACATTCACTTTGTTCTATAGCTTCTGTAACTGCTGTAACAAACTAGTGCCTACACCAACTAGAGTCATCATTCACTATGTCCCAAGAAGGTTTGAACTGCGTATAAACTGTATAGATCTGCAAAATTCATGTCATCATCGTGATTAATATGTGTAGTTTATCTTTTACAAAATTAGCTATTTCTTCATGCTCTTGTAGGCTAGATCTTGGTCACTTGAAGGATCAGTGAAGTTTAAAAATCTCTTTGGATATGCGGACATCTGGGATGCTTCTGGATCTTTTGGGTGGGATCAGACATCAGAGATAAGTGCTGGATTATTCCTACCCAGATTTAAAGCAATATCTACTCCTTTGATGGCTAGAGTGTCGTTAATGTCTCAAGATTGGTTGAAGTTCTCCTCATACAAGGAACGCCTTATGGGCCTTTCTTTTGGTTTGATTTCGACAAGACACCATGACTTGGCTTATAATCTTACTTGGCGCACCTTAACGGATCCGTCACGCTTGTCATCCAATTCAATTAGGAGGCAGTTAGGGCACAGTCTTCTCTCTGCAATAAAATATACATATAAGATCGATCAGAGGGATTCACATCTGAGGCCAACTAGAGGGTATGCCTTCCTATCTTCTTCTCTAGTTGGTGGTCTAGGAGACAGCAGGAGCTTACGATTTTTTCGGCAGGTTAGTCTCTTGTTTACTGATTAGCTTTATGATTATGAGTTCTTTCTTGTTCTATGAAGATGACCGTATTTGTAACGTGTTATTATTTATTACATTAAGGTTCATTTATGCATTATCTAGAAGTTCCTGAGACCTGACTGTATGCATTGCTTTGAATTTTTGCTAAATAATATTCTAAAGCAGTTACTACATTTTGAAGGATACATTGCTTGTCCTTTTATAATTTATTGAGAGTACATTAGTTTGTAAATACTAATTACTATCATTTTATATTGCTGGTGAAGAGCTTTTTCGGTTTTCTACTGCCTTCTATTGACTTCTGAGTGTCTATGTGATAATGAAATCCAGATAACTCTTAGAAACTTTTGCAAGCATAAGAGTAGTAAGCTAAATGTCCGATGGAAGTGAGTAGGGTTAAATGCTGAATCATTAAATAGAAGCAGTTCTGTTTAGTATTGGGGATGAGGAGGGTGTGTTAGCACACTCTTCGATCCTACGCTGCTTGATTATCATTCTTTAATCTCTCATTAACATTGCTAATATACTTTAGATGCATAAGCAATTGAAATCTAGCATTTTATGTGTTATTGTTCGCTTACGATCTTCTCACGATATTGTACTTGTATGAACCTATCATCTCTTCTTACCTAACTTAGCGGTATTATAGAGGGTAGTGCCATCATGCAGCTGTTAATTGTGCATACACAAGTTTGTTAATTTAAAGCACTTGTTTCAAGATCTCTCTTTGATTAGATGCTGCTACTACTACTACCAAAAAAAAGCAACA